>OZ014520.1:411065581-411743914 GCA_963966055.1 Lathyrus aphaca
TGAGGTTTCAAGCTGTTTCAATGGTTGGTTTGTGATCAGTGAGTCATGTTGAGATCAATGGTGAAGTTTGTTTGTGTGTTTGAAGCTTGTGCTGTGTGTTTCAAATGGTTTTGCATATGAGGTGAAAAATGAGAATGCTGTGTTCTTGGAGTTTTCAGGCTTGTGTGTCCTATGAAAATGAAGCCTTGGGGTGTGTTTGTAAAGTCTGGATTGGGCAGAGAGTTGTTGGTGGCCTGTTGTGATTGGTATAGGCAAGTTGCCAAAATGTCAACTTGACTTGTACTTGAGGTATGGGCAATGGTATAGCTAGCGTTTTGGCTTGTCTTGGCTCAGCTGAGTTTAGGGAGAACCATGGAATTGTTTATGAGATAAATCAGCAAGTGGATCAAGGCTTATGAGGTGTTTTGCATTTTTCACAAAGCTTGGCCCCTTTGGAAATTCTTGAGATTCAAGGCACCAAAATGCAATATTATTTGGCCCATTCTGATCTTTAGAGGTCATGTGATCATGTTGTGAAGAGTTTGTACACTTTTGAAGCTTTTAGAACACTTGATCATACCATTTTGCAAAATGCCTCTTTGGTAGAAAACTTCAAATTATGTGATTTTAGCCAACTTTGACAAGCCATAACTCTTGATCCAAAATGAATTAGGTCAAGTTATTGTACTTTTTGAAAAGGGAATGATCCATTCTACAACTTTCATGACCAAAGATTTTCTATTTGAAGCATTTTTGAATCAAAAAGCAAGGGTTGAAAAAGTTTCCCAAAATGGCAATTTTCAATTACAAGTCATTTTCCCAAAAAGTCAACTTTGCAAATGGCTGGAAATTCTTAAAATTTGTGAACTTCACACATCTTCTATGATCAAATAAAGATCATACATAATCAAAATGATGATGAACACCCTTTGGTTGGGTCATTGAGGGCCTCAGATGCCCAGATTTTGCACTGACTTGCTCAAAAAGTCAACTCTTGATCAGATGACTTCCCCATTGAATTTCTTCATGAAAATTGATATGCATGATCCCTATACCATATAGAGACCAATAGAAACAAGAATGACCAAAAAAATTGGAGTTATGGCCTTTGAAACCAAAACCCTAATTCTAGGTCATCTGTGCAGTTAAACCTGGCTCTGCTTCCATGCCATTCTTAGCTCTTGTGATTTTTTGACATTCTTGACTTTGAGAGGATATAATATGATGCTTGAACATACATGGACCCCTTTGAAGTGATTGATGACCTTTGGAGTGGCTCAAATGGCTCTTGGATGGCTCAGATCACAAACCCTAGATGCAGATGACTTAGAAACAATGCAGTGTACTAAAAATGTGGTATGAGATGCTATGATTGAGTTTATGCATATGAAGAGATCACAAGCCATGGTGTGAATGAGTGAGGGAAAATTTGGGGTGTTTACAGCTGCCCCTATTCAAACATGAGTTAGCTGTATAGAATGTAAGCAACGGCTTAACAGGCAAACAAGATAACTTGTGGTTGAATACCAAAGACAGTCCAAAATTTGCACTCACAGAATGAAGAAGAAAAGGGATATAGATTGTAAAAGAAAATAAAACATGTATATAAAGTGCGGGCGACGGAGGATGACCGTCGAGCAGAGGACGACTGCTGGGGATAGAGCAATGACGGGGACGGCCGACATGCTGGGGAAGATACGAAAAATAAAGCTATGACGGGGACGGCCGACAAGCTGGGGATATAGGAGATTATGATGGGGACGGCCATCAAATTAAGCTATAAGATTCTCTGGTGAATAGGTAAAAATAAATGATGAGGTACGGTCATCAGGTTCATAAAGTAATGCAAACAACGATGGGGACGACCATCGGGCTAAACTGATGAAGGACGATCATCAGGAAAAGGAAAAGGGACCACGACGGGGACGGCCATCGGGTTAAAGAATAAATGAAATAATGATGAGGGACGGTCATCAAAGGTGAAGGACGATCACCAGGAAACGGAAAAGGGACCACGACGGGGACGGCCATCGGGTTAAAGAATAAATGAAATAATGATGAGGGACGGTCATCAAAGGTGAAGGACGATCACCAGGAAACGGAAAAGGGACCACGACGGGGACGGCCATCGGGTTAAAGAATAAATGAAATAATGATGAGGGACGGTCATCAAGGTGAAGGACGATCACCTAGCAGGGGACGGCTGCTCTGAAAGGGATAAGATGAGGGACGGTCATCTAAGGTGAAGGACGATCACCTGGCAGGGTACGGCTGCCAAAAGTATCGCGACATAGGACGAATGCCGGATAAAAGGTCGACGATAGGGACGACCATCAGATGAGCATGATGAAGGACGATCATCAAGAGGTGAAGGACGATCACCTATCAGGGGACGGCTGCTCTCAAGGTTTATCATGACATAGGACGAATGTCAGATAACAAGATCAACGATGGGGACGGCCATCGGATAAAATGATGAAGGACGATCATCAAAAGGTGAAGGACGATCACCTAGCAGGGGACGGCTGCTAAAAATCACGACATAGGACGAATGCCGGATAGAGAAGGGGTTCTAATGAATAGAGACTCCGTTGGGGAAAGGATGAGGGACGGTCATCCAAAGGTGAAGGACGATCACCTGGCAGGGTACGGCTGCCGGAAGTATCATGACATATGACGAATGTCAGATAGAAAAAGGTTGCTTTGCTGGCGACCTACTGGGGAATAGTAAACACGGACGAGTGTTTACATCCAAGAAATAAAAGGTATAAGTGTTTTGATGTTGTGTATAAATTAAAGATGCGGACGAGCATCCCTAAGACTACGATACGGACGAGTTTCGGGTAGAAACAAATACTGACACGTGTTCAGAGATGATGATATGGACGAGTATCAACTGGTTAACAAGGAACACGGACGAGTGTTGATTCCGAGGGGACTCCTCTGGGGAATGGTAGACACAGACGAGTGTCTATATTCAAGAAGACATGAGTGTTTGACACGTGTATGGATTAAAGATGCGGACGAGCATCCTTAAGACTATGATACGGACGAGTATCAGGTAGAAACAAATACTGACACGTGTTCAGAGATGATGATACGGACGAGTATCAACTAGTTAACAAGGAACACGGACGAGTGTTGATTCTGAGGGAATTTGGGTGATATATACAAGATACGAACGAGTATCTGTATGAGTGAAACAGGAGTAATAAGTATGAGTGGTGTATAGATGAGTGTTTAATGTGCTGGGGAGAGTGACACGGACGAGTGTCAAAAGAGAAAGGTGTAATATAAACAAGTGTATGATTTACAAAGTGTTCAGGTAACTATGTTGGGGAAGGTGACACAGACGGGTGTCAGGGAAGTTGTATATATATGTATCTGTGAGTGCAAAGGGGACGCTTTGGCTTTCTACTGGGGATATGACACGGATGGGTGTCAAGAAGTATCTGTAATGTATAAGTGTTTGTTTGTAAAGAAAACTCGGGCGACTTTACTGGGGAATCATGACACGGACGGGTGTCAAAAGGTGTGTGTATCTGGTATTTGTGAGTGTAAGGCCAATGCTTTAGCTTTTAGCTTTCCGCTGGGGATATGACACGGACGGGTGTCAGGACGCATCCGTATCTTCAGGGAAAGTGCCTTGGCTCTCTGCCGGGGAATCTGGGGAGTTTTTTGTATATTGTTGATGGATTGTCAATATTCACAAGTGTTTGATTCAGACCATGGCATACGATTATGCAATACTTTTGATTTTTTGCCGTAATGCTCTGTATTAGACGAAATGCTACGTTTTGTGGGGAGAATATGATGTGAATGCTATGATTATGCAAAGAGGTAACCGTCCGGGATTCGGATCCCGTTGCTGCGAAGATCTCTGGCTGATCTAATTGAAGTGGACATCCCAGCTGGGGATGAGATCATTGGTAGATCTAGCGTATGGGACTCTGCTTGGGGATATAGGTCACTGATAGACCTATATTTGATAAAGGGGACCAGCTGGGGTTTGCGGAAGCTTCCTTCACTCTGTTGTGATATCTTCATGCGTTGCTCTTCTGGATAGAGGCTGAATCTCTGTGGGGAGATGGTTCCCTGGCTTTTGTACTTGACTGCGGAGGAATAGTAGATGGCAACTCGGCTGGGGAATCTGGGGAGTTTTCTGTAAGGGGCTTGCTGAGGATGATGCTGGAGGACTCAGCTGGGGAGAAGCCATCTCCGGTGCTAATTGGGAGATAGACTGAGTAGATAATGATCTGCCAGCTTGCTGGGGTGAAGCTTTCGTGCCCCCATGTTGTGCTTTGAATACCTGCAATCCTGAAAAGACATAGAAACGCACAAGTAATCCCGAGGTATCCCTTATCGGATTCCGTCATAGGAGTTTAGACACTCCCGGGAGTAAGCATATTTCCTGCAAGCACGTATTTTTTAGAAGAAAATCCTCTGTATTCATGCGATCAACAAATTACTGACATCGGACATTTTTGCAAATAAAAGAGTACGAGACAGTGTGTGACTGAAAATATGATTTTATTAATTTGTGCGACCTGAATTGGCGAGATACAGTCAAAGAAACAGATCCCCTAAAATGAGGAGATTGTTACAAATTGAGAAATAAAAGGTATTGGCAATGTTGATGACGCTTCGGGGAGCTTCCCTTTGCTATGACTCGTATGACATTTGACGTTCTTCTCGTCTTGCTCTCTGAAGAAGGCTGATTCTGACCAGCGCTTGAACCTTTTGAAGCTTACCAAGTTGTAAGTGATACAGATGAATTCAGACTGTAGTTGTTCGCTTATTCCCTTATTTTGCATGGATCGCCCTTTCGGGTTTTCAATCCATCGGGATACCCTTTTTTTTGCCTGAGTTGTCCAATGCGGCTTTTCAACTCAGCGGGTGTACATTTTTGTTTATTTTCCCTTATTTTTGCCTGAGTCTCTTATTCTGTTTTTGACTCGCCGGGATGCCCTATTTTTGCCTGGACTTACATTCTGTTTTTGTGTCCAGCGGGTCATTTTATGCGAAGTATTTTTTAACTGCATCTGAATTCACAGGGGACGGGAAGTCTTCACCATCCATAGTGCTGAGCATCAGTGCTCTACCAGAGAAAACTTTCTTTACTACGAATGGTCCTTCATAGTTCGGAGTCCACTTGCCCCTGTGGTCTGTATGAGGAGGGAGGAGTCTTTTCAGCACCAGATCTCCTACTTGGTACTCTCGGAGCCTGACTTTCTGATCGAAGGCTTTCTTCATTCTTTTCTGATACAACTGCCCATGACAAATTGCAGCTAATCTCTTCTCTTCAATCAGATTCAGTTGTTCGTATCGGGACCGGACCCACTCTGCTTCGTTCAGCTTAACATCCATTAGTACCCGCAGGGAGGGTAATTCAACTTCAACAGGTAGGACTGCCTCCATACCATACACAAGTTGATACGGTGTTGCCCTAGTAGATGTTCTGATTGATGTACGGTACCCATGCAAGGCAAATGGTAGCATCTCATGCCAATCTTTATAGGTGACTACCATCTTCTGCACAATCTTCTTGATATTTTTGTTAGCTGCCTCAACAGCGCCATTCATCTTCGGCCTGTAAGGAGAAGAATTGTGGTGTTGGATCTTGAAGTCCCGACATAGTTCTGCCATCATTTTGTTTTTCAAGTTGGAACCATTATCAGTAATGATTCGTTCGGGCACTCCATATCGACAGATGATATCTTTCTTCAGAAATCGGGCTACCACTTGCCTTGTAACATTTGCATAGGAGGCTGCTTCGACCCACTTGGTGAAATAGTCAATGGCAACCAGGATGAATCTGTGGCCATTTGAGGAAGTCGGTTCAATCTTGCCAATCATATCAATGCCCCACATGGAAAAGGGCCAGGGTGAAGACATCACATTCAGCGGATTGGGAGGCACATGCACTTTATCCGCATAAATCTGGCATTTATGGCATTTTCTGGCATAGGCACAACAGTCGGCATCCATTGTGATCCAGTAATAGCCTGATCTTAGCAACTTCTTTGCCATGGCATGCCCTCCTGCATGGGTACCAAAGGATCATTCGTGCACCTTGTGCATCAACAAGTCTGCCTCTGTCTTATCAACGCATCTGAGCAGTACCATATCAAAGTTTCTTTTATACAGGGAACCATCAGTATTCAAGAAGAAACTACCAGCAAGCCTTCTCAAAGTCTTCTTATCATTGGAAGATGCCCCAGGTGGGTATGTCTGATCCTCCAAGAAGCACTTAATGTCATAGAACCAGGGCTTATCATCTTTAGCAAGGTCTGCTGAGAATACATATGCTGGTCTGTCAAGTCTGGACACTGAAATCCGAGGTACAAAGTTAGCAGCTTGAACTTTGATCATGGATGAAATGGTGGCAAGAGCATCTGCAAATTGATTCTCGTCCCGAGGGATATACTCAAGCTTGACCGTTGTGAAGAAAGTCAGTAACCTCCTTGTATAATCCCTGTAAGGTATCAGATGATCCTGGTGCGTGTACCATTTGCCGTTGGTTTGATTAATTACCAGAGCTGAATCTCCGAATACAGTCAAAGTCTTGATCCTGAGGTCAATGGCTTCCTCAAGACCCATAATACAAGCTTCGTATTCAGCTTCGTTGTTAGTGCAGTTAAAGGTGAGTTTTGCCGAGAAAGGCATGTGAACTCCCTTAGGTGTAATGAGTACTGCACCAACACCATGACCATTCATATTAACAACCCCATCAAACATCATAGTCCATTCTTCTTCTGGGTCAGGCCCTTTAGTGTGAATAGGCTCTTCATGATCTTTTGCTTTTATGAACATGATGTCTTCATCAGGGAAGTCAAATCTCATAGGCTGGTAAACATCAATGGGTTGCTCAGCAAGATAATCAGACAATATACTGCCCTTGATGGCTTTCTGAGATGTGTACTGAATGTCATATTCTGTGAGGATCATTTGCCATCTTGCAACCCGTCCGGTGAGTGCTGGCTTCTCAAAAATGTACTTAACTGGGTCCATCTTGGAGATCAATAAAGTAGTGTGGGTCAACATATACTGCCTTAGTCGGCGAGCAGCCCACGCTAAAGCACATCAAGTTTTCTCGAGCAGTGAATAACGTTGTTCACAGTCGGTAAACTTTCTGCTCAGGTAGTAAATTGCATACTCTTTTCGACCAGACTCGTCATGTTGGCCCAACACACACCCCATTGACTCTTCTAATACTGTCAAGTACATTATCAGAGGTCTTCCTTCAACTGGAGGCATAAGGATTGGAGGCTCTTGTAAGTACTCCTTGATCTTGTCAAAAGCCCTCTGGCAGTCTTCGTTCCACCTGACCGTTTGTTCTTTTCTTAACAGCTTGAACAAAGGTTCACAAGTTGCTGTAAGGTGAGATATGAACCGTGAAATGTAGTTCAATCTACCTAGAAACCCCCGAACTTCTTTCTCTGTCTTCGGTGTAGGCATCTCTTGAATGGCTTTAACTTTATCAGGGTCAACTTCAATCCCTTTCTCGCTTACAATAAATCCCAGCAGCTTACCAGACCGCACCCCGAATGTGCACTTGTTGGGGTTTAACTTCAGTTGGTACTTCCTCAGACGCTTGAATAACTTCAACAGATTTACCAGGTGGTCTTCTTCTGTGAGGGACTTGGCAATCATGTCATCCACATAACATTCAATTTCTTTATGGATCATGTCGTGGAATAATGTTACCATAGCTCGTTGATAGGTTGCACCAGCATTCTTCAGTCCGAATGGCATCACCTTGTAACAGAACGTGCCCCAGGGTGTGATGAAAGTTGTCTTCTCCATGTCTTCAGGTGACATCTTAATCTGATTGTATCCTGAAAATCCGTCCATGAAGGAGAACACCGAGAACTGAGCCGTATTATCAACCAATACATCAATGTGAGGTAAAGGGAAATCATCTTTCGGGCTGGCTCTGTTCAGGTCCCGGTAATCCACACACATTCTTACCTTGCCATCTTTCTTAGGTACAGGTACAATATTAGCAACCCACGGCGGATAGCTAGTCACAGCAAGGAACCCGCCGTCCCACTGTTTTTGTACCTCTTCTTTAATCTTCATTGCCATGTCTGGGCGAGTACGGCGCAGCTTCTGTATAACCGGCGGGCAATCTTCTTTTAAAGGCAGCTTGTGCATGACAATATCGGTGTCCAACCCTGGCATATCCTGATAAGACCAAGCAAACACATCCACATACTCTCGAAGCATATCAATCAGTTGCTCTTTCACTGAGTCTTGTAGGCAGGCCCCGATCTTAACCTCTTTCACATTTTCATCCGTACCAAGATTAATCGTTTCGACTTCCTCCTGATGAGGAGTGATAACCTTCTCCTCTTGCCTTAACAACCTGGCTAGCTCTTCAGGAAGCTCATAATCTTCTTCAACCCCTTCATCAGCTTGATTGATTGGATTGTCAAAGTCATACGAAGTCATAGCTGTGTTGTTATCGGTGCGGTCTGAAAGGCACTCTCTGCAAGGGTTTAGATTGTTCATTTTAGTGATCGATTTTAATCTTGTTTAGAAAAGTGAAGTAAAGTTATCATTTTGAAAACATTGCCATTTTATTTTTGTACAAAAAGAAAAAAAATGAAAAACAGTGAGCGAAAAGGAAAAAAAGACTCATTTGCAAAAGACGTCCGATATTCATTGATTGATCTGTTTGCACAAAATTACAAGATGGCCCGATTACAAAATGAGTCTTGACATCTTGGGCAAGATGCAAGACTTGATGCATGCTTAAAATATACAGGAAATAATAATTACTCTGCAGGAGTAACCCTTATAATTTCCTGGGAAGACCAGTTTGAGATACGGCTCCCCGGGATCCTTGGACGTATCCAGCTCTCCAGGTTGCGGTCATCTTCCGACTCATCTTCCAAGTTGTTCAGTGCATCCGGGGTGAGCATTCCCCCGCTGACAAAGTTGGGCTTCTTGGCAGCCTCTGATTGATCTTGTTGAGTTGGTTTGTAACCCAACCCAAATCTGTCCTCCTTCTTTTCCACAGGTAGCAGCTTGCCCCAGCCTTGGGCAGTCCCCTCTTCAACAACCTTCCTGGCTTGCTGATAAGACGTCATGGAGGTTCCCAGTACAGCAGATGCTTCATTTATGTTCAGGGCCTCAAACCCCTGGCTCATGGTTTCATGGATCTCTCCATCCATCTCAATGTATTTGTACGTAGCCAGATGGCTAACAAAGATATCTTCTTCACCACAGATGGTGATGATCTGGCCTTCCCACTCGAATTTCAGCTTCTGGTGAAGGGTAGACATAACTGCGCCAGCGGCATGGATCCAAGGTCTACCCAACAAACAGTTGTAGGCCGGCTGAATGTCCATCACATAGAAGGTAATTTTAAAAGTCTGCGGGCCAATCATCACAGGCAGATCAATCTCCCCAAGTACTGATCTTTTAGAGCAATCGAATGCTCTCACCACCAAATTACTTGGACGTAGTGCCAAGCCATCGTACTCCAGCTTCACCAAGGCTTTCTTTGGTAGAACATTGAGTGAAGACCTAGTGTCCACCAGTACATGGGATAGAACAGCACCCTTGCATTCTAGAGTGATGTGTAAAGCCTTGTTGTGGTTACGCCCCTAAGTTGTTAAATCAGCATTGGTAAAACCCAGTCCATGACTGGTGTTGACATTTCCCACCACAGTTTCTAGCTGATTAACAGTGATCTCTTCTGGCACGTATGTTGTGTGCAGGACTTTCAATAATGCATTCCTGTGAGCTTCAGAACACATTAGCAGGGATAATATGGAGATCTTTGAGGGAGTTTGGTGAAGCTGATCCACCACTTTGTAATCACTTCTCTTTATAATTCTCATGAACTCGTCTACATCTTGCTCAAAAGATGTCTTCTGAGTATCTTTGACAGTTGGCTCTTCAACTACCACACTCTTTCCTTTTGCTTTGGCAGCAGCTTCTGCCTCGGCGTTAGGTCTTTGCAATTGTGAGGCAAAAAGGCGTCCGCTTCTGGTGAAGCCTCCGTCTCCCCCAACATTATCAATTTGTGGAGAAGAGGTTGAAGAATCCAAAGTGATTTTCTCCCCGTTGCAGTAGAGGTCAGAGCCATAATGCCAAGGTATGGCATTGTTGCTTTCATATGGAACGGGTCCAGGCACCGTGATGGTAACGGGACTGACTGCTGCAGAGGAGGGTACTGAAATGGTGTGCGGATCGTAGTAGATGGTGACTGGTGACCTGGCAGGAGATGCCACTGCTTGTTGTTGAAAGTTGTTGTTTGGAGGAACATATGCTGGATCATAATAAATGGTGACTGCTGAGATATCTGTTGGCGTTGTAGAAAATTCTGTTGAATAAACGGGTGTTGATGTTGTAGAAGAGATGGTTGTTGATATCTGGTTTGTTGAAGTGACAGATGAAGCATTTGTTGATGAAATTGAGGAATTGTTCGGAATAATTGTCGTTGCAGTTGTAGAAGACTCAGGAATTGTTGTCAAAGAGATTGCTGGATTTGTAGGTGCTGATGTTGTGATTTGAAGTATGCCACTCTGGATAAGACCATCTATGCCGCTTCTCAAGTTATCACACCCGTTGACCGAAATGTTGCAATAACCACAACCGAGCTCACACCCGGGGAACATCTGGTATTCTAGGAGCTGAGCTTTAATTTCTACCAGAGGTGTCCGAATCTGCCCAACACTGGTGATTAAGAAAGATGGCTTATCTTCCTCAATGGCATTAATTCTTGGTCCTCCATGATTGGGCATGGGATTCTTGTTGACATTTGGCGGGGGTGCAAAGTTGCAAAGCCCTGCATTTCTCCGTACTGTGGCCAGGTGCATTGGAGTGAAAAGCACATCTGGCATTGGCGTCATAATTTCTTGGAAGACTGGAGGGATCTGGTGGTGCCAACGTCCTTAATTCAACCAGGTTGAGTTTCAGGAGTTGTGGCAATAAAGCGGCATAAGGCATAGGGATAGGGTCAATCACCCTATTTGCCTGTGATGGTCTTTGTTGAAAGGGTCTTTGTTGTTGATTGTTGTTGTTGTTGTTGTTGTTGTAGTTTCTCTGTGGCGGATACTGAACTTGTTGCTGATAGTGTGGTTGTTGTTGTGGTTGATATGTTGGTTGCTGAGGAATCGGAGCTGGAATAGTGACAGTTGCCACTGACCTATGAACATACTGAGGTCTGCCCCTGCTGGCATGAATGGCATTTGTCTCTCCAGTTCTTCTAGGTCCCACAAAAGGCTTCCTGGGATTCTTGACGAACTTGCACCATTATCAGTAATTTTGCCCATCTTCAGAAGGCTCTCAATTCTTTCTCCAGCTATAACTACGTCAGCGAAGCTGGTGGAAGAAAAGGCGGCTAGCCTATCAATGTATGTCCCTTGCAGAGTGTTCATAAACATGTCGGCCATTTCCCTTTCCGACATGGGTGGCTGGACAGCAGCAGCAAGCTGTCTCCACCTCTGGGCATATTCCCTGAAGCTTTCTCTGGAGGCTTGAGACATTCCCATCAGAAGGGTCCTGTTAGGAGCCATGTCTAAGTTGTATTGGTACTGCCTGATGAAGGCCTCAGCTAGGTCCTTCCAGCATCTAATAGTAGCTCTGGTCAAGTGAGAGTACCACTCCCTTGAGGCCCCAGTCAAACTATCTTCGAAATAAAACATCCACAGTTTTACATCCATGGTGTATGCCTTAAGCCTCCCCAGAAAGGATTGCAAGTGGGTTCGTGGACAGGAAGTTCCGTTGTACTTCTCGAAGCACGGGGGTTTAAACTTGTGAGGGATTCTTACCCCATCCACTAACCCCATATCCATGACATCAAAGCCCAGAGAATTTTGAGACTCCAGAGATCTCAATTTCTCAGCGATTTCATCAAGCCTTCTGTCATAGGCTTCATCCCTAGCTCCTATTACAGTGAATTGATCCTCTTGGGGGTCTTCTTGTAAGATTCTACCCGCAGTTGTATTTCCTTGCACATTAACCGGGATATTGACCTCCGGGTGTAGATGAGGCCCATATACTGGTGGGTTAACGTGAGGCTGAACTCTCTCATTGTTACTTGTTCCTCCAGTCCCTAGATGGGGCTCTTCTGGGGTCTGCCTTTCTACCAATGCCCTCAATCTTTATTGACTTTGAGCCAAGCCATTCATTACTTCCATGAACTGGGTCATTTAGTTTCTCATCTCCAGCCTTTCATTAGCCATCTGGGTCCTGACTTCTGTCAGATCTTGCTGTACTTGGTCCATCTGGATACTAGGAAGATTGTTGCGAGTAGGATATCTGTGTGGACGGTTGAGAGGGAACACTCGACAGCGAGCAATAATTCCTGAACCACAACAGAGTTAGAAACAAACAAAACAAAAACCTACAAAACAAACAAGGGTTAGTATGCAATGCAGTATGCTTATTTGTTTCCAAGGTATCCGGCTTGGCACTTGGTTTTGACCTTTCCAGACCCTGAGGAAGATGCTTTGATGTTGCTTGAGAGAAAAAGAACTCAGTGAAACAAACTAACAAATACATTACAAATGATGGATTATACATAGTTTGTTTTTTACAACACATGCCCCTGAGGGGTCAAAATACATCATAAAAAGAAAAGTACATGAAATGGAAATAACAACAAGCAAAGAAATCAGATATCAAGACCAAACTCATCCTCCTTAACCTCCTTCAAAAGTGCTTCAGCTACAGGACCAGCCGGATGCTCTGTAATAGTCCTGATAAAAAGATTCCTGGTGGCAATAGCAGTGGTCAGCTTCCTGTGTCTGTCCTGGTCCTTTGACCTCTTCACACCAGCCCTAATCTTCAACTCTGAGATTTCCTTCTGGGCTGCTAGCAGAGCCTCCTGTTGCTCCTTTGCACTGGCCTCCAACTGCTCAATCCTGTCCTGAGTTCTTTTATCTTCCTAAGTACGAGCTTCAGTGATCCTGACCCACCTAGCTTGACTTTCTTTCAGATAGAGATCAGTCCTAGCCTTCTGAAACTGGGCCTCTTTACAGGCATTCTTCAAAATCTGTTCTCCAGCTCTTGATTTCTTGATGTAGTCCTCTGCTTTCTCAATCCTGGATAGATGTTCCACCTTCAGCTTTTCTAACCTCTCAATGTCTAGACGACCATCACTCCTCTCCCAGAGGGTCTTCTTCAGAGCTTGAGATAGATTCTCATTCCTCTCCTTTAGTTTCTCAAATTCTTCCAGGCTGACAGTGGCTGAAGGTGGTGTTGTGGATGGTCCAGGTGCATCCTCAATGGTGAAAGGCATCCCAGAAATCTGAGCTCTGGCATGAGACCATTCATAATACTGAGCTGAAGCCACATTATTGCATCTCCCAAGAATGGCCATCCCTTTGGTCTGAATTTGTCCCAAGCCCAGGATGCTTGTCTGACAACAGCTAGATTAGGTTTTATCTCACAATAAAGGGTTTCAGCCAAGTCCTGCACTCTAGGAGGGTGAACCAAAGCATAGCCTAACTGTCTCTTAAACAGCAAAGGGTTGTAGTTGATGCAACCCTTCACTCCTATTAGAGGTACATTGGGGAACTGTCCACAACTAGTAGTTATGTCGCTGCCTTTGGTGCTCTGGGTGCACCACCTGATATCATCTGAAGTCAAAGCAGTAAGTCTTCTAGCCCAATTCTTCTGTTGGTGAGGATTCAAGAAAGCATCAGTCTTGGGTAAGTGTTTAAGCAGCCAAGTATGAAATAGGGGAGCACAACACCTCACCAACCTCCCTCTCTGCTTCTCATTCCTTTGGTGAACAGAATAATAGAAGTCTCCCAGCAAGGTGGGCACTGGGTTCCTCAGAATGAAAAGATGAATGGAATTCTGGCTGATAAACTTGGGCTCGTCTGCAAATAATATAACCCCATATATGCTGAGGGCTAACAATGCACAAACTGCTTTCCATTCTCCCAAGGAGGCCTTCAGGATAGCCTGAGAAGTCAAGAAATCCAAGTGTAGACCAGAGATTCCAGCCTTTGTAGTCATGTTCTGCTCAATCAGAATAGGTTCCAGGTGCAGTGCTATTGCCACTTCTTCATTGCTGGGAGAAGTCATTTCAGGGTTGAAGGGGACACCACCCCTGACAGGCACTCCAATCAAAGATGAGAACTCCTCCAGCAAAGGTCCCAACTGAAAATTCTGGAAAGTGAAGCATCTCAGAGGAGGATCATAGAACTGTAGGCAAGTGTGAATCAAACTCCTCTGAGAAGGGTCTAAGTCCATAACCATATCAAGGATTCCTCCATAATGTTCTCTGAATAATGGGATATGGTCTGGGGTGATAAGTGCCTGGACCTGCCTGATGCCAGCCAGCACAGGCTCAAAGAAGTGGTATGAAATGTTGCTCTTCTTGGGTGCCATGGCTGCTGATGAAGAGCTGAGACAAATGCTGATGATGAAGAGTGATACTAGATGATGAGCCACTGATAGGCTGAGGGTGGTGATGAAGGTAACTGAAGCAGGTAGTTGATGAGGATAGCTGAAGCAGATCAATGATGAACAGGGGTCTATGCAGATGAAGGGGTCAAAACCAAGTCAGAATGAAATATGGATACCCTGAAAAACAAATAAACAAATGTTAAATGATGCAATGATGATGTATGCAAATAATATGCAAGGGTTTGTGATCAAGCTGGATCTGATTACTGCCTTGATATAGGTCCATGTATGTCTAAGAAGTCCAGATGGAGGTTCAAACGTCCGGTAACCAAGGTGGGGGACTCAAATAAAGAGTCACATGTCCTGGGTTAAATCACAAGAACTGTCCAAAGTGAAGCATTCTTAAACAAAACAAGTATCAGGGTATGTTGTGGTCAAGGGTACCTGCAAACCTGTAAACAGCCCAACCCCCTCACAGGTGGTGTTCTAAAACAAGGATCCTTAGACTTGGATCAGTTATGAGAAGTGTAAACACTTCTAACCCGGAGGTACAGTGTTTACAATAACCATAAAAGATCCTCCTCTAATTCACCTCAGTTTCTGAAGGTCATAGTAAAGGTCATCCAGACTTAGCAGGCTTCCCAGATAGCCCTAGCACTACAGGAGATCTGTAGCACAGAGTTCTCAAGAAGAAACCCATATCTGAACCGTGTTTCATATTCCCGCACCAGACCAAAATTAAATGGGAAAGAACATGAACCACTTTAGCCTAGGTGTCACTCAGGTCCCAGGTATAGGACCTTTAAACTCTCAATAGAACCCCCACCCACCAAGACAAAAACCAGATCCAGCAGGATGACAGTATGACAGTATGATATATAAAGCTGTGAAGAAAGCAATAAATAACTGTACATAAAGCAAAAATAAATACAAATATACAAACACAAATATCACATAACACCCCAGTAAACACAAATCAAACAAGCGCTAGGAGAAACCCACAAAAAGAACCAGAAGCCCTGGTTACAGTATAAGGGTCCCCAGCAGAGTCGCCAAGCTGTCGCTCCCAAAGATTTGCATCCCGGTACAAGCGCGAACGGTCGGCGAAAAGAGAGATGAGAACACACAGGAGTGAACTCAATGGGAAGAAAGAGTCGCCAGCTAGGCATTTTTATCCCGGAGGAAAGGTAATGCTGCATAGACCTAGGAAAAGATATGGATAAGACGGTTGCGAACCAGAGAGACTGAAAAAGGGGGTTGGTTACAACCTGGGAAGGTATTAGCCCCCAGATTGTCCGTCGTACTCGACGGGATCCACGCTTAAAAGATTTGTGTTTTAAAGGGGTAGTGTCAGTGCAATTTGTGTATCAAAGCGGGAAAGAATGCAAGTGTCAGTGTAAGAGAAGTGAAGTGTATAAATGTACAGTGTCAGTGTAAGGACAAGAGTGAAATGCTCAAGACTATGAGGCTTAGAGAGTGATGCTGGAAAGAGGGGGGAATATACAGAGACTTTTTGTTCGATAACTGTTAAGTTATGCCTACGTATCCTCTCGTGCAATGAGGAAGTCAGAACACCGTAGTTCGACTCAAAGAGACTGAAAGGTAAATTGACTTGTGAACTGCTTGCTTGCCTATGCTCAAGTGTATGACCTGTCTGACTCAGGTGCTAACTGTCTTGCATCAGACGGAAGAAGCAAGTTCTCGTTTATGAGTGAATGAGATGAGAAAAGAATCCCGGAGGAGACGATTATTGTTTTTTTTTTGTGTTTTCAGTCTTTTATTGCTTTTTGAAATTTGTCATAAGTTAATGAGCTTAAGTCTAAACCAAGGGTTAGTAAACTCATCACATCCTCCCTCTGATTAGGGGTAATGAGAGTACCTTAAGTGTGAAGTCAGCATCTCACACCTAATCACCATGATGTAGGATTAAGATCATTAACCTATTTGCATTTATTTAGATGTTTTTGGAGTTTTTGTTTAGTGTTGAGTAATGAGATTAAGCCATAATCAGGGACTGAACAGACTCATTACACCATCCTAATAGAAGGATAATAGATGAGAATGTTTAAGCTGAGGAAGATACCCCAACTTAATCCATGATTAGGGATTAAACTCATGACAAAACAAAACCTTTATTAAGTGGATTTTAGTCAATGGTAAAATGAAGAAGTTATTTTTAGGGTTTGTAAGACAACTTGAGGGGGACTTGTCCATTAACACTAGGGTTAGTCCTTCTTAACCAATTAAGGAAGAATTAGAACCCTAATGCAAGGCCCAAGTTACAAGCTTGATGTCTTGATGATTATTAAGTGAATTGATTAAAGGATTTAAACACATTAAGGGTTTAACACTTAGGATTAAAGTTATACACTCCATCCTAATAGAAGGATGCAGGCATAAGCTTAATCACAAAGCCTTAAAGCCTTTAGGGTTTAGTCCCTGATTATGAGATGAGAAGAGAAGACTCAAAGAGACACAAAGGTAAAAGACTAAATGGGGGACTAATCAAAACCCTAATTATTGTCATGCTTGGTTGTTCCTAGGGTTTATGAGTTTTGCAAGAAAGATCTTCAAGGAACCACCAAGGAGAGAAGCAGATGAGAGGAACAAAGAGAAGCAAAACAACTTGCTTCACTTAAGAAGTCAAGTTGCTTGAAGAAAGAAAGTAAGATGAACAAGAATGAACAAGCTCAACCCAAAGCACAAGACAAAATGCAGCAATGATGCATAAGAGAGATGAAAGAAGATTGTGAGAAGTGAAGGCAAATCCACTTCTCAAAACAACTTACCACCTGAAAAGTTAGCAAAAGAAATGAAATGCTATGCAAATGAGATGCAATGTCATGATGCAAACCAAACCAGAAGCATGAGTATGATTTTAATGATGCTAAAAGATGATGCAAACATGAGGTAAAGCATGAGAATGATCATACAAACATATGGATGCAAGAGAAGCATGTATATGACCATGAACATACATGAAGAAATATGAAATGCAAATGACATACAACATGGCAAATGAAAGATGCAATGATCAAACATGATTCTAATATGTCCTAAGATGTATTATGAATCAAATGGATGCAAAAAATGTCATGGCAAGTCATGGTATGCAAGCAAATGGAAGATGGATGCAAAGGAAAGCATGAATTAGGGTTTATGATCAATGCACACAACAAAATTCAAAGACAGAAGCATATGACATGATAAAAATTTGAAAATGCATTCAAAGGAACCCTAAACCTATACAAACTCACTGCCCAAAGGAGGAGACTTAACTCTTAACCTAGTGAGAGTTATGAATTTTCTAAGGTTGTTAGGGTTTTAAGGTACCTTGTCAAGAAAAATGCAAAACAAATTGAAAATGCAAGATCAATTCATGCCAATTTAATCCTATAAACTACATGTTATACAAGATGCAATGAAAAAAGAATCATCATCCAACTCTCAATGGTTAGGCAGAAATGAATTTTTGAAGTTTGAATCAAAATAATGCCTTGAAATGAAATTAATTCCATTGAAAATGATCAAAAGGCATCAAGAACAAAAAAGAAATTTGGTTTGAGAGTTGGACAATGTTTCTAAATGTTTTTAAATGTTACATGAATTTTTGTGATTTTTAAATACCTAAAAGTATTTTTAATTAATTAATTTTCATTAATTAATTAAAAATAAACTTTTAAATGATTTAAAAATAATTTTTTATGCAAAAAATAAAAATGAAAATATTTTTGTGTTCTGAAAAATAATGAAAATCTTGACAAAAATTTTCATAATTTTTAAACATTTTTTGCTATTTTTGAATAAATGAACAAAACAAATGAAATAAAATGAAAATAAAAATGAATAAATGAAGAAGTCAGCGCATCCAATGGACAGGATTTGAATAAAAAGAGAGGGAGTTGACGCGCGCGGATTTGGAAGGCCAGGATTCATTCTGAGGTTTGAAATAAATTAATCCTAATTAATTAAGTAAATGACTGGATTAGGGTTTTAATAGGAAATATGGGACGTCCATTCGCGCGCGGGTCAAAGCAAGTCAGCTCATCCTACGCTCCAAATTCAAACCTGGTCCTAAACCCTAATTAAACTTAATTACTCTCAGACGACCGGAACAGTGGTTCCGGTCGTCTTCTCCGACAGGCCAATTTTCTAACTCTCTCCAAACTCCATAAAAATGTGCCAAAATCTCCAGAAACAACCAATGATCAACAACAAAGCATAATCCAGCAAAAACTGCAAACATCAAAAACTGCAAAATTTTAACACACAATCAAGATACGAATCAAACATCAAAAACTGCAAAAATTTCAGAAGCACGATACAAGCTCATTTCTCATTCATTTTCAAAAATAAGAGGTTCAGTGAACTCAGGGAAGCATGTAGATCATTTTAGAAACAAGAGATAAGAGTTCTGGCAAAATGAATTTCCATGGCTACCTGAATCGAAGCTTTCAACCCAAGAGCTTCTGGACCAGTTCCTTGCTTCCAATCAACTCCACTGACCTTCCTTAAGTGTTTGCAAAGCTTGCTTGAAATTTATTTGGGCTGGTTTGAGAGATTGTTTGAGTTCTGTTCAAGGAGAGACAGGAATCGTATTTGGTTTATGTGAGGTTTCAGGCTGTTTCAATGGTTGGTTTGTGATCAGTGAGTCATGTTGAGATCAATGGTGAAGTTTGTTTGTGTGTTTGAAGCTTGTGTTGTGTGTTTCGAATGGTTTTGCATATGAGGTGAAAAATGAGAATGTTGTGTTCTTGGAGTTTTCAGGCTTGTGTGTCCTATGAAAATGAAGCCTTGGGGTGTGTTTGTAAAGTCTGGATTGGGCAGAGAGTTGTTGGTGGCCTGTTGTGATTGGTATGGGCAAGTTGCCAAAATGTCAACTTGACTTGTACTTGAGGTATGGGAAATGGTATAGCTAGCCTTTTGGCTTGTCTTGGCTCAGCTGAGTTTAGGGAGAACCATGGAATTGTTTATGAGATAAATCAGCAAGTGGATCAAGGCTTATGAGGTGTTTTGCAATTTTCACAAAGCTTGGCCCCTTTGGAAATTCTTGAGATTCAAGGCACCAAAATGCAATATTCTTTGGCCCATTCTGATCTTTAGAGGTCATGTGATCATGTTGTGAAGAGTTTGTACACTTTTGAAGCTTTTAGAACACTTGATCATACCATTTTGCAAAATGCCTCTTTGGTAGAAAACTTCAAATTATGTGATTTTAGCCAACTTTGACAAGCCATAACTCTTGATCCAAAATGAATTAGATCAAGTTCTTGTACTTTTTGAAAAGGTAATGATCCATTCTACAACTTTCATGACCAAAGTTTTTCTATTTGAAGCATTTTTGAATCAAAAAGCAAGGGTTGAAAAAGTTTCCCAAAATGGCAATTTTCAATTACAAGTCATTTTCCCAAAAAGTCAACTTTGCAAATGGCTGGAAATTCTTCAAATTTGTGAACTTCCCACATCTTCTATGATCAAATAAAGATCATACATAATCAAAATGATGATGAACACCCTTTGGTTGGGTCATTGAGGGCCTCAGATGCCCTGATTTTGCACTGACTTGCTCAAAAAGTCAACTCTTGATCATATGACTTCCCCATTGAATTTCTTCATGAAAATTGATATACATGATCCCTATACCATATAGAGACCAATAGAAACAAGAATGACCAAAAAATTTCGAGTTATGGCCTTTGAAACCAAAACCCTAATTCTAGGTCATCTGTGTAGTTAAACCTGGCTCTGCTTCCATGCCATTCTTAGCTCTTGTGATTTTTTTGACATTCTTGACTTTGAGAGGATATAATATGATGCTTGAACATACATGGACCCATTTGAAGTGATTGATGACCTTTGGAGTGGCTCAAATGGCTCTTGGATGGCTCAGATCACAAACCCTAGATGCAGATGACTTAGAAACAATGCAGTGTACTAAAAATGTGGTATGAGATGCTATGATTGAGTTTATGCATATGAAGAGATCACAAGCCATGGTGTGAATGAGTGAGGGAAAATTTGGGGTGTTTACACTACCTAGTAGGAGCAAAAATAATCATCTACACAGACCACGCTGCTATCCGATATTTACTAACCAAGAAAGATGTTAAACCAAGACTCTTGAGATGGTTCTTACTCTTACAAGAGTTTGATCTCGAAATCAAAGATAAAAAAGGCACTGAAAACGTCGTAGCGGACCATTTATCTAGAATAGAAGGTATTAAACCCGAACAAGTGCTGATTAACGACGATTTTCCGTATGAACAGCTGATAGCACAAATAAGAAGCGACCCGACCCAGTTAGACATAAATGAACCAAAAGTCGTGGAAACAATCCAAACAACCGTAGGACTGCCATGGTACGCTGACATTGTCAACTACTTAGCTGCAGGAGCACTTCCACCGGACTTAACCTATCAGCAGAAAAAGAAATTCTTCCACAATCTCAAGTATTACTATTGGGACGAACCATTATTGTTTAAGAGAGGATCTGACGGAATCTTCCGTCGGTGCATTCCCGAATAAGAAATAGAAGATGTCATTGCTCACTGTCATTCATCTCCTTATGGTGGACACGCAAGCACTTCCAAGACTTGTGCAAAAATCTTACAAGCCGGCCTATTTTGGCCTAATCTATGGAAAGATGTCCACATCGCTGTTATAAATTGCGATCGGTGTCAACGCACCGGTAACATTTCAAGACGAGATGAAATGCCTCAAAGAGGAATATTAGAAGTTGAAGTATTTGATGTCTGGGGAATAGATTTCATGGGACCATTCCCATCATCTTTCGGTAATAAGTACATACTTGTAGCTGTCGATTATGTTTCAAAATGGATCGAGGCTATAGCTTCTCCTACAAATGACACACAAGTAGTAATTAAGCTTTTCAAGAGTATAATATTTCCAAGATTTGGTGTGCCTAGACTTGTCATTAGTGACGTTGGCTCGCATTTCATTTCGAAAATATTCGACAAATTACTATCTAAGTATGGAGTCAGACATCGTGTAGCAACACCATATCATCCGCAAACAAGTGGACAGGTCGAAGTCTCAAACAGAGAAATAAAACAAATTCTAGAAAAGACTGTCGCCATATCTAGGAAGGATTGGTCATCTAAACTTAATGAAGCTTTATGGGCTTATAGGACAGCCTACAAGACACCCATAGGAACTACACCCTTCAAACTAGTGTATGGGAAGGCTTGTCATCTCCCGGTTGAACTAGAACACAAAGCATACTGGGTGATTAAAACACTCAATATAAACTACACTGCCGCTGGACAAAAGCGAATCCTCGACATTAATGAATTAGAAGAATTAAGGTTGGACGCATACGAGAATGCTAAGATATACAAAGAAAGAACCAAGCGTTGGCACAATAAGCGCCTGTCTAGGAAAGAATTTAGTGTGGGAGACGTTGTGCTCCTCTTCAATTCAAGACTTAGGCTCTTTCCTGGAAAACTAAAATCTAGATGGTCAGGACCCTTTGAAATTACTAAAGTGTTCCTGAGCGGAGCAATAGAAATTAAGGGTAGGAATAGTGAATCGTTCACAGTAAACGGACAACGATTAAAACATTACCATAATATTGAAAACAAAGATTATGCGAATAATTTAAAACTTTTAGAGTTGTCCACTAACTTCCCTGATTAATCTACCACTAAGCACTACGTTAGGCTTATGATGATAAAAACAACGCTTAGTGGGAGGCAACCCATTTTATTGTTTTATTTCATCATTATTATTGACTTTATTTATGTATTTCTTTCCTTATTTTCTTTATTTTTAACTTTCATTTTCTAAATCATTTTTTAAATTTACCTTGCTACAGATTTTCTAAAGTCTTTTCTACCTTACCTCTTTCTCCCCTGATTTGTTTCTCCCACTTTAACACTAACTATGGCTAACCAACCTAGGAACTTCATGGAAACCATATTTAGAGGTAGAAACCAAAGAAGGAAATTTGAGGAATTATCACAGAGACACATGGATTTGACTCTGTATTATGATAAACAAACTATGGAAACCTTAGGTATAAATGATAGCATCCTATACATGTTTAACCAGCTTGGATGGGATAAAGCTCTCATAAAATATAAGTTTGTTACTTACCGCGAGCTAACCCTTGAATTTTTAAGCTCCCTAGTTTATCTACCTGAGCGCAGATTTGGACTAAGGAAAGGATTTATTAGTTTCCGACTATTCGGTATTGAATATGTCTATAACCACAAGGAACTAGCTGACCTACTAGGATTTCCTAGCGGACCTTTTACTTTTACTACCACCCAGGTAGAACTAATGGATATTGAGCTAGATTTCTTTTGGGGAACTTTAACAGGAAACTACCACCCTGAGCCGGATAGCATGGACAATAATGAAATACACAACCCTGCTATCCGCTATTTTCACAAAATCCTTGCCCACACCTTCTTTGGAAAGGAAGAGAACCTTACTGGAGTATCTAAGGACGAGATATTCATAATGTCCTGTTTGACCGAAGGCAAACCCATAAATGATGTACCCTTCATGATGCAGACCTTTACCCGCATACAGGAGGAACCTAATCTACCAATAATGGTAGGAGGCCTGGTCACCATGATTGCTAACGCCATCGGACTTAGATATCAGTTACACAAGTGCACCCGTTTCGGTACCATTCGCCCTATGAATTTGAATTTCTGCTTTAACCGCCAAATTATAGGAAACATAGGACAACCACCATTCGAGTACCTGATTAGGAATGAAATCGTAACCTTGTTCACCTTGCTGAACCATGCTAAAGTCAGCGTTCACAATAGAGATAATTGGCTTGATGAGCTTACTCCTCCTGACTATCCAACAACACCTGAAACACCGCAATCCTACCAAATTAGGGATGATATGATGACTGATGTAGAAAGTGACCCTGAGACCCCTCCTGGTTACCATGACATCAACCACATTGAATAAAATATTGAGACCCCTGAAATCAACCAAGTAGGATTATACTGAAAGCTTGAACAAAATTTTGACAACTCTTGAAGTATACCAAGCTTAAATTAATGTTGTTAAGGATGAAGTTAAGAGCATGAGATTGGACATTATAGGCTTAACTGATTTAACATGTGAACAGTTTTACCATATAAATTCCGCACTTGAAGACTTGAAGAAACAACTTTGATGAGCTGTAGTGATTTGCTCAATTTTACTTTTTGCTTTCTTGTTTCTAGTTAGTTTTCAATTTTTGCAACATTTTATAGTTCATTACTGCAATTTCTTTCTGTTATGTCAAAAACAAAGTATTTCCATTAATGCAATTTTTCATTCAGTCTATTTACATGTTTTCATAATTTAGTGCATCTACCAAAAATTCCCACTGCATGTTTGCTTAATAGTTTATGCAATTTGTTACTATCAGTTATAACATATACTGATACTTTTGATTGCTGGAAATTTTGATAAATGTATGTGTGATGAAATCTAATGCTTATATATATATTGATCCATTGTTATGTGTTATGTTGGAATTAATTATTGAATGTGATAAGAATTATAATTGGATTGAACTGAGGTAAACATTCTGTGAAATTCCAAATTTTGTGAGCATCACGGTCGTAACCATCCCCTCACGATCGTAACGGGCAATTAAGCGCGTCACGACCGTAACTACCCCCTCACGACCGTGACATTCTGAATGCACGACCTCTGAGTTACAGAGGTCGTTCTTCTTCGCAACTCCACTTCTTTTTCCCAAAATATTCTAACCTCCCATTACCTATTCTTCTCCCGTAACCACCCAAAGTCACCAATAAATCCCTCCACTCCGTTCCACTTCCTCATTTAATCCCAACTACACAAATTCCTTGCACCCCACTATAAATCATTCCATTTTCTTCACATTTTCATCACAAAACCTCAAACACTATCTCACGCTCATATCCACTTGCATGCAATAGCAAACATTCAATTTAGAGAAGGAGAACAAGGAGCAGCACAGAGAGTGAAGTTTGAAAAGTTTCAAACCCGTGGCATCCAAACTACTCGGTATGTCGACCTCGACTGTCTGAGAGAGTTAGGATTGTTCGACGGAGTGAAGCTACTTCTTGAAAAAGTTGGCTTATGGGACTTATGCACCCAACCGCAACCAACATTTGCAAACCTCACTCTGGAGTTCCTGAGTTCCTTCCAATACATCACACCATCTGGATCAACGAACCAACTCACAGGCATCGCAAAATTCCAAATGCTTGGTAGAGAGTTTGAACTCACTCAAACCAGAGTCGTTGAACTTTTAGGTTTCAGTCACGGTGACGGTTCCCACCTTCGTGTGCCCGACAACTTCAATGAAACCGCTTTTACTTTGTGGCACAACATCACAAACAGCCGTGCTTCAGCCTACCAAAGTCTCAATGCTACTCATATCCATAATCCAGCAATACGGTACTTCCATTGTATCATCTGCAACATAATCTTCGCCCGAGAGAGCAACCATAAGCTCAATTCCAAAGAGCTCTTATTCTTGCATTGTGCTTTGAATGAAGAATGCATCAACGCCGTTCCGTTCCTTCTGGCCCACGTTCAGTCCGTAGCACAAAGAGGCGCCACTCCCTTCTATATTGGCGGGATTGTCACTTCCTTAGCTATACAGTTGAATCTTGGTGACCACCTCTCTCATTTGCCTCATAGAGCACCGGAGCTGCTTACCATGAGCTACTGCAAGTCCGCTCACATGATCTCTCAGCGTGAGGATGGCAGGTTCAACCCTGTGATACAAGGCACCATCTATCATAATATCGTTTTGCCTTGCAGGAACCGGATTGATCCATCAAACAGAGCCAACTGGCAATTTGATTTACCGACTCCCACAGGTCATGTTCCAATTGCTGACGACCAGCCTGATGCACCTGTGGATGAGATGCAGGATGCGATGGATGCTGCTGAGCCAGTTCAGGACATACCTGAGTCTTCCACCATGCAGCCGCCTTCTGCTGAGGTCACACTTGAAGACATCCTTCGTGCCATTCACCAGCAAAACCAGATGAATGCCGCACTTGAGAGGAAACAGAAGGAGCAGTATGATGCACTCCTTGCCACTATTGTCAGAAACCAGGAAGCAACAGATGAAAAGTTAGGTGAGATCTTCAGCGAGTTAGAAGCTTTGCGTATGGACGTCACCGCTCTTAATGTCACTGGTTCTGATGAGGAAGCCACTCCTACCAGACACTCCCGCACCAGAAGCCGAAGCCGTGGTCGTCAGTAGCTTTAGTTTTTCTTTTTGTTTTTGCATTCTGTTTATGTAACGTATTTCCCCGCTATTATATCACAACATTGAGGACAATGTCTGATATAGTGTGGGAGAGGTACCTTTCCCGTTTTCCATTCGTTGTATTTTCCCTTTTTCGCATTTTCAATTGAACAAGTAATAATTATGCTATTTCTTAAGTTTCAATTCTTCCCCGCTTTATTTAGCCATACCGAATTTTTTTTTTGCTTTATCTTCGCATAACTCGACATACCTATGAAATGTAGTTAGGAAGCTGAGAAAGATCCAACAAGATCAATACAGTCTTGACACCTTAGACTTCCTACTTAAGCATTCCATTTCGATAATTGTTATGACTACACCTTAAGTCTTAGTTCTAAAGTAACCCCTAGTAGTTTATACTAGCAGTCAGCACCGTCTAGACACAAACCACGTGGGGAGCCGATGAACATAAGTGTTTGATGCCTAATCTATAAACAATCCTTCATATCTCGCTGCCATAAAAAGAAATTACACCAAAGTACACGGTCGCATGTAAGAGATGAGTAATATAAGAAGGAGTCCATTGCAAGTTGGTTCAGAGGTATCTGGTTCTGAACTTGGTAGGGCGTGCTACGACTCGATCCCCCACAACCTCCAATTTGGATAATATGTAAAGGGTTGCCACATTCGTGTACCAGACCCCGTGCTAATAAAGGATCAAAGTCACTAACCGGCTACTTCACTACGTGCGTGCTAAGACAAAGGGCTTAATGTGATTGCGCTAGAACGAAACCGGGTGAAATAAGAACGAAGGACTCTAGGTAGAATCATAACGGAATTACTGAATATTTCGTTTAAAGGGAAGTCGACGACTTAGCTTGTTGCTTGTGTCATTAGTGTATCGTTAGTGTTCTACTATAGTATCGGTCTATCTAACTAAATGACTTCTCGTATGGTATGTTATGCGTCTGATGAAAATTGTCCGATCATTTTTCAATTGACTATTTGCTTGAGGACAAGCAAAGGTTCAAGTATGGGGGAGTTTGATAACGAGAAATCGTATCATATTATTACTATGTTTTTAGTCCGTTTTATCATGCATTAATCCTTTTAACTCTCGATTGTTTCGAGTTTTTATGCCACATTGCACATACAATATGTCTAGAGCCAAATTTATGAGAAAAAGATCAAAAGAACAAAAATTAGCATGAAAAGAAAAGAGAGAAATCAATTCTGCTAAAGTCTGCATATTTTGTTGCTCTCACCGTCGTCACAATTGCCTCACGACCGTGACACGCTAATTTGAGGTCTCACGATCGTCACCATGGTCTAACGACCGTGACACGCTAATATGAGGAAATCTGCCTGTTACACCATGTCACGAACGTGACAAGCAAAAGTTATTTAATTTGTTTGAATATAATTGAGAACGTGCAACGAGTCTTCAGAGACTCCTACTTTCTCTCAACTTCAGCAACGCCCAGTAAACCATGTCTCCTGGATTTTCTCAAAACGGAAGCACCGAAACCCACGCTCCTACTCTTCAACTGCCAAAGTTCTCTTCTATAAATACCAAAGAATCAAATGAAGAAGGGACAGAGTTTTTGATTGAAATTTTATGCGGAAGCTCTGCCATTTTTACAACCCATTTATTTCCAGCTTTTGTTCTTGCTGTTTTTTCCTTTTAATTTCCAAACCCTTTAATAACAATTTCCAACATTAGGAAATTGTTATTTTAATTAGATTTTTTTAAGCCTCAGAATTTAGTATTTTATTTCGATTCCGAAGCTCCAAGCTTGCCAAATTGTGGAAGAAGGAGCCGAAGAATTTATTTGTTCAGGTTTTTGTTTTGCAATTAATATTAAGTTTATTTATTTATGTTAAATTTATGTTATCATTATATAATGCATGCTTTAATATTTATTAATTTCATTTTGTGTTTTTATGTTGTTTCAATTAATATGAGTAGCTAAATTAATCGAGTCGGTATGTAATAAAGAAACTAAAACGGATGAATCGAATCTAAGCTAAAAACAATTTCGAACTTATATTCTGGCTGTGGCTTTTTATAATTAAAATCAAGCTTTTTGTTACGAGAGTAAGAGAAGTGAAATAGGTTAGGTCGAGACCACGAGAGTGTGAGATTTTAACCGGATAGCTAAAGTTAGGCATTCGATTTAAATACAGCGAGAGCGCTTTAAAACGAATTAGACTTATTAAGTTTTCAAAAAGTATTTTCTAAACACTTATGGGCTAGCGAGAGCAGACATAGGGCTTTAGGAGTGTGATCTGAGATAAAACCACGAGAGTGTGAGTCGAGGGTTTTTAAACTGATAATCTCTACAGAATTATTTAAGTGAAACATATTTATAAGCTTAGACTAGATTGACCCGCATAGGTTAATATTATTACGTACCGACCGCCTTATCATTATTTCCTTAATTAAGTTTAATTTCCCGTTTTTAATCCTTAAAACCATAACCGTGACAAATTTCCGCCTTAGCTAAACTAGAAGACCTTTTAGCACTAGAGTGATTACAAAGTCCTTGTGGGTTCGACATCTTTTTATTACTACGCGATAGGTTGTGCACTTGCAGTTTAGATACCGTTAGACACATCACGCCTTCGCCCCATCAGTAATGTATCAAAGTGATAAGGCCATTCCTGGGCATTATGGTGGTGAAGTATATTCTAACGGCCAAAAGCAAGAATTGGCCACTTCTAGTACGTCTCCAGCTCAAGTATAAAATGTTGGAGTAGGAGGCTTTACTAGGAGAGGGAGGTTGTTTGTGCCAGAAACACTGAGAAACAGTGTGATACCACCCCGAGACACTGCAGAAGCCTAGGCTAAAGCTAGAGGGAAGCAGCCAACGACTGCTAATAAGCCACACCAGCGGTGGACCTAGATTGTAGGCCATTTGCAACAAACTCCATCCAAGATATCTATCTTGTCCTTGTTAATGTGTTCTGACTCCCACCGAAAGGCTCTCTTGAACATCCTGAATAAAGCTTATGTACCTCAGGATATCTCGGTGAACTAATTGGAGACTGTGGTATCTAGTGTCAATACCAGACATGGATTGGGCTTTACAGACATGGATCTAACCTCTGAGGGTCATGCTCACAATCGGGCATTGCATATTTCCTTAGAGTGTAAAGGTGCAATGTTATCTCATGTGTTGGTGGATACCGGATCATCCCTGAATGTTCTTCCCAAGAAGGCATTGATGAAGTTGGATTATGACGGAGTGATTTTGAAGCCCAGTGACCTGGTAGTTCGAGCTTTCGATGGATCGAGAAGGTCAGTGTTTGGGGAGGTAGAATTTCCAATCAAAGTGGGTCCAGAAATCTTCAACGCCACATTCTATGTAATGGACATACAACCTGCATATAGTTGTTTGTTGGGGAGACCCTGGATACATTCGGCAGTGGCAGTATCGTCCACACTCCATTAGAAGCTGAAGTTCGTCTGAGAAGGAAATATTGTAACAGTCTGTGGGGAGGAGGATATCTTCATCAATCATCTGGCGTCGTTCAAATATGTGGAGATGGATGGTGAGATAGTGGAGACTCTGTGTCAGGCTTTTGAGCCCCTGAAAATTGAACTGGCATCTTCGTTAGCAGTTTTTTCTGAAGAATCAAAGAAGGGGGTTTCCATAACTTCTTATAAGAAAGCTTTGAAGGTAGTGGAGTCAGGAGCGCGAGAAGGCTGGGGCAGTCCAGTAGAAGTGTCAGAAAAGAAGGATATGTTTGGTGTTGGCTACCATCCTGGGCAGTCATCATCTGAATGGAGCGCTAGAGGTCGTCAAGGCCCAATTACCTTCACGAGTGCGGGAATGGTGGATTACAGAAGCATCAGTGTCGTGCAGGATGACACAGTTGATAGTGACTGTGACTTAGACGAGTGGATCAGACCTTGTGCTCCAGAGACTCGGCTCAGAAATTGGTTGTCTGAAAGGCTTATCTCAGTCACCTCCTATGAAGAGTAATGATTTTTTGCTTTTGTCTTTCCTGTACTCAAGCACTATGTCTTGCCCGGGGCATAGTAGCCTATTGTAAGGGTTCTTTTGTTTCTAACACAATTCATAATCATTAATAAAGCTGACGTTTCGCATTCATCCATGTTGTTCCTTGTCCCTCATTTTTGCTTTTGTTTGTCAAAAAGAAAGAAGAGTTTTAGAGTGGCAATGTTTCTCGTTTTCTCAAACTCTTTCTAAAGCTTTGCATGAATCACCATTCATGTAGGTGCTCATCACCAGATCTTATCAATGACAACCTTGTTATGGCTAAGTATAACTTTGACAATCCGATTTACCAAGCCAATGAGGAAGGTGAAGAAGATTGCGAACTACCCGAAGAGTTAGCCAGACTGCTTAAACAGGAGGAAAAGATTATTCATCCGCATGGAGAGGCCATCGAAGTAATAAACCTGGGTACCGAAGAATACAAGAAAGAAGTTAAGATCGGGGCCGCATTAGAAGAATCTATAAAGACACGTCTAATTTCCATGCTTCAAGAATATGTTGATTTATTCGCCTGGTCTTACCAGGACATGCCTGGTTTAGACACTGACATTGTGGTACACAAGCTGCCTTTGAGAGAAGACTGCCCTCCAGTGAAGCAAAAGTTGAGGCGCACATGCCCTGATATGGAAATCAAAATCAAGGAGGAAGTACAAAAACAATTTGATGCTGGTTTTTTGGCTGTGACCAGTTACCCTCCATGGGTTGCTAATATTGTATCGGTCCCTAAAAAAGACGGGAAAGTCAGGATGTGTGTAGACTATAGAGATTTGAACAGGGCCAGCCCTAAGGATGATTTCCCTCTGCCTCACATAGATGTGCTTGTTGATAATACTGCTCAGTTTTTTGTGTTCTCTTTCATGGAAGGGTTTTCAGGTTATAATCAGATTAAGATGTCTCCCGATGATATAGAAAAGGCTGCTTTCATCACGCCTTGGGGCACTTTCTGTTATAAAGTCATGTCGTTTGGCCTTAAGAATGCTGGAGCCACTTACCAACGGGAAATGGTGACGCTATTTCACGACATGATTCATCATGAAATTGAGGTTTATGTTGATGATATGATAGAAAAATCCCAAACAGAAGAAGAGCACTTGGTCAATCTAGCAAAGTTGTTTGACAGACTCCAGAAGTTCAGTTTGAGGTTGAATCCGAACAAGTGCACTTTTGGGGTCTGTTCCGGCAAATTACTGGGTTTCGTCGTTAGTGAGCGGGGAATTGAGGTTGATCCAGCCAAAGTAAAAGCCATCCAAGAGATTCCCGAGTCAAAGACTGAAAAGCAGGTGCGTGGTTTCTTAGGGAGACTAAACTACGTTGCGCGATTTATCTCTCACCTAATAGCCACATGTGAGCCCATCTTTAAACTTCTGAGGAAGAATTAGGCCATCAAATGGAATGAAGACTGTCAACAAGCCTTTGACCGAATCAAGGAGTACCTGCTAGAACCTTCAGTTCTCATGCCTCCAGTGCCAGGGAGACCCTTGATCATGTATCTTACTATGCTCAAAGGATCAATGAGGTGTGTGTTAGGTCAGCATGCCGAGTCTGGTCGAAAAGAGCACGCCATTTATTACCTTGGAAAAAAGTTTACCGATTATGAGACACGCTACTCACTACTCGAGAAAACTTGATGCGTTTTGGCATGGGCTGCTCGCCGACTAAGACAGTACATGCTGCTGACTCACACCACTATCCTAATCTCCAAGATGGATCCTGTGAAATATATCTTCGAGAAGCCGGCTCTAACAGAAAGGGTATCCCGATGGCAGATGATTCTAACAGAGTATGATATCCATTACACTTCGCAAAAAGCAATCAAAGGGAGTGCGTTGTTAGAATATCTGGCTCAGCAGCCAATTGACGATTATCAACCCATGAAGTTCGAGTTTCTAGATGAGGACATCATGTTCCTCAAGTCGAAAGACTGTGAAGAATCGCTTCCGGAAGAGGGGCCAGACCCTGAATCCAATTGGAAGTTGATGTTTGGCGGAGCTGTGAACGTAAACGGAATCGGAGTAGGTGCTGTCATTATCTCACCAGAGGGTGTCCATATGCCTTTCGCTGCTCGGTTGACCTTCGAATGTACCAACAACGAAGCTGAGTATGAAGCCTGTATCATGGGGGTTGAAGAGGAAATTGGCTTGCGAATCAAGAACCTCGAGATCTTCGGAGATTCTGCTCTGGTTGTGAATCAGGTCAATAGTAAATGGCTAGTTCATCAACCTCACTTGGTTCCTTACAGGGATTATACCAGAAGGATGCTAACCTATTTCACCAAAGTTAAGCTGAGTTATATTCCTCAAGAAGAGAACCAGTTCGCTGATGCTCTAGCAACTTTGTCATCTATGATTAAAGTTTGTCAAGAGAATTTCGTGCCTCGAATCATGGTCTACCGTCTTGAAATACCTGCTTATGTCTTTGCAGTTGACAGTGGTGAAGATAACAAACCTTGGTATCATGATATAAAGCACTTCCTGAAGACTCAGGAGTACCCAAATGGAGCATCCAGTAAAGACAAGAAGACCCTCAGAAGATTGGCAGGTGGTTTCTTCTTGAATCAAGATGGTGTGCTATACAAGTGAAACTTCGACATGGCTATGCTCAGATGCGTGGATAGACACGAAACAGACCTGTTGATACAAGAAGTTCATGAAGGCTCCTTCGGTACCCATGCCGGAGGAGATGCTATGGCCAAGAAGTTGTTGAGATCGGGATATTATTGGATCACCATGGAATCTGATTGCTGTAAATACTCCCGTAAATGTCACAAGTGCCAGATTTATGCTGATAAGGTCCATGTACCTCCGAATCCTTTGAGTGTAATGTCTTTGCCTTGGCCATTCGCCATGTGGGGCATTGATATGATTGGAAAGATTGAGCCAACAACTTCCAACGGTCACCGCTTCATCCTGGTTGCTATAGACTATTTCACGAAGTGGGTCGAAGCGGCGTCTTATGCCAATGTTACTAAACAGGTGGTAGCCTGGTTTATTAAAAGAGACATCATATGCCGGTATAGAATTCCTGAAAGAATCATTACTGATAATGGTTCTAACCTCAACAACAAGATGATGGCTGACTTGTGTCGGGATTTCAAAATAGAACATCACAACTCTTCTCCATATCGCCCGAAGATGAACGGCGCCGTCGAGGCAACCAACAAAAACATCAAGAAGATCGTGCAGAAGATGGTCGTGACATAAAAAGACTGGCATGAGATCTTGCCGTTTGCGCTACATGGGTACAGAACGTCAGTACGTACTTCAACCGGGGCAACCCCGTTCTCATTGGTATATGGTATGGAGGCAGTCCTACCAATTGAAGTGGAGATCCCCTCGTTGAGGTTAATGATGGACATTAAGCTAGATGAAGTTGAATGGCTCCGATCCAGATACAATCAATTGATCTTCATTGAAGAAAAATGCCTAACAGCTATATGCCATGGACAATTGTATCAACGGCGCATGAAGCAGGCCTTCGACAAAAAGGTACGAACTCAAAGGTACATACCAGGTGACCTGGTACTGAAAAGGATTCTTCCTCCTCTTAACGATCATAGGGGAAAATGGACACCCAATTATGAAGGACCATTTGTGGTTAAAAAGGTTTTCTCAGATTGAGCCTTGATGCTAACAACCATGGATGGAGAAGACTTCCATTCCCCTGTCAACACAGACGCAGTAAGAGAATACTTCGTGTAAACAAGGACCTGCTGGATAAAAACAGAATAAAGATCCAGGAAAAAATGGGCATCCTAGAGAGCCAAAAACAGAATAAAAGGCTCGGGAAAAAATTAGGGAAATCTTGAAAAAAAATGTACACCCGCTGAGTTGAAAAGCCACATTGGACAACTCAGGCAAAAAAGGGTATCCCGGTGGATTGAAAACTCGGAAGGGCGATTCACGCAAAAGAGGGACTAACACGAACGACTGTGATCTGCGAAATTTGTAATCCATCTGCAACTAAGGTTATTCTAAGATTTGGAGACCATTCCAATTACCTTTCTCAAGGGGCAGAGCGAGCGGATGGTCTCAAAGATATAAAAGTCATAGACGGGTCGAAACTTGATGAGATTCACTTCTCACATTGCCAATAGGATAGTTTGTTTTCCTTTTTGGCCATTTCCTCTTTCCATGGAATTGCTTCCTATTGTAATTCCTATTCATGGCCATGTTCCAAATCAATAAAAATCCAATTTCAGTCAGCTTGTAATTATTTGCTTCTTATTTTTGTTTTTCATCTAGCATTGTTTGGTTGCAAAAAAACGTCCAGCCAATTGTGATATATATTATGTTGTGATCATTTGAATACTTTCTAACTCATGCAGGAGGACAAAAACTTTTAATACAACTCTAAAAAGGATGTTAAGAGGCCAGGATGATGATTCATGCTATGAGTCTGGGGCATACAGGTCCAAACTAACTTTCCTTGTTACAGGCACTATCAGTTGTGTTTACGCAAGTACAGGTGTATGTGTTGCTAGCAAAGCTAAAGCAGACTTCCATGAGGAATTTTTCAACAACATACTTGAAGAAGAACATGTGCTTTCCCGTGTGTCTCTTGTTATCCCCAGCAGAAGTGAAGTTGAAATTCTTCCCCAGCAGTAATGACAAAAGATGTTTGTCCTCCCCAAGCATAGGTTTCCCTTCAATACAGGGGCAATCCCTAGCAGTACAAGGAATTTCTTTTTCCCCAGTAGGTTGCTTCCTCAGCAATGCCATACATCTGGCTTCCCAGCCAAGTTAGGAGGTCTCCACTTCCCCATCAGAGTCCAAATAAAGTTTCATCTCCAGCAGGGTCTTGGCTCTTGAATCTCGAAGTCCAATTTATTTTTGTCGAAGGCGGTAGTTCAAAGCCGGCGTATCATTAACAACATTCTCTGCAAAGTTGTTTCCTCCTCACTAGGACTAACCAGATCAATGCAGTGATCATCAGTTCCTTACCAGTCAAGCCATCTGGGATACTTGCAGTCTCCTTCTGGGAGATCTTTTGCATTCACATGTGCATAATAATCATTACATTTGAATCCTCCAAAGCATAGCATTCCCATCATCATGGAGCATTACGCTATAAATCCAAGCATGTGCATGCCAAATGGGCCGATTTTGAGGTATATTACATAAGATACGAAACATATTCTCAACCTGAAGTACTCCCCCACAGAGGATACCAATACCATTTTCCAGGAATCTTTGTCTTTCCAAGTCAATACTTGTTTTTCTTTGTGGCTTGATTCGCTCAGCAGTCACATTGTCAAGTCCCATTCCGCTAATAGTCTCGTTAAGACCTGTTTCGCCAACAGGCACTTTCCGTGGCTTGATTCGCTCAACAGTCGCGTGTTTTTTTCTTTGTGGCTTGATTCGCTCAGCAGTCACATTGTCGAGTCCCATTCCGCTAATGGTCTCGTTAAGCCTTGTTTCAACAATAGGCACTTTTTGTGGCTTGATTCGCTAAGCAGTCGCGTGTTTTTTTTCTTTGTGGCTTGATTCGCTCAGCAGTCACATTGTCGAGTCCCATTCTGCTAATGGTCTCGTTAAGCCCTGTTTCGCCAACAGGCACTTTCTGTGGCTTGATTCGCTCAGCAGTCGTGTGTTTTATCTTTGTGGCTTGATTCGCTCAGCAGACACATTGTCGAGTCCCTTTCCGCCAATGGTCTCGTTAAGCCCTGTTTCGCCAACAGGCACTTTCTGTGGCTTGATTCGCTCAGCAGTCACATTGTCGAGTTCTATTTCGCTAACGGTCTCGTTAAGCCCTTTTTCGCCAACAGGCATCCTCATTGTGGCTTGACTCGCTCAACAGTCACATTACAGATTATTGCGATAATTCTATTCCACCTTGTTCTCTTTCCTTTACCTATTCAGAGGTCGAAACATAAAAAAATAAAAATAAATAAAAGGCAGATGACATTTCTCTTATCCACCGAGCTCAAATTTCCAGGTTTTATTCGAGTATTAAATCACTCCACACCTTGAACGTCTAAAAGCTTTTGCAATTACTCGTTCATGCCTGTATATGATTGAATAGGGGCAGCTGTAATACCTCAAAATTTTCCCTCTCATTTCCTCAACATTTTGCATAGCATTTAACATACATAAGTGCATGAAATAATCAAAAACATTGCATCATGTGTAGCATAGCTGAGGCATATGTATGTGATCAATGATTGGAGCAACTAAAGGTTGTACAAAGACAATCATCGGGGATTTGGGGAAAAGTCAACCATGCTGAGGACAAAGTCAACTCCTGGCTTTTTAAGATCAAAATCATGAAATTAGGGTTATAAGGATCCTATGGTTAGAATTTGATCAAGAAATGATGGAGGAATCAAGAGAAATCAAGAAAACCAAAACTTACCATTTTTGGAAAATTAGGGATTCCAAAAATGGCAAGTTTTGGCCATTTTTGCAGCATCTTTGAGAGAGGCCTTCTCCCAAAATATGTGGGATATTAAAAGTCTACTTTGAGTCAATTAAAGAGGGCGTCGTGAGCTTCAATTCCATGGGTAGAACTCACCCATATTATAAAAAATGAGAGAGATATGATCTTGCAAAGTTGAAGCAATCTAGGGCAAAACTAGGCCATGGGTGAGGCAATTGGCAGGCCAGCGCGCGCGCCCTGCCTGGCATATCATCAAACAGGTGGAGGGTCATATCTCAAGCCATTTTTCTTGGTCAAAAACACTTCAAATCAATTTTTGGTGAACTACAAAGTTGTTCCTTGATGCAATCCCTACAATATTGGTGTTCAAATATTTTTCATTTGAGCAAGTCTTCTTGGGCTATTTGAGGGTCAAAGTGGAGAGGTTGCAACTTGCCAGCCATAGGCCCATGGGCACAAGGCATGCCAAATTCGTGCAGGCCAATATGCAGCCTTGTTACATGTTATGCAATGGTCATTTTGAGATGATTAGAGGCCATCATTCATTATGGTCCAAACACCAAACTTGTTCTATAATCCCCCCACTTCAATTTGAGCCCAAGAGTCATTTGAATTGATTGCTTGAGATGGAAGAAATCTTCCATTAAAAGTCATGATTCTCAACTAGTTTTCTTGGATGAGAAGGCATTGCGCCAAGTTGCATTTCAGTTCACTTTCATTGATATTACTCATCACATTCATATCAAATGCATTGCTCTAAGAGGATATGATCTCATGAATGCATCTCCACACCATTGTCATGCACTTCACATCAGGCTACATTGGAATACTTGATAGACTATGCTTCTTGCTATGCACCTCATGAAACCTATGCTAAATCATAATGCACTGCAAGTTATAGCCAGAAGATCATGTTAAGCATTTCCATGCCTTGATCCACATCATAGACTTTATGAAGCTTGCAACATATGATCCAGCTCGAGTGGAAGCTTCTGGATGTTACAACTGGCATAACTGGCATAACTGTCTCACTAAGTTTTACCTCACTCACTCAGTTAACCCAAGGGATGATTAACCATGGTTAAGAGCTCTATAAAGCAAGGTCCTCACCTCAGTGCCAAGTTCAGCTTCATTTTGATCAAAATCACCAAAAATTGCACAGAGTTATCTCTGAATTTTCCCACTACAAATGGATTTGAGCAAGCTTTATCACCATTGATTTAGGTCCATTCTTCCTCCATTGATCATCTTCATCATCTCAAGATCAATTATCAAGCATTTCACAGCTTGATTCTTCAAGAATCACATACTGCATCATTGTTGATCTTCACTGTAACTTGGATTCAAGCTTTTCAAATTGCCATAATCTTACTTCCCTCTACTCCAATTCATTATCAACATCATGTCTAGATCCATTTCCATAGCTTGATCATCTTCAATTGCCAAGGATCCTCACATCACAATTGAAGAGCTTCACTGCATTTTCATCAATCTCTCAAGATCCACGCATCACAAAGTGTTTATTTCACCTTTGTTGCATTAGAGCAAGCTCAAGCATTCTAAGGAGCCTCACCTCTGGTCTTCTAAGGTATGTCCTGAAAATTCACTATCCATAATTGTAAATTTCTTGATTGTTTCATGTGTTGTATAGCTCAATAGGAGTATTGGAATATTTGGCAAGTTGATAGACACCTTAGGTGTGTAGTTCAGTTTCATAGGTCAATTTGTTTGTCTTCGATTTGGCTATTTTAGGAACCCTAAATGGATTGTGAGGGTAGATTCTTGATCAGTGAAGTGAGGCGAACATTGTTATGGTTTTAGATTTCATTTTCATGAATAATTGTAGAAACCATAGGCCAGGGGTGACCGGAGAAGATGACCGAAGGTCACTTCCGGTCACCTGAATAGTAACCCTAGGCCGGAGCTATCTTTATAACACAGCCACTAGATTCATATGATCCAAGGGCCATCAAGTTGCCAGCACATTAAAAATTTTGTGCCATTCACGTGCCCTTAAGTCAACACAAAAGTCTTCAGTTTCCTTTTGACACCCCCAACGTGTTTGAACCAAGCCCATTCATGTTGTTTTTTCATTAAACACACCCCGAGGCCCAATGTCATTTATTCCATTTTTATTCCTTTTTCTCACTTCATATCATTTTCGTTTCATATTTTTAAAAATAGCAAAATGCATCAAAATATTCCAATTAAATTCATATAGGATCCTCATAATTTTATCTAATTTACCATATTTTTGGATTTCATTTTTGTCCATTTTTAAGATTAGAATTAATTTCCATTTTATTTGTTTCATAATTTCTCCATTTTTGACTCATCATTTTCTACATTTTTGTTCTCCTAAACAAAAAATTATAAAGACCCCATTCTTTTTGCATTCTCTTAATGGTTCATTAAACTTCCTCAAAATATTTTTCTCAGGATTTTTAGGTCATTGTTTAGGTCCTTTGGAGTCCCTTCCTTCACATAGGTCCCAATAAACCCTAATTGCATTCTAGTGTTCCTTTCACCATTCAAAATTAGGATTTTTCGTGAGATTTTTTGTACACAATTCATTCTCTGGATTGTCATGTCCAATATTAAATTTCATAATTATTCTAAGTCATTTGATATTTTTCTCAAGTTACTTAGCCCTTAGTCCTTTTTGGCCCCTTTTACAAGTTTCCTTCATTCCATTTGAATAAGGCATTCATGCCATTGATCTAAGGTATTGATTCTGAGTCTTTTAGGTCATATTAGAGGTCCTTAAGTATAGAGTACAAGCATTAGGTCCTTATCCTTTTATTTTAGGGTTTGCTTAAGTCATAAGTCATCATTGCCTCCTTTTGACCTAATTCTTCTTCATCCTCCATCTTAACCCCTCAAAACCAACTCTATGGCCATGTTATGCATGTTAAATCCTTGTCATACATCTTATAAGTGTTTCATACACATTTTCAAGTGTTCATTTCAAGTCATGAGTCTTGATGGGAAAATAGCAAGTGTATTATTTTTGCCCACTGTAGTAATAATAGGGAAATTTCCCCGAATATCGATCTCAAGGACTGCGTAGCAAATTAAGTTTTTTTACTGTTTCGATTGAACAAAAGTTCCTTAGGGTTGGTATAGATATTATCAAAGGACTTATAAACATAAAATTTAGGAAAATAATAAGGATGACAAATATGAGAATTATACTAGGGAAGGTGTATGAGAAATTCTTATAATGACAAATTATTTATAATTATTGAAATAACACTGCAAATTATAACATTACCGCCCTTCAAGATTAGTTTTTAAAGATTCCTCTGTGAAAAACCCTTTGGTATTCTTTCTATACCCCAAGTCTTTGGTTGTATAGAAAGAATACCAAGCTTTTGGTTATCAAAAGTTTTTACGGTTAGAATATGGTATCCCAATTCCTTTGTGATATCCGATAAAAGAGTAATGATCGAAAAACATTAACAAGGGTATTCCTACCTCCGGTTAACCTAATATTAAAACCTTATTTTCCAATATTTATTTTTACTATCAAATCGATTCAATCAACCCAATGAAACTTAAAATGCAGTGAAATTCATAAAAATAAAACCCAATGTCATTAAAATAAACTCAGGGACACCCCCTAGCATTGGGGGGTTTAGCCACTCATATTCAAAACAATGAAAATCACATACATAAGGAAAAGAGACATTACAATATGTAAAGGATTAGTTGGATCGTCAATTGGTTCCTCCTTTGATCGATCATCCTTCCCTTCTCTAAATCTGTTGTTCTCTCCTTAGCGTGCAAAGTTTTCCCAAAATCAAAAAGTGTTTCTTTTCAGTTACGATCAACCTAATGTATCAGATTACAAAATTACATGTGAAATGCCTAAACTGCCCTCAGCACAAGAGAAATGAGAAAAGACACAATTTTGCATCCAGGTGCCATGACACGGGCCGTGTCGTGTGACACGGGCACCCTTGTCATAATGCTGGCATCTTGGCTGCGTGCATCTTCCTTTGGGGGACTATGACACGGGCACCCGTTTCATGCTTCTGTATTGCCTCATACATTTTTGCAAGTCTTCACTCCATGGCCATCCTGACACGGGCCGTGTTAAGTGACACGGGCACCCGTGTCAGGCTTCTGAAACCCCATTTTCCTCTGTTTTCTTACACGAGGATCGCCGTTTCATTAGTATCTGATCACCTGCTTGTTAAATGCCTGAAAATACACTAAAAACAACCAAATTAAACACACCAACGATAGAAACGATAAACATATAACATACTTGCCACATAAAGGAAAAACAAGAAATAACATAAACATAAGACTCAAAAGCACACAAAAACATAAAAACCAACAACTAAAATAGCTTGAAATATATGACTGAAAATCACCGATCAAACTCCCCCGAACTTGAACTTTTGCTTGTCCTCAAGCAGAAAGCTTGCATAAATACACAAGTTAACCATTCGTTACTGAAACTTTCAAGATGAAATGAGGATACTCGTACTTGAGTTTTGTTCCAAATCACCAGACGGGTACTTTTAGGAAAAATATCTTAATGAAAATATCTCACAAACACCGAACCGCGGTAGCACCACAGACCTCAATCCTCATTTTGGTAACCTCTCTGACTATGCTTTGGGCTTAGGTCTTCCTATTGTCGCTCCCACCAAATGAAGCCGGGTCAAATGGGGTACAGACGCGAACGGTCGGTGAAAGAAATGAGAACACACAGGAGTGAACTCAGAAAGACAAGAGTCGCCAGCTAGGCATTTTTATCCCGGAGGAAAGGCAATGCTGCATAGACCTAGAAAGAGATGGATAAGACGGTTGCGAACCAGAGAGACTGAGAAAGGGGGTTGGTTACAACCTGGGAAGGTATTAGCACCCAGATTGTCTGCCGTACTCGACGGGATCCACGCTTAAAAGATTTGTGTTTTAAAGGGGTAGTGTCAGTGCAATTTGTGTATACAATAGCTGGGAAAGATGTACAGGTGTCAGTGTAAGAGGAGTGTAAAGTGTAATATATACAGTGTCAGTGTAAGGACAAGAGTGAAGTGCTCATGATAATGAGGCTAGGAGAATGATACTAGAAAGAGGGGGAATATACAGAGACTTTTGTTCGATAACTGTTAAGTTATGCCTACGTATCCTCTCGTGCAATGAGGAAGTCAGAACACCGTAGTTCGACCCAAAGAGACTGAAAGGTGAATTGACTTGTGAACTGCTTGCTTGTCTATGCTCAAGTGTATGACCTGTCTGGCTCAGGTGCTAACTGTCTTGCATCAGACGGAAGAAGCAAGTTCTCGTTTGTGAGTGAAGGTGATGAGAAAAGAATCCCGGAGGAGACGATTATTGTTTGTTTTTGGGTTTTCAGTCTTTTATTGCTTTTGAGAGTTTGTCATAAGTTAATGAGCTTAAGCCTAAACCAATGGATTTAGTAAACTCATCACATCTTCCCTCTGATTAGGGGTAATGAGGATACCTTAAGTGTGAAGTCAGATTCTCACACTTAATCACCTTTGATGTAGGGTTAAGATCATTAACCTACTTGTGATATTTTAGATGTTTTTGTTGTTTTTGTTTAGTGTTGAGTAATGAGGTTAAGCCATAGTCAGGGATTAAACAGACTCATTACACCATCCTAATAGAAGGATAATAGATGAGAATGTTTAAGCTGAGGAAAGCTCCTCAACTTAATCCATGATTAGGGATTAAACTCATGACAAAACAAGCTTTTGATTAAGTGGATTTTATTTAATAGTATGATGATGAAGTGATTTTTATGGTTTGTAAGACAACTTGAGGGGGACTTGTCCATTAACACTAGGGTTAGTCCTTCTTAACCAATTAAGGAAGAATTAGAACCCTAATGCAAGGCCCAAGTTACAAGTTTGATGTCTTGGTGATTATTATGTGAATTGATTAGAGGATTTAAACACATTAAGGGTTTAACACTTAGGATTAAAGTTATACACTCCATCCTAATAGAAGGATGCAGGCATAAGCTTAATCACAAAGCCTTAAAGCCTTTAGGGTTTAGTCCCTGATTATGAGATGAGAAGAGAAGACTCAATGAGACACAAAGGTAAAATCTAAATGGGGAACTAAACAAAACCCTAATCATTGTCATGCTTGGTTGTCCCTAAGGTTTGTGAAGTTTTCAAGAGGAGTCTTCAATGGAACCACCAGGAAGCAGATGAAAGGATCAGGAGGAGCAAAGTAACTTGCTTCATTTAAGAAGACAAGTCACTTGAGGAAAGAAAGTAAGAAGAAGAGGAATGAGCAAGCTCAAACTCAAACACAGGCATAAATGCAACAAGGATGCATAAAAAGAGATGAAGAGAAGTTATGAGAAGTGAAGGCAAATTCACTTCTCAAAGTCACTTACCACCTGAAAGGTTAGAAGAGAAATGCAATGCAATGCAAAATGGGATGAGATGTCATGATGAGGAGCAAAACCAGAAGCAAATTCATGATGTTAATGATGCTATGAGATGTTACAAACATAAGGCAACACATGGGGAGGGTCATACAAGCTCATGAATGCAAATGAAGCAAGTTAAGAAGCATGGACATACATGAAAAGTTATGAGATGCATATGGCATACAACATGACAAATGCAAGGTGCAATGATCAAACATGTTTTCAATATGTCTTATGATGTTAAATGAATCAAATGGAAGCATGGAATGTCATGGCAAGTCATGTTATGCAAGAGAATGCAAGATGGATGCATATGGGAACCCAAATTAGGGCTTATGAACAATACATCAAACAAAAGTCAAAATCAGAAGCTAACCCTAAGATAAAAAATTGAAAATGCCACTCAAAGGACCCCTAATCCTATACTAACTCACTGCACAAAGGAGAAGCTTCAACTCCTAACCAAGTTCAAGTTATGGTTTTCTTAAGATTTCTAGGGTTTTAGGGTTTCCAAACAAAAGAAATGCCAAACAAATTGAAAATGAGGGATCAAATCATGGCCATTTAATCTCACAAACTACATGCTAAACACAATGCAATGCAAAAAGAATCAAGGTCCAATTCTTCATGGATAGGCAGAAATGATTTTTGGAACTTTGGATCAAAATAATGCATCAAAATGATTTTAATTCAATGAAAAATTCTCAAAATGCATCAAGATCAAAAAATAAATTTGGTTTGAAGGTTGGACAATGTTTCTAAATGTCTTAAAACATTTCATGAATTTTTGGGTGATTTTTAAATACCTAAAAGTATTTTTAATAAATTAATTTCCATTAATCCATTAAAAATAAACTTTTAAATAATTAAAAATACTTTTTTAATGCTAAAAATGAAAATAAAAATATTTTTGTGTTTTAAAAATTAATGAAACTCTTGACAAAAAGTTTCATAATTTTTAAAACATTTTTGCTATTTTAAATAAATTGTATAAAACAAATATGAAATAAATGAATTAAAACAAAGAAAATAGAAAAGTCAACTGAATGGAGGGCTGGGATGGATCCTGGGAGAAGGGGGATTGACTGCGCGCGCAGATCAAAGGTCCACATTCAAACTGGGTTAAATACAATTAAGAATCAATTAATTATGGTTTAGGGTTTAATGACGAATCTCAACCATACACACGCGCGGCAAGTCAACCAGTCAAAGCAATCTAACGCTCCAGATTCAAATGGGTTTAATGACAGGGATTAGGGCTAACAACATTCAGGTGACCGGAGGGAAGCTCCGGTCATCTTCTCCGGCGACAACAAAACCCTAGATCCTGATTTAGGCTTCTAAACATCAAATTAAACACAGCCAAGTGATCCTCTAACATCCTAGGACACGAATCCACTCTCAAACATCATTTAAACATCAAGAATCAAGCAAATCGAAGGAAACAAATTTCACGGGTGAAATTTCAGAGCAGCAATACAAGCTCATTTCTTACTCATTTTCGATTCTAAGAACATCCCCATGACCAGCAAGACATAAGCAATCAATTTATGACTTAAAATGTAAGCTCTGAGAAAAAGAATCCATGGTCATACCTGAGCTGGAAAGCTTCAACACTGAGCTTCCAGAGCCTCCTTTGTGTGCAAATGAACTTCTTTGACTCCCTTGAACTCAAAGAGAAGCTCCAAAGTTCTTGTGGATTACTGGTTTGAAGAGAAGAGTTCTGGTGCAGCAGGTTTCACAGTCAGGAATTGTGAGGTTTCAGGCTACTCCAATGGTGGATTCTTGCTCCTTTGAGTGTGCTTGACTTGTTGGTGAAGAGAAATGGGGTGTTTGATGGCTGGAAAGTGAGATTCGAAAGTTCTGGCTTTGAGGATGAAAAATGGTGAAGCTCAGTTCTTGCTTAGTTCAGGCCTGAGTCTTGCTGGTTTTGGCTCAGTGAAGCAAGGTGAGTTGATCAGTGGATCTGGTTCTTGTGTTTTTGAGTTGTGGAGAGAGATTAGAAGTGTTTTTGCTTGAGGGAGTGAGTTTGTGAATGTGATGCTCTTGTGTGTTTCAGCCTTGCTTGATGTATGAAATGGCTAGCATTTGTTCCACATAAAAAACTCCCATTGGTCAGATGATGTGACCTGGCCTGCTGTGATAGGTAAGTTCACTTTTGCAAATTGTCAACCTTTGTGTAAGAGAGGCATGGGTTGTGTTCTAGGCTAGTACAAAGGTGTGGGCTGGTGCAGCATGGTGAGGGGAAAGGCTATGGTTGGTTCAGCAGCCAAGGCAACAAGTGGATGGAAGTGTGATGATGATTTTGCAACTTGATCACTTTTGGTTCACATGAAACTTTCTTGCTATACAAACCATGAAACATGAGAAATTTTGGTTCAACTCTGATTTTTAGGTCACATGTGATGTTTGTGTAATGGTTAGACATGAATTAGAAGTTACAAATGCCTTGGTACAAAGTTTTTGTAAGTTTCTCATTTGAGGCATATCTTGAAAATTAGTGATTTTTGCCAACTTTGACACACCATAACTTTTGATCCAAAATGAATTAGGTCATGTTCTTGTACTTTTTGAAAAGGGAAAGATCTAATCTACAACTTTCATGACCAAAGTTTTTCCATTTGAAGCATTTTTGGATCAAAAAGTAAGGTTTGAAAAGTGGCATAAAATGACATATTCCTTAAAAGTCAACCATGCCCTAAAAAGTCAACTTTGCAAAAACTTGTAATTCTTGAATTTTGTGAACTTCAACCTTCTTCCATGATCAAATAAAGATCAAATACACTCAAAATGATGAAGATCACCCCTTGGTTGGGTCATTGGGGGCCTCAGATGCCCTGATTTTGCACTGACTTGTCTAGAAAGTCAACCTTTGATCAGATGACTTCCCCATGGAATTTCTTCATGAAAATTGATGTGCATACTCCCTATACCATATAGAGACCAATAGAAACAAGAATGACCAAAAAATTTGAAGTTATGGCCTTTGAAACCAAAACCCTAATTTTAGGTCATCTGTGTAGTTAAACTTGGCTCTGCTTCCATACCAATCCCAGTTCTTGTGATTCTTTGGTATTCTTGACTTTGAGAGGATGTAATATGATATAAGAACACACATGGACCCCTTTGAAGTGATTGTTGACCTTTGGAGTGGCTCAAGAAGCTCTTGGATTGCTCAGATCACAAACCCTGGATGCAGATGACTTTGAATCTATGCAGTGAATCAAAAATGTAATATGAGATGGTATGATTGTGTTTATACATGTGAAATGATCACAAGCCATGGTGTGAATGGGTGAGGGCAAATTTGGGGTGTTTACAGCTGCCCCTATTCAAACATGAGTTAGCTGTGCAGGATGTAAGCAACGGCTTAACAGGCAAACAAGATAACTTGTGGTTGAATACCAAAGACAGTCCAAAATTTGCACTCACAGAATGAAGAAGAAAAGGGATATAGATTGTAAAAGAAGATAAAGTATATTATAAAGTGTAGGCGACGGAGGACGACCGTCGAGCAGAGGACGACTGCTGGGTAAAGAGCAATGACGGGGACGGCCGATGTGCTGGAAAAGTGCGGAAAATAAAGCAATGACGGGGACGGCCGACATGCTGGGGATAAAATAAGAGATTATGATGGGGACGGCCATCAAGATAAAGTTGTAAGATTCTCTGGGAATTAATGAAACATGATGGAGACGGCCATCAAGTTCATAAAGCAAAGTAACCGACGATGGGGACGGCCATCGGGCTAAAAAGAAAAGGGACCACGACGGGGACGGCCATCGGGTTAAAGAATAAATGAAATAAACAGATGATGAGGTACGGCCATCAAAGGTGAATGACAATCACCTAGTAGGGAATGGCTGCTCTGTTAGGGTTAAGATGAGGGACGGTCATCTAAGGTGGAGGACGACCACCGGGCAGGGTACGGCTGCCGAAAATATCACGACATAGGACGAATGCCGGATAAAAGGTCAACGATGGGGACGGCCATCGGACGAGCATGATGGAGGACGACCATCAAGAGGTGGAGGACGACCACCTAGCAGGGGACGGCTGCTCTCGAGGTTTCTCATGACATAGGACGAATGCCAGATAACCAAAAATCAACAATGGGGACGGCCATTGGATAAAATGATGAAGGACGATCATCAAGAGGTGGAGGACGACCACCTAGCAGGGGACGGCTGCTCTCGAGGTTTCTCATGACATAGGACGAATGCCAGATAACCAAAAATCAACAATGGGGACGGCCATTGGATAAAATGATGAAGGACGATCATCAAGAGGTGGAGGACGACCACCTAGCAGGGGACGGCTGCTAATAATCAACGACGGGGACGGCCATCGGATGAGCATGATGGAGGACGACCATCAAGAGGTGGAGGACGACCACCTAGCAGGGTACGGCTGCTCTCAGGGTTTATCACGACACAGGATGAGTGTCAGATAAAAAGAAAATGCTTGCTTTGTTGGCGATCTACTGGGGATATAGTAAACACAGACGAGTGTTTACAAAAAGAAAGGAAAGTATAAGTGTTTAGATGTTTGTGTATGGATTAAAGATGCGGACGAGCATCCTTAAGACTACGATACGGACGAGTATCGGGTAGAAACAAATACTGACGCGTGTTCAGAGATGATGATACGGACGAGTATCAACGGGTTAACAAAGAACACGGACAAGTGCTGAATCTAAGGGGACTTTTGTGGGGAATAGTAGACACAGACGAGTATCTATATTCAAGAAGACATAAGTGTTTGACACAGTGTATGGATTAAAGGTGCGGACGAGCATCCTTAAGACTATGATACGGACGAGTATCATGTAGAAACAAACACTTGACGCATATTCTGAGATGATGGTACGGACGAGTACCAACTGGTTAACTAAGAACAAGGACTAGTGTTGAATCTGTGGGGGTATAAATGGTATATACAAGATACGGACGAGTATCTGTATAAGTATGAGTGTGGATATTGTATAGATGAGTATTTATCTGCTGGGGAGAGTGACACAGACGAGTGTCAAAAAGGAGAAAAGTATAGTATCAACAAGTATATGGGTTGTGAAAGTGTAGGCGACTGCGCTGGGGATACGACACGGACGGGTGTCAAGAAAGTGTATATATAGGTATATGTGAGGGCAAAGATGATGTCTTTGGCTTTCTGCTGGGGTATGACACGGACGGGTGCCAGGACGTGTCTGTAATACGGGTGATCTTGTTCGTAAAGATGTTCAGGCGACTTTTCTGGGGAGTGATGACACGGATGGGTGTCAAAAGGGGTATATACTGGTGTTTGTGAATTGTGAGGCAACTGCTTTTGCTGGGGACTCTGGTGGGGATTTTGAGGAAAGTATTCTGTATATTGACGGATTGTCATTATTCACAAGTGTTCGATTCACAACATGACTTATGATTATGCTATGTATTTGATTTTTGCCGTAATGCTCCGTATTAGACGGAATGCTACGCTTTGTGGGTGAATATGATGTGAATGCTATGGTTATGCAAAGATACCAAACCGGGATTCGGATCCCACTGCCGCGAAGATCTCTAGCTGATCTGCTTGAAATGAGGATCCCAGCTGGGGATAAGATCATTGGTGGATCTGACGAGATGTATCTGCTTGGGATATAGGTCACCGATTGACGTATCCTTGTAATATAGGACCCAGCTGGGGTTTGTAGAAGCCTCCTGTACTCTGTTGTGACTCCTTCATGCGCCGCTCTTCCGAATAGAGGCTGAAACTCTGTGAGGATATGATTCCCTGACTTTGTATTCTGTTGAGGAAGAATGCTTGACATCTCGACTGGGAGGAGTGATAAGTGGCGAACTAGCTGGGGAAAGTTGTTGGCAACTCAGCTGGGGAGAAAACACCTCTGGTGCCAAGAGTGAGTGTTGATCTGCCAGCTTGCTGGGATGTAACTTGCATGCCCCAAGTTGCATTCTGGATACCTGCAATCCTGCAAAGATAAGGAAACGCACAAATGGTCCCGAGGTATCCTTTACTGGATCCCGTCATAGGATTTAAGCACTTTCGAGAGTAAGTACCTTCCCTGTAAGCACGTGTTTTTATTTTTAGAGAAAAACACCTGTACTTATGCAATTAGTTTTTTTTAGAGACATCAGACATTCTTTGCAAATAAAAATGTACAAGACGAAACATGACTGAAAAATCAGATTTTATTAACTCAAATGCCCTGAATTGGCGAGATACAGTCAAAGAAACAAATCTCCTGAAATGAGTAGACTGTTACAAATTGAGAAACAAAGTGCTGGCGATGTTGACGACGCTTTCAAAGGAGCTCCCTCTTTTGCTATGACTCGTATGACTTTTGACGTTCTTCTCGTCTTGCTTTCTGGAGAAGGTTGATTCTGATTGAAGCTTGATCCTTTAAAAGCTTACCAAGTTGTAGGTAATACAGACGAATTCAGAATGCAGTTTGTTCGCTTATTCCCTTGTTTTGCATGGATCGCCCTTTCGGGTTTTCAATCCATCGGGATACCCATTTTTGCCTGAGTTGTCCAATGCGGCTTTTCAACTCAGCGGGTGTACCCATTTTTTTTGTTTATTTTCCCTTATTTTTGCCCGAGTCTTTTATTCTGTTTTTGACTCGCCGGGATGCCCTATTTTTGCCTGGACTTACATTCTGTTTTTATGTCCAGCGGGTCATTTTTATGCGAAGTATTTTTTAACTGCATCTGAATTCACAGGGGACGGGAAATCTTCACCATCCATGGTGCTGAGCATCAGTGCTCCACCAGAGAAAACTTTCTTTACTACGAATGGTCCTTCATAATTTGGAGTCCATTTTCCCCTGTGGTCTGTATGAGGAGGGAGGATTCTCTTCAACACAAGATCTCCTACTTGGTACTCTCGGTGCCTGACTTTCTGATCGAAGGCTCTCTTCATTCTTTTCTGATACAATTGCCCATGACAAATTGCAGCCAACCTTTTCTCTTCAATCAGACTCAGTTGTTTGTACCGGGACCTGACCCATTCTGCTTCGTTCAGCTTAACATCCATCAATACCCGGAGGGAGGGTAATTCAACTTCAACAGGTAGGACTGCTTCCATACCATACACAAGCTGATACGGTGTTGCCCCAGTGGATGTTCTGATTGACGTGCGGTACCCATGCAAGGCAAACGGTAGCATTTCATGCCAGTCTTTGTATGTGACTACCATCTTCTGCACAATCTTCTTGATATTCTTGTTAGCCGCCTCAACAGCGCCATTCATCTTTGGCCTGTAAGGAGAAGAATTGTGGTGTTGGATTTTGAAGTCCCGACACAGCTCTGCCATCATTTTGTTGTTCAAGTTGGAACCATTATCAGTAATGATTCGCTCGGGAACTCCATATCGACAGATGATATCTCTCTTCAGAAATCTGGCTACCACTTGTCTTGTAACATTTGCATATGAGGCTGCTTCGACCCACTTAGTGAAATAATCAATGGAAACCAAGATGAATCTGTGGCCATTTGAAGCAGTTGGCTCAATCTTGCCGATCATATCAATGCCCCACATAGCAAAGGGCCATGGTGAAGACATTATGTTCAAAGGATTGGGAGGCACATGCACCTTATCTGCATAAATCTGGCATTTATGGCACCTTCTGGCATAAGCACAACAGTCTGCATCCATTGTGATCCAGTAATAACCTGATCTTAACAATTTCTTAGCCATGGCATGCCCTCCTGCATGGGTACCAAAGGATCCTTCGTGAACTTCATGCATCAACAAATCTGCTTCCGTCTTGTCAACACATCTGAGGAGTACCATATCAAAGTTCCTTTTGTATAAAGACCCATCAGTGTTCAGAAAGAAACTACCAGCAAGCCTTCTCAAAGTCTTCTTACCATTGGAAGATGCCCCAGGTGGGTATGTTTGATCCTCCAAGAAGCATTTAATGTCATGGAACCAAGGCTTATCGTCTTTGACAATATCTGCTGCAAATACATATGCTGGTCTGTCGAGTCTGGATACTGAAATCTGAGGTACAAAGTTGGCAGCTTGAACTATGATCATGGATGAAATGGTAGCCAGAGCATCCGCAAACTGATTCTCGTCCCGAGGGATATACTCAAGTTTGACCGTTGTGAAGAAAGTCAATAACCTTCTTGTATAATCCCTGTAAGGTATCAGATGATCCTGGTGTGTGTACCATTTTCCGTTGGTTTGATTAACTACCAGAGCTGAATCTCCGAATACGGTCAATGTCTTGATCCTGAGGTCAATGGCTTCCTCAAGACCCATAATGCAAGCTTCGTATTCAGCTTCGTTGTTAGTGCAGTTGAAAGTGAGTTTTGCCGAGAAAGGCATGTGAACCCCCTCAGGTGTAATGAGTACTGCACCAACACCACGACCATTCATGTTAACAGCCCCGTCAAACATCATAGTCCATTCTTCTTCCGGGTCGGGCCCTTCAGTGTGAATAGGCTCTTCATGATCTTTTGATTTTATGAACATGATGTCTTCATCAGGGAAGTCAAATCTCATAGGCTGGTAGTCATCGATGGGTTGCTCAGCAAGATATTCAGACAATACACTGCCCTTGATGGATTTCTGAGAAGTGTACTGGATGTCATATTCTGTAAGGATCATTTGCCATCTTGCAACCCGTCCGGTAAGAGCTGGCTTCTCAAATATGTACTTAACCGGGTCCATCTTTGAGATCAATAAGGTAGTGTGGGTCAACATATACTGTCTCAGTCGGCGAGCAGCCCACGCTAAAGCACAGCAAGTCTTCTCGAGCAGTGAATAACGTTGTTCACAGTCTGTAAACTTTTTTCTCAGGTAGTATATTGCATACTCTTTTCGACCAGACTCGTCATGCTGGCCCAGCACACACCCCATTGACTCTTCTAATACTGTTAAGTACATTATCAGAGGTCTTCCGTCAACTGGAGGCATAAGGATTGGAGGTTCCTGCAGATATTCTTTGATCTTGTCAAAAGCCTTCTGGCAGTCTTCATTCCACCTGACCGTCTGTTTTTTTCTTAACAGCTTGAACAAGGGTTCACAGGTTGCTATAAGGTGAGATATGAACCGCGAAATGTAGTTCAATCGACCTAAGAACCCTCGAACTTCTTTCTCTGTTTTCGGTGCAGGCATCCCTTGAATAGCTTTGACTTTATCAGGGTCAACTTCAATCCCCTTCTCGCTTACAATAAAGCCCAGCAGCTTACCAGATCGCACCCCGAATGTGCATTTGTTGGGGTTCAACTTCAGTTGGTACTTCCTCAGGCGCTTGAATAGCTTCAGCAGATTCACCAGGTGATCTTCTTCAGTAAGGGACTTGGCGATCATGTCATCCACATAACATTCTATTTCTTTATGGATCATATCGTGGAATAACGTCACCATAGCCCGTTGATATGTTGCACCAGCATTCTTCAGTCCGAATGGCATCACCTTGTAACAGAACGTGCCCCAGGGTGTGATGAATGTCGTCTTCTCCATGTCTTCAGGTGACATTTTAATCTGATTGTATCCTGAAAATCCGTCCATGAAGGAGAATACCGAGAACTGGGCCGTGTTATCAACCAATACATCAATGTGAGGTAATGGGAAATCATCCTTCGGGCTGGCTCTGTTCAGATCCCGGTAGTCAACACACATCCTTACTTTTCCGTCTTTCTTAGGCACAGGTACTATATTAGCAACCCACGGCGGATAGCTAGTTACGGCAAGGAACCCGGCGTCCCATTGCTTTTGTACCTCCTCCTTGATTTTCATAGCCATGTCTGGGCGAGTACGGCGCAGCTTCTGTTTAACTGGTGGGCATTCTTCTCTCAAAGGCAGCTTGTGCACAACTATATCGGTGTCCAACCCTGGCATATCTTGATACGACCAAGCAAACACATCCACATATTCTTGAAGCAGATCAATCAGTTGTCTCTTCACTGAGTCTTGTAGGCAGGCCCCGATTTTAACCTCTTTCACGTCTTCATCTGTACCAAGATTAATCGTTTCGACCTCCTCCTGATGAGGAGTCATAACCTTCTCCTCTTGCCTCAATAACCTGGCTAGCTCTTCAGGAAGCTCATATTCTTCTTCAACCCCTTCATCAGCTTGATTGATTGGATTGTCAAAGTCATACGAAGTCATAGCCGTGCTGTTGTCGATGCTGTCTGGAAGGCACTCTCTGCAAGGGTTCAGTTTGTTCATTTTAGTGATTGATTTTAATCTTGCTTAGAAAAGTGAAATAAAGTTATCATTTTGAAAACATCGCCATTTATTTTTTTGTACAAAAAGAAAAATGGAAAAACAGTGAGCGGAAAAGAAAAGGACTCATTTGCAAAAAGATGTCTGATATTTCATTGATTAATCTTGTTTGCACAAAAAGTACAGATGGCCCGATTACAAAATGAGTCTTGTCATCTTGGGCAAGATGTAAGACTTTGATGCATGCTATAAAAATACAGGAAATAATAATTACTCTGCATGAGTAACTCTTATAATTTCCTGGGAAGACCAGTTTGAGATACTGCTCCCCGGGATCTTTGGACGAATCCAATTCTCCAGATTGCGTTCTTCTTCTAGCTCGTCTTCCAAATTGTTGATAGCATCAGGGGTGAGCATCCCCCTGTAAACACCCCAAATTTGCCCTCACCCATTCACACCATGGCTTGTGATCATTCTCATATGCATAAACACAATCATATCATCTCACATTTCATTTTTGATTCACTGCATGGCTTCTAAGTCATCTGCACTTAGGGTTTGTGATCTGAGCAACCCCAATGCTTCTTGAGCCATTCCAAAGGCCACCAATCAACTCAAAGAGGTCCATGTGTGTTCTTGTATCATGTTACATCCTCACAAAGTCCAAATTGCAGAGGAATCACAAGAACTAGGGTTTGAGTGGATGCAGAGCCAGGATGAACTGCACAGTTGACTGAAAATTAGGGTTTTGGTTTCAGAGGCCATAACTCCAAATTTTTTGGTCATTCTTGTTTCCATTGATCTCTATATGGTATAGGGAGTGTGCATATCAATTTTCATGAAGAAATTCCATGGGGAGTCATCTGATCAAGAGTTGACTTTTCAGACAAGTCAGTGCAAAATCAGGGCATCTGAGGCCCCCAATGACCCAACCAATGGGTGATCTTCATCATTTTGAGTGTATATGATCTTTATTTGATCATGGAAGAAGGTTGAAGTTCATAAAAATCAAGAATTTGGAGTTTTTGCAAATGTTGACTTTTTGGGCATAGTTGACTTTTCAAGAATGCACCATTTTAGGTCAATTTTCAAGCCTTGATTCATGATCCAAAAAGGCTTCAAATGGAAAAACTTTGGTCATGAAAGTTGTAGATCTCATCTTTCCCTTTTCAAAAAGTACAAGAACATGATCAAATTCTTCTTGAATCAAAAGTTATGACCATGTAAAGTTGCCAAAAATCACTTATTTTCAAGTTATGCACCAAGTGGAAATTTTGCAAAGTCTTGGATCAAAACACATTGCAGCCTCTAGTTCACTACAAACCATTACACAAACATTTCCCTAAGTCATAAAATCAGATTTTTGATCAAGTTTGCCCATGGTTTAGTTCATGTAACTTGAATTTTTCACATGTGAACCAAAAGCTAGCCAACTTGCAAAAACCACTCATTTCACTTCCTACAACTTATGACATTGGAAGCTGACTTTGGCTAGCCTCTCCCTCACCTTTTGCTGCGCCAGCCATGCTTTGTCCTTGCCTAGATTTGGAGCCATGCCCTATCTTACACAAAAGTGGTTTTTGAGCAAAAAGTGATCTACCAATCCATAAAGCACAAGTCACATCAGCCAGCCAATCAGAATTGTTTATGATTTCAATTTGCAAGTTGAACATAACACAAGCCAAGGCTGAAACACACACACTCATCACATTCACAAAAACTCACCTCATTGCAAGTTCCTTCGAAATTCTGTCCACAGCCATAAAACACTCAAACTCTCATCATCATTAAACTCACCACATCTCATAGACAAGAAACCACCAAAGCTCAAGCCTAAATCAAGCCTGAAAACTCCATTGCCATTATTCACCTCAAGCTGCAGATTCTATCGAATCTCTCTCCACAAGCCACAAACACACCAACCAACACCACAAACTTTCTCAACACACTTCATAGATCACAAACAACTCCTTTTCACAGCCTGAAAGTGCCAAAATCATCATGGCCATTGTTGACTGAACTGAAGCAGTTCCATTCGAATCTCCTTCTCCAGCCAACACAAACTCATTTTGAGCATTCAAACACATTTGGGGGATCAAGTAGAGCAGCTTGCATCAAAGGAAGTGGCCAGAAAGTTCCTAAACTGAAAGCTCCAAATCTCAGGTAGCTCGAAATTAATTTTTCCAGAAATGGTTTTTTATGTTACAAACTTGTTCCTCATGATGCACTGATCATTCTGGTACCTTTAGTTTTTGAAATGGTTTTGTTTTGAGCATTTAATTTGTGTTTGAAGCTCACGAACCCTAGAAATTGTTTGCTTCGATCCAGTTGATTTAGGAACTTTAAATTTGTTTTGAGAGAGGGGTTTGGTTCGTGAGAGGATAAGGATCATTTCCCTGGTCTTAGATTTCATTTTTGTAACGTTTTGAGGAAGTTGGGTGATTCTCAGGTGAGAGCTGGCCGGAGAAGACGACCGGAAGTCTTCTCCGGCCACCTGAATGTATTTAGGGCTTAATCCCATAATTAATGCTCGTTTGAATTTTGGCCGTTGATGCGCGTTGAATGTTTGACTTCCCACCCTTTTTGATGGCCAGGATCTGTTCATTAGCCCTAATCACTTTAATTAATTTATTTAATTAAGATTAATTCAGCTTTGAATCACAGCCACAGGATTACGCGCCAGTCAACACATTTAAACCCTGGAGCAATCCTGGCCATCCAATCTGTTTACTTTCATTTTCTTTTAATTTTTATTCATATTTATTTCATTTAAATTGCACAATTTATTTAAAATAGTTAAAAAATCATAAAAATTATGAAACTTTTTCTTTAAGGTTTTATTAATTTTTATGACACAAAAATATTTTTATTTTATTTTTTATCATTAAAAAAGTATTTTTAAATATTTAAAAGATCATTTTTAATTGATTAATGAGAATTAATTAATTAAAAATACTTTTAGGTATTTAAAAATTACAAAAAAATTCATGAAATGCTCTAAGACATTTAGAAACATTGTCCAACCTTCAAACCAAATTTCTTTTTTGATCTTGATGCACTTTAAGAATTTTTCATTGAATTAAATCATTTTTTATGCATTATTTTGATCACATGTTTGAAAATTCATTTCTGCCTTTTGGTGAAGGTTGAGACATTGATTCTTTTGCATTGTTTTCCATTTGACATGTATTTTCAAAGATAAAAAGGCCATGATTTGATCTTGCATTTTCTAATTGATGGGCATTTGTTTTGATAAGAACCCTAAAAAACCCTAATAACTTGCAAAAATCATATCTTGAGATTGGTAAAGAGTTGGGAGCTCCCCTTTGGGCAGTGGTTTGTTATAGGTCTAGGGTTTCTTTGAGTGCCATTTTCCATTTTTTATCTTAGGGTTTGCTTCTGTTTTTGGTTTGTGTTTGATTGTTTGTTTCATAAACCCTAATTTGGGCTTTCTCTTGCATCCTTCTTGCATTCTTTTGCATAAGTTGACTTGCCATTGCATTTTGTGCATTCTTATGATTCATTTGACATCTTAAGACATGTATGAAGCATCATTGATCATTGCATTACATCTTTGCCATGCCATTTGCCTTGTATGCTTCATAACATTTCATGCTTGTTCATGTTCCTTAGCTTGCATCATATGCATTCATGGTCTTGTATGAACATCCCCATGTCATGCCTCATGTTTGCAGCACCTCATAACATCATAATCATCATGTACATGCTTCTGGTTTGGTCTAGCATCATGCCATTTCATCTCATCTTGCATTGCATTGTGTTTCTTTCTAACATTTCAGGTGGTAAGTAAACTTGAGAAGTGAATTTGCCTTCACTTCTCATACCTTTTCTTTTCATCTCCCTTGCATCCATTGCTGCATTTTTACTGGTTCTTGAGTTTGAGCTTGTTCATCCTTCTTCCTCCCACTTTCTTTCTTCAAGTGACTTGACTTCTTGAATGAAGCAAGTCACTTTGCCTCTCTTGATCTTATTCATCTGCTTCCTGGTGGCTCCTGTGAAGATTGTCCTTGAAAACCTCACAAACCATAGGAACAACCAAGCATGTCAATGAATTAGGGTTTTGATTAGTCTCCCCCATAATTTTACCTTTGTGTCTCCCTTTGAGTCTTCTCTTCTCATCTCATAATCAGAGACTAAACCCTAAAGGTTTTAAAATTTTGTGATTAGGGTTATGCCTGTATCCTTCTTTTAGGATGGAGTGTATAACTTTAATCCTAAGTGTTAAACCCTTAAGGTGTTTAAATCTCTTAATCAATCCATCTAATAATCATCAAGACATCACACTTGTAACTTGGGCCTTGCATTAGGGTTCTAATTCTTCCTTAAGTGGTTAAGAAGGACTAACCCTAGTGTTAATGGACAAGTCCCCCTCAAGTTGTCTTACAAACAATAAAATCCATTTCATCATCATACCATTAAATAAAATCCACTTAATCAAAGGTTTGTTTTGTCATGAGTTTAATCCCTAATCATGGATTAAGTTGAGGAGCTTTCCTCAGCTTAAATATTCTCATCTATTATCCTTCTTTTAGGATGGTGTAATGAGTCTGTTAGATCCCTGATTATGGCTTAACCTCATTACTCAACACTAAACAAAAACACCAAAAACATCTAAATAATCACAAGTAGGTTAATGATCTTAACCCTACATCAAAGGTGATTAAGTGTGAGAATCTGACTTCACACTTAAGGTAATTCTCATTACCCCTAATCGGAGGGAAGATGTGGTGAGTTTACCAACCCATTGGTTTAGGCTTAAGCTCATTATCTTATGACAAACTCCAAAAAGAAATAAAAGACTGAAAACATCAAAAACAAACAATAATCGTCTCCTCCGGGATTCTGTTCTCATCTCATTCACTCACAAACGAGAACTTGCTTCTTCCGTCTAATGCAAGACAGTTTGCACCTGAGCCAGACAGGTCATACACTTGAGCATAGACAAGCAAGCAGTTCACAAGTCAATTCATCTTTCAGTCTCTTTGGGTCGAACTACGGTGTTCTGACTTCCTCATTGCACGAGAGGATACGTAGGCATAACTTAACAGTTATCGAACAAAAGTCTCTGTATATTCCCCCTCTTTCTAGCCTTATTCTTTTAAGCCTCATGATCTTGAGCATTCCATTCACTTCTTACACTGATACTTCATTTATACACTTCACTCTCTTTTACACTGACACCTGTACATCTTTTCCAGCTATTTCGTACACAGATTGCACTGACACTACCCCTTTAAAACACAAATCTTTTAAGCGTGGATCCCGTCGAGTACGACGGACAATCTGGGTGCTAATACCTTCCCAGGTTGTAACCAACCCCCTTTCTCAGTCTCTCTGGTTCGCAACCGCCTTATCCATTCTTTTTCTAGGCTTATGCAGCATTGCCTTTCCTCCGGGATAAAAATGCCCAGCTGGCGACTCTATTCATCTCCAGTGAGTTCACGGCTGTGTGTTCTCATTGTCCCTCTCGCCGACCGTTCGCGCTTGTACCAGGATGCAAATCTTCGGGAGCGACAGCTTGGCGACTCTGCTGGGGAATAGTACTGCAACCAGGGCTTCTGGTTCTTTTTGTGGGTTCCTCCTAGCGCTTGTTTGATTTGTGTTTACTGGGGTGTTATGTGCTTGTTTGTGTTTGTATTTATTTTTATTTATTGCTTTCTGTACAGCTTTATTTACTGCTTTCTTTATTGCATTTATATATATCATACTGTCATTGTTGCTGGCTGGATCTGGTTTCTTGTTTTGATGGGTGGGTATTTCATTGAGAGTTAAGGTCCTATACCTGGGACCTGAGTGACACCTAGGCTAGAGTGAATCATATTCTTTCCCATTCCATTTCGGTCTGGTGCGGGAATATGAAACACGGTTCAGATATGGGTTTCTTCTTGAGAACTCTGTGTTGCAGATTTCCTGCAATGCTAGGGCTATCTGGGAAGCCTGCTAAGTCTGGATGACCTTTTAGTACTGACCTTCAGAAACTGAGGTGAATTAGAGGAGGAATGGTTATGGTTATTGTAAACACTGTACCTCCGGGTTAGAAGTGTTTACACTTCTCATAACTGATCCGAGTCTGAGGATCCTTGTTCTAGATCACTACCTGTGAGGGGGGTCGGGCTGTTTACAGGTTTGCAGGTACCTTGACCTCAGAACACCCAGTTACTTTGACTTTGTTAAGAATGCTCCATGTTGGATAGTTCTTGTGATTCTAAACCCTGGACTTGTGGCTCTTTATTTGAGTCCCCCACCCTGGTTACTGGATTTTTAGACCTCCTTCTGGAATTCTTGAACACACATGGATCTATACCAAGGCAGTTAATCAGATCCAGCTCAGTCACAGACCCTTGCATTTCATTTGCATACATACTCATTGCATCATATTAACATGTGCTTATTTGTGTTTCAGGGTATCCACTTCTCATCTGGTTCTGGTTTTGACCCCATCTGCAGTTTTGACCTATCTCCACCAGCACTTGCATCAGATTGTCAGCCATATACTTCAGTTACTTGCACTAGCCAGTCAGTGGCCCTCTCCTCAGCATCTTCATCAGCACTTATTCTACTCAGTCTTCAGCATCATGGCTCCAAAGAAAAGCAACATCACTTATCATTTCTTCCAACCAGACTTATCAGACATCAGGAGGGTTCAAACCCTGATCACTCCAGAGCACATACCTCTGTTCAGAGAATATTATGGGGATATACTGGACTTGGTTATGGATATGGACCCATCTCAGAGGAGCCTCATCCATACCTGCATTCAGTTCTATGACCCTCCATTGAGGTGTTTCACCTTTAGAGACTTTCAGTTGGGTCCTCTCCTGGAAGAATACTCATCATTGATTGGTCTGCCTATCAGGAGAGAAATCCCTTTCAACCCTGAAATGGTCTTTCCCGGCAATGGAGAGATAGCAAAAGCTTTACATCTGGAGCCTGTTTTGATTGAGCAACACATGACCTCTAAAGCTGGGATCCCTGGTTTTCATCTGGACTTCCTAATTTCCCAAGCTAGTCTGAAGGCCTCCCTGGGGGAGTGGAAAGCTGTTTGTGCTCTGTTGGCCTTAAGTGTATTTGGAATTGTGTTGTTTGCAGATGAGCCTCGATTCATCAGCAAGAATGCAATCCACCTGTTCATCCTGAAGAACCCAGTGCCAACTTTGCTGGGTGATCTTTATTACTCAGTGCATCAGAGGAATGAGAAGCAGAGGGGGAAGTTAGTAAGGATGTGTGCTCCATTATTCCATACCTGGCTCCTCAAGCATCTACCCAGAACAGATGCATTTCTAAACCCTCATCAGCAAAGTAACTGGGCTAAGAGGCTCACTACTCTCACTTCAGCAGATATCAGATGGTGTACTCAGAGCACCAAGGGCAGAGATATGATCACAACCTGTGGGCACTTTCCCAATGTGCCCTTAATAGGAGTTAAGGGAAGTATCAATTACAACCCTCTGCTGTTCAGAAGGCAATTAGGCTATGCACTGGTCCATACTCCTAGGGAACAAGATTTGGTTGAGACCCTCTACTGTGAGAACAAGATTAGTCTGGCAACTGTTAGGCAGGCTGCCTGGGCCTGGGATCATGTTCAGACTAAGGGAATCACCATTTTGGGGAAGTGCAATAATGTGGCATCAGTCCAATATTATGAGTGGTCCCATGCTAGGGCCCAATTCTCTGGAATGCCTTTCACCATAGAAGACATGCCTGAGTCATCTTCAGCACCACCCCCTGCCACTATCAGTTTGGAGGAGTTTGAGAGCTTGAAGGAAAGAAATGAGAAGTTAACCCAAGCTTTGCAGAAGACCCTCAGGGAGAGGAGTGAAGGTGTGAGGGAGATTGAAAGATTGGAGAAGTTGAGAATGGAACACTTGGCTAAAATTGAGAAGTCTGGAGATTATATCAACAAGTCTAAAGCTGGTGAGCAGATTCTGAAGAATGCTTGTAAAGAAGCCCAGTTCCAGAGAGCAAGAACAGACTTGTATTTGAAAGAGAGTCAGGCCAGGTGGGTCCGGATCACTGAGGCCCGTACTCTAGAAGACAAGAGAGCTCAGGACAAGATGGAGCAGATGGAAAAAGCCCTGGCAGCAGCCCAGGAGGAGATATCAGAGCTGAAAATCAAAGCAGGATTGAAGAGGTCAAAGGACCAAAGCCAAAACAAGAAATTGGCTGCAGCTGTCGCAACAAGAAACCTTCTCATCAGAAGTCTCACGGAGCATCCGGCTGATCCTGTGACCGAAGCACTTCTCAAGGAAGTTCGTGAGGATGAGTTTGGCCTTGGAGTTTGATCATTTGCTTGTTGTTGTTCCTTTTCCATGTACTTTTGCTTTTTGTGATGTATTTTGGCCCCTTTGAGGGTTTGTGTTGTAAAATGAACAAATTGTATTATTTCACCTTTGTAATATATTTGTGTTGGGGTTCACATCAAAAGCAACTTCAACAGCATCATCTTCAAGGGTCTGGAAGGGTCAAAACTGAAGGCCAAACCGGATACCTTGATAGCAAATAAGCATAACTGCATTGCATGCTAACCTTTTATTTGTTTTGTAGGGTTTTATTTTGTTGTTGCTAACCTCTGTTGTGATGATCAGGAATTATTGCTCGCCGCCGGGTATTTCCTCTCAACAGGCCACACAGGTACCCAACTAGAAACAACCTTCCGGGAATCCAGATGGATCAGATGCAACAAGACCTTACGGAGGTCAGAAACCAGATGGCCAACGAAAGGTTGGAGATGAGAACCCAGATAACGCAGTTCATGGAAGTGATGAACAACTTAGCTCAAAGCCAGGAGAGGCTCAGAGCTTTGGTAGAAGGGAGGAACCAAGATGAACCTCATGTGGGGACTGCAGGCACCAGTAACAATGAAAGGGTGCAACCACATGTGAATCCCCCTGTGTTTGGTCCACATCTACATCCTGAGATTAATATTCCTGCCAACATCCAAGGAACAGCTACTGCAGCCAGAGTACTTCAAGAAGATCCTCAGGAGGACCAATTTACAGTAATGGGTGCTGGAGAGGATGCTTATGATAGGAGATTGGATGAAATAGCTGAGAAGTTAAGGTCTTTAGAATCTCAAAATTCTTTGGGCTTCGACGTCATGGACATGGGTTTGGTTGATGGGGTCAGGATCCCTCATAAGTTCAAGCCTCCTTGTTTCGAAAAGTATAATGGGACTTCGTGCCCCCGGAATCATCTGCAATCATTTCTGGGAAGGCTGAAGGCCTATACACTGGATGAGAAGCTTTGGATGTTCTACTTCGAAGACAGTTTGACAGGAGCATCGAGGGAATGGTATTCCCACTTGACAAGGGCAACTGTAAGATGCTGGAAGGACCTGGCAGAAGCCTTCATCCGACAGTATCAATACAACTTAGACATGGCACCCAACAGGACTCTCCTAATGGGAATGTCACAGTCGTCAAGGGAAAGTTTCCGAGAATACGCCCAAAGATGGAGGCAATTGGCTGCTGCCGTTCAACCCCCAATGTCTGAGAGAGAAATGGCAGACATGTTTATGAACACTCTTCAGGGAACCTATATTGACAGGTTGGCTGCTTTCTCTTCCACTAGCTTCGCAGATGTTGTCATAGCTGGGGAGAGAATTGAAAGCCTGTTAAAAATGGGTAAGATATCTGATAATGGTGCAAGCTCGTCCAGTGGTACAAGAAAGCCTTTTGCAGGCCCGAGAAGAACTGGCGAGACCAATGCCATTCACACCAACAGGGGCAGGCCCCATTATGTTCCCAGAACAATAGCAGCAGTCACAATCCCTGCTCCAGCTCATCATCAGCCGGACTATCAACCTCCTCAACAAAATTTCCAACAACAACCTCAGTATCATCAGAATCAATATCCTCCAAGAAACAACAACAACAACAACAATAGCAACAACAATCAACAGAGGCCATTTCAACAGAGGCCCTCCCAAGCTAACCGAGTGATCGACCCGATCCCAATGCCGTACGCTGCTTTGCTGCCACAGCTTCTGAAACTCAACCTGGTTGAGCTAAGAACGTTGGCACCTCCGGACCCCAACAGTCTACCAAGAAACTATGACTCCAACGCTAGGTGTGCTTTTCATTCGAACGCACCTGGTCACAGTACAGAAAAATGCAGGGCTCTGCATATGAAGGTACAAGACTTAGTAGACTCCAAGGCTTTGAATTTTGCGCCTCCGCCCAATGTCAACAAAAACCCAATGCCACACCATGGTGGTCCCCGTATTAATGCTATTGAAGAAGACCAACCGTCTTATTTGATAACTAGTGTGGATCAGATCAGGACGCCATTGGTGGAAATCAAAGCTCAACTCCGTGAAAACAATATATTTCCGGGGTGTGAACTAGGGTGCCCCTACTGCAATATTTCTTGGAATGGGTGTGAAGACTTGAGGAATGGCATTGACAGCCTTATTAAGAGTGGCCTCCTACAGATCACTACATCATTTCCGGCAAATCCTACAACTTCATCAACAACGGTTTCAGACCCTCCTACAACTGCAGTAACAATTGTTCCCGATAATTCATCAGCAGCATCAGCAAGTACTTCATCTGTCCTACCAAATGATCGGTTTTCAACAGTTTCTCCTGCTACCACATCAGCTTCATTCCATTTCGACTCTCCATCAACAACAGCAACAGTCCTTCCAACGGAACCTCCTACAACACCAGCAAACAATCATGAAGATGTCTCCACAGTTACCATATTCTACGATCCAGAAAATAACTCCGCCTACCATTCAGAAGGTGCTGCTCCCACTAGAGCACCAGTCACAATCTTTTATGATCCACAAACAATAACAGTCCCTTCAGCAGCAGCAATCAATCCAGTTACCGTCACGGTGCCTGGACCTGTACCATATGAAAGCGATAGGGCCATCCCTTGGCACTATGGCTCTGACTTGTATTGCGAGGGAAAAAGAATCACTCTTGAAACATCAGCACCTGCGCCACAAATTGATAATGTGGGCGGAGGCGGAGGCTTCACCCGAAGCGGACGTCTCTTTGCTTCACAAGTCCAAAGACCTACTGCCGAAGCAGAAGCTGCTGCCAAGGCAAAAGGAAAAGGCCCGGTGCAGGAAGATCCAGCTGTCAAAGAAACCCTGAAGACTCCATTTGATCAGGAAGCTGATGAGTTTATGCGAATCATTAAAAAGAGTGATTATAAAGTTGTGGATCAGCTTCATCAAACGCCATCCAAAATCTCCATCCTCTCTCTGCTTATGTGCTCCGAAGCCCATCGGAACGCACTACTGAAAGTACTGCACGCAGCTTACGTGCCCGAGGAGATTACTGTCAACCAATTGGAAACCGTTGTTGGAAATGTTACTGCTAGCAATGGGCTAGGGTTTACCAATTCTGACTTGACAGCGGATGGCCGCAACCACAACAAGGCCCTGCACATAACCATGGAATGCAAAGGAGCTGTCCTTTCTCATGTGCTGGTGGACACAGGCTCTTCCCTGAATGTCTTACCAAAGAAGGCTCTGGTGAAGCTTGAATATGATGGATTGGCATTGAGACCCAGCAACCTGGTAGTAAGAGCCTTTGACGGTTCAAAGAGATCGGTTCTGGGAGAGATTGAGCTGCCCGTGACAATTGGCCCACAGACCTTTAAAACTATCTTTTATGTGATGGACATTCAGCCCGCCTACAGCTGTTTGTTGGGTAGACCCTGGATTCACGCCGCCGGCGCAATAACGTCTACCCTCCACCAAAAGTTAAAATATGAGTGGGAAGGCCAAGTTGTCACAATCTGCGGGGAGGAGGATATATTTGTTAGCCATCTGGCTACTTACAAGTATATTGAAATGGATGGAGAAATCGTTGAAACCATGAGCCAAGGTTTTGAAGCCTTGAATGTAAATGAAGCATCTGCTGTTTCGGGGATCTCCATGTCGTCATACCAACAAGCCCGGAAGGTTGTTGAGGAAGGAACGGCCCTAGGCTGGGGCAAGGTCTTAGCTGTGGAGGAGAAGAAGGACAAATTTGGGTTGGGTTACAGACCAACTCAACATCAAGTGAAGGCTGCTGGAGAGCCTGGTTTTGTCAGTGGGGGAATGCTTACCCCCGATGCTATCAACTGTCTGGAAGACGAGCTGGAAGAGGAGCGCAACCTGGAGAATTGGATTCGTCCGAAGATCCCGGGGAGCAGTGTCTCGAACTGGTCTTCCCAGGGAATTATAAGTGTTACTCGAGCAGAGTAATTATTATTTCCTGTTTTTTTATAAGCATGCATCAAAGTCTTGCATCTTGCCCAAGATGACAAGACTCATTTTGTAATCAGGGCCATCTGTACTTTTGTGCAAACGAGATTAAAGTAATGAAATATCAGACGATCTTTTTGCAAACAAGTCTTTTTCTTTTATGTTCACTGTTTTTCCATTTTTCTTTTTGTACAAAAATAAATGGCAGTGTTTTTCAAAATGACAACTTCATTTCACTTTTCTAAATAAGACTAAAATCAGATCACTAAAATGAACCAATTAAACCCTTGCAGAGAGTGCCTTCCTGACAGCACCAACAACAGCACGGCTATGACATCGTATGACTTTGACAATCCGATCAATCAAGCTGAAGAAGGGGTTGAAGAAGAATACGAGCTTCCTGAAGAACTAGCCAGGTTGTTAAGACAAGAGGAAAGGGTCATTACCCCTCACCAGGAGGAGGTTGAAGTGATCAATCTTGGTACAGAGGAAAATGTGAAAGAAGTCAAGATCGGGGCCTGCCTGCAAGACTCAGTGAAGAAGCAACTGATAGATCTACTTCAAGAGTATGTGGATGTGTTTGCTTGGTCGTATCAAGACATGCCAGGGTTGGATACCGATATTGTTGTGCACAAGTTGCCTTTGAGAGAAGAGTGCCCTCCAGTCAAACAAAAGCTGCGCCGTACTCGTCCAGACATGGCTATGAAGATCAAAGAGGAGGTACAAAAGCAATGGGATGCCGGATTCCTTGCTGTGACAAGTTACCCGCCGTGGGTTGCTAACATAGTACCTGTGCCAAAGAAGGACGGTAAGGTAAGAATGTGTGTTGATTACCGGGATCTGAATAGGGCCAGCCCGAAAGATGATTTCCCATTACCTCACATTGACGTATTGGTTGATAATACGGCTCAGTTCTCGGTATTCTCCTTCATGGATGGGTTTTCAGGATATAACCAAATCAAGATGTCACCTGAAGACATGGAGAAGACAACATTCATTACACCTTGGGGCACGTTCTGCTACAAAGTAATGCCATTTGGGCTTAAGAATGCGGGTGCAACTTATCAACGGGCTATGGTAACATTATTCCACGATATGATCCATAAGGAAATCGAGTGTTATGTGGATGACATGATTACCAAGTCCCTTACAGAGGAAGACCATCTGGTGAATCTGCTAAAGTTGTTCAAGCGTCTGAGAAAGTATCAACTGAAGCTGAACCCCAACAAATGCACATTCGGGGTGCGATCCGGTAAACTGCTGGGCTTTATTGTAAGCGAGAAAGGGATTGAGGTTGACCCTGATAAAGTCAAAGCCATCCAAGAGATGCCTGCACCGAAAACTGAGAAAGAAGTTCGAGGGTTCTTAGGTAGATTGAACTACATTTCACGGTTCATATCTCACCTCACAGCAACCTGCGAGCCCTTGTTCAAGCTGTTAAGAAAGGAACAAACGGTCAGGTGGAACGAAGATTGCCAAAGGGCTTTTGACAAGATCAAAGAATATCTGCAAGAACCTCCAATCCTTATGCCTCCAGTTGAAGGAAGACCTCTAATCATGTACTTGACAGTATTAGAAGAGTCAATGGGGTGTGTGCTGGGCCAGCATGACGAGTCTGGTCGAAAAGAGTATGCAATTTACTACCTAAGCAAAAAGTTTACCGACTGTGAACAACGTTATTCACTGCTCGAGAAAACTTGTTGTGCTTTAGCGTGGGCTGCTCGCCGACTAAGGCAGTATATGTTGACCCACACTACCTTGTTAATCTCAAAAATGGACCCAGTCAAGTACATATTCGAGAAGCCAGCTCTTACCGGACGGGTTGCAAGATGGCAGATGATTCTCACAGAATACGACATACAGTACACATCTCAGAAAGCCATCAAGGGCAGTGTACTATCTGAATATCTTGCTGAGCAACCCATTGACGATTACCAGCCAATGAGGTTTGACTTCCCTGATGAAGACATCATGTTCATTAAATCAAAAGATCATGAAGAGCCTATTCACACTGAAGGGCCCGACCCAGAAGAAGAATGGACCATGATGTTTGACGGGGCTGTTAACATGAATGGCCGTGGTGTTGGTGCAGTACTCATTACACCCAAAGGAGTTCACATGCCTTTCTCGGCAAAACTCACTTTCAACTGCACTAACAACGAAGCTGAATACGAAGCTTGCATTATGGGTCTTGAGGAAGCCATTGACCTCAGGATCAAAACATTGACCGTATTCGGAGATTCGGCTTTGGTAATCAATCAGACCAATGGAAAATGGTACACACACCAAGATCATCTGATACCTTACAGGGACTATACAAGAAGGTTATTGACTTTCTTCACAACAGTCAAACTTGAGTATATCCCTCGGGACGAGAATCAGTTTGCGGATGCCTTGGCTACCATTTCGTCCATGATCAAAGTTCAGACTGCTAACTTTGTACCTCAGATTTCAGTATCGAGACTTGATAGACCAGCATATGTATTTGCGGCAGATATTGCCAAAGATGATAAGCCTTGGTTCCACGACATCAAGTGCTTCTTGGAGGATCAGACATACCCACCTGGGGCATCTTCCAATGATAAGAAGACTTTAAGAAGGCTTGCTGGGAGTTTCTTTCTGAATACTGATGGATCTTTATACAAGAGGAACTTTGACATGGTACTCCTCAGATGTGTTGACAAGACGAAAGCAGATCTACTGATGCATGAAGTGCATGAAGGCTCTTTTGGTACCCATGCTGGAGGGCATGCCATGGCTAAGAAGTTGTTAAGATCAGGCTATTATTGGATCACAATGGATGCAGACTGTTGTGCCTATGCCAGGAAATGTCACAAATGCCAGATCTACGCAGATAAAGTGCATGTGCCTCCGAATCCTTTGAACATCATGTCTTCACCATGGCCCTTTGCCATGTGGGGCATTGATATGATTGGCAAGATTGAGCCAACTGCTTCAAACGGCCACAGATTCATCCTGGTCGCCATCGATTATTTCACGAAGTGGGTTGAAGCAGCCTCATATGCAAATGTCACAAGGCAAGTGGTAGCCCGATTCCTAAAAAGAGATATCATCTGTCGGTATGGAGTGCCCGAGCGGATCATTACTGATAATGGGTCCAACCTAAACAATAAAATGATGGCAGAATTATGCCGGGACTTCAAGATCCAACATCACAATTCTTCTCCTTACAGGCCAAAGATGAATGGCGCTGTAGAGGCGGCAAATAAGAATATTAAGAAGATTGTGCAAAAGATGGTAGTCACCTACAGAGACTGGCACGAAATGCTACCATTTGCCTTACATGGGTACCGCACATCAATCAGGACATCCACTGGGGCAACACCGTATCAGCTTGTGTATGGTATGGAAGCAGTCCTACCAGTTGAAGTTGAGTTACCCTCGCTGCGGGTATTAATGGATGTCAAACTGAGTGAAGCAGAATGGGTTCGGTCCCGATACGAGCAACTGAGTCTGATCGAAGAGAAGAGATTGGCTGCAATCTGCCATGGGCAGTTATATCAGAAGAGAATGAAGAGGGCCTTCGATCAGAAAGTCAGGCATCGAGAGTACCAAGTGGGAGATCTTGTGCTGAAAAGAATCCTCCCTCCTCATACAGACCACAGGGGCAAATGGACTCCAAATTACGAAGGACCATTCGTCGTCAAGAAAGTTTTCTCTGGTGGAGCACTGATGCTCAGCACCATGGATGGTGAAGATTTTCCATCCCCTGTGAATTCAGATGCAGTTAAAAAATACTTCGTGTAAAATGACCCGCTGGACATAAAAACAGAATGTAAGTCCGGGCAAAAATAGGGCATCCCGGCGAGTCAAAAACAGAATAAAAGACTCGGGCAAAAATAAGGGAAATAAATAAAAAATGTACACCCGCCGAGCTGAAAAGCCGCATTGGACAGCTCAGGCAAAAATGGGTATCCCGATGGATTGAAAACCCGAAAGGGCGATCCATGCAAAATAAGGGAATAAGCGAACAACTGCACTCTGAATTCGTCCGTATCACTTACAGCTTGGAAAGTTTTGACAGAATCAAGCTCCGATCAGAATCAACTTTCTCCAGAAAGCAAGACGAGAAGAACGTCATTGTCATACGAGTCATAGCAGGAGAGGAAGCTCCTCAAAGCGTCATCAACACTGCCAACACTTTGTTTCTCAATTTGTAACAATCTCCTCATTTCAGGAGATATGTTTCTTTGACTGTATCTTGCCAATTCAGGGCACATGAATTAATAAAATCAGATTTTTCAGTCATGTCTCGTCTTTTACATTTATGTTTTGCAAAGAGTTGTCTGATATCTCTAAAAATGCAATTGCATAAGTACAGATGCCTTTCTAAAAAAAAAAAACAAAAAAAAACAAAGCACATGCTTGCAAGGAATATTACTTACTCTCGAAGGCACTTAACTCCTATGACGGAATCCAGTAAGGGATACCTCGGGACCTTTTGTACGTTTCCTTACCTTTGCAGGATTGCAGGTATCCAGAACGCAACCTGGGGCAAGCAGGTTACGTCTCAGCAAGTGGGCAAATCACTATCGACTCGGTCTATCTTCCACGTGGCACGGGAGAGTGCCCACTTCCCCAGCAAAGTTGCCAAATCAACAAACAGGCTTAACACTCCGGGTGTTTTCTCCCCAGCCGAGTTGCCTCTCATTACTATCCCCAGCTGAGTTGTTTCCCATTGCTCTCCCCAGCTGAGTTACCAACAGCATTCCCCAGCTGTAGTACCAACCATTCTACCTCAGCAGAATGCAGAAATCAGGGAATCATCTCCCCACAGAGCTTCAAGCCTTTATTCAGAAGAGCAACGCACGGAGAAGTCACAACAGAGTACAGAAGCTTCTACAAACCCCAGCTGGGTTTCTCATTTATAAGGATATGTCAATCAGTGACCTATATCCCCAAACAGATACGTCACTAGATCTACCAATGATCTCATCCCCAGCTGGGATGTTCACTTCAAGCAGATCATCCAGAGATCTTCGCAGCAGCGGGATCCGAGTCCCGGATCTGTGCCCCTTTGCATAATCATAGCATTCGCATCATACTATCCCCTCAGAGCGTAGCATTCCGTCTAATACGGAGCATTACGGCAAAAATCACATGCATAGCATAATCATAAGTCATGTTGTGAATTGAACACTTGTGAATAATAAACCGTTCATCATCATTATACAAACATCCCCATCAGAGTCCCAGCAAAAGCAGCTGCCCTTTCAAATCACAAACACCAGTATATACACCTTTTGGCACCCGTCCGTGTCATCATTCCCCAGTAAAGTCGCCTGAACATCTTTACGAACAAGATCACCTGTATTACAGATACGTCCTGACACCCGTCCGTGTCATATCACCAGCAGAAAGCCAAAGACATCCTCTTTGCACTCACATATACCTATACATACACTTTCTTGACACCCGTCCGTGTCATATCCCCAGCGCAGTCGCTTACACCTTTATCAACCCATACACTTGTTAATATTTTACTTCTCTCTCTTTGACACTCGTCCGTGTCACTCTCCCCAGCAGTTAAAACACTCATTTACACAATACAATACTCCCTACTCATGGTACACTTATACAGATACTCGTCCGTATCTTGTATACATCATCACTCACATCCCCACAGATTCGACAGTAGTCCTTGTTCTTTGTTAACCAGTTGGTACTCGTCCGTACCATCATCTCAGAGCATGCGTCAAGAGTTTGTTTCTACATGATACTCGTCCGTATCATAGTCTTAAGGATGCTCGTCCGCATCTTTAATCCATACACCGTGTCAAACACTTATGTCTTCTTGAGTAGATACTCGTCCGTGTCTACTATTCCCCAGAAGAGTCCTTTCAGATGCAACACTCGTCCGTGTTCTTTGTTAACCAGTTGATACCCGTCCGTATCATCATCTCTGAACATGTGTCAGTTTGTTTCTACATGATACTCGTCCGTATCATAGTCCTAAGGATGCTCGTCCGCATCTTTAATCCATACACAATACCAGACACTTATACCTTTTGTTTCTTGGATGTAAACGCTCGTCCGTGTTTACTACCTCCCCAGTAGATCACCAACAAATTTCCTTTTTATTTAACACTCGTCCTGTGTTATGATAACTCTGAGAGCAGCCGTACCCTGCTGAGTGGTCGTCCTCCACTTCTTAATGGTCGTCCTCCATCATGCTCATCCGATGGCCGTCCCCATCGTTGATTTTAGCAGCCGTCCCCTGCTAGGTGGTCGTCCTCCACCTCTTGATGATCGTCCTTCATCATTTTATCCAATGGCTGTCCCCATTGTTGATTTTGGTTATCTGACATTCGTCCCATGTCATGATAAACCCTGAGAGCAGCCGTCCCCTGCTGAGTGGTCGTCCTCCACTTCTTGATGGTCGTCCTCCATCATGCTCGTCCGATGGCCGTCCCCATCGTTGACCTTTTCTATCCGATGGCCGTCCCCATCGTTGATATTTCAGAGCAGCCGTACCCTGCCAGGTGGTCGTCCTCCACCTCTGATGGCCGTCCCCATCATATTTCTTTTATTCCCAACAGAGCAGCCGTCCCCTGCTAGGTGATCGTCCTTCACCTTTGATGGCCGTACCCCATCATCTGTTTATTTCATTTATTCTTTAACCCGATGGCCGTCCCCGTCGTGGTCCCTTTTCCTTTTTAGCCCGATGGCCGTCCCCATCGTTGGTTACTTTACCTTTATGAACTTGATGGTCGTCCCCGTCATGTTTCATTAATCCTCAGAAATTTTACAGTTTTATCGTGATGGCCGTCCCCATCATGATTTTATTTTCCCCAGCTAGTCGGCCGTCCCCGTCTTAGCTTTACTTGTTTTTCCCCAGCTAGTCGGCCGTCCCCGTCTTAGCTTTACTTTTTATCCCCAGCATGTCGGCCGTCCCCGTCATCGCTTTATTTCCTGCACTTTACCAGCATGTCGGCCGTCCCCGTCATCGCTTTGCTTCACATACCACTTTACCCAGCAGTCTTCCTCTGCTCGACGGTCGTCCTCCGTCGCCTACACTTTACAATATACTTTATTTTTCATTTACAATCTATATCCCTTTTCTTCTTCATTTCCGTGAGTGCAAATTTTGGACTGTCTTTGATATTCAACCACGAGTTATCTTGTTTGCCTTTTAAGCCGTTGCTTACATCCTGCACAGCTAACTCATGTTTGAATAGGGGCAGCTGTAAACACCCCAAATTTGCCCTCACCCATTCTCACCATGGCTTGTGATCATTCTCATATGCATAAACACAATCATATCATCTCACATTTCATTTTTGATTCACTGCATGGCTTCTAAGTCATCTGCACTTAGGGTTTGTGATCTGAGCAACCCCAATGCTTCTTGAGCCATTCCAAAGGCCACCAATCAACTCAAAGAGGTCCATGTGTGTTCTTGTATCATGTTACATCCTCACAAAGTCCAAATTGCAGAGGAATCACAAGAACTAGGGTTTGAGTGGATGCAGAGCCAGGATGAACTGCACAGTTGACTGAAAATTAGGGTTTTGGTTTCAGAGGCCATAACTCCAAATTTTTTGGTCATTCTTGTTTCCATTGATCTCTATATGGTATAGGGAGTGTGCATATCAATTTTCATGAAGAAATTCCATGGGGAGTCATCTGATCAAGAGTTGACTTTTCAGACAAGTCAGTGCAAAATCAGGGCATCTGAGGCCCCCAATGACCCAACCAATGGGTGATCTTCATCATTTTGAGTGTATATGATCTTTATTTGATCATGGAAGAAGGTTGAAGTTCATAAAAATCAAGAATTTGGAGTTTTTGCAAATGTTGACTTTTTGGGCATAGTTGACTTTTCAAGAATGCACCATTTTAGGTCAATTTTCAAGCCTTGATTCATGATCCAAAAAGGCTTCAAATGGAAAAACTTTGGTCATGAAAGTTGTAGATCTCATCTTTCCCTTTTCAAAAAGTACAAGAACATGATCAAATTCTTCTTGGATCAAAAGTTATGACCATGCAAAGTTGCCAAAAATCACTTATTTTCAAGTTATGCACCAAGTGGAAATTTTGCAAAGTCTTGGATCAAAACACATTGCAGCCTCTAGTTCACTACAAACCATTACACAAACATTTCCCTAAGTCATAAAATCAGATTTTTGATCAAGTTTGCCCATGGTTTAGTTCATGTAACTTGAATTTTTCACATGTGAACCAAAAGCTAGCCAACTTGCAAAAACCACTCATTTCACTTCCTACAACTTATGACATTGGAAGCTGACTTTGGCTAGCCTCTCCCTCACCTTTTGCTGCGCCAGCCATGCTTTGTCCTTGCCTAGATTTGGAGCCATGCCCTATCTTACACAAAAGTGGTTTTTGAGCAAAAAGTGATCTACCAATCCATAAAGCACAAGTCACATCAGCCAGCCAATCAGAATTGTTTATGATTTCAATTTGCAAGTTGAACATAACACAAGCCAAGGCTGAAACACACACACTCATCACATTCACAAAAACTCACCTCATTGCAAGTTCCTTCGAAATTCTGTCCACAGCCATAAAACACTCAAACTCTCATCATCATTAAACTCACCACATCTCATAGACAAGAAACCACCAAAGCTCAAGCCTAAATCAAGCCTGAAAACTCCATTGCCATTATTCACCTCAAGCTGCAGATTCTATCGAATCTCTCTCCACAAGCCACAAACACACCAACCAACACCACAAACTTTCTCAACACACTTCATAGATCACAAACAACTCCTTTTCACAGCCTGAAAGTGCCAAAATCATCATGGCCATTGTTGACTGAACTGAAGCAGTTCCATTCGAATCTCCTTCTCCAGCCAACACAAACTCATTTTGAGCATTCAAACACATTTGGGGGATCAAGTAGAGCAGCTTGCATCAAAGGAAGTGGCCAGAAAGTTCCTAAACTGAAAGCTCCAAATCTCAGGTAGCTCGAAATTAATTTTTCCAGAAATGGTTTTTTATGTTACAAACTTGTTCCTCATGATGCACTGATCATTCTGGTACCTTTAGTTTTTGAAATGGTTTTGTTTTGAGCATTTAATTTGTGTTTGAAGCTCACGAACCCTAGAAATTGTTTGCTTCGATCCAGTTGATTTAGGAACTTTAAATTTGTTTTGAGAGAGGGGTTTGGTTCGTGAGAGGATAAGGATCATTTCCCTGGTCTTAGATTTCATTTTTGTAACGTTTTGAGGAAGTTGGGTGATTCTCAGGTGAGAGCTGGCCGGAGAAGACGACCGGAAGTCTTCTCCGGCCACCTGAATGTATTTAGGGCTTAATCCCATAATTAATGCTCGTTTGAATTTTGGCCGTTGATGCGCGTTGAATGTTTGACTTCCCACCCTTTTTGATGGCCAGGATCTGTTCATTAGCCCTAATCACTTTAATTAATTTATTTAATTAAGATTAATTCAGCTTTGAATCACAGCCACAGGATTACGCGCCAGTCAACACATTTAAACCCTGGAGCAATCCTGGCCATCCAATCTGTTTACTTTCATTTTCTTTTAATTTTTATTCATATTTATTTCATTTAAATTGCACAATTTATTTAAAATAGTTAAAAAATCATAAAAATTATGAAACTTTTTCTTTAAGGTTTTATTAATTTTTATGACACAAAAATATTTTTATTTTATTTTTTATCATTAAAAAAGTATTTTTAAATATTTAAAAGATCATTTTTAATTGATTAATGAGAATTAATTAATTAAAAATACTTTTAGGTATTTAAAAATTACAAAAAAATTCATGAAATGCTCTAAGACATTTAGAAACATTGTCCAACCTTCAAACCAAATTTCTTTTTTGATCTTGATGCACTTTAAGAATTTTTCATTGAATTAAATCATTTTTTATGCATTATTTTGATCACATGTTTGAAAATTCATTTCTGCCTTTTGGTGAAGGTTGAGACATTGATTCTTTTGCATTGTTTTCCATTTGACATGTATTTTCAAAGATAAAAAGGCCATGATTTGATCTTGCATTTTCTAATTGATGGGCATTTGTTTTGATAAGAACCCTAAAAAACCCTAATAACTTGCAAAAATCATATCTTGAGATTGGTAAAGAGTTGGGAGCTCCCCTTTGGGCAGTGGTTTGTTATAGGTCTAGGGTTTCTTTGAGTGCCATTTTCCATTTTTTATCTTAGGGTTTGCTTCTGTTTTTGGTTTGTGTTTGATTGTTTGTTTCATAAACCCTAATTTGGGCTTTCTCTTGCATCCTTCTTGCATTCTTTTGCATAAGTTGACTTGCCATTGCATTTTGTGCATTCTTATGATTCATTTGACATCTTAAGACATGTATGAAGCATCATTGATCATTGCATTACATCTTTGCCATGCCATTTGCCTTGTATGCTTCATAACATTTCATGCTTGTTCATGTTCCTTAGCTTGCATCATATGCATTCATGGTCTTGTATGAACATCCCCATGTCATGCCTCATGTTTGCAGCACCTCATAACATCATAATCATCATGTACATGCTTCTGGTTTGGTCTAGCATCATGCCATTTCATCTCATCTTGCATTGCATTGTGTTTCTTTCTAACATTTCAGGTGGTAAGTAAACTTGAGAAGTGAATTTGCCTTCACTTCTCATACCTTTTCTTTTCATCTCCCTTGCATCCATTGCTGCATTTTTACTGGTGCTTGAGTTTGAGCTTGTTCATCCTTCTTCCTCCCACTTTCTTTCTTCAAGTGACTTGACTTCTTGAATGAAGCAAGTCACTTTGCCTCTCTTGATCTTATTCATCTGCTTCCTGGTGGCTCCTGTGAAGATTGTCCTTGAAAACCTCACAAACCATAGGAACAACCAAGCATGTCAATGAATTAGGGTTTTGATTAGTCTCCCCCATAATTTTACCTTTGTGTCTCCCTTTGAGTCTTCTCTTCTCATCTCATAATCAGAGACTAAACCCTAAAGGTTTTAAAATTTTGTGATTAGGGTTATGCCTGTATCCTTCTTTTAGGATGGAGTGTATAACTTTAATCCTAAGTGTTAAACCCTTAAGGTGTTTAAATCTCTTAATCAATCCATCTAATAATCATCAAGACATCACACTTGTAACTTGGGCCTTGCATTAGGGTTCTAATTCTTCCTTAAGTGGTTAAGAAGGACTAACCCTAGTGTTAATGGACAAGTCCCCCTCAAGTTGTCTTACAAACAATAAAATCCATTTCATCATCATACCATTAAATAAAATCCACTTAATCAAAGGTTTGTTTTGTCATGAGTTTAATCCCTAATCATGGATTAAGTTGAGGAGCTTTCCTCAGCTTAAATATTCTCATCTATTATCCTTCTTTTAGGATGGTGTAATGAGTCTGTTAGATCCCTGATTATGGCTTAACCTCATTACTCAACACTAAACAAAAACACCAAAAACATCTAAATAATCACAAGTAGGTTAATGATCTTAACCCTACATCAAAGGTGATTAAGTGTGAGAATCTGACTTCACACTTAAGGTAATTCTCATTACCCCTAATCGGAGGGAAGATGTGGTGAGTTTACCAACCCATTGGTTTAGGCTTAAGCTCATTATCTTATGACAAACTCCAAAAAGAAATAAAAGACTGAAAACATCAAAAACAAACAATAATCGTCTCCTCCGGGATTCTGTTCTCATCTCATTCACTCACAAACGAGAACTTGCTTCTTCCGTCTAATGCAAGACAGTTTGCACCTGAGCCAGACAGGTCATACACTTGAGCATAGACAAGCAAGCAGTTCACAAGTCAATTCATCTTTCAGTCTCTTTGGGTCGAACTACGGTGTTCTGACTTCCTCATTGCACGAGAGGATACGTAGGCATAACTTAACAGTTATCGAACAAAAGTCTCTGTATATTCCCCCTCTTTCTAGCCTTATTCTTTTAAGCCTCATGATCTTGAGCATTCCATTCACTTCTTACACTGACACTTCATTTATACACTTCACTCTCTTTTACACTGACACCTGTACATCTTTTCCAGCTATTTCGTACACAGATTGCACTGACACTACCCCTTTAAAACACAAATCTTTTAAGCGTGGATCCCGTCGAGTACGACGGACAATCTGGGTGCTAATACCTTCCCAGGTTGTAACCAACCCCCTTTCTCAGTCTCTCTGGTTCGCAACCGCCTTATCCATTCTTTTTCTAGGCTTATGCAGCATTGCCTTTCCTCCGGGATAAAAATGCCCAGCTGGCGACTCTATTCATCTCCAGTGAGTTCACGGCTGTGTGTTCTCATTGTCCCTCTCGCCGACCGTTCGCGCTTGTACCAGGATGCAAATCTTCGGGAGCGACACCCCCCACTGACAAATCCGGGCTTCTCAGCAGCCTCTGCTTGATTTTGTTGAGTTGGTCTGTAACCCAACCCAAATTTGTCTTTCTTCTCTTCCACAGATAAAACCTTGCCCCAGCCTTGGGCATTTCCTTCTTCAACAACCTTCCGGGCTTGTTGATAAGATGCCATGGAGATTCCAGGTACAGCAGATGTTTCATTCACGTTCAGGGCCTCAAACCCTTGACTCATCGTTTCATGGATCTCCCCATCCATCTCAATGTATTTGTAAGTAGCCAGATGGCTAACAAAAATATCCTCCTCTCCACAGATAGTAACGACTTGGCCTTCCCACTCAAACTTTAACTTCTAGTGAAGGGTAGACGTTACTGCGCCAGCGGCATGAATCCATGGTCTACCCAACAAACAGCTGTAGGCAGGCTGAATGTCCATCACGTAGAAGATCGTTTTAAAAGTTTGTGGGCCAATCGTTACAGGCAGCTCGATTTCCCCCATAACCGATCTCTTAGAGCCATCAAAGGCTCTCACTACCAGATTGCTGGGACGCAATGCCAATCCTTCATACTCTAGCTTCACAAGGGCCTTTTTCGGTAAGACATTAAGGGATGATCCTGTGTCTACCAGCACATGGGAAAGGACTGCACCTTTACATTCCATGGTGATGTGCAAGGCCTTGTTATGGTTGCGGCCTTCCGTAGTCAAATCAGTATTGGTGAACCCTAGCCCATTGCTAGCAGTGACATTTCCAACCACGGTTTCCAACTGATTGACGGTGATCTCTTCAGGCACGTAAGCTGCGTGCAGGACTTTGAGTAGTGCATTCCGATGGGCTTCGGAGCACATAAGCAATGATAGAATAGAGATCTTGGAAGGCGTCTGATGAAGCTGATCCACTATTTTGTAATCACTCTTCTTGATGATTCTCATGAACTCATCAACTTCTTGATCAAAGGGTGTTTTCAAAGTTTCCTTAATAGCTTGATCTTCCTGCACCGGGCTCTTTCCTTTTGCCTTGGCAGCAGCTTCTGCTTCGGCAGTGGGTCTTTGAATTTGTGGAGCAAAGAGACGTCCGCTTCGAGTGAAGCCTCCGCCTCCTCCCACATTGTCTATTTGTGGTGCAGGTGTTGATGATTCAAGAGTGATTTTCCGTCCTTCGCAGTATACGTCAGAGCCGTAATGCCAAGGGATGGCCTTACTGCTTTCATAAGGTACTGGCCCAGGCACTGTGACAGTGACTGGACTGATGGTAGCTGCAGAAGGGACTGTGATAGTCTGTGGATCATAATATATTGTGACTGGTGCTCTGATAGGAGTAGCACTTTGTGAGTTGTAGGCAGAGTCATTTTCAGGATCATAATAAATTGTAACGGTTGAGACATCTTCATTGTTTGCTGCTGCTGTTGTAGGAGACATTGTTGGAAGGATGGGTGTTGTTGTTGTAGGAGATTCAAAATGAAGTGGTGCTGGAGTTGTAGAAGGAATGTTTGCTGATATCTGGTCAGTTGAAATGACAGATGAAACAATTGTTGATGAAGCTGAAGAGTTGTCGGGAACAATGGTTGTTGCAGTTGTAGGAGGTTCTGGAATTGTTGCTGATGAGATTGCTGGATTTGTTGGAAATGATGTTGTAATTTGAAGCAGGCCACTCTGGATGAGACCATCTATGCCATCCCTCAAGTTATCACAACCATTCACTGAAATGTTGCAGTAAGCACACCCTAGCTCACATCCCGGGAACATTTGACATTCGAGGAGTTGAGCTTTGATTTCTACCAACGGTGTCCGAATCTGACCCACACTGGTTATTAAATAAGACGGCTTGTCTTCTTCAATAGCATTGATTCGGGGACCACCATGGTGTGGCATAGGGTTCTTGTTGAAATTTGGCGGTGGTGCGAAATTTAGAGCCTTAGAGTCTACCAGGTCTTGTACCTTCATGTGCAAAGCTCTGCACTTTTCTGTACTATGGCCAGGTGCATTTGAATGGAATGCACATCTGGCGTTGGAGTCATAATTTCTGGGTAGACTGTTGGGATCTGGAGGGGCCAATGTCCTTAGTTCAACTAGGTTGAGTTTCAGGAGTTGTGGCAGTAATGTTGCATAAGGCATAGGGATCGGATCGATCACCCTGTTGGCCTGAGAAGGTCTCTGTTGGAATGGTCTCTGCTGATTGTTGTTGTTGGTGTTGTTGTAGTTTCTTGGAGGATACTGAGTTTGTTGCTGGTACTGAGGTTGTTGCTGATAATTTTGTTGCGGTGGTTGATAAGCTGGTTGTGGATGAGCTGGAGCGGGGATGGTGACTGCTGCCACAGACCTATGAACATATTGGGGTCTGCCCCTGCTGGTGTGGACAGCATTGGTCTCACCAGTTCTTCTTGGGCCTACAAAAGGCTTCCTTGTATTGCTGGATGAGCTGGCACCGTTGTCTGAGATCTTACCCATCTTTAATAGGCTTTCAATTCTCTCCCCGGCTATGACTACATCTGCAAAGCTGGTAGATGAGAAGGCAGCTAGCCTATCAATGTAAGTCCCCTGGAGGGTGTTCATGAACATATCTGCCATCTCCCTCTCTGACATAGGTGGCTGAACAGCAGCAGCCAATTGCCTCCATCTCTGGGCATACTCTCGGAAACTTTCTCTTGATGACTGTGACATTCCCATTAGGAGGGTCCTGTTGGGTGCCATGTCTAAGTTGTATTGATACTGTCTGATAAAGGCCTCTGCCAGGTCCTTCCAACACCTGATAGTTGCTCTTGTCAGATGGGAGTACCATTCTCTTGAAGCTCCCGTCAAGCTATCCTCAAAATAGAACATCCAGAGCTTCTCGTCCATGGTATAGGCCTTCAACCTCCCCAGAAAGGATTGTAAATGGGTTCTGGGGCAGGAAGTCCCGTTGTATTTTTCAAAACAAGGAGGCTTAAACTTATGGGGAATCCTGACCCCGTCTACCAAGCCCATGTCCATAACATCAAAACCCAAAGAGTTTTGAGACTCCAAGGATCTTAATTTCTCAGCTATCTCATCCAGCCTTCTATCATAAGCTTCCTCCCCGGCTCCCATCACTGTGAACTGATCTTCCTGGGGGTCTTCTTGCAGTACCCTCCCTGCTGTGGCAGTCCCTTGTATATTGACAGGGATGTTGGCCTCTGGATGGAGGTGGGGTCCAAAGACTGGGGGATTGACATGAGGTTGGACTCTTTCATTGTTGCTTGTCCCAGCAGTCCCTGGCTGATGGTCTTCCTGATTCCTCCCTTCTACCAGTGCTCTCAACCTCTCCTGGCTTTGAGCCATATTGTTCATCACCTCCATGAATTGTGTCATCTGATTCCTCATTTCCAACCTCTCGTTGGTCATTTAATTTCTGACCTCTGTAAGGTCCTGCTGCATCTGATCCATCTGTATGCCCGGAAGGTTGTTACGGGTGGGATATCTATGTGGACGGTTGAGTGGAAACACACGTCGTCGAGCAATAATTCCTGAGATCACAACAGAGTTAGTAACAATTAATCAAAAACCTACAAAACAAGGTAAAAGGTTAGCATGCAATGCAGTTATGCTTATTCGTTTCCAAGGTATCCGGCTTGACACTTGGTTTTGACCCTTCCAGACCCTTGAAGATGCTTGTGATATTGCTTGAAGAAAACTCAGATGAAACAAAACAACACACATATATATTACAAAAAGTAAAATAATACCTAACTTGTTTCTTTTTACAATACAAGCCCTCTGAGGGGTCAAAATACATCATAAGAAAATAAAAGTACATAAAAATGAAAGCAACAACAAGCAAAAGTCAAACACCAAGGCCAAATTTATCCTCCTGAACTTCCTTGAGAAGTGCTTCAGTCACAGGATCAGCTGGACGCTCTATAAGGTTCCTGATAAGGAGATTCCTGGTTGTTACAGCTGCAGTTAGCTTCTTGTGTTGACTTTGGTCCTTTGACCTCTTCACTCCAGCTCTGATCTTTAGCTCTGAGATCTCCCTCTGGGCTACTTCCAGGGCTTCCTCCAGCTGCTCAATCTTATCCTGAGTCCTTTTATCCTCTTGAGTACGAGCTTCGGTGATCCTGACCCACCTAGCTTGACTCTCCTTCAGATACAAATCAGTCCTGGCTTTCTGGAACTGAGCTTCCTTGCAGGCATTCTTCAAGATTTGTTCTCCAGCCCTAGACTTCTTAATGTAATCCTCAGACTTTTCAATTCTAGCCAAATGCTCTACCTTCAGCTTTTCTAACCTTTCAATATCCAACCTACCATCACTCCTCTCCCAGAGGGTCTTCTGTAGGGCCTGAGTCAGCTTCTCATTTCTCTCTTTCAATTCCTCAAATTCCTCTAAGCTGACAGTTGCTGGAGGTGGTGCTGTGGAGGGCCCAGGCATATCTTCAACAGTGAAAGGCATTCCAGAAAACTGAGCCCTGGCATGGGACCAATCACAGTACTGTGCTGATGCCACATTGTTGCACTTCCCCAGAATGGTTACCCCCTTAGTCTGGACATTGTCCCAAGCCTAGGCTGCTTGCCTGACAACAGCCAGATTAGGCTTGATTTCAACATAAAGGGTCTCAGTCAGATCTTGTGCTCTAGGAGGATGGACTAATGCATAGCCCAATTGTCTTTTGAACAGCAGAGGGTTGTAGTTGATGCAACCCTTCACTCCAATCAGAGGCACATTGGGAAATTGCCCACAACTTGTAATGATGTCTCTGCCCTTAGTACTCTGTGTACACCATCTGATATCATCTGAGGTTAGAGCAACAAGCCTCCTAGCCCAGTTCTTCTGCTGGTGAGGGTTCAAGAATGCATCAGTCTTTGGCAGATGCTTGAGCAGCCAAGTATAGAACAAAGGAGCACAACATCTCACTAATCTTCCCCTTTGCTTTTCATTCCTTTGATGGACAGAGTAGTAAAGATCTCCCAGTAAGGTGGGCACTGGGTTTCTTAGGATGAAAAGATGGATTGCACTCTTGCTAACAAACCTAGGCTCATCTGCAAAAAGAATGACCCCATATATGCTAAGGGCCAACAGAGCACAGACTGCCTTCCACTCCCCCAGGGAGGCCTTCAGACTAGCCTGAGAAGTCAAGAAATCCAGATGAAAACCAGAGATCCCAGCTTTAGATGTCAAATTCTGCCCAATCAGAACTGGTTCTAGATGTAATGCTCTTGCTATCTCTTCATTACTTGGGAAAGCCATCTCAGGGTTGAAAGGGATTCCACCCCTGATGGGTACACCAACCAGTGATGAGTATTCTTCCAACAATGGTCCCAACTGAAAATTCTGGAATGTAAAGCACCTCAGGGGAGGGTCATAGAACTGCAGGCAGGTATGTATCAAGCTCCTCTGTGAAGGGTCCAAATCCATAACCACATCAAGGATTCCTCCATAATGTTCTCTGAAAAGTGGTATATGGTCTGGAGTGATCAGGGTCTGAATCCTCCTGATGCTAGCTAGCTCAGGTTCAAAGAAGTGATAGGAGATATTGCTTTTCTTAGGTGCCATGTTGCTGAAGAATGGAGACAGGTGCTGAGAATAACACTGAAGATAGATCTCTGACAGGCTGAGACTGATGATGCAGATAGCTGATAACCGGAGTAGATACTGGTGAAGATAGGTCTAAGCTGATGATGGGGTCAAAACCAAGCCAAAATGATAGGATGAATACCCTGAAAAACAAATAAACACATGTTAAAATGATGCAATGAGGATGAATGCAAATGATATGCAAGGGTTTGTGACTGAGCTGGATCTGATCAAGTGCTCTGATAAAAGTCCAAGTGTGTTCAAGAAATCCAGACGGAGGTCTATAAGTCTAGTAACCAAGGTGGGGGACTCAAATAAAGAGCCACATGTCCAGGGTTTTAGAATCACAAGAACTGTTCCAAAATGGAGTACTCTTATTCAAACAAAGTAACAGGGTATGCTGAGGTCAAGGGTACCTGCAAACCTGTAAACAGCCCAACCCCCTCACAGGTGGTGTTCTAAAACAAGGATCTTCAGACTTGGATCAGTTATGAGAAGTGTAAACACTTCTAACCCGGAGGTACAGTGTTTACAATAACCATAAAAGTTCCTCCTCTAATTCACCTCAGTTTCTGAAGGTCAATACTAAAGGTCATCCAGACTTAGCAGGCTTCTTAGATAGCCCTAGCACTGCAGGAAATCTGCAACACAGAGTTCTCAAGAAGAAACCCATATCTGAACCGTGTTTCATATTCCCGCACCAGACCGAGATGGAATGGGAAAGAATATGAACCACTCTAGCCTAGGTGTCACTCAGGTCCCAGGTATAGGACCTTAACTCTCAATAGAACCCCACCCACCAAAGCAAAACCAGATCCAGCCAGACAATATGACAGTATGATAGCTATAAATGAAGCAGTAAAATAACTGTACATAAAGCAGTAAAAAATAAAACAAAAATACAAACACCAATAACACATAACACCCCAATAAACACAAATCAAATCAAGCGCTAGGAGGAACCCACAAAAAGAACCAGAAGCCCTGGTTACAGTATAAGGGTCCCCAGCAGAGTCGCCAAGCTGTCGCTCCCACCAAATGAAGCCGGGTCAAATGGGGTACAGACGCGAACGGTCGGCGAAAGAAATGAGAACACACAGGAGTGAACTCAGAAAGACAAGAGTCGCCAGCTAGGCATTTTTATCCCGGAGGAAAGGCAATGCTGCATAGACCTAGAAAGAGATGGATAAGACGGTTGCGAACCAGAGAGACTGAGAAAGGGGGTTGGTTACAACCTGGGAAGGTATTAGCACCCAGATTGTCCGCCGTACTCGACGGGATCCACGCTTAAAAGATTTGTGTTTTAAAGGGGTAGTGTCAGTGCAATTTGTGTATACAATATCTGGGAAAGATGTACAGGTGTCAGTGTAAGAGGAGTGTAAAGTGTAATATATACAGTGTCAGTGTAAGGACAAGAGTGAAGTGCTCATGATAATGAGGCTAGGAGAATGATACTGGAAAGAGGGGGAATATACAAAGACTTTTGTTCGATAACTGTTAAGTTATGCCTACGTATCCTCTCGTGCAATGAGGAAGTCAGAACACCGTAGTTCTACCCAAAGAGACTGAAAGGTGAATTGACTTGTGAACTGCTTGCTTGTCTATGCTCAAGTGTATGACCTGTCTGGCTCAGGTGCTAACTGTCTTGCATCAGACGGAAGAAGCAAGTTCTCGTTTGTGAGTGAAGGTGATGAGAAAAGAATCCCGGAGGAGACGATTATTGTTTGTTTTTGGGTTTTCAGTCTTTTATTGCTTTTGAGAGTTTGTCATAAGTTAATGAGCTTAAGCCTAAACCAATGGATTTAGTAAACTCATCACATCTTCCCTCTGATTAGGGGTAATGAGGATACCTTAAGTGTGAAGTCAGATTCTCACACTTAATCACCTTTGATGTAGGGTTAAGATCATTAACCTACTTGTGATTATTTAGATGTTTTTGTTGTTTTTGTTTAGTGTTGAGTAATGAGTTAAGCCATAGTCAGGGATTAAACAGACTCATTACACCATCCTAATAGAAGGATAATAGATGAGAATGTTTAAGCTGAGGAAAGCTCCTCAACTTAATCCATGATTAGGGATTAAACTCATGACAAAACAAGCTTTTGATTAAGTGGATTTTATTTAATAGTATGATGATGAAGTGATTTTTATGGTTTGTAAGACAACTTGAGGGGGACTTGTCCATTAACACTAGGGTTAGTCCTTCTTAACCAATTAAGGAAGAATTAGAACCCTAATGCAAGGCCCAAGTTACAAGTTTGATGTCTTGGTGATTATTATGTGAATTGATTAGAGGATTTAAACACATTAAGGGTTTAACACTTAGGATTAAAGTTATACACTCCATCCTAATAGAAGGATGCAGGCATAAGCTTAATCACAAAGCCTTAAAGCCTTTAGGGTTTAGTCCCTGATTATGAGATGAGAAGAGAAGACTCAATGAGACACAAAGGTAAAATCTAAATGGGGAACTAAACAAAACCCTAATCATTGTCATGCTTGGTTGTCCCTAAGGTTTGTGAAGTTTTCAAGAGGAGTCTTCAATGGAACCACCAGGAAGCAGATGAAAGGATCAGGAGGAGCAAAGTAACTTGCTTCATTTAAGAAGACAAGTCACTTGAGGAAAGAAAGTAAGAAGAAGAGGAATGAGCAAGCTCAAACTCAAACACAGGCATAAATGCAGCAAGGATGCATAAAAAGAGATGAAGAGAAGTTATGAGAAGTGAAGGCAAATTCACTTCTCAAAGTCACTTACCACCTGAAAGGTTAGAAGAGAAATGCAATGCAATGCAAAAATGGGATGAGATGTCATGATGAGGAGCAAAACCAGAAGCAAATTCATGATGTTAATGATGCTATGAGATGTTACAAACATAAGGCAACACATGGGGAGGGTCATACAAGCTCATGAATGCAAATGAAGCAAGTTAAGAAGCATGGACATACATGAAAAGTTATGAGATGCATATGGCATACAACATGACAAATGCAAGGTGCAATGATCAAACATGTTTTCAATATGTCTTATGATGTTAAATGAATCAAATGGAAGCATGGAATGTCATGGCAAGTCATGTTATGCAAGAGAATGCAAGATGGATGCATATGGGAACCCAAATTAGGGCTTATGAACAATACATCAAACAAAAGTCAAAATCAGAAGCTAACCCTAAGATAAAAAATTGAAAATGCCACTCAAAGGACCCCTAATCCTATACTAACTCACTGCCCAAAGGAGAAGCTTCAACTCCTAACCAAGTTCAAGTTATGGTTTTCTTAAGATTTCTAGGGTTTTAGGGTTTCCAAACAAAAGAAATGCCAAACAAATTGAAAATGAGGGATCAAATCATGGCCATTTAATCTCACAAACTACATGCTAAACACAATGCAATGCAAAAAGAATCAAGGTCCAATTCTTCATGGATAGGCAGAAATGATTTTTGGAACTTTGGATCAAAATAATGCATCAAAATGATTTTAATTCAATGAAAAATTCTCAAAATGCATCAAGATCAAAAAATAAATTTGGTTTGAAGGTTGGACAATATTTCTAAATGTCTTAAAACATTTCATGAATTTTTGGGTGATTTTTAAATACCTAAAAGTATTTTTAATAAATTAATTTCCATTAATCCATTAAAAATAAACTTTTAAATAATTAAAAATACTTTTTTAATGCTAAAAATGAAAATAAAAATATTTTTGTGTTTTAAAAATTAATGAAACTCTTGACAAAAAGTTTCATAATTTTTAAAACATTTTTGCTATTTTAAATAAATTGTATAAAACAAATATGAAATAAATGAATTAAAACAAAGAAAATAGAAAAGTCAACTGAATGGAGGGCTGGGATGGATCCTGGGAGAAGGGGGATTGACTGCGCACGCAGATCAAAGGCCCACATTCAAACTGGGTTAAATACAATTAAGAATCAATTAATTATGGTTTAGGGTTTAATGACGAATCTCAACCATACACACGCGCGGCAAGTCAACCAGTCAAAGCAATCTAACGCTCCAGATTCAAATGGGTTTAATGACAGGGATTAGGGCTAACAACATTCAGGTGACCGGAGGGAAGCTCCGGTCATCTTCTCCGGCGACAACAAAACCCTAGATCCTGATTTAGGCTTCTAAACATCAAATTAAACACAGCCAAGTGATCCTCTAACATCCTAGGACACGAATCCACTCTCAAACATCATTTAAACATCAAGAATCAAGCAAATCGAAGGAAACAAATTTCACGGGTGAAATTTCAGAGCAGCAATACAAGCTCATTTCTTACTCATTTTCGATTCTAAGAACATCCCCATGACCAGCAAGACATAAGCAATCAATTTATGACTTAAAATGTAAGCTCTGAGAAAAAGAATCCATGGTCATACCTGAGCTGGAAAGCTTCAACACTGAGCTTCCAGAGCCTCCTTTGTGTGCAAATGAACTTCTTTGACTCCTTTGAACTCAAAGAGAAGCTCCAAAGTTCTTGTGGATTGCTGGTTTGAAGAGAAGAGTTCTGGTGCAGCAGGTTTCACAGTCAGGAATTGTGAGGTTTCAGGCTACTCCAATGGTGGATTCTTGCTCCTTTGAGTGTGATTGACTTGTTGGTGAAGAGAAATGGGGTGTTTGATGGCTGGAAAGTGAGATTCGAAAGTTCTGGCTTTGAGGATGAAAAATGGTGAAGCTCAGTTCTTGCTTAGTTCAGGCCTGAGTCTTGCTGGTTTTGGCTCAGTGAAGCAAGGTGAGTTGATCAGTGGATCTGGTTCTTGTGTTTTTGAGTTGTGGAGAGAGATTAGAAGTGTTTTTGCTTGAGGGAGTGAGTTTGTGAATGTGATGCTCTTGTGTGTTTCAGCCTTGCTTGATGTATGAAATGGCTAGCATTTGTTCCACATAAAAAACTCCCATTGGTCAGATGATGTGACCTGGCCTGCTGTGATAGGTAAGTTCACTTTTGCAAATTGTCAACCTTTGTGTAAGAGAGGCATGGGTTGTGTTCTAGGCTAGTACAAAGGTGTGGGCTGGTGCAGCATGGTGAGGGGAAAGGCTATGGTTGGTTCAGCAGCCAAGGCAACAAGTGGATGGAAGTGTGATGATGATTTTGCAACTTGATCACTTTTGGTTCACATGAAACTTTCTTGCTATACAAACCATGAAACATGAGAAATTTTGGTTCAACTCTGATTTTTAGGTCACATGTGATGTTTGTGTAATGGTTAGACATGAATTAGAAGTTACAAATGCCTTGGTACAAAGTTTTTGTAAGTTTCTCATTTGAGGCATATCTTGAAAATTAGTGATTTTTGCCAACTTTGACACACCATAACTTTTGATCCAAAATGAATTAGGTCATGTTCTTGTACTTTTTGAAAAGGGAAAGATCTAATCTACAACTTTCATGACCAAAGTTTTTCCATTTGAAGCATTTTTGGATCAAAAAGTAAGGTTTGAAAAGTGGCATAAAATGACATATTCCTTAAAAGTCAACCATGCCCTAAAAAGTCAACTTTGCAAAAACTTGTAATTCTTGAATTTTGTGAACTTCAACCTTCTTCCATGATCAAATAAAGATCAAATACACTCAAAATGATGAAGATCACCCCTTGGTTGGGTCATTGGGGGCCTCAGATGCCCTGATTTTGCACTGACTTGTCCAGAAAGTCAACCTTTGATCAGATGACTTCCCCATGGAATTTCTTCATGAAAATTGATGTGCATACTCCCTATACCATATAGAGACCAATAGAAACAAGAATGACCAAAAAATTTGAAGTTATGGCCTTTGAAACCAAAACCCTAATTTTAGGTCATCTGTGCAGTTAAACTTGGCTCTGCTTCCATACCAATCCCAGTTCTTGTGATTCTTTGGTATTCTTGACTTTGAGAGGATGTAATATGATATAAGAACACACATGGACCCCTTTGAAGTGATTGTTGACCTTTGGAGTGGCTCAAGAAGCTCTTGGATTGCTCAGATCACAAACCCTGGATGCAGATGACTTTGAATCTATGCAGTGAATCAAAAATGTAATATGAGATGGTATGATTGTGTTTATACATGTGAAATGATCACAAGCCATGGTGTGAATGGGTGAGGGCAAATTTGGGGTGTTTACACCTATCAATTTCCCCCCCTTTTCATTCAGACACTCGTTTTAAGGCTTTTTACGATTTTTCATTGTATACACAAGATTGATCAATCAAAGCAATTTTTTTTGGGACACCGCTAATTTCTTGTCACTTAAGGACGACTTTTAGGTTCAACTTCCATTATGTTGAATAACCGGGTGAGGGTTACCCAACTTAGAAGGATCAATTGTCTAATTGTCCCTTTTTTTACGGTGTCTTTTCTCTTCTTTTTTTTCTTTTTCTCGATTAACCTTGCAAACAATTAGTATAGATGAAGCCTGACTGTCATGATAAACTAATAATGGGGTACTTCTCAGATTAAAGTACCATGGCACAAATCTACAATTAGGAATCGTTACTTACTCAGCGGATTCAGTGTGTTTGCATTATACATTGACATCAAGATTTTTCTAATTTCTTCACCCGGTTCCTTTTCACTTAACCCTCTACACTTTCTCCTCACCTCACTCGTAAGACAATTTTTTTTCCAGCTCAGGGGTGTTTTCACGAATGATTACAATTATACATTCAAGCAGTACAGACTCGTAATTAAAATTAACGGCAAAAACATAAAACAACTAAACAAAACAAAACAAAATAACTAAATAAAACCTTCCCACACCAGAACTCGTCATTTTCCTCACTGATGGAGAACTAGTGCGAACAGAGGACTCACAGGGATACTAAGGTGGAGGTTGGTCTCGCAGATGCATCTACTTCAACCATTTGTGCATTTCTCCTATGATTTTGCCTTGGCGGATTTGCTCTCTCCCTTGTCGGGTCTGCTCTTCTGCTTGTCGGGTCTGCTCACTTCGGAGATAGCACATTTCATTCTGCATCCATTCCAATTCCTTTTCACCTATGCTCCACGAACCCGTTTCTTGATTGCCCGAGTTATCAACCGGCGGTATAGGTGCCATCTCAGGTTGATAACCTTCTTCTCCATCTATACCTGCAACATCCTCAAAAACAACTTCGTCGTCCTGTAAAGGACTCTCATATAACCAATTAGCCTCGTTTTCAATACTGATAAAATCAGGCGCAGGCAAGGCTAATAGGTGATGGTTACGGCTAACCAAAGAATAATAATCATTAAAGACCTTAATCATACCTTGTGTAGTGAGAGTAGCAAGGTCAATTTTTGTTTTACCTACAATAATTGGTTCCTCCCTCAGTAGAGCACCATATCCAAAGTGGTCGGCAATTTGAGTTATCATGCCTCCCACTGATAACTTACCCGAATTAGCATTTGCCACTATTTTCAGATGATCGGCCGCAAAAGCCGCTACATTGATTAGCTCCTTGTTGGCCATGCCATATAACATGTATAACTCCTTCTAATTCGCAACTCCCGTGTTGTCCCCCTACAGAACAAGGTATATGCCAAGCCTTTCTGTGCATATCTGAAGCACGGGTTGTGAATGCAGGATGCCTTTGCCGTCTTTGCGACATACTTAGGATTTCCCGTAATGGCTTTCCAGAAATCACCTGCAAGAAAAGTACTTGGGGGAGCTCCAGGTCCGAAGCTAGGTAGCTTCAGAACTTCTCCCAATTCAGCCACAGACAATGAATGATCAGTATTAAACAGACGAATCCTTAATGTCCCAAAATACTCTTCATCAGAACCCGTCCACCTGTGCTTTAGATGAAACTCCAAAGAACTCAGAAATCCAAAGGTTATGTGCTCAAAGGTTGGCGCTTCAAATTGCATAAATTCAAGCATGCCTAAAGTATGAAACATTCTATGCACTTCAAATCTCAGTCCTAAATTATCAAGAGTGTCATTACAAATATACCTTGCCGGAATCAACTTACGCTTGACCAATACCGAGTATTTCCTCTGATGCTCAGGCTCCTCGAACAAAATATCGTGAGCGTTCGCCATACGGTGGGCTCTCTTACGGGGGCGAGATGGTTCAGCCATAACCTTTCCAGTGTCCCTTCGTGGAGGCATTCTCAAATTCCTGCAAAAATAAACAAACGAATTTCGAAATTCGGATTAGAAGAAAGCGTCACCGTAGGAGTGACAATGAAGGTGAGAGGAGCACTTTTTGTGAAGAGGGTATAGTGTTTGGGTGAGTGGGTGTTAGAGAAAACGAAGGTTTTTAGTGAAGAGAAAAATGGAGGTTAGGTTTTTAGAGATGAAGATTTTGGAGAAGAAGAGAGATTTTTGTGAAAAAGATAATTAAAAATGATAAATGAAGGTAAATGAGTGGTTGAGGTTATAAAATCTTGTGGGCCCCACTCATTTAAGAGATAAGGAAATTTGAAAACGAAAGTCCTCCCCCTGACGCGGGCCGTGTTGCGTGATACGGGCACCCATGTCAGGCCCCTGCAAAATAAAAAACTTATCAATTAAAGAGGAGAGTCCCCAGGACCTGCAACACGGGCTGTGTTTTGTGACACGGACATCCGTATTGCACCTCTAACTTTCACAATCTCAGCTAAACCATCATGTCCATGCATCCTCCTGACACGGGCCGTGTCGCTTGACACAGGTGTAAACACCCCAAATTTGCCCTCACTTTTTCTCACACCATGGCTTGTGATCTGAGCAGTCCAAGAAGTGATCCGAGCCATCCCAAAGGCCTTGAAGCATGCCAATAGGGTCCATGTGTGTTCCATGATCATCTTACATCTCCAAGAAGTCTTTGAAGTCACAAAATGTCAAAGAATGGCAAAGGCATGGAGGTAGAGTTAGGGTTTTCCTACACAGATAACCAAAATTAGGGTTTTACTTTCAGAAGCCTTAATCCCAAAAAATTTGTTCATTCTTGTTTCTAATATTCTTGATATGTTATAAGGATCATGTGTACCAAGTTTGATGAAGAAATTCACTTTGGAAATCATCTGATCATTGGGTAACTTCTTGAGCAAGTAAAGTCAAAATCAGGGCATCCCAATAAGGGTACCAAAGGGTCATCATCATCATTTTGAGTCTATATGATTTTTATTTGATCTTTGAAGTGGTTGGAAGTTCACAAAGTTGAAGAATTTTGAGCCAAATGCAAACTTGCTATTTTTGGAAATGACTTGTAATGGAAACTTTCCATTTTGGGAAAGATTTTCAACCTATTCTTTCATGACCAAAAATGCTTCAAATGAAAACTTCTTGGGCATGAAAGTTGTAGATTATGTCTTCCCATTTTCAAAAAGTACTATAACATGTCTTGATTCATCCTAGAACTCAAGATATGGCCTTTTAAAGTTGGCAAAAATCCTATAATTTTCAAGTTCATGCCAAAGAGGGAATTTTGCAATTTCACTTGCCAAGCCTTTTTATGACCTCTAATCAACTTCTACGCACCATAACATGTCAAGGAAACTTCCAAAGATCATAATTGGCCCAAGATTGCATAGTTTTCATGACTTGATCCTTGAGAAATCTCAAAATGGCCAAAATACACCAACTTTGCAAAACCTCTTGGAACCTTCCATCCACTTGTTCCAGCTGCATAAAATCAATCCTAGGGCCATCCACAAATCATGCTGAGGCTAGACACCCCTTGAAGCAGCTCCTGTCAGGGCCCATGCTTGAAGTACAAAGTTTTTGACTTTTTTGCAACTTGCCCATACCAATCACAATAGGCCACACCAACTCTCTGAACCAATCACATTTGTTTATACAAACATCAAGCACTCCAAAGCACAAAACAAGCAAGCCTGAAACCTCCAAGAACTGAGCATTCATAAAAACTTGCAAAAACTTCCTTTCTTCGATTCTGAAAAACCAGCCATCAAATCTCAAAACAAACTTCACCAATCATCTCAATACCACTCATAGAACATAAAACAACCCTCACAATGACCTAAAAGCTACTCAAATAAGAACACGATTTCTGGTGCAGTAGAGTTGAATCTCCAAAACCAGCCATCACAAACATCATTCAAGCCTTCCAGAAGCATAAGGGGATCAAGTGGGGTGGATTAGCATCAAGGAATGGTCCAGAAAGCCCAGAATCAGAAAGCTCCATCTCAGGTATACCTCAAGAACATTTTTTCCAGAATCTTTGTTTTAAGTTCCTAAATGATTTTATATGTTCCCAAGAGCATGCTGATGTGATTTGTTTTGAAAATGGTTGAGAAATGGCCATGTATGCTTGCTCTAAAAATTTTCCCGTAAATTTTGTTTGCTTCGATTCTTGTTTTTGATGCAATATAAATGGATTTTATGCTTGGATTCTTGTTTAATGTTGCTTATTGATCATTTCTGGAGAGTTTGAGGCATTAATTTGAGGTTTGGAGAGAGTTCAGGGAAGGGGGTCACCGGAGAAGATGACCGGAACACCGTTATGGTCACCTGAGGGTAATTAGGGTTTAGTTCTCAGTTTAAATGTGGGCCGTAGGGTGTGAGTTTCGCGCGTGGATGGAGGGCCCAGATTTCCTCATTAAAGCCCTAACCTTTTTAATTAGTTTAATTAATTAGGATTAATTTAAAATATGCCAGATTGAATCCAGACCACACAAATGCGCGCCAGTCAACTCCCTCCATTCCAATTTGAATCCTGACCATTGGATCTTCTTACTTTCCATTGTTTCACATATTGTATATAGTTTCTAGGTTATTTTTCTCGTGAATTTATCTTGCATTTTCAATTTGATTTGCATTTTCCCTTAAGAATCACCCTAATAACCTAGTAAACTTAGAAAATTCATAACTTTCAATAGGATTGGCTTCTGACCTTCTCCTTTGGGGTTTGATCTTGTATAGGTTTAGGGTTTTATTTAGCTTGATTTCAATTTTGTATCATGTTGATTGCTTCTGTTTTGGTTATTTGCATCTCATACATTCATAAAACCCTAATTTCTCATGTTCATTTGCATTCATCTTTGCATATCATCATCATGTGAACTTTCCATGACATTTCAAACATTTGTATGACATCTTAGACATCTTAAGACATGTTTGAAAATTGCTTGATCATTTCTTCATTCATTTTCTATGCTTTGCATACATTACATTTCATAAACATTCATGTGTTTTCAAGCTTCTAAACATGCTTCCTTTGCATCTCATCTTTGTATGATCATTCATATGCATCTTGTATGAAATTGCATCATTTCATATGCCTTTTACATTACATTTTCCCTTCTGACTTTGGTCTTCACATCTCATTTCATTTCATTTCCCTTTACTTTATGTCTTATGCATTCATACTAACATTTTCAGGAACTTTTGGTAAGTTATTTGGGAGGTGGATTTGCCTTCACTTCCCATCTCTTCTCATCATTCATATGCATATTACTTGTATTTGAAGTGAACTTGTTTCACTTGTGTTCCTTTATTCTTACCTTCTTTCTTTTAAGTTACTTATCTTCTTCAGGAAGTAAGTAACTTATTCTTCTTCTTCCTTCTCTTTTCATCTGCTTCTTCCATTGGTGGCCTTGAAGATCCTTTCTCTTAAGCCTAACAAACCATAGGATACCCAAGCATGATAACTTTTAGGGTTGTGTATAATCCCCCTTAGCCTTTTACCTTTGAGTCTCCTTGAGTTTCTCTTCTCATCTCAATAATCAGAGACTAAACTCTTAAAGCTTTAAGACTTTGAATTAGGGTTATGAATGCATCCTTCTCTTAGGATGGAGTGTATAACTTTAATCCTAAGTGTTAAACCTTTAATTTGTTTACACCTCTTAATCAAATCACATTACTAATCACCAAGACTTTATCTTGTAACTTGGGCCTTACATTAGGGTTCTATCTCTTCCTTATGGTTAAGAGGGACTAACCCTAGTGTTTAATGGACAAGTCCCCCTCAAGTTGTCTTACAAACATAAAATACACTTCTTAATCTCACCTTTAATTAAAATTAACTTAATAAAGGCTTGTTATATAATGAATTTAATCGCTAACCATAGATTAAGTTGAGGTATCTTCCTCAGCTTAAGTGTACTCATCTATTATCCTTCTATTAGGATGGTGTAATGAGTTCACTAATCTGTGATTAGAGATTAAACTCATTACTTAACACTAAACAAAAACCCAAAAACATCTAAATAATCACAAGTAGGTTGATGATCTTAATCCTACATCATCATGGTAATTAAGTTGAGGTGCTTATCTCACACTTAGGTATGCTCATTATCCCTAATCAGGGAGGATATAATGAGCTTACAAGCCCTTGATTTAGGCTTAAGCTCATAAACTTATGCAAAACACCAAAAACAATAACAAAACTGAAAACACAAAAACAAACAATAATCGTCTCCTTCGGGATTCTTTTCTTATCACGCTCATTCACAAACGAGAACTCGCTCCTTCTGTCTAATGCAAGACAGTTAGCACTCGAGCCAGACGAGTCATACACTTGAGCATAGGCAAGCAAGCAGTTCACAATCAATTCATTTTCAGTCTCTTTGAGTCGAACTACGGTGTTCTGACTTCCTCATTGCACGAGAGGATACATAGGCATAACTTAACTATTATCGAACAAAAGTCTCTTTGTCTTCCCCCTCTTTCAGCATTTTTTTCTAAGCCTCAATCCCTGAGCAATTCACCTTTTTGCACTGACACATGTACATTCATTCCTAGCTTTTGCACACAGATAACACATTCACCTACCCCTTTAAACACAATCATGTAAGCGTGTGTAACACCCCAAATTTTCCCTCTTCTTTTTAAGCATCATCATCATATCATAATCATCATAAGCACATCATATCCTTGGCATCTTTGCATGGAAAAGTAAAGCATAACATTCTCATGTTCTAGCATTAGGCATATGATAACAGGATCCTAGGGATGAAATTTGGTAAGAAAATACCTTGTGGAAGTCAGTTATTTCATCAGTTGCTTGCAAAAGAAGAAATTGGTCAACTGTGCATTTTAAAAGTCAACTGTGAGAACTCAAGGGGTCCTACCCCATTTTTCAAGTCAAGGGATGTCCTTAAGACCTTAGAGGAGGTTTGGCAAGGTCAAGGATCAAGAATCAAGGGGTTTTGAAGAAGTTTCCATTTTTGGCATATGGTTTGTTATGGAACTTTCTATTTTTGGCAACTTTTGCCCTAATTTTCAAAGACTTATTTCATGGTGAAAAAGATCTCAAATGAACTTCCAATAAATATGAAAGTTGTAGGGTAGATTCTCCCATTTTCAGAAATTATAAGTACATTTTCATAGCCCTCATGGATCATGAGATATGGCCTTCGAAAGTTGCTTGTTTTTTAGGGTTTACCTTAAAATTCAAGTTTCCACCAAATGCAAAAGCTCACATAGCTCAATTCCAAGCTGACTTATGGACAAAATGAGGTCACAACATCACAAGGCATTGCATGAGACACATTTGTCTCCAAGGAATCCACCAAATTCGTGCATGGGATGAGAGATATTCCATAAAGTGTATTTTTGCAAAATCACAAGCAAAACATGTTGCACTCACATCCAAGGGTCAGGATTGATCCAAAGGCAATAAGGGGATGGATTGAAGTCAAAATGTACACATGAAAGAAGCATTGCACGCGTGTATGAAGCAATCACACATTTCATGCATTTTTGCAAATTCACCTCAATCACACTTCTCATGCCACCTTTACTTTAGAAACCCTAATCAGGTGAAAGGATCAATGGTATAAAAGCAAGGCATGCACTGAATTCGTGAGGGGACTCTCTCATTTCTCAGATTCAAATTCTCTTGCTCTCTTGCATTTTCTTTCGAATTTCTCTCCTCAAGCTCTCACTTCATAATATCTTCACATATTCTTCATCCTTGAGCTCTAAGGATCACATTACACTCACTCATTCAAGCTGAGAGTGAAGAACCATTGAGGTGCAATTCAAGAGCAAGAGCTTTCGGATTCCAAGATCCAGCTTCTCTCAAGCTCCATCTTTCATTTATTTTGCAAGAGGAGGTCAAAGTGCGTGGATCTGCAGCTGTAGGAGCATTTTCTTGGAGTTTTAGAGGATCTTCAACCTCAAGTATGCTCTGAAATTCATGGATCTGGATTTGAAATTAAATGTATGCATTGTGTTGTGCTTGTTATGCTGATGATTTTGTGATGATTAAATTCGAAAATGCTTGAATATTGAGTTTGTTATGTTAATCTGAAGTTTGATACCTAAAACTATTTGTGCTCGATTTGCTTTGTTTATTGACTTAATGGAGGTTTTGATGTCATATTCGTAATCAGCATGTTTTAATTTGTTGATCTGGAGATTTTGATCCATTTTGGTATTGATTTGTTCTTGCTGTTGAATTTTCCGGTGACCGGAGCTAGGGCTCCGTCACCGGATTCTAGAAATGATGAATGAGGAAGATGATGTTTGAGCCATTAGATCTTTGATATGGACGGCTAGTTCCGTGACAGCGCATTAAAATCACAGCCTCCCCTGCACGTGCTTTGTGTTTTATATTTTGAATCTGATTAATCATTATGTTTCGCACCTCACCATTCATATCATGTTCACACACTCTGGCCAATGAATGAGAGGACCTAGGGTTTTGTTTGACTTGATCTAGCACGTTTGTTTGATCCAATGGCTTCTTATTTTTTCCTGATTAATGTGAATTTCCACCATAATAATGTGAGTATACACAGGATCCACTAGGCCTAAGTGCTATTCGCACCTCTCCTTTCATTAAGCCCATTCAGATTGAACGGATCTCATTGCTTATCACACCCCTGGCTTCATTTAATTCTTTTTTTATTTTATTTTGTTTGCAGTTTGATTTTCAATTATTAAAAATAGAAATAAGTTCATAAAAATTCCAAAAATATTCATGAATGATATTTTGAGTTTTCTCTAATTTGTGACATTTTTATTTTCCATTTATTTTCATTTTCCACGCTGGAATTAATTTCCTCTTTTATTATTTTCTTTTATTTCTATCTTGATCACTAATATGAATTTTGAATTGATTCTTTTTGCTCTGGATTCATGTTGAAATGTAGTTTTTTGATGATTTTTCCTCTGATTTTTAGAAGTTTTCTTAATTAGTTTTGGTCTTTAACTTGTGCATGAAGTCTCCTCACCCCAATCCATGTTTAGACTCATATTTGACTTGCTTAGCCTCTGATTTTGATTCTTTCCTTTTGGCATGTTAATATTGTATGTTTGAAGAGTCTTTGTGCAAGTTTGTGGAATTTTTGGATGTATGTTTGATTTGATTTGAATTTTGTCCTTTGCTTATCTTCTTTTGCATCCTTTTTGGTCATATGTTTAATCCTTAGGTTGGGAGGGCACTTGTGCCGACTTCCTTAGGTTGTTTAGAGCCCATTTAGGATGTGGATACTTCTCTGGTCTTGAGTTTATGTTTTTAATTTAAGAAATTTTGTGTTTGTTTGCCTTTGAAGTTCATTCACTTATGTACAGGTTCATTTCACTTCTCATGCTTCTTTGCTTCTCATGATGTTAATGTTTAAGTTTGTATGCTTCTATTCTTCATCTCTTGTGTTGCTTAGGCACATTCTTGACATGTTAGGGTTCTGGTCTTGAAGTTTGTGATGTTGTTTTGTCTAGTTTGCTTTGTGTTATCTCATGTTTGCTTTGTTTTGTCATGATAATCCATAATGCTTCTTGTTGAATTGCATAGTCCCTTGCTCATTCTTGTGTTGTGTGTTTGCATTTGGAACTTGTAATTGAGATTCCACTTCTGGTTGTATGGCTTTGGTTTGATCTTATGCCCATTTGGTGTTTCATTTGTTATCATTTGCTTTTGTCATGATGTTTACTTATGTTACTAACCATTTCAGGGGCTTTGGTAAGTGAGAGGCGTGGATGTGATTCCCACATCTCCAAGTCTTATCTCTTCTCTTTTCCTTATTGATATTCTCTTACTTGTGTTTGTTGGGGCTTAGGCCTTTCTTTCTCCTTCTTCTCTTCTTCTTTCTCATCTTTCTTTTCTTATCTTCTCCTCCTTTAGGATAGTAAACCTCACTAACCTAGGTTTTCCTGTGCATGATAACATTAGGATTGGTTAGTCCCCCATTAGACTTTTACCTTTAAGATACTTTTGTTTCTTTTCTCTTCTCATCTCAAAACTCTAAAAAATACATTAATAAGGATTGAAATGGTCTCCTGTGCAATAGCCTTATTCCATGAAACACTTGTAGTTTTCCCATTTTGGGATAGTACAAGCTTGTTCATCATGATGCACAACTCTAATCAGGGTGCCATCTTCACCAAGGAAATCATAAAAAAGACTTCTTCATTTAAGTTACAAAAACAATTAATAAATTCAATGAGTTGGTGAGCCTAAGCCCTAATCTCTGGAATCACGTTTTGGGGATCTTCTCCTTACTTGAGTGTGCTTGTTCTATTATTCCATCTTGGAATGTAGTATCGAGTACACATTCCATGGAAAAGAGTTTGAGTTCACTTCCTTGTGACACACTCATAAAAGCTTCTAAAAAACACAAACAAACAATAAGCGTCTCTCCTTCGGGAATTCTTTTCTCATCTCCTTCGCTCCGTCCGCGAACTTGCTCCTACTTGTCATTTTGCAAGACGGTAACACACTCGTCGTCCGATCCTGCAACACCTGAGCATTGACATAGGCAGTTCAAGCCTTAATACACAAGAAATCTTTTCCACCCCTAGTTAGGGGAACTACGGCGACTCTGATCCTCATTGTCCAGATGAGGTACGTAGGCAGCGGGGTAGGGCCCGTTCGAGCACAATCTTTATTTTCCCTACATTTTCCCTTTGTTTTCTTTCTCAGTTCCTTTTCCAGTTCCAGTTCCTTTTCTTTTGCAGCAGTTTTATTTTCTTCACCCTTTGAAACAGATTTCTTTGCAAGTGTGGATCCCGTCAGGTACAGCGGACGATCTGGGTGCTAATACCTTCCCAGGTCGTAACCGACTCCCGAACCCAGTCTCTTTGGTTCGCAGGACCCGTGTCCTTCCTCTTCTTTCTTCTGGTTTGTGCAGCATTACCATTCCCGTTCCTTCGGGATAAAAATGCCTGGCTGGCGACTCTACCTTTTTCCGTGCCACTTTCGCGTTTGTACCAGGATGGAAATCCAGGGAGCGACAGCGTGGATCCCGTCGAGTACGACGGACAATCTGGGTACTAACACCTTCCCAGGTTGTAACCAACCCCCTTTCTCAGTTTCTCTGGTTCGCAACCGTCTTATCCATATCTTTCCAGGTTTATGCAGTATTACCTTTCCTTTGGGATAAAAAGGCCTAGTTGGCGACTCTATTCAACCTCATTCATCTTTCTCTTTCGCCGACAGTTCGCGTTTGTACCGGGATGTAAATCTTTGGGAGCGACAGCTTGGCGACTCTGCTGGGGACCTATCTTGCAACCAGGGCTTCTGGTTCTTTTTGTGGGTTTCTCCTAGCGCTTGTTTGATTTGTGTTTACAGGGGTGTTATGTGTTATATGTGTATTTGTTTATTGCTTTATTTATTGCTTTTTGTACAGCTTTATTGATTGCTTCATTTACTGTTTTATTGCATTTCATATTACTGTCATTCTATCATGTGTTGGATCTGTTGTTTACCTTGGTGGGAGGGATACTCAGTGAGTAAGGTTCCATACCGGGAGCCTGAGTGACACATAGGATTAGAGTGGCTTCATATTCTTTCCCATTCCATTTCGGTCTGGTGCAGGAATATGAAACACGGTTCAGACATGGGTGTCTTCTTGAGAACTTTGTGCTACGGATTTCTTGTAGTACTAGGGCTATCTAGGAAGCCTGCTAAGTCTGGATGACCTTTTTAGATGACCTTCAGCATCTGAGGTGAATTAAAGGAGGATCCTTTATGATTAATGTAAACACTATACATCCGGGTTAGAAGTGTTTACACTTCTCATAACTGATCCAAGTCTGAGGATCTTTGTTCTAGAACAATACCTGTGAGGGGGTTGGGATGATTACAGGTTTGTAGGAACCCTTGGCCTCATCATACCCTGTTACTGATATTGTTAAGGTTACACTATTTTGGAATGATTCTATGAAACCCTGGACTTGTGACTCTTTATTTGAGTCCCCCACCTGGTTACTGGTTCTCTAAACTTTCATCTGGACTTATGAACACACATGGACCTTATCAAAGCAGATAACAGATCCAGCACTTGATCACAAACCCTTGCATATCATTCTGCATACATCATTTTGCATCATTTTAACATTTGTCTATTTGTTTTACAGGGTATCCACATCTTATTTGGTTTGGTTTTGACTGTTCTTCTGCTCAAACATCTTCATCAGATATATTCATCAGCCATCTTCATCAGAGATTCTCTTCAGTACCTTCATCAGTTGTCTTCATTAGTATTTCTCCTCAGTCATCTTCATCGGCATCCATTATCAGTATGGATCCATCCAGGAAGAGCAACATCACTTATCATTTCGTTGAGCCCTCTCTAGCAGGCATCAGGCAGATTCAAACACTCATTACTCCTGATCATGTCCCTTTATTCCGGGAACATTATGGTAGTATTATGGACATGATCATGGACTTGGATGCATCACAGAGGAGCATGATTCACACTTGCCTTCAGTTCTATGACCCTCCTCTCAGATGCTTCACTTTCCCAGACTTTCGTTGGGTCCTTTGTTAGAAGAATTTTCCATGTTGTTGGGTGTCCCCATCAGGAGGGGGATTCCTTTCAACCCTGAGATGACTGCTCCTAGGAATGAGGATATAGCTAAGGCCCTGCATTTGGAAACCACCATCATTGATCAGCATATGACCAATAAGGCTGGAATCCCAGGCCTCCATTTGGACTTCTTGATTACTGAGGCCACCAGTCATGCTGCAGCAGGGAAATGGGACACTGTTTGTGCTCTTTTAGTCCTTAGCATATATGGTTTCATCTTGTTTGCAGACGAGCCTAAGTTTGTAAGCAAGAGTGTTATCCATCTCTTCTTGTTGAAGAATCCAGTTCCTACCTTGCTCGGGGATTTCTATTACTCAGTGCATCAAAGGAATGAGAAACAGAGGGGAAGATTAGTCAGATGTTGTGCACCTCTCTTCTACTGTTGGTTATTGAGACACTTGCCGAAGACGGAAGCTTTCTTGAATCCTCATCAGTCAAGAAATTGGGCTAAGAGAATGATTGCTCTCACTTCAGAAGACATCAGGTGGTGCACTCAGAGCACCAAGGGCAGGGACATAATTACAAGTTGTGGGCAGTATCCCAATGTACCTCTTATTGGAGTGAAGGGTTGCATCAACTACAATCCTTTGCTTTTCAAAAGGCAACTAGGGTATGCCTTGGTACATCCACCAAGAGAGAAGGACTTATCAGAAACCTTTTACTGTGACATTCATAATAATCATGCTATCATCCGACAAGCAGCCTGGGCTTGGGATAATATTCAGACAAAAGGGACTACCATTCTCGGCAAGTGCAACAACATAGCTTCAGCTCAGTATATTAATTGGTCTCGTATCAGAGGACAGATCATCCGCATGCCATTCACCCTGGAGGATGTGCCTGGACCATCAGCAGTAGAGACTATAGCTACAGTCAGTTTAGAGGAATTTGAGAAGTTGAAGGAAAGGAATACTCAGCTTTCTGAAGCTCTAAAGAAGACCCTCTGGAAGAGGAATGATAGTCGTCTGGACAATGAAAGGTTAGAGAAGCTCCGGATCGAGCATATGACCAAGATTGAGAAGACATATGATTACATCAGAAGGGCCCGAGCAGGGGAGTTGGTATTGAAGAATGCTTGCAAAGAAGCTAAGATTCAGAAAGCTAGAGTTGAGCACTACTTGGAAGAGAGTCAGGCTAGATGGATCTGAATCACTGAGGCTCATTCACAGGAAGATCAAAAGACCCAGGCTAGGATAGAGTAGCTGGAAGCTAATGAGAAGAAGAGTCAGGAAGCCTTGTTAGCAGCACAGAAGGAAATCTCCAAGTTGAAACTTCGGGCGGGGTTGAAGAGATCAAAATACCAGGACAAGTATAAGAAATTGACAAGTGCCATTTCTACTAGGAACCTTCTTATCAGGACCATCACAGAGCATCCAATTGGACCAGTGACTGATGCTCTCCTGAAGGAAGTCAGGGAGGATGAATTTGGGTTGGATGTTTGATTTCTTTGTACTTGTGTTTCATTTTGTTTGTACTTTTGCTGATTCTGTTGTATTTTGACCCATCATGGGAGCTTGTTGTAATCATAAACTATGTATCTTTGAATTTGTAATATATGGTTTGTGTGTTATCCTTTGGGCTTCATTTCTCTTCAACATCATCATTCCTCGAGGCCTGGAAGGTCAAAACCAAAGAACCAAACCGGATACCCTTGGAAGACAAATAGACATACTACATTGCATACTAACCTCATTCTTTGTTTTGTAGGTATTTTTGTTGTTGTTTTCTCACTTTGTTGTGGTTTCAGGAAACATTGCTTGTAGGAGGGTTTTCCCCATCAACAAAGTTCACCGGTATCCTACAAGAAACAACCTTCCGGGCTTATAGATGGACCAAGTTCAGCAAGATTTGACTGATGTAAGAACTCAGATGGCTAATGAAAGAACTGAGATGAGGGCTCAGATGAACCAGTTCATGGCAATAATGACTGGGTTGGCCCAAAGTCAAGAAAGATTAAGAGAGTTGGCTGAGCGGCAAACTCCTGAAGAGAATCATCCAGGTACGGGAGGTACCAGCAACAATGATCACGTACAGCCACGTACTGACCCCCCGGAGTTTGGACCTCATCTTAACCCTGAAGCCAACACTATCAGGAATACCCAAGGTAACACTGGAGGGCGTGTCTTACAAGAGGACCCTCAAGAGGAACAATTCAATGTAGTCGGTGTTGGAGATAAAGTTTATGATCGTCGTCTAGACGAGATAGCAGAAAAACTGATATCTCTGGAGTCACAAAACTCCTTAGGATTTGATGTTATGGACATGGGCCTGGTTGAAGGGGTAAGAATTCCTCACAAATTCAAACCTCCCTGCTTTGAAAGATATAATGGAACCTCTTGTCCCCGTACCCATCTTCAATCTTTTCTGGGAAGATTAAAAGCTTATACCATGGATGAAAAGTTGTGGATGTTTTACTTTGAAGATAGCTTGACAGGGGCATCCCGAGTATGGTACTCTCATCTGACCAGAGCAACAGTCAGAAATTGGAAGGATTTGGCTTAGGCTTTCATACGCCAATATCAATACAATTTAGACATGGCTCCCAACAGAACTTTCTTAATGGGTATGTCACAATCCTCAAGGGAAAGCCTTCAATGTCGGAAAGAGAAATGGACGATATGTTCATGAACACACTACAGGGGACATACATTGATAGGCTGGTTGCTTTCTCTTCCACTAGCTTTGCTGACATGGTCATAGTAAGAGAGAGAATTGAAATTTTATTAAAGATGGGTAAGATTTCTGATAATGGCGCCAGCTCTAGAAGCACAAGGAAACCTTTTTCAGGGCCTCGCAGGTCGGGTGAAACCAATTCAATACACATGGGAAAAGGTAGGCCCCAGTACATGCCGAGATCAATAGCCGCTGTCAATATTCCCATTCCAGCACCTCAGCAATAGTATCCTCAACAACCACAACATTTCCCTCAGCAACAACATTTTCCTCAACAAAGGTCTTACAACAACAACAACAACCAACAACAACATCCTTTCCAACAAAGGCCATCTCAAATCAACAGGGTAATCAGTCCTATCCCAATGCCCTATGCCACTTTACTACCACAACTTTTGAAAATCAATCTTGTTGAATTGAGGACTCTGGCTCCACCAGATCCTCAGAACCTTCCAAGGAATTACGACGTCAATGCCAGATGTGTCTTCCATTCTAATGCACCTGGCCATACAACGGAAAAGCGCAGAGCTTTGCACATGAAGGTCCAGGATTTAGTTGACTCCAAGGCTTTAAATTTTGCACCTCCTCCAAATGTCACTAAGAATCCTATGCCCATCCATGATGGGCCCAGGATAAATGCAATTGAAGAGGATCAGCAAGTGAACCTAATTGAAGATACTGCAAGTATTCAAACACCTCTGGCAGAGGTTAAAGCGCAACTTTTAAAATGCCAAGTGTTCCCAGGTTGTGAAGCCTGCTGTGAATCTTGCAAAGTTTCCGCCAATGGTTGTGCAAGTTTAAAAAGTGGCATCAATGGTCTTATCAGAGAAGGTATCTTGCAGATAACATCAACGGCTTCTACAACATCAACAATTCCTCCTACAGCACCAACAAGCACCCCTCTTACAACTTCAAAAACAATTGTTCTGACGAACTCTTCTACAAAGTCAACAATCATCTCTTCTACTACTTCAACAAACATTAGTTCAATCGCATCCGCCTCTACAACAACATCAACCATTAATAATGACATCTCCATAGTCACCATATATTATGACCCGACATTGGTCCCCGATTCCAACAATTTTCAGCAACAATCTCAACGACAACCCAACTTCAGTCTTTCACCACCACCATCAGTCAGAAATCCTGTTACCATTTATTACGATCCACAAACAATAACAGTTCCTACTTCCACCGCAGTTAGTCCAGTCACCATCACGGTACCTGGACCCATTCCGTAGAAAAAGCTAATGTTGTGCCATGGCACTATGGTTCAGACCTATACTGCAACGGGAAAAGAGTCGCTCTTGATTCTTCAACTCATACACCACAAGTCGATAATGTTGGGGGAGGCAAAGGCTTCACTCGAAGCGGACGTCTCTTCGTGTCACAAGTTCCGAGAGTTAATACTGAGGCAGGGGCTGCTGCCAAGGCTAAAGGCAAGAATGTGGTGCCTGAAGAACCAGTGGTAAAAGAAGCTCATAAGACGTCCTTTGATCAGGATGTAGACGAATTTATGAGAATAATCAAGAGAAGCGATTATAAGGTTGTGGATCAGCTCCACCAAACTCCTTACAATATCTCCATTCTATCATTGCTATTATGTTCCGAAGCTCATCGAGATGCATTACGTAAAGTCCTGCACGCATCCTACGTGCCTGAGGAGATCACGGTAAATCAGCTAGAGACGGTAGTTTCCAATGTTAATACTAGTCATGGACTAGGCTTCACCAATGTTGATTTGACTACAGAAGGCTGTCATCATAATAAAGCTTTACACATCACTCTAGAGTGTAAAGGGGTTATGCTTTCACATGTTATAGTTGACACTGGGTCCTCACCCAATGTCTTGCCAAAGAAAGCCCTTGTTAAGCTTGAATATGATGGTATAGCTCTCCAACCAAGCAATCTGGTGGTCAGAGCTTTTGATGGTTCCAAGAGGTATGTTCTTGGAGAAGTGGAGCTTCCTGTGATAATTGGCCCGCAGGTCTTTCAAACTACTTTCTACGTGATGGACATTCACCCGGCCTACAGTTGTTTGTTGGGTCGACCTTGGATTCACGCCGTTGGTGTAGTTACGTCGATTCTCCACCAGAAATTAAAATACGAGTGGGGAGGGAAAATTATCACAATATGTGGGGAAGAGGACATTTTTGTTAGCCATCTGGCTACCTACAAATGTATTGAGATGGATGGTGAGATCCACGAGACCATGAGCCAAGGTTTCGAAGCGCTGAATGTCAACGAGGCAACAACTGAAGTATTTGCTGCATCCCAAGAGGATAGGATGGGTACTTCAATTGTCTCCTACCAACAAGCTCGGAAGGTTGTTGAAGATGGGAACTCCCAAGGTTGGGGAAATTTTCTACTTGTGGAGAAGAAAGAAGACAGATTCGGTTTGGGTTACAAACTATCCCGACAAGATCAAGCAAAGGCTGCTAAAGAGCCCAAGTTCATAAGTGGGGGAATGCTGACCCCAGATGTTGTCAATAACGTGGAAGACGAGGCTGAAAGCGACCTCAACCTGGAAAGTTGGATTCGTCCAAGAGTCTTGGGTCAACAAGTCCTTAACTGGTCTTCCCAGGAAATTATAAGGGTTACTCCTGCAGAGTAATTATTATTTCCTGCTTAAGCATGCATCAAGTCCTACATCTTGCCCAAGGTGTCAGGACTCATTTTGTAATAGGGCCATATTTGTATTTTGTGAAAATGGAATATCAATGAACAATGGACATCTTTTGCAAACAATTTTCTTTTTCGCTCACTGTCTTTTCATTTTTGTTATCTTCGCACAAAACAATAAATGGCAATGTTTTCAAAATAATAACTTCATTCACACTTTTTCTAAACAAGATTAAAATCAATCACTAAAATGAACAAATCTCAACCCTTGCAGAGATAATCCTCCAGATCGCACCGACAACATCACTGTTATGACCTTGTATGACTTTGACAATCCAATTAATCAAGCAGATGAAGGGGTTGAAGAAGACTATGGTTTTCCCGAAGAGTTGGCCAGGTTGTTGAGGCAAGAGGAAAAAGTGATTACTCCTCATCAGGAGGAGGTTGAAACTATCAATCTTGGTACCGAGGAAGATGTGAAGGAAGTGAAGATTGGGGCCAGTCTGCAAGCTCTAGTGAAAGAACAGCTTATCAGTATGCTTCGGGAATATGTCGACGTCTTTGCTTGGTCCTATCAAGACATGTCAGGTCTAGATACGGATATTGTCATGCACAGGCTACCATTGAAAGAATATTGCCCGCCAGTTAAACAGAAGTAGTGCCGCACTCGCCCAGATATGGCCATGAAAATTAAAGAAGAAGTACAAAAACAGTGGGACGCCGGTTTTCTTGCTGTAACTAGTTACCCGCCGTGGGTTGCTAACATTGTACCCGTACCTAAGAAGGATGGCAAGGTGTGTATGTGTGTGGATTACCGGGACCTGAACAGAGCTAGCCCGAAAGATAATTTCCCATTACCTCATATTGATGTATTGGTACATAACACAACTCAGTTCTCGGTATTTTCTTTCATGGACGGGTTTTCTGGATACAATCAGATTAAGATGTCACTCGAAGACATGGAGAAAACAACTTTCATCACACCTTGGGGCACATTTTGTTACAAGGTAATTTCGTTTGGACTAAAGAACGCCGGTGCAACATATTAACGGGCTATGGTAACATTATTCCATGATATGATCCACAAGGAAATCGAATGCTATGTGGATGATATGATTGCCAAGTCCATCACAGAAGAAGATCATCTAGTGAATCTTCTGAAGTTGTTTAAGCGTTTGAGGAAGTATCAGCTAAAGTTGAACCCTAACAAATGTACATTTGGGGTACGTTCCGGTAAGCTGCTGGGTTTTATTGTAAGTGAAAAGGGAATTGAGGTTGATCCCGACAAAGTTAAAGCCATTCAGGAGATGCTTGCACCTAAGACTGAGAAAGAAGTTTGAGGGTTCTTAGGTAGATTGAACTACATATCAAGGTTCATATCTCTTCTCACTGCAACCTGTGAACCCTTCTTCAAGCTTTTAAGGAAAGAATAAACAGTCAGGTGGAACGATGACTGTCAAAGAGCTTTTGACAAGATCAAGGAATATCTCCAGGACCCTCCAATTCTTATGCCTCCAGTTGAAGGAAGGCCTCTAATCATGTACCTGACAATATTAGAAGGGTCAATGGGGTGTGTGTTGGGCCAGCATGACGAGTTTGGTCGAAAAGAGTATGCAATATACTACCTAAGCAAAAAGTTTACCGACTGTGAACAACGTTATTCACTGCTCGAGAAAACTTGATGTGCTTTAGCGTGGGCTGCTCGCCAACTAAGACAGTATATGTTGACTCATACTACCTTATTGATCTCAAAGATGGATCCACTCAAGTACATATTTGAGAAGCCAGCACTTACCAGAAGGGTTGCAAGATGGAAAATGATTTTAACAGAATATGACATTTAGTACACTTCTCAGAAAGCCATCAAAGGCAGTGTATTGTCTGATTATCTGGCTGAGCAACCCATTGATGATTACCAGCCTATGAGATTTGACTTCCCTGATGAAGACATCATGTTCTTGAAAGCAAAAGATTGTGAAGAGCCAGTTCACACTAAAGGGCCTGACCCAGAAGAATCATGGACTATGATGTTTGACGGGGCAGTTAATTGCAATGGTCGTGGAGTTGATGCAGTACTTATTACACCTAAAGGAGTTTGTCGCTCTCGGGATATTCATCCTAGTACAAACGCAAAAGTGGCACGGAAAAGATAAATTCTCCAGCCAGGCATTTTTATCCCGAAGGAACGAGAAAGGTAATGCTGCACAAACCTAAGGAAGAAGGAAAGGACAGGGTCCCGCGAACCAAAGATTTGGGTTCGGGAGTCGGTTACGACTTTGGAAGGTATTAGCACCCCAGACCGTCCGTCGTACCCGACGGGATCCACGCTTGCTTACTTGCTTCAAAGGGTGAGAAAATAAGAATGCTGCTGAATAAAACTGCTAACTGGAATGGAAATGGAAGTTAGAAAGGAATAAGAAAAGAAAATGGAAAGAAAGAGGGAAATGTAGAGAAAATAAAGATTATGCTCGAACGGGCCCTACCTTGCTGCCTACGTACCTCATCGGGATAATAAGGATCAGAGTCGGCGTAGTTCGCCTAACTAAGGCGGGAACTATTTTGTGTTTTTAAGGATGACATTGCCATAGCTCTAGCTCAGATGTTACCGACTCTGACTTGAGGGTGTTTACCCTATCGCTGTTTGAACTGTCGAGGCAAGTCGCATTCGTCCGCAAAGAGTATGAGATGAGAAGAGAAGACGCGATGTCTTTGTTGATTGTCTTTTATGAGAAGTGTTTTGGAGTTTATTGTTTGTGAAGATAGTCTCATGATTAGACTTGTACATCATGCTAGGTAAGCCCACACTATTCCAAGATGGAATGAATATGAGTGCCCCATGGAATAAGGCTATGCGCAAGATACTAATTCAATCTTTTATTAAGTGTCTTTTAGATTTTGTTTGAAGATAAGAGAAGAAGACTCAAATCGGAAAAAGGAAAAAAAACTAAGGGGGACTAAGACCAACCCTAAGTTATTTATTATGCACAAAAGGGAGATCCTAATGGTTTATGAGGTTTTTCTAATCCTAGGGAAGAAAAGGAAAAGAAAAAAGAAAAAGGATGCAACTTACTTCCTAAGGAAGATAAGTTGGTCCTAACAAAGGGGAACCCTACCAATCACAAAATATGGAAGGAAAGAAATGAATTAAATGCATAAAATAAATGCATAAAAAATAAAAGGATAAGGTGTAAGGATATATACCTTTCCCTCCCTACAAAACAAAGATTAATGTTGCATTTTATTAAAAAAATAATAAAGCAAACATACACAAATTAAATCCTAGCAACTCTAGGACTCAATCTAAACTCTATCTTAATTCTAGAGAACTAAAATAAATGCTAAAACAAAATCCAGCACCTATTACAGCTCCTAAAGTACAAACAACTATGAAAATAATGCACAACACAAATCAGCTTTTTACAGCCAGCATGCAGCTTGAAAAGGTAGGTGTAAAAAGTCAAATACAGCATGCAAACATAACAAACAGCATGTATTCTACAACACCTATATGCAAAGTCAGCTATGAAATGTAAAATACAAATTTGATTATTTTCATTTTTTTAATGCACAAACTCAATAAAAATGTACTAAATTCATCATGAACATGCATTTGAACATAGATCAACATACATAATTGAAAGAACATGAGCATTTTTGAGGGATTATGCAAGAAGGCACCACATGAATGATTATGCCACAAATATGCAAAATATGGCACATGAACATGCATATGAACATAATGAGCATTGATCATGAACATGCAATATGATGGATCAACAAGAATGCCAAGCTCAATGCAAAATTCAGAATTGAATTGATGTGAATGCTATGATCAAACATGTAACAAAATGCAACCAAATGCACATACATGATTATGTGAAATGCAACATACCTTGATACAATGAAATGCAAAATGATTTAATGCAATGCGAAAGATGTAAAAACAGAATGCAACATGATTATTCACATGCCACATGATGCATAAACATAGCAACAAAATGCAAGAAATCAAATTATACACAAAGGAATGCATAAATGCAAAATATGCAACATGAACGGAAACGCGTCGAAACGACTCAAAACAAATGAATCGGCTACTGGAAATAGACCCAAAAATTCCCTAAAATCAGTACCTAAACATGTATGAACATTAGAGGCACTAGAAATCAAGACTAAGCTATCAAATAAGCAAAGATTCCAAAATCTAACAGCATTAACCGGTTAACCAAATGGTTAACCGGTTAACGGACCTAAAACAACACTGGTTTGTGGCTAAAACGCACACGTTAACTGGTTAACGAAATGGTTAACCGGTTAACACTGAACCAGAATGTGAAAAAAAGTTAAGAAATAAGTTCTTTTGGCCACAAACTCAATTCTAATGATCCCTTACCTACACATGGATATATGTCGCTCCCCCAAAAAGATACCTGGTCAAATAGGGTACAGACGCGAACGGTCGGTGAAATGAGAAAATGAAATGAAATGAATAGAGTCTCCAGTTAGGCATTTTTATCCCGAAGGAAAGGTAATGCTGCATAAACCTAGAAAAAAGATGGATAAGACGGTCGCGAACCAGAGAAACTAAGAAAGGGGGTTGGTTACAACCTGGGAAGGTATTAGCACCCAGATTGTCCGTCGTACTCGACGAGATCCACGCTTAAAAGATTTGTGTTTGAAGGGGGTAGTGTATGTGTTATCTGTGTGCAAAAGCTGGAAGAGAATATACAAGTGTCAGTGCAAGAAGGTGAAGTGAAATGCTCAAGAATGAGGCTTAAGAAGAATGCTGAAAGAGGGGGAAGACACAGAGACTTTTGTTCGATAACAGTTAAGTTGTGCCTACGTATCCTCTCATGCAATGAGGAAGTCAGAACACCGTAGTTCGACTCAAAGAGACTGAAAGATAAATTGACTTGTAAACTGCTTGCTTGCCTATGCTCAAGTGTATGACTCGTCTGGCTCGAGTGCTAACTGTCTTGCATTAGACGGAAGAAGCAAGTTCTCGTTTGTGAATGAAGATGATGAGAAAAGAATCCCGAAGGAGACGATTATTGTTTGTTTTTTGTGTTTTCAGTTTTTTTATTGTTTTTGGTGTTTGTCATAAGTTAATGAGCTTAAGCCTAAACCAAGGGTTAGTAAACTCATTATATCCTCCCTTTGATTAGGGATAATGAGAATACCTTAAGTATGAGATAAACATCTCAACTTAATTACCATGATGGTGTAGGATTAAGATCATTAACCTACTTGTGATTATTTAGATGTTTTTGGGTTTTTGTTTAGTGTTAAGTAATGAGTTTAAGCCATAATCAAGGATTAGTGAACTCATTACACCATCCTAATAGAAGGATAATAGATGAGCATACTTAAGCTGAAGAAGATACCTCAACTTAATCCATGATTGGGGATTAACCTCATGACAAAACAAGCCTTTATTGAAGTGGATTTTTATTAAGGGTAAGATTAAGAAATAAGTTTTATGGTTTGTAAGACAACTTGAGGGGGACTTGTCCATTAAACACCAGGGTTAGTCCTTCTTAACCAATAAAGGAAGAATTAGAACCCTAATGCAAGGCCCAAGTTACAAGTTAATGTCTTAGTGATTATTAAGATGGATTGATTAAGAGGTTTAAACAAATTAAGGGTTTAACACTTAGGATTAAAGTTATACACTCCATCCTAAGAGAAGGATGTAGGCATAACCCTAATTCTAAAGTCCTAAAGCCTTAAAGGTTTAGTCTCTACTGATGAGATGAGAAGAGAGACACAAAGAAGACACAAAGGTGAAAACTAAGGGGGGACTAATCACAACCCTAATTATTGTCATGCTTGGATGTTCCTATGGTTTGTGAGGCTTAAAAGATATCTTCAGAGAAGCCACCAATGGAAGAAGCAGATGAAAGAAGGAAGAAACGGATGAATAGGTTACTTACTTCATTGAAGAAGATAAGTGACCTAGAGAAAGAAATTGAGAAATGAACATGAATGAGAAAACTCACTCAAAGGCAAAGAAAAATGCAGCAAGTATGCATATGAAGAAGATGAAGAGAAATGAGAAGTGAAGGCAAATTCACTTCTCAAGTTAACTTACCACCTGAAATGTTAGCACAATATGCATAAGGAAAGAAGTGAAATGGAATGAAGCATATGCAAAGGTAAAAACCAAAACCAGAAGCGTACAAATGATGCAAACGATGCTATGAGATGATGTGAGAGCATACAAAGGTGCACATATGTGATCATACAAGAGAATGAATGCATATGAGGCATGTGGGAAGCATGAAAACACATGGATGTTTATGAAATGAAATGGATGCAAAGCATGGCAAATGTATGAAGGAATGACCAAGCAATGTTCAAGAAATGTCTTAAGATGTTTAAGATAGCATACAAGTGCTTAGAATGTCATGGCAAGTTCACATGTTCATGCAATGCAATGTAAGATGCAAGTATGGATGCAAAGTTAGGGTTACATGAAAGGATGAGATGCAAATGGTCAAAACAAAAGCAATTCACATGATTAAAATTTGCAAATGAGCTCAAAAAAACCCTAACCCCATCTGATATCACACCCCAAAGGAGAAGGTCCAACTCTTAACCTAAAAGAAGTTATGATTTTTCTAAGTTAACTAGGGTTTTTGAGTACCTTAAGAGGAAAAATGCAAATCAATTTGAAAATTAAAGATAAATTCATGACAAAAATATCCTAGAGTCTACATGCTATATGGAAAACAATTCAAAAAGAATCATTGTCAAACCCTTCATGGTTAGGCAGAAAAGAATTTTCAAAGTTAGGGTTCCAAAAAAGGAATTTTATGAACCCCTAAATTCAAGAAAAATGTCAAAATTGGATCAAAACCAAAAAGAAATTTTTATGAATGGTTTGACAATTTTTCTAAATGTCTTAAGATGCAATGTGAATTTTTTTGTGATTTTTGGAAACCTAAATGGTATTTTAATTATTTAATTTCCATTAATTAATTAAAATAAACATTTAAATATTTTTAAAATGATTTTTTAATGCAAAAAATATAAATAAAAATGTTTTTGGGTGAAGAAAATTATTTGAATCAGAAATGCAAAGTTTGAAATTTGTTTGATAAGTTTTGATATTTTAAAATAATTATGCAAGAAAATGGAATAAAATGAAAATAAAATCAATTTAAATGGAAAGTAATCCAATCTGATGGATGAGATTCAAACTGGGGAGAGAAACATTGATTGCGCGCACAATCTAGTGGTCAGGATTCAAACTGGCTTAATTACCTAATTAAATTAATTAAATGGAAATTAGGGTTAACTGAAATGATCCAGGCCATACATTCACGCGCTAATCACCATCATACGGCCAGAATTCAAACTGGGCAACTAAACCCTAATTAGGGTTCTAATTATTTTCAGGTGACCGGAGCAAGCTCCGGTCATCTTCTCTAGTGACCCCAAACATCAAACTTCTTCCCTAGGCTATTTCCAGGGCTCTAAAGCTCCAGATCACATCATCTAACAACCCTAAGCACGAATCAAGCATCAAAACACATTTCTCATTCATCATTTTCAAGATTCGAAGAAAAACATAAAAATGACAAAACTTTCAGACAGCCATGAAATTCTTAATACATAACCATTTTTAAAACTAAGCACATCACAATGATCAGGGAGACACAAGGAACAATTTAAGAACTTAAAATAACATTTCTAGAAGAAGAAAAAAGTTCATGAGGTATACCTGAGCTTGAGCTTTCTCAGATTGAGCTATCTGGACCTCTCTCTTGCGCAAATGGCCTCCACTTGATCCCCTAATGATGTTGCAAGACTTTGAATGAGTTGAAATGAGCTGGTTTGAGTGGTTGCACCTCAACTGGTCTGAAATTGTGTTTTGTGTTTGTGGGGTTTCAGGCTTGTTTGATGGTTGGGAAAGTTTCTATTGATGATGGTGAGTTGAATGGTGAAGTTTGTTTGAGGTTTGAATGGCTGGACAGAGAGAATCTAAAGCTTGAAGATTGAAGGTGATTTTGTGAAACTTGGCTTATGAGAGGTTCTGAGCTCCAATGTTATGTGAAGTAGCTTGCTTTGAGTCCACATAACATGTCTCATAGGTCCGAAAGTGGGTGGTGGCCTGTGGTGATTGGTATGGGGCAAGTTGCAAAAAGTCAACAACTTGTGTACTTGAGGTATGGGCTCATGTAGCAGCTGTTTTATGGAATGTCCTGGTTCATCATTGATCAAGGAGAGCCACGGGATTCATTTTATGCAGCTGGATGGCTTAGAGGCATGGCTTTCATAGGTTTTGCAAGTGTTATGCAATTTGCCCCTTTTGTGATTTCTTGTGATGCAATTCATAGAAACTTGTGATTCCTTGGGCAATTCTGATCACAATGAGTTGTATTATGTTTTTATGATGCTTAGAGGTTGATTAGAGGTCACAAAATGGCTTGGTATGTGAAATTGCAAAAAATCCTCTTTGGTGTGAAAGTGAAAATTATAGGATTTTTGCCAACTTTGCAAAGCCATAACTTGAGTTACATAATGAATTAGGACATGTTCTTGTACATTTTTAAAAGGGAATGATCCAATCTACAACTTTCATGACCAACAATTTTTCATTTGAAGCATTTTTGGTTGAGAAAGAGGAGGTTGAAGAACTTTCCCAAAATGGAAAGTTTCCATTACAAGTCATTTCCATTTTTGGCAACTTTTGGTTTAGCTCAAATTTCTTTAATTTTGTGAACTTCTAAGAACTTCAATGATCAAATAAAGATCATATAACTTCAATTTGATGAAAATATCCCTTTGGTTCCATTGTTGGGGGCCTCAGATGCCCTGATTTTGCTCTGACTTGCTCAAGAAGTTATCCCATGAACAGATGACTTCCACAATGAATTTATTCATCAAACTTGGTACATATGATCCTTATAACATCCTAAGAACAATAGAAACAAGAATGGTGCAAAAATTTGGAGTTGAGGCCTCTGAAACCAAAACCCTAATTTCAGGTCATATGTGTAGTGAAACCCTAGCTCAGCTTCCATGCTTTCCAAGTTCTTGTGATTTCTTGACTTCCTTGATCTTTGAGGGATATAATATGATGATGGAATACACATAGACCCTCTTGGAGTGATTGGAGACCTTTGGAGTGGCTCAGATGGATCCTTGGATTGCTCAGATCACAAACCCTAGATGCAGATGAACTTGAACCATGCAGATGAAACAAATATGCAATATGAGATGGTATGCTTAAACTAATGCAAATATGGAAGATCACAAGCCATGGTGTGAAATTAGTGAGGGAAAATTTGGGGTGTTTACAGCTGCCCCTATTCAAGTATGAGTTAGCTGTGCAGGATGTAAGCGTCTGGCTTAACAAACAAACAAGATAACTTGTGGTTGAATACCAGAGACAGTCCGAAATTTGCACTCACTAGGGAGAAGAAGAAAAGGGATATAAATTGTAAAAGGTAGTATAGCATGATTATAAAGTGCGGGCGATGGAGGACGACCATCGAGCAGAGGAAGACTGCTGGGGATAAAGCAATGACGGGGACGGCCGACAAGCTGGGGAAATAAAAATCATGATGGGGACGACCATCAAGTAAAGTAACAAGGTTCTCTGAGGATTAAAAAATAAAGGCAATGATGGGGACGACCACCAAACTCATAAAGTAATGTAAACAACGACGGGGACGGCCATCGGTTTAAAGAATAAATGAAATATTGATGAGGGACTGTCATCAAAGGTGAAGGACGATCACCTAGCAGGGGACGGCTGCTCTTTATCATGACATAGGACGAATGTCAGATAGAAAAGGTCGACGATGTGGACGGCCATCGGATAAGCATGATGAAGGACAATCATCAAGAGGTGAAGGACGATCACCTAGTAGGGTACGACTGCTCTCAGGGTTTATCACGACATAGGACGAATGTCGGATAACAAGATCAACGATGGGGACGGCCATCGGATAAACTGATGAAGGACAATCATCAAAAGGTGAAGGACGATCACCTAGCAGGGGACGCCTGCTAAATATCACGACATAGGACGAATGCTGGATAAAAAAGGGTTCCAATAATGGAGACTCCGTGGGGGAAAGGGATGAGGGACGGTCATCCAAAGGTGAAGGACGATCACCTGGCAGGGGACGGCTGCCGAACGTATCACGACATAGGACAAATGTCGGATAGAAAAAAGTTGTTCTATTGGCGACTTAATGGGAAATGGTAAACACAGAAGAGTGCTTACGCTCAAGAATAAAAGGTATAAGTGTTTGACGTTGTGTATAGATTAAAGATGCGGACGAGCATCCTTAGGACCATGATACGGACGAGTATAGGTAGAAACAAACGCTGACGCATGTTCAGAGATGATGATACGGACGAGTACCAACTGGTTAACAAAGAACACGGACGAGTGTCGGATCTGTTGAAGAGTGATAATATATACACGATACAGACGAGTATCAGTATAAGTATGAATGAGTATTGTGAAGTATGAGTAAGACACGGACGAGTGTTCAACTTGCTGGGATATGCATGACACGGACGAGTGTCAGAAAGTGTATAAGTTATGAACAATCATTTGTATATGAGAATGTAAAAGGTGTTTCAGCGACCTGTGAGGATAGGATGACACGGACGAGTGTCAAAAGAAGTGTCTTATGGAGAAGTGTTCGGTTTGTAACAAGTGGTTGGACAAACATGCTGGGGAAAGGTGACACGGACAAGTGTCAGAAGAGTATATAGGTATCCGCATTTGAGAATGCAAAGTGGGTATTTGGATTATATCTGCAGGGGAGTAGTATGACACGGACGAGTGTAGAAAAGGTATATACGAACATGTATTTATGTTGGAGAGTGCAAATGGGACGCTTTGGCTTTTACTTGCAAGTAATGTGAGCTTTTACATATTGCTGATGAAGTGTTGGTGGTATTTGCAGGTGACTGATTCGAAACAGGCTTGTGATCATGCAAATGTTTGATTTTTGCTGTAATGCTCCGTTTTAGACGGAATGCTACGCTTTGTGGGGAAAAATCATGAGAATTCTATGATTATGCAAAGGGAAACCGATCCGGGATTCGGATCCCGCTGCAGTGAAGATCTCTAGCTAATCTTCTTGGAGGGAAATCCCAGCTGGGGAAGATCATTGGTAGATCTGTTAAGATACATAGCTCTTCTTGGGAACTAGATCATTGATAGACCTATCCTGTAAGGAGAAGTCTAGTTGGGGATAAGGAAGCTTTCGTCACCTTGTTGTGTGAGAAATTCAGGCATTGCTCTTCTGAGGAGAGGCTGGAACTCTGTGGGGAGATTGTCCATTTGTCTTTGAGACTTGGCACTCTATTTGGGGAAGAAAAGATCACTGAACGATCTTCATAGAGGACTCTGTGGGGATCCCGGCCGGGGAAGCTTCTGCTGGTGATGAGGAGGTTTTGACAACTCCGCTGGGGAAAAGCATTTCGGCTGCTGTTTGGAGAGAAGGTATACTGGGGAGATGTGCTTGGCATGCCCCATGTTGTGTATTGAGTACTTGCAACCTGTCAAGACAGAAACGCACAAGCATCCCGAGGTATCCCTTACCGGATTCCTTCATTTGTTTTATGCAAATATTATACCATGGATATTGGACACTTTGCAAACAGAACGAAAATGTACAAGGCGAGGTGTGACTGAAAACCTGATTTTATTAATATGGGTGCCCTGAATTGGCAAATACAGTCAAAGAAACAGATCCCTTGAAATGAGGAGATTGTTACAAATTGAGAAAAGTAAAAGTGCTGGCAATGTTGATGACGCTCTGGTGAGATTCCTTTGCTATGACCTGTATGACCTTGACGTTCTTTTCATCTTGATTTCTGAAGAAGGTTGATCCTGACCGATGCTTTATCCTTTCGAAGCTTGTCGTTTTGTAATTGATACAGACGAGTTCAGAATGTAGTTGTTCGCTTATTCCCTGATTTTGCGTGGATCGCCCTTTCGGGTTTTCAATCCACCGGGATACCCATTTTTTCCTGAGCTGTCCAATGTGGCTTTTCAACTCAGAGGGTGTACATTTTTTCAATTTTCCCTTATTTTTGCCCGAGCCTTTTATTCTGTTTTTGACTCGCCGGGATGCCCTATTTTTTCCTGGACTTTCATTCTGTTTTTATGTCCAGTGGGTCATTTTATGCGAAGTATTTTTTAACTGCATCTGAATTCACAGGGGACAAGAAATCTTCACCATCCATAGTAGTGAGAAACAATGCTCCACCAGAAAAAACCTTCTTTACTATGAATGGGTCATCGTAGTTCGGAGTCCATTTGCCCCTATGGTCTGTATGAGGAGGAAGGAGTCTTTTCAGCACAAGATCTCCTACTTGGTATTCCCGAAGCCTGACTTTCTGATCGAAGGCTTTCTTCATCCTCTTCTGATATAGCTGCCTATGACAAATAGCATCTAATCTCTTCTCTTCGATCAAATTCAGTTGGTTGTACCGAGACCGGACCCATTCTGCTTCATTCAACTTTACATCCATCAGTACCCGTAAGGAGGGTAGATCAACTTCCATAGGTAGGACTGCCTCCATACCATACACAAGTTGATAAGGTGTTGCCCCAGTAGACGTTCTGATTGAGGTACGGTACCCATGCAAGGCAAACGGTAGAATTTCATGCCAGTCTTTGTAAGTAACCACCATCTTTTGCACAATCTTCTTGATTTTTTTATTAGCTGCCTCAACAGCGCCGTTCATCTTTGGCCTGTAAGGAGAAGAGTTGTGATGTTGGATTTTGAAGTCCCGACACAGTTCTGCCATCATCTTGTTGTTCAAATTGGAACCATTATCAGTAATGATTCTCTCGGGGACTCCATATCGACAGATGATATCCCTTTTCAGAAAACGAGCTACCACTTGCCTGGTGACATTTGCATACGAAGCTGCTTCAACCCACTTGGTGAAGTAATCAATGGCTACCAGGATGAATCTGTGGCCATTTGAAGCAGTCGACTCGATCTTTCCAATCATGTCAATGCCCCACATAGCAAAGGGCCAAGGTGAAGACATCACATTTAAAGGATTCGGAGGTACATGCACTTTGTCTGCATAGATATGGCACTTGTGACACTTCCTGGCATAGGCACAACAGTTTGCATCCATTGTAATCCAATAGTAACCTGATCTTAATAATTTCTTAGCCATTGCATTCCCTCCAGCATGGGTACCGAAAGATCCTTCATGCACCTCGTGCATCAGCAAGTCTGCTTCTTTCTTGTCAACACATCTGAGCAGAACCATATCAAAGTTTTGCTTGTATAATTAACCATCGACATTAAGGAAGAAACCACCAGCCAGCCTTCTTAATGTCTTTTTATCATTGGATGATGCCCCAGGTGGGTATGTTTGATCCTCTAAGAAGCATTTGATGTCGTGGAACCAAGGCTTGTCATCCTTAGCAATGTCCACAGAGAATACGTATGCTGGTCGGTCTAATCTGGATCATGGAGGAAATGGTAGCTAAAGCATCTGCAAACTGATTTTCATCTCGAGGATGTACTCAAGTTTGACTGTTGTGAATAAAGTCAATAATCTCCTCGTATAGTTGCGATATGGGATCAGATGCTCTTGGTGAGTGTTGTCGCTCCCAAAAGATGAGACTGGCTCAAATATGGTACAGACGCGAACGGTCGGCGAAAGGAGATGCGAGAACACACAGGAGTGAACTCGCAGGGAATGAAAAGAGTCGCCAGCTAGGCATTTTTATCCCGGAGGAAAGGTAATGCTGCATAGACCTAGAAAGATATGGACAAGACGGTTGCGAACCAGAGAGACTGAGAAAGGGGGTTGGTTACAACCTGGGAAGGTATTAGCACCCAGATTGTCCGTCGTACTCGACGGGATCCACGCTTAAAAGATTTGTGTTTTAAAGGGGTAGTGTCAGTGCAATTTGTGTATAAAATAGCTGGAAAAGGATGTGCAGGTGTCAGTGTAAAAAGAATGCGAGGTGTGTAAATGTACAGTGTCAGTGTGGGAATAAGAATGAAATGCTCAAGATCATGAGGCTTAAAGAATAAGGCTGAAAGAGGGGGAATATACAGAGACTTTTGTTCGATAACTGTTAAGTTATGCCTACGTATCCTCTCGTGCAATGAGGAAGTCAGAACACCGTAGTTCGACCCAAAGAGACTAAAAGATGAATTGACTTGATGAACTGCTTACTTGTCTATGCTCAAGTGTATGACCTGTCTGGCTCAGGTGCAAACTGTCTTGCATTAGACGGAAGAAGCGAGTTCTCGTTTATGAGTGAATGAGATGAGAAGAGAATCCCGAAGGAGACGATTATTGTTTGTTTTTGAGTTTTCAGTCTTTTATTGCTTTTGTCAGTTTGTCATAAGTTAATGAGCTTAAGCCTAAACCAATGGATTTAGTAAACTCATCACATCTTCCCTCTGATTAGGGGTAATGAGAATACCTTAAGTGTGAAGTCAGATTCTCACACTTAATCACCTTTGATGCAGGATTAAGATCATTAACCTACTTGTGATTATTTAGATGTTTTTTGGTGTTTTTGTTTAGTGTTAAGTAATGAGATTAAGCCATAATCAGGGATTAAACAGACTCATTACACCATCCTAATAGAAGGATAATAAATGAGAATATTTAAGCTGAGGAAAGCTCCTCAACTTAATCCATGATTAGGGATTAAACTCATGACAAAACAAAGCCTTTATTAAGTGGATTTTAGTTAATGATAAGATGATGAAGTGATTTTTAGGGTTTGTAAGACAACTTGAGGGAGACTTGTCCATTAACACTAGGGTTAGTCCTTCTTAACCAATCAAGGAAGAATTAGAACCCTAATGCAAGGCCCAAGTTACAAGCTTGATGTCTTGATGATTATTAAGTGGATTGATTAAGAGATTTAAACACATTAAGGGTTTAACACTTAGGATTAAAGTTATACACTCCATCCTAATAGAAGGATGCAGGCATAAACTTAATCACAAAGCCTTAAAGCCTTTAGGGTTTAGTCCCTGATTATGAGATGAGAAGAGAAGACTCAAAGAGACACAAAGGTAAAACTAAGTGAGGAGACTAATCAACACCCTAATCATTGTCATGCTTGGTAGTTCCTAAGGTTTGTGAGGTTACAAAGGGAAATCTTCAATGGAACCACCAGGAAGCAGATGAAAGGATCAGGAGGAGCAAAGCAACTTGCTTCATTCAAGAAGTCAAGTCACTTGAAGAAAGAAAGTAAGAAGAAGAAGAAAGAGCAAGCTCAATCTCAAACACAGGATAAAATGCAGCATGGAAGCATAAAAGAGATGAAAAGAAGTTATGAGAAGTGAAGGCAAATTCACTTCTCAAAATTGCTTACCACCTGAAAAGTTAGTGAAAGAAATGCAATGCAATGCAAAATAAGATGAAATGACATGATGCAAATCAAAACCAGAAGCACATATGAGATGATAATGATGCTATGAGATGATGCAAACATGAATCAAGACATGGGGATGATCATACAAACTTATGGATGCAAATGAAGCAAGTTAAGAACCATGAACATACATGAAAGCTTATGGAATGCAACTGGCATACAACATGGCAAATGCAAGATGCAATGATCAAACATGCTTACAATATGTCTTAAGATGTCAAATGAATCAAATGGAGGTACAAAATGCTATGGCAAGTCAAGGTATGAATGCAAATGCAAGATGGATGCAAAAGGAAGCTCAAATTAGGGTTTATGATCAAAGCATCCAAACAAAAACCAAAATCAGAAGCAAACATCAAGATAAAAATTTGAAAATGCATTCAAAGGATCCCTAAACCTAATCTAACTCACTGCCCAAAGGAGAGGTTCCAACTCTTAACCTAATAAAAGTTATGAATTTCCTAAAATTTCTAGGGTTTTAGGGTTCCTTAACAAGAAAAATGTCAAAAAAATGGAAAATGAAAGATCAAATCATGCCAATTTAACCCTACAAACTACATGATATGCTAAACACAATGCAAAAAGAATCAAAGTCCAACTCTCAATGGTTAGGCAGAAATGATTTTTGGAAGCTTGGATCAAAATAATGCCTTGAAATGATTCTAATTCCATGAAAAATTCTCAAACGATATCAAGATCAAAAAAGAAATTTGGTTTGAGGGTTGGACAATGTTTCTAAATGGTTTTAAATGTTTCATGAATTTTTTGGTGATTTTTAAATACCTAAAAGTATTTTTAATTAATTAATTCTCATTAATTAATTAAAAAATAAACTTTTAAATATTTAAAAATATTTTTTGAATGCAAAAAATAAAAATAAAAATGTTTTTGGTTTCTGAAATTAAATAAAAGTGTGTATAAAAAATTTCAGAATTTTTGAATAATTTTTGCTATTTTAAAATAAATGAACAAATTAAATGAAATAAAATGAATTAAAAATGAAATAAAAGGGAAAGTATGCGCAATAGAAGGCCAGGATTGATTCTGGGAGAGGGTAGTTTGACTTGGCGCGTGAATCAAGGGTCACAATTCAAACCTGGATAAATTAAGCTTATGAATTAATTAATTGGATTTAATTAAACTAATTGTGATTAGGGTTTCTGAGGACACATCCTGGCCATTCAAATGCGCGCCAGTCAACCTAAGTCAATGCATCTAACGCATCAGATTCAAACTCTCATTAATGACAGGATTAAACCCTAATTATTTTCAGGTGGCCGGAGAAGACCTCCGGTCGTCTTCTCCGGTGGGAACCCCACCTGAAAATTTCCAAAACCCTCAAAACCTCACTAAAATGAAATCTAAAAGAACAGAAATCATCCCCACATCCCCCTGAATCAAAACCCTAACTCAAAACTCATTTATCTTTCATCAATCGCTTGAATCGAAAGCAAACATTTTTAGGTCAGAAAAGTTTCAGAGTAAGATTAAATGCTTATTTCTCAACCATTTTCAAAACCAAGAACATCAGAATGATCAGCAAGACATGAAGAACAACTTAGAAACTTAAAAATCCATTTCTGGAAAAAATGTTCATGAAGCTACCTGAGTTTGAAGCTTTTCAGTTTGCAACTTTCTGACCCCTTCTCTTCGTGCAATCTACTCCTTTTAGGCCCCTGATGAAGTCTTGATGCTTAGAAAGAGTTTGTGATGACTGGATTGGAAGTTTGCAGCAGTTCTGTTCAAGGTCAAGTGAGAATCGTGTTTGTGATTCTATGGCTTTCAGGTTGTTTTGAGAGTTGGTTTGTGTTCAGTGAAGCATGGTGAGAAGGTTTGTGAAGTTTGTTTATGAGTTTATGGCCTGTATGATGAGTTTCGAATGCTTTTGCTCAAGAGGGTGAAAATGAGAATGTTGTGTGGTGGCTGGTTTCAGGCTTGCTTGTTCTTATGTTTAGCTTGCATTTGATTAACATAAACAATTCCCATTGGTCAGATGACATGACATGTCCTTTATTGATTGGTATGGGTGCTTTTGCTAAAATGTCAACTTTGTGTAAGAAGGGCATGGGCAACTTGCTAGCCTAGTACAAGGAGGGTGTGCTGCGCGGCATGATGAGGGAAAAGGGCTAGGGTGGTTCAGCAAACTAGCCAGCAAGTGGGTGAGGAGCTATGATGACTTTTGCAACTTGGTTCACTTTGGTTCTTATGAAAGAAACTTGATCCATGGGCCATGAAACATGTGATTCCTTGGATGCATTCTGAACTTTAGATGTTGTGTGATCATGTTGTGTGGATTAGAAGCCCATTTGATGACTTAATTGGCCTTGAGAAGTGAATTTGCAACTTTGGCTCTTTGGTGCATGACTTGAAATTTAGTGATTTTTGCCAACTTTGACAAACCATAACTTTTGATCCAAAATGAATTAGGTCATGTTCTTGTACTTTTTGAAAAGGGAAAGATCTATTCTGCAACTTTCATGACCAAAGTTTTTTCATTTGAAGCTTTCTTGAATCAAAAAGTAAGGGTTGAAAAAGTTGCTTAAAATGACATTTTCATTAAAAGTCAAACTTGCCCAAAAAGTCAACTTTGCAAAAGACTCGTAATTCTCCAATTTTGTGAACTTCCAATGTCTCCCATGATCAAATAAAGATCATATACAATCAAAATGATGAATAACACCCTTTGGTTGGGTCATTGGGGGCCTCAGATGCCCTGATTTTGCACTGACTTGCTTGAAAAGTCAACCCTTGATCAGATGACCTCCCCATGGAATTTCTTCATGAAAATTGATATGCATACTCCCTATACCATATAGAGACCAATAGAAACAAGAATGACCAAAAAATTTGGAGTTATGGCCTCTGAAACCAAAACCCTAATTCTAGGTCATCTGTGCAGTCAAACCTGGCTCTGCTTCCATGCCATTTCCAGTTCTTGTGATTCTTTGCCATTCTTGACTTTGAGATGATTCAATATGATACTTGAACACACATAGGCCCCTTTGAAGTGATTGCTGACCTTTGGAGTGGCTCAAGAAGTTCTTGGATTGCTCAGATCACAAACCCTAGATGCAGATGACTTTGAACCAATGCAGTGACTCAAAAATGTGGTATGAGATGCTATGATTGAGTTTATGCATATGAGGAGATCACAAGACATGGTGTGAATGGGTGAGGGCAAATTTGGGGTGTTTACAGCTGCCCCTATTCAAACATGAGTTAGCTGTGTAGGATGTAAGCAACGTCTTAACATGCAAACAAGATAACTTGTGGTTGAATACCAAAGACAGTCCAAAATTTGCACTCACAGAATGAAGAAGAAAAGGGATATAGATTGTAAAAGAAAGTAAAGTATATTGTAAAGTATGGGCGACGGAGGACGACCGTCGAGCAGAGGGAGACTGCTGTGTAAAGAGCAATGACGGGGACGGCCGACATGCTGGGAAAAGTGCAGGAAATAAAGCAATGACGGGGACGGCCGACATGCTGGGGATAAAAGGTATCATGATGGGGACGGCCATCAAGATAAAGCTATAAGATTCTCTGGGGATTAATGAAACATGATGGGGACGGCCATCAAGTTCATAAAGCGAAGCAACCAACGATGGGGACGGCCATCGGGCTAAAAAGAAAAGGGACCACGACGGGGACGGCCATCGGGTTAAAGAATGAATGAAATAAACAGATGATGAGGTACGGTCATCAAAGGTGAAGGACGATCACCTAGCAGGGGACGGCTGCTCTGTAAGGGTTAAGATGAGGGACGGTCATCTAAGGTGGAGGACGACCACCTGGCAGGGTACGGCTGCCAAAAATACCGCGACATAGGACGAATGCCGGATAAAAGGTCAACGATGGGGACGGCCATCGGGTGAGCATGATGGAGGACGACTACCTAGCAGGGGACGGCTGCTCTCAAGGCTTATCATGACATAGGACGAATGTCAGATAATCAAAAATCAACAATGGGGACGGCCATTGGATAAAATGATGAAGGACGATCATAAAAAAGGTGAAGGACGATCACCTAGCAGGGGACGGCTGCTAAATATCACGGCATAGGACGAATGTCGAATAGAAAATCAACGATGGGGACGGCCATCGGATGAGCATGATGGAGGACGACCATCAAGAGGTGGAGGACGATCACCTAGCAGGGTACGGCTGCTCTCAGGATTTATCATGACATAGGACGAATGTCGGATAGAAAAGAAAATTTGCTTTGTTGGCGATCTACTGGGGAATAGTAAACACGGACGAGTGTTTATATTCAAGAAACAAAAGGTATAAGTGTTTAGATGTGTATAGATTAAAGATGCGGACGAGCATCCTTAAGACTATGATACAGACGAGTATCAGGTAGAAACAAATATCGGCACGTGTTCAGAGATGATGATACGGACGAGTATCAACTGGTTAACAAAGAACACGGACGAGTGTCGGATCTGTGGGGATATAAATGGTGTATACAAGATATCTGGTATACAAAGTGTTTATGTTACTGTGCTGGGTGTCGCTCCCGATAGATGGGACTGGCCCTCATAAAGGTACAGACGCGAACGGTCGGCGAGAGGGACAGTGAGAACACACAGCCGTGAACTCACTGGGAATGAATAGAGTCGCCAGCTAGGCATTTTTATCCCGGAGGAAAGGCAATGCTGCATAGACCTAGGAAAAGATGGATAAGACGGTTTGCGAACCAGAGAGACTGAGAAAGGGGGTTGGTTACAACCTGGGAAGGTATTAGCACCCAGATTGTCCGTCGTACTCGACGGGATCCACGCTCGAAAGATTTGTGTTTTAAAGGGGTAGTGTCAGTGCAATTTGTGTATAAAATAGCTGGAAAAGGATGTACAGGTGTCAGTGCAAAAAGAAGTGTGAGGTGTGATATATACAGTGTCAGTGTAAGGATAAGAGTGAGATGCTCATGAATATGAGGCTTAAAAGAATGAAGCTGGAAGGAGGGGGAATATACAGAGACTTTTGTTCGATAACTGTTAAGTTATGCCTACGTATCCTCTCGTGCAATGAGGAAGTCAGAACACCATAGTTCGACCCAAAGAGACTGAAAGATGAACTGACTTGTGAACTGCTTACTTGTCTATGCTCAAGTGTATGACCTGTCTGGCTCAGGTGCAAACTGTCTTGCATTAGACGGAAGAAGCGAGCTCTCGTTTGTGAGTGAATGAGATGAGAAAAGAATCCCGGAGGAGACGATTATTGTTTGTTTTTGAGTTTTCAGTCTTTTATTGCTTTTGAAAGTTTGTCATAAGTTAATGAGCTTAAGCCTAAACCAATGGATTTAGTAAACTCATCACATCTTCCCTCTGATTAGGGGTAATGAGAATACCTCAAGTGTGAAGTCAGATTCTCACACTTAAACACCTTTGGTGTAGGATTAAGATCATTAACCTACTTGTGATTATTTAGATGTTTTTGGTGTTTTTGTTTAGTGTTAAGTAATGAGGTTAAGCCATAATCAAGGATTAAACAGACTCATTACACCATCCTAATAGAAGGATAATAGATGAGAATGTTTAAGCTGAGGAAAACTCCTCAACCTAATCCATGATTAGGGATTAAACTCATGACAAAACAAACCTTTGGTTAAGTGGATTTTATTTAATGATATGATGGAGAAGTGAGTTTTATGGTTTGTAAGACAACTTGAGGGGGACTTGTCCATTAACACTAGGGTTAGTCCTTCTTAACCAGTTAAGGAAGAATTAGAACCCTAATGCAAGGCCCAAGTTACAAGTGTAATGTCTTGATACTTATTAAGTGAATTGATTAAGATATTTAAACACATTAAGGGTTTAACACTTAGGATTAAAGTTATACACTCCATCCTAAGAGAAGGATGCAGGCATAAGCTTAATCACAAAGCCTTAAAGCCTTTAGGGTTTAGTCCCTGATTATGAGGTGAGAAGAGAAGACACAAAGAGACACAAAGGTAAAACTATGAGGGGAGATTAATCAAACCCCTAATCATTGTCATGCTTGGTTGTTCCTAAGGTTTATGAGGTTTATCAAGAAAAATCTTCAATGGAACCACCAGGAAGCAGATGAATAGGATCAAGAGGAGCAAAGTGACTTGCTTCATTCAAGAAGTCAAGTCACTTGAAGAAAGAAAGTGGGAAGAAGAAGAATGAGCAAGCTCAAACTCAAACACATATAAAAATGTAGCAATGGATGCAAAAGAGATGAAAAGAAGTTGTGAGAAGTGAAGGCAAATTCACTTCTCAACATCACTTACCACCTGAAAAGGTTAGAAAAGAAATGCAATGCAATGCAAAATGGGATGAGATGACATGATGGTTGTAAACACCCCAAATTTGCCCTCACCCATTCACACCATGGTTTGTGATCATCCTCATATGCATAAACACAATCATATCATCTCACATCTCATTTTTGATTCACTGCATAGTTTCTAAGGCATCTGCACCTAGGGTTTGTGATCTGAGCAATCCCAAGGCATCTTGAGCCATTCCAAAGGCCACCAATCATTTCAAAGTGGTCCATGTGTGTTCAATCATCATAATACATCCTCTCAAAGTCAAAACTTCAAAAGAATCACAAGGACTAGGGTTTGAGTGGATGCAGAGCCAGGTCAAACTACACAGTTGACTGAAAATTAGGGTTTTGGTTTCAGAGGCCATAACTCCAAATTTTTTGGTCATTCTTGTTTCCATTGGTCTCTATATGGTATAGAGAGTATGCATATCAATTTTCATGAAGAAATTCCATGGGGAAGTCATCTGATCAAGGGTTGACTTTTCAGACAAGTCAGTGTAAAATCAGGGTATCTGAGGCCCCCAATGACCCAACCAATGGGTGGTCTTCATCATTTTGAGTGTATATGATCTTTATTTGATCATGGAAGAAGGTTGAAGTTCATAGAAATCAAGAATTTAGGGTTTTTGCAAATGTTGACTTTTTGGGCATAGTTGACTTTTCAAGAATGCATCATTTTAGGTCATTTTTCAAGCCATGATTCTTGATCCAAAAATGCTTCAAATGGAAAAACTTTGGTCATGAAAGTTGTAGATCTCATTTTTCCCTTTTCAAAAAGTACAAGAACATGACCAAACTCTTCTTGGATCAAAAGTTATGGCAATGCAAAGTTGGCTAAAATCATTGATTTTCAAGGCATGCCCTAAGTGAGAATTTTGCAAAATCTTGGACCAATGCATATTGCAGCCTCTAGTTCACTTCAAACCAGCACATAAACATTCTCTAGGTCCTAAAAATCAGAAATGAACCAAGAATGCCCATGGTTTTATGTTTGGTTGGACAAAAAGGTCACATGTGAGCAAAAAGTCACAAGTTGCAAAACTCATGATCATGCTTCCTCCTACTTGCAGCCTTGGATGCTGAGCTTTGCTAGACCTCTCCCTCACCCTTGCTGCGCCAGCCCATGCCTTGTACTTGCCTAGCACCTCACCATACTTGCCTTACACAAAAGTTGACCTTTATGCAAAAGCAAACATCCCAATCACCACAGGCCATGTCACATCTTCTGGCCACTTGGATTAAAATAACATATCATTTTGCAAGCCATTCCATGTACTAAGCAAGGCTGAAACTCACTCACTCATGACATTCACAAAATCACCCCACATTGCATAAGCCTTCGAATCTCTCTGCCCAGCCACAAAACACTCAAGCCAACTTCACCATTCAACTCACCTTGCTCCATAGACCACAAAGCACCAAGAACACAAGCCTGAAACAATCAGAACACTCCATAGCCATTTCTCACCCCAAGCTGCATTTTCCTTCGAATCTCCCTCCACAAACCTCAAACACAAGAACAAACTCCACCAACAATCTCCACTCACCTCACTGACCAGAAACCACCCTTTGTTTTAGCCTGAAACACCCTATATCTCAGATACGATTTTCACATGCCCTTGGTCAGAGCTTCTGCAAACTCACTCAGGAGGTTGTTTAAACTCCAACTAAGCATCCAAAGCTTCAAAGGGAGATCATTGGGACCTGTTTGAGCCAGTGGACCATCCAGAAAGTTCCTGAATCAGAAGTTCAACCTCAGGTGACTCCATGAACTTTTTTCCCAGAACTCCATTTTCTTGTTAGAATCTTGTTTAGCATGTTGCACTGATCATTGGGATCTCTTTACTTTTGAAAATAAGCCAGAAATGAGCATGTATTGGTGTTCTGAAAGTTTGACCTAAAAATTTCATTGCTTCGATTCTTGTTTGTGTGTGAGTTTAAATGTGATTTGATGCTGGATTCGTGTTTAGGGTGAGTGGAAGATGATTTCTGGAGAGTTAGGGCTTTTAAAATGGCCTAGGGAGAGAGATTGGTTTTGGGGATGGCCGGAGAAGACGACCGGAACACTGTTCCGGTCGCCTGAATGTCATTAGGGCACAATTAGGGTTTAATCAGTGTGATTAGCAAGTTTGAATCTGAGCCGTGAGATGTGGCGGGCAGTCAATTCGCGCGCTGGCCAGTTTGAATCTCCACCTTAGGATTAGCATACTTCTCATTAATTCAGATTTAATTCATTTATTTTCTTTTATTTTTCTTTTGTTTTGCATAATTATTTTAAAATAGCAAAAAAATCTTAAAAATTATGAAACTTTTTCTTTAAAGTTTTATTAATTTTTAAGACCCAAAAAATATTTTTATTTTATTTTTTACCATTAAAAAAGCATTTTTAAATATTTAAAAGATTATTTTTAATTGATTAATGGGAATTAATTAATTAAAAATACTTTTAGGTATTTAAAAATTACAAAAAAAAATCATGAAATGTTCTAAGACATTTAGAAACATTGTCCAACCTTCAAACCAAATTTCTTTTTTGATCTTGATGCATTTTAAGAACTTTTCATTGAATTAAATCATTTTTTATGCATTATTTTGATCATGAGTTCAAAAATTCATTTCTGCCTATCTAAGAAGGTTTGGACATTGATTCTTTTTGCATTGTTTTGTGTTTAGCATGTAGTTTCTAGGATTAAATGGCCTTGATTTGATCTTTCAATTTCAAATTGTTTGGCATTTCTTTTGTTAAGAACCCTAAAAAACCCTATTAACTTAGAAAATTCATATCTTGAGAATGGTTAAGAGTTGGGACCTCCCCTTTGGACATTGATTTAGTATAGGTTAAGGGTTTCTTTGGAAGGCATTTTCCATTTTTTATCTTAGGGTTTGCTTCTGTTTTTGGGTTTTGTTTGTTGTTTGATCTTTAAACCCTAATTTGAGCTTTCATTTGCATCCTTCTTGCATTCTCTTGCATAACATGACTTGTCTTTGCATTTTATGCATGCTTGTGTTCCATTTGGCATCTTAAGACATGTAGGAAGCATGTTTGATCATTGCATCACATATTTGCCATGTCATTTGCCTTGTATGCTTCATAACTTTTCATGTTCATCCATGCTTCTAAACTTGCATCATTTGCATCCATGATCTTGTATGAACATCTCCATGTCTTGCCTCATGTTTGCAGCACCTCATAATATCATAATCATCATCAACATGCTTCTGGTTTTGTTTAGCACCATGACATTTCATCCCATTTTGCATTGCATTGCATTTCTTTCTAACATTTCAGGTGGTAAGTAAACTTGAGAAGTGAATTTGCCTTCACTTCTCATAACTTTTCTTTTCATCTCTCTTGCATCCATTGCTGCATTTCTATATGTGTTTGAGATTGAGCTTGCTCATCCTTGTTTCTCCCACTTTCTTTCCTCAAGTGACTTGACTTCTTGAAGGAAGCAAGTCACTTTGCTTCTCTTGATCCTTTCATCTGCTTCCTGGTGGTTCCATTGAAGATTTCCCTTGAAAACCTCACAAACCTTAGGAACAACCAAGCATGACAATGATTAGGGTTTTGATTAGTCTCCCCTCATAGTTTTACCTTTGTGTTTCTCCTTGAGTCTTCTCTTCTCATCTCATAATCAGGGACTAAACCCTAAAGGCTTTAAGGCTTTGTGATTAAGTTTATACCTGCATCCTTCTCTTAGGATGGAGTGTATAACTTTAATCCTAAGTGTTAAACCCTTAATGTGTTTAAATCTCTTAATCAATCCACTTAATAAGTATCAAGACATCACACTTGTAACTTGGGCCTTGCATTAGGGTTCTAATTCTTCCTTAATTGGTTAAGAAGGACTAACCCTAGTGTTAATGGACAAGTCCCCCTCAAGTTGTCTTACAAACCCTAAAAAACACTTCATCATCATACCAGTTAATAAAATCCACTTAATCAAAGGCTTGTTTTGTCATGAGTTTAATCCCTAATCATGGATTAAGTTGAGGAGTTTTCCTCAGCTTAAACATTCTCATCTATTATCCTTCTATTAGGATGGTGTAATGAGTCTGTTTAATCTTTGATTATGGCTTAACCTCATTACTCAACACTAAACAAAAACACCAAAAGCATCTAAATAATCACAAGTAGGTTAATGATCTTAACCCTACACCAAAGGTGATTAAGTGTGAGAATCTGACTTCACACTTAAGGTATTCTCATTACCCCTAATCAGAGGGAAGATGTGATGAGTTTACTAAATCCATTGGTTTAGGCTTAAGCTCATTAACTTATGACAAACTTTCACAAGCAATAAAAGACTGAAAACTCAAAAAACAAACAATAATCGTCTCCTTCGGGGTTCTTTTCTCATCACCTTCACTCATAAACGAGAACTTGCTTCTTCCGTCTAATGCAAGACATTTTGCACATGAGCCAGACAGGTCATACACTTGAGCATTGACAAGCAAGCAGTTCACAAGTCAATTCATCTTTCAGTCTCTTTGGGTCGAACTACGGTGTTCTGACTTCCTCATTGCACGAGAGGATACGTAAGCATAACTTAACAGTTATCGAACAAAAGTCTCTGTACATTCCCCCTCCTTTCAGCATCATTCTTAGCCTCATGATCTTGAGCATCTTATTCCTTTTCTTACACTGACACATCATTTATACACTTCACTTCTCTTACACTGACACCTGTACATCTTTTTTCAGCTATTTTATACACAAATTGCACTGACACTACCCCTTTAAAACACAAATCTTTTAAGCGTGGATCCCGTCGAGTACGACGGACAATCTGGGTGCTAATACCTTCCCAGGTTGTAACCAACCCCCTTTCTCAGTCTCTCTGGTTCGCAACCGTCTTATCCATCTTTTTCTAGGTCTATGCAGCATTACCTTTCCTCCGGGATAAATATGCCTAGCTGGCGACTCTATTCATCTCCAGTGAGTTCACGGCTGTGTGTTCTCATTGTCCCTCTCGCCGACCGTTCGCGTCTGTACCTTCATCTGATCCATTTTCATTTGTCGGGAGCGACAGCTTGGCGACTCTGCTGGGGAATCTTATACTGCAACCAGGGCTTTTGGTTCTTTTTGTGGGTTCCTCCTAGCGCTTGTTTGATTTGTGTTTACTGGGGTGTTATGTGCTTGTTTGTGCTTGTATTTATTTTTGTTTATTGCTTTATGTATAGTTGCTTTACTGCTTTCTTTATTACATTTGTATATATATCATACTGTCATTACTGCTGGCTGGATCTGGTTTTGTTGGGTGGGTGATTCATTGAGAGTTAAGGTCCTATACCTGGGACCTGAGTGACACCTAGGCTAGAGTGAATCATATTCTTTCCCATTCCATTTCGGTCTGGTGCGGGAATATGAAACACGGTTCAGATATGGGTTTCTTCTTGAGAACTCTGTGTTGCAGATTTCCTGCAATGCTAGGGCTATCTGGGAAGCCTGCTAAGTCTGGATGACCTTTTAGTATTGACCTTCAGAAACTGAGGTGAATTAGAGGAGGAATTGTTATGGTTACTGTAAACACTGTACCTCCGGGTCAGAAGTGTTTACACTTCTCATAACTGATCCAAGTCTGAGGATCCTTGTTCTAGATCACCACCTGTGAGGGGGTTGGGCTGTTTACAGGTTTGCAGGTACCTTGACCTCAGAATACCCTGTTACTTTGATTTTGTTTAAGAGTACTCCATGTTGGATAGTTCTTGTGATTCTAAACCCTGGACATGTGGCTCTTTATTTGAGTCCCCCACCCTGGTTACTGGATTTTTAGACCTCCATCTGGAATTCTTGAACACACATGGATCTATACCAAGGCAGTTAATCAGATCCAGCTCAGGCACAAACCCTTTGCATATCATTTGCATACATACTCATTGCATCATATTAACATTTGCTTATTTGTGTTTCAGGGTATCCATTTTCATCTGGTTTTGGTTTTGACCCCATCTGCATCATTGACCTATCTCCACCAGTACTTGCTTCAGCTTGTCAGCCATATACTTCAGTTACTTGCACTAGCCAGCCAGTGGCCCACTCCTCAGCATCTTCATCAGCACTCTACTCAGTCTCCAGCATCATGGCTCCAAAGAAAAGCAACATCACCTATCATTTCTTCCAACCAGACTTATCAGACATCAGGAGGATCCAAACCCTGATCACTCCAGATCACATACCTTTGTTCAGAGAGCATTATGGGGATATACTTGACTTGGTCATGGATCTGGACCCATCCCAGAGGAGCCTCATCCACACCTGCATTCAGTTTTATGATCCTCCACTGAGATGTTTTACTTTTCAAGACTTTCAGTTGGGCCCTCTTTTAGAAGAATACTCATCATTGGTTGGTTTGCCTATCAGGGGTGGAATCCCTTTCAACCCTGAGATGGTCTTTCCTGCTAATGGAGAAATAGCAAAGGCTTTGCATCTGGAACCTGTCCTGATTGAGCAGCATATGACCTCTAAAGCTGGGATCCCTGGCTTTCATCTGGACTTCTTAATTTCTCAAGCTAGTCTGAAGGTTTCCCTGGGGGAGTGGAAAGCTGTTTGTGCTTTGTTGGCCTTAAGTGTATATGGAATTGTGTTGTTTGCAGATGAGCCTCGATTCATTAGCAAAAATGCAATCCATCTGTTCATCCTGAAGAACCCAGTGCCAACTTTATTGGGGGATCTTTACTATTCAGTGCATCAGAGGAATGAAAAGCAGAGGGGAAGGTTAGTGAGGTGTTGTGCTCCATTGTTTCACACTTGGCTTCTCAGGCATTTGCCCAGGACAGATGCATTCCTAAATCCTCATCAGCAAAGCAACTGGGCTAAGAGGCTCACTACTCTCACTTCAGCAGACATCAGATGGTGTACTCAAAGCACCAAGGGCAGAGATATCATTACAAGCTGTGGGCACTTTCCCAATGTGCCTTTAATAGGGGTCAAGGGAAGTATCAATTACAACCCTCTGCTGTTCAGGAGGCAATTAGGCTATGCACTGGTCCATACTCCCAGGGAGCAAGACTTGGTTGAGACCCTCTACTGTGAGAACAAGATTAGTCTGGCAACTGTTAGGCAGGCTGCCTGGGCCTGGGATAATGTTCAAACCAAGGGAGTCACCATTCTGGGGAAGTGCAATAATGTGGCATCAGCACAATATTATGAGTGGTCCCATGCCAGGGCCCAATTCTCTGGAATGCCCTTCACCATAGAAGACATGCCTGAGTCATCTTCAGCACCACCCCCTGCCACTATCAGTCTGGAGGAGTTTGAAAGCTTGAAGGAAAGAAATGAGAAGTTAACCCAGGCTTTGCAGAAGACCCTCCGGGAGAGGAGTGAAGGTGTGAGGGAGATTGAAAGATTGGAGAAGTTGAGGGTGGAACACTTGACTAAAATTGAGAAGTCTGGAGATTATATCAACAAGTCTAAAGCTGGTGAGCAGATTCTGAAGAATGCTTGTAAAGAAGCCCAGTTCCAGAGAGCAAGAACAGACTTGTATTTGAAAGAGAGTCAGGCCAGGTGGGTCCGGATCACTGAGGCCCGTACTCTAGAAGACAAGAGAGTTCAGGACAAGATGGAGCAGATAGAAAAAGCCCTGGCAGCAGCCCAGAAGGAAATATCAGAGCTGAAGATCAAAGCAGGGGTGAAGAGGTCCAAGGACCAAACTCGGCACAAAAAGCTAACAGCAGCTGTTACGACCCGGAATCTCCTCATCAGGAATCTCACGGAGCGTCCGGCTGATCCTGTGACCGAAGCACTTCTCAAGGAAGTTCGTGAGGATGAGTTTGGTCTTGGTGTTTGACCATTTGTTTGTTGTTGCTTTCTTTCCATGTACTTTTATTTTTGTACTGTATTTTGACCCCTTAGAGGGCTGGTGTTGTAAAATGAACAAGATGTATTATTTCACCTTCTGTAATATATTTGTGTTAGTTTCCATCTGGGTTTATTTCGAAAGCAACTTCAACAGCAACATCTCCAAGGGTCTGGAAGGGTCAAAACTGAAGGCCAAACCGGATACCTTGAGAGCAAATAAGCATAACTGCATTGCATACTAACCCTTTTGTTTGTTTTGTAGGTTTTTGTTTTGTTGTTACTAACCTCTGTTGTGAATCTCAGGAATTATTGCTCGCCGCCGGGTATTTCCCCTCAACAGGCCACACAGGTACCCAACTAGAAACAACCTTCCGGGAATTCAGATGGATCAGATGCAGCAGGACCTTACGGAGGTCAGAAACCAGATGGCCAACGAAAGGTTGGAGATGAGAACGCAGATAACACAATTCATGGAAGTGATGAACAATTTAGCTCAAAGCCAGGAGAGGCTCAGAGCTTTGGTAGAAGGGAGGAATCAAGAGGAACCCCATGTGGGAACTGCTGGCACAAGTAACAACGAGAGGGTCCAACCTCATGTCAATCCCCCAGTTTTTGGACCCCATCTCCATCCAGAGGCCAACATCCCTGTCAATATACAAGGGACTGCCACAGCAGGGAGGGTACTACAGGAAGACCCTCAAGAAGACCAGTTCACAGTAATGGGTGCTGGAGAAGAGGCTTATGATAGAAGATTGGATGAAATAGCTGAGAAGTTGAGGTCCTTAGAATCTCAAAACTCTTTGGGCTTCGACGTTATGGACATGGGTTTGGTAGACGGGGTCAGGATCCCCCATAAGTTCAAGCCTCCTTGTTTCGAAAAGTATAATGGGACTTCATGCCCCCGGACTCATCTACAATCATTTCTGGGAAGGCTGAAGGCCTATACAATGGATGAGAAATTGTGGATGTTCTATTTTGAAGATAGCTTGACTGGAGCTTCGAGGGAGTGGTATTCCCATCTGACAAGAGCAACAATTAGATGCTGGAAGGACCTGGCAGAGGCCTTCATCAGACAGTATCAGTATAATCTAGACATGGCACCCAACAGGACTCTCCTAATGGGAATGTCACAGTCTTCGAGGGAGAGTTTCCGAGAATATGCTCAAAGGTGGAGGCAACTGGCTGCTGCTGTTCAACCACCTATGTCTGAACGGGAAATGGCAGATATGTTCATGAACACCCTTCAGGGAACATATATTGACAGGTTGGCAGCTTTCTCTTCCACTAGCTTTGCAGATGTTGTCATAGCCGGGGAGAGAATTGAAAGCTTGTTAAAAATGGGAAAGATCTCAGACAACGGTGCAAGCTCGTCCAGTAGTACAAGGAAGCCTTTTGCAGGCCCGAGAAGAACTGGCGAGACCAATGCCATCCATTCAAACAGGGGTAGTCCCCAATATGTTCAGAGGTCAATAGCAGCAGTCACCATCCCTGCTCCAGCTCATCCTCAGCCAGTCTATCAACCTCCTCAGCAAAACTATCAGCCACAACCTCAGTACCATCAGCAAAATCAGTATCCTCCAAGGAATTACAACAACAGCAACACCAACAACAACAGTCAACAAAGGCCATTCCAACAGAGGCCATCTCAAGCTAACAGAGTGATCGATCCGATCCCAATGCCATATGCTACTTTGCTGCCACAACTTCTGAAACTCAACCTGGTTGAGCTAAGAACGTTGGCACCCCCGGATCCCAATAGCCTACCAAGAAACTATGACTCTAATGCTAGGTGTGCTTTTCATTCAAACGCACCTGGCCACAGCACAGAAAAATGCAGGGCTCTGCATATGAAGGTACAGGACCTGGTAGACTCAAAGGCTCTGAATTTCGCACCACCACCCAATGTCAGTAAAAACCCGATGCCAAACCATGGTGGTCCCCGGATTAACGCTATTGAAGAAGACAAGCCGTCTTATTTAATAACCAGTGTGGGACAGATCAGGACACCATTGGTAGAAATCAAAGCTCAGCTCTTGGAATGTCAAATGTTCCCGGGGTGTGAGTTAGGCTGTGCTTACTGCAATATCTCGGTAAATGGGTGCGATAATTTGCGGAATGGCATAGATGGCCTCATTCAGAGTGGCCAGCTTCAGATCACCACGTCATTTCCAACGAATCCAGCAATTTCATCAGCAACAGTTTCAGAACCTCCTACAACTGCAGCAACTATTGTTCCTGACAATTCTTCGGTTTCATCAACAAGAACTCCATCAGTCGTCTCAACTGATCAGTTTTCAACAATTTCTCCTGCTACAACTTCAGCTTCATTCCATCTTGAATCTCCTACAACAACAACACCCGCACTTCCAACAATGGCTCCTACAACACCAGCAATCAATCATGAAGATGTCTCTACTGTTACCATATTCTATGATCCTGAAAATAATTCCGCCTACCATTCAGAAGGTGCTGCTCCCGCCAGAGCACCAGTTACAATCTTTTATGATCCACAAACAATAACAGTCCCTTCAGCAGCAGCAATCAGTCCAGTCACTGTCACGGTGCCTGGACCAGTACCATATGAAAGCAACAGGGCCATCCCTTGGCACTATGGCTCTGACGTGTATTGTGAAGGAAAAAGAATCACTCTTGAAACATCAGCACCTGCACCACAAGTAGATAATGTGGGGGGAGGCGGAGGCTTCACTCGAAGCGGACGTCTCTTTGCTTCACAAGTCCAAAGACCTACTGCCGAAGCAGAAGCTGCTGCCAAGGCAAAGGGAAAGAGCCCGGTGCAGGAAGATCAAGCTGCCAAAGAAGCCTTGAAAACACCGTTCGATCGAGAAGTTGATGAGTTTATGAGAATCATCAAAAAGAGTGACTACAAAATTGTGGATCAACTTCACCAGACGCCATCCAAAATCTCTATCCTCTCACTGCTGATGTGCTCCGAAGCCCATCGGAATGCACTACTCAAGGTCTTGCACGCAGCTTACGTGCCTGAAGAGATTACTGTCAACCAGTTGGAAACCGTGGTTGGAAATGTTACTGCTAGCAATGGGCTAGGGTTTACCAATTCTGACTTGACAGCGGATGGCCGCAATCACAACAAAGCCTTGCACATAACCCTGGAATGCAAAGGAGTTGTCCTTTCTCATGTGCTGGTGGACACAGGTTCTTCCCTGAATGTCTTACCAAAGAAGGCTCTGGTGAAGTTAGAATATGACGGATTGGCATTGAGACCCAGCAACCTGGTGGTGAGAGCCTTTGATGGTTCGAAGAGATCGGTTCTGGGAGAGATTGAGCTGCCCGTGACAATTGGCCCACAAACCTTTAAAACTATCTTTTATGTGATGGACATTCAGCCCGCCTACAGCTGTTTGTTGGGTAGACCCTGGATTCACGCCGCCGGCGCAATAACGTCTACCCTTCACCAAAAGTTAAAATTTGAGTGGGAAGGCCAAGTTGTCACAATCTGTGGAGAGGAGGACATTTTTGTCAGCCACCTGGCAACCTATAAGTACATTGAAATGGATGGGGAGATCCATGAAACAATGAGCCAGGGGTTTGAAGCTTTGAATGTGAATGAGGCATCTGCTGTATCTGGTACTCCAATGTCGTCATACCAACAAGCCCGGAAGGTTGTTGAGGAAGGAACTGCCCAAGGCTGGGGCAAACTGCTATCGGTGGAGAAAAAAGAAGACAAGTTTGGGTTGGGTTACAGACCAACTCAACATCAAGCAAAGGCTGCTGAAGAGCCTGGTTTTGTCAGTGGGGGGATGCTCACCCCCGATGCTATCAACTGTTTGGAAGACGAGCTGGAAGAGGAGCGCAATCTGGAGAATTGGATTCGTCCAAAGATCCCGGGGAGCAGTGTCTCAAACTGGTCTTCCCAGGAAATTATAAGAGTTACTCATGAAGAGTAATTATTATTTCCTGTATTTTTTATAGCATGCATCAAAGTCTTGCATCTTGCCCAAGATGACAAGACTCATTTTGTAATCAGGGCCATCTGTACTTTTGTGCAAACAAGATTAAATTAATGAAATATCAGACATCTTTTTGCAAACGAGTCTTTTTCTTTTTGTTCACTGTTTTTCCATTTTTCTTTTTGTACAAAAATAAATGGCGGTGTTTTCAAAATGATAGCTTCATTTCACTTTTTTTTTCTAAAGCAAGATTAAAATCAATCACTAAAATGAACAAACTTAACCCTTGCAGAGAGTGCCTTCCAGACAGCACCGACAACAGCACGGCTATGACATCGTATGACTTTGACAATCCAATCAATCAAGCTGATGAAGGGGTTGATGAAGAATATGAGCTTCCTGAAGAGCTAGCCAGGTTGTTAAGGCAAGAGGAAAAGGTTATTACCCCTCATCAGGAGGAGGTTGAAGTGATCAATCTTGGTACAGACGAAGACGTGAAGGAAGTAAAAATCGGGGCCTGCCTGCAAGACTCAGTGAAGAGACAACTGATAGATCTGCTTCAAGAGTATGTTGATGTGTTTGCTTGGTCGTATCAAGATATGCCAGGGTTGGATACCGACATTGTTGTGCATAAGCTGCCTTTGAGGGAAGAATGCCCACCAGTTAAACAGAAGCTGCGCCGAACTCGCCCGGACATGGCTATGAAAATTAAGGAAGAGGTACAAAAGCAATGGGACGCCGGGTTCCTTGCTGTAACTAGCTATCCGCCGTGGGTTGCTAATATAGTACCTGTGCCTAAGAAAGACGGCAAAGTAAGAATGTGTGTTGACTACCGGGATCTGAACAGAGCCAGCCCGAAAGATGACTTCCCATTACCTCACATTGATGTATTGGTGGATAACACGGCTCAGTTCTCGGTATTCTCCTTCATGGATGGATTTTCAGGATATAATCAGATCAGGATGTCACCTGAAGACATGGAGAAGACAACATTTATCACACCTTGGGGCACGTTCTGTTACAAGGTGATGCCATTCGGACTAAAGAATGCTGGTGCAACGTATCAACGGGCTATGGTGACATTATTCCACGATATGATCCACAAGGAAATAGAATGTTATGTGGATGATATGATTGCCAAGTCCCTTACAGAGGAAGATCACCTGGTGAATCTGCTGAAGTTGTTCAAGCGTCTGAGGAAGTACCAATTAAAGCTGAACCCCAACAAATGTACGTTCGGGGTGCGATCCGGTAAGCTGCTGGGCTTTATTGTAAGCGAGAAAGGGATTGAAGTGGACCCTGATAAAGTCAAAGCCATTCAAGAGATGCCTGCACCGAAAACTGAGAAAGAAGTCCGAGGGTTCTTAGGTCGATTGAACTACATTTCACGGTTCATATCTCACCTTACAGCGACCTGTGAACCCTTGTTCAAGCTGTTAAGAAAAGAACAGACGGTCAGGTGGAACGAAGATTTCCAGAAGGCTTTTGACAAGATCAAAGAATATCTACAAGAACCTCCTATCCTCATGCCGCCAATTGAAGGAAGACCTCTGATAATGTACTTGACAGTGTTAGAAGAGTCAATGGGGTGTGTGCTGGGCCAGCATGACGAGTCTGGTCGAAAAGAGTATGCAATATACTACCTAAGCAAAAAGTTTACCGACTGTGAACAACGTTATTCACTGCTCGAGAAAACTTGCTGTGCTTTAGCGTGGGCTGCTCGCCGACTGAGACAGTATATGTTGACCCACACTACCTTGTTAATCTCGAAGATGGACCCAGTCAAGTACATATTTGAGAAGCCAGCGCTTACCGGACGGGTTGCAAGATGGCAGATGATTCTCACAGAATACGACATACAATACACATCTCAGAAAGCCATCAAGGGCAGTGTATTATCTGAATATCTCGCTGAGCAGCCCATTGATGACTACCAGCCTATGAGGTTTGACTTCCCTGATGAAGACATCATGTTCATTAAAGCAAAAGATCACGAAGAGCCTATTCACACTGAAGGGCCTGACCCGGAGGAAGAATGGACTATGATGTTTGATGGGGCTGTTAACATGAATGGCCGTGGTGTTGGTGCAGTACTCATTACGCCTAAAGGAGTTCACATGCCTTTCTCGGCAAAACTCACTTTCAACTGCACTAACAACGAAGCGGAATACGAAGCTTGCATTATGGGTCTTGAGGAAGCTATTGACCTCAGGATCAAGACATTGACCGTATTCGGAGATTCAGCTTTGGTAATCAATCAGACCAATGGGAAATGGTATACACATCAGGATCATCTGATACCTTACAGGGATTATACAAGAAGGTTATTGACTTTCTTCACAACAGTCAAGCTTGAGTATATCCCTCGGGACGAGAACCAGTTTGCAGATGCTCTGGCTACCATTTCATCTATGATCAAAGTTCAAGCTGCCAACTTTGTACCTCAGATTTCAGTGTCTAGACCTGATGGACCAGCATATGTATTTGCAGCAGATGTAGTCAAAGATGATAAGCCTTGGTTCCATGACATTAAGTGCTTCTTGGAGGATCAAACATACCCACCTGGGGCATCTCCCAATGATAAGAAGACTTTGAGAAGGCTTGCTGGAAGTTTCTTTCTGAACACCGACGGGTCTTTATACAAGAGGAACTTTGATATGGTACTCCTCAGATGTGTTGACAAGACGGAAGCAGATTTGTTGATGCATGAAGTGCATGAAGGCTCTTTTGGTACCCATGCTGGGGGACATGCCATGGCTAGGAAATTGCTAAGATCAGGTTATTATTGGATCACAATGGATGCAGACTGTTGTGCCTATGCCAGAAAATGTCACAAATGCCAGATCTACGCAGATAAAGTGCATGTGCCTCCGAATCCTTTAAACATAATGTCTTCACCGTGGCCCTTTGCCATGTGGGGCATTGATATGATTGGCAAGATTGAGCCAACTGCTTCGAATGGTCACAGATTCATCCTGGTCGCCATTGATTATTTCACCAAGTGGGTTGAAGCAGCCTCATATGCAAATGTTACAAGACAAGTGGTAGCCCGATTTCTGAAGAGAGATATCATCTGTCGGTATGGAGTGCCCGAGCGAATCATTACTGATAATGGTTCCAATTTAAACAACAAAATGATGGCAGAGCTGTGCCGGGACTTCAAGATCCAACATCACAATTCTTCTCCTTACAGGCCGAAGATGAACGGCGCTGTTGAGGCAGCAAACAAAAATATCAAGAAGATTGTGCAGAAGATGGTAGTCACCTACAAAGACTGGCATGAAATGCTACCGTTTGCCTTGCATGGGTACCGCACGTCAATCAGGACATCCACTGGGGCAACACCGTATCAGCTTGTATATGGTATGGAAGCAGTCCTACCTGTTGAAGTTGAACTACCCTCGTTACGGGTATTAATGGATGTTAAACTGAGTGAAGCAGAATGGGTTCGGTCCCGATTCGAACAACTGAGTCTGATTGAAGAGAAAAGATTGGCTGCAATTTGTCATGGGCAATTGTATCAGAAGAGAATGAAGAGAGCCTTCGATCAGAAAGTCAGGCACCGAGGGTACCAAGTAGGGGATCTTGTGCTGAAGAGAATCCTCCCTCCTCATACAGACCACAGGGGCAAATGGACTCCAAATTATGAAGGACCATTCGTTGTAAAGAAAGTTTTCTCTGGTGGAGCGCTGATGCTCAACACCATGGATGGTGAAGATTTCCCGTCCCCTGTGAATTCAGATGCAGTTAAAAAATACTTCGCATAAAATGACCCGCTGGACATAAAAACAGAATGTAAGTCCAGGCAAAAATAGGGCATCCCGGCGAGTCAAAAACAGAATAAAAGACTCGGGCAAAAATAAGGGAAATAAACAAAAATGTACACCCGCTGAGTTGAAAAGCCACATTGGATAGCTCAGGCAAAAATGGGTATCCCGATGGATTGAAAACCCGAAAGGGCGATCCATGCAAAATAAGGGAATAAGCGAACAACTGCATTCTGAATTCGTCTGCATTATCTACAACTTGGAAAGCTTCAAAAGGATAAAGCTTCAATCAGAATCAACATTCTTCAGAAAGCAAGATGAGAAGAACGTCAAAAGTCATACGAGTCATGGTAAGGAGGAAGCTCCTCAAAGCGTCGTCAACACTGCCAGCATTTTGTTTCTCAATTTGTAACAATCTCCTCATTTCAGGGGATTTGTTTCTTTGACTGTATCTCGCCAATTCAGGGCATATGAATTAATAAAATCAGATTTTTCAGTCATGTTTCGTTTTGTACATTTTTATTTACAAAGGATGTCTGATGTCTCTAAAAAACTAGTTGCATAAGTACAGATGTTTTTCTCTAAAAATAATAAAAAAACACATGCTTACAGGGAATATACTTACTCTCAAAAGTGCTTAACTCCTATGACGGAATCCAGTAAAGGATACCTCGGGACCTTTTGTGCGTCTCCTTATCTTTGCAGGATTGCAGGTATCCAGAGCGCAACCTGGGGCATGCAAGTTACGTCTCAGCAAGTTGGCAAATCATTATCAACTCGGTCTATCTTTCACGTGACACTGGAAGGTGCCCACTTCCCCAGCAAAGTTGTCAAATCAACATACACTCAATCTCAGCATCTGAAATGCTCTATCCCCAGCTGAGTTGCCTCTTGTTGCTATCCCCAGCTGAGTTGCCTCTCACAATTCCCCAGCCGAGTTGCCATTCCATCCTCAGTTGAGTACAGGGGTCAGGGAACCATCTCCCCACAGAGTTCAAGCCTCTATTCAGAAGAGCAATGCACGAAGAAATCACAACAGAATACAGAAAGCTTCTACAAACCCCAGCTGGGTCCCTCATTTCAAGGATATGTTAACCAGGTGGCATATATCCCCAAGTGGATCCATCTCCCCAAGTCTATCAATGATCTCATCCCCAGCTGGGAGGCCCTTTTCAAAACAGCTCAGCCAGAGATCTTCGCGGCTACGGGATCCGAATCCCGGTTTGATATCTTTGCATAATCACAGCATTCGCATCATACTGTCCCCTCAGAGCGTAGCATTCCGTCTAATACGGAGCATTACGGCAAAATCAAACACATAGCATAATCATAAGCCATGTTATGAATTAACGCTTGTGAATAATAACCGTTCATCATCATTGTACAGAAATCCTCACCAGAGTCCCAGCAAAAACAGTTGCCTCATATTCACAAATACCAGTATATTTCCTTTTGATACCCGTCCGTATCATCACTCCCCAGTAAAGTCGCCTGAACACTCTTTACAAACAAAATCACCCGTATTACAGATACTTCATGACACCCGTCCGTGTCATATTACCAACAGAAAGCCAAAGACATCCTCTTTGCACCCACACATATCTATATATACACTTTCCTGACACCCGTCCGTGTCATATCCCCAGCGCGGTCGCTTAGACTTTGTATAGCAGATACTTGTTCATATTACACTTTTCTCTCTTGGCACCCGTCCGTGTCAGTATCCCCAGCAGCTAAACACTCATCTATATATACTCTTACTACTCACTTATACGGATACTCATCCGTAGCTTGTATACACCACTCATAACCCCACAGATTCGACAGTAGTCCTTGTTCTTTGTTAACCAGTTGGTACTCGTCCGTACCATCATCTCAGAACATTGCGTCTAGTGTTTGTTTCTACATGATACTCGTCCGTGTCATAGTCTTAAGGATGCTCGTCCGCATCTTTAATCCATACACCGTGTCAAACACTTATGTCTTCTTGAATATAGATACTCGTCTGTGTCTATTATTCCCCAGAAGAATTCTTCCAGATTTAACACTCGTCCGTGTTCTTTGTTAACCAGTTGATACTCGTCCGTATCATCATCTCTGAACATGTGTCAGTTTGTTTCTACATGATACTCGTCCGTATCATAGTCTTAAGGATGCTCGTCCGCACCTTTAATCTATACACAATACCAAACACTTATACCTTTTGTTTCTTGGATGTAAACGCTCGTCCGTGTTTACTATATCCTCAGTAGATCGCCAACAAAGCAAATCTTTTCCTTTCTATTTGACACTCGTCCTGTGTCATGATGAACCCTGAGAGCAGCCGTACCCTGCTGAGTGGTCGTCCTCCACTTCTTGATGGTCGTCCTCCATCATGCTCGTCCGATGGCCGTCCCCATCGTTGTTTTTAGCAGCCGTCCCCTGCTAGGTGGTCGTCCTCCACCTTTTGATGATCGTCCTTCATCACCCTATCCAATGGCCGTCCCCATTGTTGATTTTGGTTATCTGGCATTCGTCCTATGTCATGAGAAACCTCGAGAGCAGCCGTACCCTGCTGAGTGGTCGTCCTCCACTTCTTGATGGTCGTCCTCCATCATGCTCGTCCGATGGCCGTCCCCATCGTTGACCTTTTATCCGATGGCCGTCCCCATCGTTGATATTTTCGGCAGCCGTACCCTGCCAGGTGGTTGTTCTCCACCTTTGATGGCCGTCCCCATCATAATTCCTTTATTCCCCAACAGAGCAGCCGTCCCCTGCTAGGTGATCGTCCTTCACCTTTGATGGCCGTACCCCATCATCTGTTTATTTCATTTATTCTTTAACCCGATGGCCGTCCCCGTCGTGGTCCCTTTTTCTTTTCTTTTAGCCCGATGGCCGTCCCCATCGTTGGTTGCTTTACCTTTATGAACTTCATGGCCGTCCCCGTCATGTTTCATTAATTTCCAGAGAATTCTACAGCTTTATCTTGATGGCTGTCTCCATCATGATTTTATTTTCCCCAGCTAGTCGGCCGTCCCCGTCTTGGCTTTACCTTTTATCCCCAGCATGTCGGCCGTCCCCGTCATTGCTCTTTACCCAGCAGTCGTCCTCTGCTCGACGGTCGTCCTCCGTCGCCCACTTTACAATATACTTTGTTTTCCTTTTACAATCTATATCCCTTTTCTTCTTCATTCCGTGAGTGCAAATTTTGGACTGTCTTTGGTATTCAACCACAAGTTATCTTGTTTGCCTGTTAAGCCGTCGCTTACAACCTGCACAGCTAACTCATGTTTGAATAGGGGCAGCTGTAAACACCCCAAATTTGCCCTCACCCATTCACACCATGGTTTGTGATCATCCTCATATGCATAAACACAATCATATCATCTCACATCTCATTTTTGATTCACTGCATAGTTTCTAAGGCATCTGCACCTAGGGTTTGTGATCTGAGCAATCCCAAGGCATCTTGAGCCATTCCAAAGGCCACCAATCATTTCAAAGTGGTCCATGTGTGTTCAATCATCATAATACATCCTCTCAAAGTCAAAACTTCAAAAGAATCACAAGGACTAGGGTTTGAGTGGATGCAGAGCCAGGTCAAACTACACAGTTGACTGAAAATTAGGGTTTTGGTTTCAGAGGCCATAACTCCAAATTTTTTGGTCATTCTTGTTTCCATTGGTCTCTATATGGTATAGAGAGTATGCATATCAATTTTCATGAAGAAATTCCATGGGGAAGTCATCTGATCAAGGGTTGACTTTTCAGACAAGTCAGTGTAAAATCAGGGTATCTGAGGCCCCCAATGACCCAACCAATGGGTGGTCTTCATCATTTTGAGTGTATATGATCTTTATTTGATCATGGAAGAAGGTTGAAGTTCATAGAAATCAAGAATTTAGGGTTTTTGCAAATGTTGACTTTTTGGGCATAGTTGACTTTTCAAGAATGCATCATTTTAGGTCATTTTTCAAGCCATGATTCTTGATCCAAAAATGCTTCAAATGGAAAAACTTTGGTCATGAAAGTTGTAGATCTCATTTTTCCCTTTTCAAAAAGTACAAGAACATGACCAAACTCTTCTTGGATCAAAAGTTATGGCAATGCAAAGTTGGCTAAAATCATTGATTTTCAAGGCATGCCCTAAGTGAGAATTTTGCAAAATCTTGGACCAATGCATATTGCAGCCTCTAGTTCACTTCAAACCAGCACATAAACATTCTCTAGGTCCTAAAAATCAGAAATGAACCAAGAATGCCCATGGTTTTATGTTTGGTTGGACAAAAAGGTCACATGTGAGCAAAAAGTCACAAGTTGCAAAACTCATGATCATGCTTCCTCCTACTTGCAGCCTTGGATGCTGAGCTTTGCTAGACCTCTACCTCACCCTTGCTGCGCCAGCCCATGCCTTGTACTTGCCTAGCACCTCACCATACTTGCCTTACACAAAAGTTGACCTTTATGCAAAAGCAAACATCCCAATCACCACAGGCCATGTCACATCTTCTGGCCACTTGGATTAAAATAACATATCATTTTGCAAGCCATTCCATGTACTAAGCAAGGCTGAAACTCACTCACTCATGACATTCACAAAATCACCCCACATTGCATAAGCCTTCGAATCTCTCTGCCCAGTCACAAAACACTCAAGCCAACTTCACCATTCAACTCACCTTGCTCCATAGACCACAAAGCACCAAGAACACAAGCCTGAAACAATCAGAACACTCCATAGCCATTTCTCACCCCCAAGCTGCATTTTCCTTCGAATCTCCCTCCACAAACCTCAAACACAAGAACAAACTCCACCAACAATCTCCACTCACCTCACTGACCAGAAACCACCCTTTGTTTTAGCCTGAAACACCCTATATCTCAGATACGATTTTCACATGCCCTTGGTCAGAGCTTCTGCAAACTCACTCAGGAGGTTGTTTAAACTCCAACTAAGCATCCAAAGCTTCAAAGGGAGATCATTGGGACCTGTTTGAGCCAGTGGACCATCCAGAAAGTTCCTGAATCAGAAGTTCAACCTCAGGTGACTCCATGAACTTTTTTCCCAGAACTCCATTTTCTTGTTAGAATCTTGTTTAGCATGTTGCACTGATCATTGGGATCTCTTTACTTTTGAAAATAAGCCAGAAATGAGCATGTATTGGTGTTCTGAAAGTTTGACCTAAAAATTTCATTGCTTCGATTCTTGTTTGTGTGTGAGTTTAAATGTGATTTGATGCTGGATTCGTGTTTAGGGTGAGTGGAAGATGATTTCTGGAGAGTTAGGGCTTTTAAAATGGCCTAGGGAGAGAGATTGGTTTTGGGGATGGCCGGAGAAGACGACCGGAACACTGTTCCGGTCGCCTGAATGTCATTAGGGCACAATTAGGGTTTAATCAGTGTGATTAGCAAGTTTGAATCTGAGCCGTGAGATGTGGCGGGCAGTCAATTCGCGCGCTGGCCAGTTTGAATCTCCACCTTAGGATTAGCATACTTCTCATTAATTCAGATTTAATTCATTTATTTTCTTTTATTTTTCTTTTGTTTTGCATAATTATTTTAAAATAGCAAAAAAATCTTAAAAATTATGAAACTTTTTCTTTAAAGTTTTATTAATTTTTAAGACCCAAAAAATATTTTTATTTTATTTTTTACCATTAAAAAAGCATTTTTAAATATTTAAAAGATTATTTTTAATTGATTAATGGGAATTAATTAATTAAAAATACTTTTAGGTATTTAAAAATTACAAAAAAAAATCATGAAATGTTCTAAGACATTTAGAAACATTGTCCAACCTTCAAACCAAATTTCTTTTTTGATCTTGATGCATTTTAAGAACTTTTCATTGAATTAAATCATTTTTTATGCATTATTTTGATCATGAGTTCAAAAATTCATTTCTGCCTATCTAAGAAGGTTTGGACATTGATTCTTTTTGCATTGTTTTGTGTTTAGCATGTAGTTTCTAGGATTAAATGGCCTTGATTTGATCTTTCAATTTCAAATTGTTTGGCATTTCTTTTGTTAAGAACCCTAAAAAACCCTATTAACTTAGAAAATTCATATCTTGAGAATGGTTAAGAGTTGGGACCTCCCCTTTGGACATTGATTTAGTATAGGTTAAGGGTTTCTTTGGAAGGCATTTTCCATTTTTTATCTTAGGGTTTGCTTCTGTTTTTGGGTTTTGTTTGTTGTTTGATCTTTAAACCCTAATTTGAGCTTTCATTTGCATCCTTCTTGCATTCTCTTGCATAACATGACTTGTCTTTGCATTTTATGCATGCTTGTGTTCCATTTGGCATCTTAAGACATGTAGGAAGCATGTTTGATCATTGCATCACATATTTGCCATGTCATTTGCCTTGTATGCTTCATAACTTTTCATGTTCATCCATGCTTCTAAACTTGCATCATTTGCATCCATGATCTTGTATGAACATCTCCATGTCTTTCCTCATGTTTGCAGCACCTCATAATATCATAATCATCATCAACATGCTTCTGGTTTTGTTTAGCACCATGACATTTCATCCCATTTTGCATTGCATTGCATTTCTTTCTAACATTTCAGGTGGTAAGTAAACTTGAGAAGTGAATTTGCCTTCACTTCTCATAACTTTTCTTTTCATCTCTCTTGCATCCATTGCTGCATTTCTATATGTGTTTGAGATTGAGCTTGCTCATCCTTGTTTCTCCCACTTTCTTTCCTCAAGTGACTTGACTTCTTGAAGGAAGCAAGTCACTTTGCTTCTCTTGATCCTTTCATCTGCTTCCTGGTGGTTCCATTGAAGATTTCCCTTGAAAACCTCACAAACCTTAGGAACAACCAAGCATGACAATGATTAGGGTTTTGATTAGTCTCCCCTCATAGTTTTACCTTTGTGTTTCTCCTTGAGTCTTCTCTTCTCATCTCATAATCAGGGACTAAACCCTAAAGGCTTTAAGGCTTTGTGATTAAGTTTATACCTGCATCCTTCTCTTAGGATGGAGTGTATAACTTTAATCCTAAGTGTTAAACCCTTAATGTGTTTAAATCTCTTAATCAATCCACTTAATAAGTATCAAGACATCACACTTGTAACTTGGGCCTTGCATTAGGGTTCTAATTCTTCCTTAATTGGTTAAGAAGGACTAACCCTAGTGTTAATGGACAAGTCCCCCTCAAGTTGTCTTACAAACCCTAAAAAACACTTCATCATCATACCAGTTAATAAAATCCACTTAATCAAAGGCTTGTTTTGTCATGAGTTTAATCCCTAATCATGGATTAAGTTGAGGAGTTTTCCTCAGCTTAAACATTCTCATCTATTATCCTTCTATTAGGATGGTGTAATGAGTCTGTTTAATCTTTGATTATGGCTTAACCTCATTACTCAACACTAAACAAAAACACCAAAAACATCTAAATAATCACAAGTAGGTTAATGATCTTAACCCTACACCAAAGGTGATTAAGTGTGAGAATCTGACTTCACACTTAAGGTATTCTCATTACCCCTAATCGGAGGGAAGATGTGATGAGTTTACTAAATCCATTGGTTTAGGCTTAAGCTCATTAACTTATGACAAACTTTCACAAGCAATAAAAGACTGAAAACTCAAAAAACAAACAATAATCGTCTCCTTCGGGGTTCTTTTCTCATCACCTTCACTCATAAACGAGAACTTGCTTCTTCCGTCTAATGCAAGACAGTTTGCACCTGAGCCAGACAGGTCATACACTTGAGCATTGACAAGCAAGCAGTTCACAAGTCAATTCATCTTTCAGTCTCTTTGGGTCGAACTACGGTGTTCTGACTTCCTCATTGCACGAGAGGATACGTAGGCATAACTTAACAGTTATCGAACAAAAGTCTCTGTACATTCCCCCTCCTTTCAGCATCATTCTTAGCCTCATGATCTTGAGCATCTTATTCCTTTTCTTACACTGACACATCATTTATACACTTCACTTCTCTTACACTGACACCTGTACATCTTTTTTCAGCTATTTTATACACAAATTGCACTGACACTACCCCTTTAAAACACAAATCTTTTAAGCGTGGATCCCGTCGAGTACGACGGACAATCTGGGTGCTAATACCTTCCCAGGTTGTAACCAACCCCCTTTCTCAGTCTCTCTGGTTCGCAACCGTCTTATCCATCTTTTTCTAGGTCTATGCAGCATTACCTTTCCTCCGGGATAAATATGCCTAGCTGGCGACTCTATTCATCTCCAGTGAGTTCACGGCTGTGTGTTCTCATTGTCCCTCTCGCCGACCGTTCGCGTCTGTACCTTCATCTGATCCATTTTCATTTGTCGGGAGCGACAATGGTAAGCAAAACCAGAAGCATGTTGATGATGACAATGATGCTATGAGATGCTACAAACATGAGGCAGCACATGAAAATGTTCATACAAGCTTATGGATGCATATGAAGCAAGTTAAGGAACAAGGACATACATGAAAAGTTATGAAGCATACAAGGCATACAACATGGCAAATACATGATGCAATGATCAAACATGCTTTCAATATGTCTTATGATGTCAAATGAAACACATGGATGCTTGAAATGTCATGGCAAGTCATGTTATGCAAGAGAATGCAAGATGGATGCATATGAAAGCCCAAATTAGGGTTTATGAATCATTCACCAATAAAAAAAACCAAAACAGAAGCAAACCCTAAGATAAAAAATGGAAAATGCCACTCAAAAGACCCCTAATCTTATACCAAACCAAAGTCCAAAGGGGAGGTCTCAACTCTTAACCAATCTCAAGTTATGATTTTTACAAGATTCTAGGGTTTTTAGGGTTCCTACACAAAAGAAATGTCAAACAAATTGAAAATGAAAGATCAAATCATGGCCATTTAATCTCAAAAACTACATGCTAAACACAATGCAATGCAAGAAGAATCAATGTCCAACTCTTCATAGATAGGCAGAAATGATTTTTTGAACTTAGGATCAAAATAATGCACAAAAATGGTTTTAATTCAAAAGAAAATTCTCAAAAAGTATCAAGATCAAAAAGGAAATTTGGTTTGAAGGTTGGACAATGTTTCTAAATGTCTTAGAACATTTCATGAATTTTTTGGTGATTTTTAAATACCTAAAAGTATTTTTAATAAATTAATTTCCATTAATCAATTAAATATAATCTTTTAAATATTTAAAAATACTTTTTTAATGATAAAAATAAAAACAAAAATATTTTTGGGTCTTAAAAATTAATAAAACTCATGAGAAAAAGTTTCATAATTTTTAGACATTTTTTACTATTTTAAATAAATTATGCAAAATAAATGAAAAGAAAATGAATTTAAATGAATTTAAATGGAAGTATGCACAATGGAGGGTTGAGATTGAGTCTGGCAAAGAATGGGTTGACTGCGCGCGCAGATCAAAGGCCCATATTCAAACTTGGTTAATCTGATTTAATTAAATAAATTAAACCTAATTAAAACTAATGACATGATCTCAGCCTTACAAACACGCGCGGGAAACAAGATCCAGTGGCTCACATTCAAACCTGGTGCCCTAACCCTAATTAACAGCTAATGACTTTCAGGCTGCCGGAGAAGACTTTCGGTCGTCTTCTCCGGCCAGCACCTTCCCTGAGAAATGCCAACTCTCACCCTAGCTCACTAAAATGAAATCTAAAAGCATGGAAATGATTCCCACTCACTCACGAACCAAAACCCCCAATCAAAACAAATTTATTCTTCCTGGAATGGCTGAATCGAAGCAAACAAGAGTTAGGGCAAAAAAGTTTCAGAGAGCAATTAAATCCTCATTTCATCACCACTTTCAAAACTAAAGGCATATTCATGATCAGGAAGACATATAGAACAAGTTTAGAACTTAAAAATCCATTTCTGGAAAAAAAAGTTCTTGAGCTACCTGAGATTCGAAGCTTTCACTCCAGCAACTTTCTGACCTCCCCTCCTTGTGAAATCTACTCCACTTGACCCCCTGGTGATGCTTGAATGCTTAGGAAAAGTTTATGTTGGCTGGATGAAGAGTTTGAAAAGCTTCTGCTCAAGCTCAGTTGAACATGGCAATGGTGATTCAGGCTGTTTCTGGCAATGGTGAAGGGTTGTTTGTGGTCCAGATGATGAGTGGAGAAGGTTTGTGGAGTTGGTTTGGATGTTTGTGAGCTGTGGAGAGAGTTTCGAAGGAAACTGCAAGTTGGAGTGAAAATGGTGAAGTGGTGTTATGGCTTGTTTCAGGCTTGGTTCTTTGATGCTTTGGACTCAATGAGGCATGGTGAGTTGAAGTGTGGAAATAGTTTGGATGTTTCTGTGCTGGGCAGAGAAATTCGAAGAGTTTTGCAAAAGGGAGTGAGTTTGTATATGTGATCTTGTGTGTTGTTTCAGCCTTGCTTCTTGAGTGTTATGGCCTGCATTTGGATAGTATATTTTAATCCCATAGGTCAGATGATTTGACATGGCCTCTATTGATTGGTAAGTTTGCTTTTGCCAAAAGTCCACTTTTTGTGTAAGAGAGGTATGGCTTGGTTCTAGGCTAGTACAAGGCATGGGCTGGCGCAGCAAGGGTGAGGGGAAGGGCTAGCAAAGCTCAGCATCCAAGGTTGCAAGTGGTAGGAAGTGTAATGAGTGGTTTTGCAAGTTGTTACCTTTTGAAACTTCATGAAAAATGCCTTGTTACACAAACCATAAACATGTGATCTTTGGTCAAATTCTGATTTTTAGGTCACATAGAATGTTTGTGTCATGGTTTGATGCCAACTAGAAGTTACAAAAAGCCTTGGTTCATGATTTTGCAAAATTCACATTTGGTGCATGTCTTGAAAATCAATGATTTTAGCCAACTTTGTCACACCATAACTTTTGATCCAAGAAGAATTTGATCATGTTCTTGTACTTTTTGAAAAGGGAAAAATGTATTCTACAACTTTCATGACCAAAGTTTTTCCATTTGAAGCATATTTGGATCAAGAATCAAGGCTTGAAAAATGACCTAAAATGGAGCATTCTTGAAAAGTCAACTATGCCCAAAAAAGTCAACATTTGCAAAAACTCCAAATTCTTGATTTTTGTGGACTTCAACCTTCTTCCATGATCAAATAAAGATCATATACACTCAAAATGATGAAGATCACCCATTGGTTGGGTCATTGGGGGCCTCAGATGCCCTGATTTTGCACTGACTTGTCTGAAAAGTCAACTCTTGATCAGATGACTTCCCCATGGAATTTCTTCATGAAAATTGATATGCATACTCCCTATACCATATAGAGACCAATGGAAACAAGAATGACCAAAAAATTTGGAGTTATGGCCTCTGAAACCAAAACCCTAATTTTAGGTCAACTGTGCAGTCTAGCCTGACCCTGTTTCCATGCAAACCTCAGTTCTTGTGATTCTTTTGAAATCTTGACTTTGAAAGGATGGAATATGATGCAAGAACACATATGGACCCCTTTGAAGTGATTGGTTGCCTTTGAAGTGGCTCAAGAGGCTCCTGGATTGCTCAGATCACAAACCCTAGATGCAGATGACTTAGAATCTATGCAGTGAATCAAAAATGAGATATGAGATGATATGGTTGTGTCTATGCATATGAGATGATCACAAGCCATGGTGTGAATGGGTGAGGGCAAATTTGGGGTGCTTACAGCTGCCCCTATTCAAACATGAGTTAGCTGTGCAGGATGTAATCAACGGCTTATCAGGCAAACAAGATAACTTGTGGTTGAATACCAAAGACAGTCCAAAATTTGCACTCACGGAATGAAGAAGAAAAGGGATATAGACTGTAAAAGGAAAATAAAGTATATTGTAAAGTGTGGGCGACGGAGGACGACCTCCGAGCAGAGGACGACTGCTGGGTAGAGTGCAATGACGGGGACGGCCGACATGCTGGGGATAAAAGGTAAAGCCAAGACGGGGACGGCCGACTAGCTGGGAAGGTAAGAAATTATGATGGGGACGGCCATCAAGATAAAGTTGTAGAATTCTATGGGGATTGATGAAACATGACGGGGACGGCCATCAAGTTCACAAAGCAAGGTAACCGACGATGGGGACGGCCATCGGGCTAAAAGAAAAGGAAAAGGGACCACGACGGGGACGGCCATCGGGTTAAAGAATAAATGAAATAAACAGATGATGAGGTACGGTCATCAAAGGTGAAGGACGATCACCTAGCAGGGGACGGCTGCTCTGTTGGGTTAAGATGAGGGACGGTCATCTAAGGTGGAGGACGATCACCTGGCGGGGTACGGCTGCCAAAAATATCGCGACATAGGACGAATGCCGGATAAAAAGGTCAACGATGGGGACGGCCATCGGACGAGCATGATGGAGGACGACCATCAAGGGGTGGAGGACGACCACCTAGCAGGGGACGGCTGCTCTCGAGGTTTCTCATGACATAGGACGAATGTCAGATAACCAAAATCAACAATGGGTACGGCCATTGGATAAAATGATGAAGGACGATCATCAAAAGGTGGAGGACGACCACCTAGCAGGGGACGGCTGCTAAAATCAACGATGGGGACGGCCATCGGATGAGCATGATGGAGGACGACCATCAAGAGGTGGAGGACGACTGTAAACACCCCAAATTTGCCCTCACCCATTCACACCATGGCTTGTGATCATTTTCATATGCATAAACACAATCATATCATCTCACATCTCATTTTTGATTCACTGCATTATTTCTAAGTCATCTGCACCTAGGGTTTGTGATCTGAGCTATCCCAGAGCCTCTTGAGCCACTCCAAGGGTCATCAATCACTTCAAGGGGATCCATGTGTGTTCTTATATCATATTACATCCTCTCAAAGTCAAAAATGCAAAAGGATCACAAGAACTAAGATTGGTATGGAAACAGAGCCAAGTTTGACTGCACAGTTGACCTAAAATTAGGGTTTTGGTTTCAGAGGCCATAACTCCAAATTTCTTGGTCATTCTTGTTTCTATTGGTCTCTATATGGTATAGGGAGTATGCATATCAATTTTCATGAAGAAATTCCATGGGGAAGTCATCTGATCAAGAGTTGACTTTCTGGACAAGTCAGTGTAAAATCAGGGCATCTGAGGCCCCCAATGACCCAACCAATGGGCATTCTTCATCATTTTGAGTGTATATGATCTTTATTTGATCATATAAGAAGGTTGAAGCTCACAAAATCAGGAATTTGAAGTTTTTGCAAAGTTGACTTTTTTGGGCATAGTTGACTTTTCAAGAATGTGTCATTTTAGGTCATTTTTCAAGCCTTGATTCTTGATTCAAAAAGGCTTCAAATGGAAAAACTTTGGTCATGGAAGTTGTAGAATACATTTTTCCCTTTTCAAAAAGTACAAGAACATGACCTAATTCTTCTTGGATCAAAAGTTATGGTGTGACAAAGTTGGCCAAAATCACTAATTTTCAAGACATGCCTCAAATGACAAATTTGCAAAACCATGAACCAAGGCCATTTGTAACTTCTAGTTCACATCAAACCAATGCACAAACATCACATATGTCTTAAAAATCAGAATTGGACCAAAAGATCACATGTTCATGGTTGGTGTAACAAGGCATTTTCATGAAGTTTCCAGAGGTGACCAACTTGCAAAACTCATGATCACTCCTCCAACCACTTGCAACATTGGATGCTGAACCATGCTAGCATCTCACCTCACCATGCTGCGCCAGCCCTAGCTCTTGTACCAAGCCTAGCACCAAGCCATACTTCTCTTACAAAAAAGTTGACTTTTGGCAAAAGCAAACATCCCAATCACAGCAGGCCATGTCACATCTTCTGGCCACTTGGAATTGTTTATACTATCCTTTAGCAAGCAAAACATATGAAGAAGCAAAGCTGAAACAGGCCAGAACAATCACACACACAAAACACACCCCATTTGCATTTTGCTTCGAATCTCTCTGCCCAGACTTCAAACATCCAAACCATTTTCACCAATCATCTCACCATGTCTCATTGAGTCAAAAGCAACCAAGAACCAGGCCTGAAACAAGCTGTAACCTCACTGCACCATTTTCACCCCAACCTGCAGTTTCATTCGAAACTCTCTCCACAGCTCACAAACATCAAAACAAACTCCATAAACCTTCTCTACTCATCATCTGGACCAAAAACAACCTTTCACCCTTGCCAGAAATAGCCAGAATCATCATTGCCATGTTCAACTGAGTTTGAGAAGAAGTTACTCAAACTCTTCATCCAGTCAATATAAATTTCTCCTGAGCACTCAAGCATCATCAAGAGGTCATAAGGAGTAGATTTCACCAGGAGAGGAAGTCAGAAAGTAGCTGGAGTGAAAGCTTCGAATCTCAGGTAGCTCAAGAACTTTTTTTCCAGAAATGGATTTTTAAGTTCTAAACTTGTTCTACATGTCTTCCTGATCATGAATATGCTTTTAGTTTTTGAAATGGTGATGAAAGGAGAGTTTAATTGATCTCTGAAACTCATTTGACCTAGTTCTTATTTGCTTCGATTCAGCCTTGTTAGGAAATATAAATTTGTTTTGATTAGGGGTTTTGGTTCGTGAGTGAGTGGGGATCATTTCCCAGTTCTTAGATTTCATTTTAGTTAGGTTTTTGGAGTTTTGGGGATTCTCGGGGGGGGGGGGGGGGGGTGCTGGCCGGAGAAGACGACCGGAAGTCTTCTCCGGCCACCTGAATGTCATTTGTGCCCTAATCCTGTAATTAATTTCCATTTGAATTCTGGGCGTTGGATTGGTTGACCCAGTTGACTTACCGCGCGAATGAAAGGCCCAGATCATTTTTCTTAGCCCTAATCTTCATTATTTATTTAATTAATTGGGATTAACTCAGATGCAACCCCAGCCGTCCAGATGCGCGCTGGTCAACCAATTTAAACCCAGACTTCATCCTGGCCCTTCCTTCTGTTGACTTCCATTTGAATTCATTTATTTTTATTTCTTTTTCATTTTACTTGCATATTTAATTTAAAATAGCAAAAATGTCTTAAAAATTATGAAACTTTTTCTCCTGAGTTTTAATAATTTTTATGACACAAAAATATTTTTGTTTTTATTTTTATCATTAAAAAAGTATTTTTAAATATTTAAAAGATTATTTTTAATTGATTAATGGAAATTAATTTATTAAAAATACTTTTAGGTATCTAAAAATCACCAAAAAATTCATGTATTGTTCTAAGACATTTAGAAACATTGTCCAACCTTCAAACCAAATTTCTTTATTGATCTTGATGCATTTTGAGAATTTTTCATTGAATTAAAATCATTTTTGTGCATTAATTTGATCCTAAGTTCAAAAAATCACTTCTGCCTATTCATGAAGAGTTGGACATTGGTTCTTCTTGCATTGCATTGTGTTTAGCATGTAGTTTCTAGGATTAAATGGTCATGATTTGATTCCTCATTTTCAATTTGTTTGGCATTTCTTTTGTTTAAGAACCCTAAAAACCCTAAAATCTTAGAAAAATCATAACTTGAGATTGGTTGAGAGTTGAGACCTCCCCTTTGGACATTGGTTTATTATAGGTTTAGGGATTCTTTGTGTGGCATTTTCCATTTTTTATCTTAGGGTTTGCTTCTGTTTTTGGTTTTTGTTTGTTGTTTGATCCATAAACCCTAATTTGGGCTTTCATATGCATCCATCTTGCATCCTCTTGCATAACATGACTTGCCATGACATTTCAAACATCCATGTGATTCCTTTGACATCTTAAGACATATAGAAAGCATGTTTGATCATTGCATCATGTGTTTGCCATGTTGTTTGCATTGTGCATTTCATAACTTTTCATGTATGTTCATGATTCTTAACTTGCTTCCTTTGCATTCATAAACTTGTATGATCATCTCCATATGTTGCCTCATGTTTGTAGCACCTCATAGCATCATTTTCATCATCAACATGTTTCTGGTTTTGTTTATCATCATGTCATCTCATCCCACTTTGCATTGCATTGCATTTCTTTCTAACATTTCAGGTGGTAAGTGAATTTGAGAAGTGAATTTGCCTTCACTTCTCATGACTTTTCTTTTCATCTCTCTTGCATCCATTGCTGCATTTTTGTTTGTGTTTGAGATTGAGCTTGCTCATTCTTCTTCTTCCCACTTTCTTTCTTCAAGTGACTTGACTTCTTGAATGAAGCAAGTCACTTTGTTTCTCTTGATCCTGTTCATCTGCATCCTGGTGGTTCTCTTTGAAGATTGCTCTTGTAAACCTCACAAACCTTAGGAACAACCAAGCATGACAATGATTAGGGTTTTGATTAGTCACCCCACTTAGTTTTGCCTTTGTGTCTCTTTGAGTTCTCTCTTCTCATCTCATAATCAGGGACTAAACCCTAAAGGCTTTAAGGCTTTGTGATTAAGCTTATGCCTGCATCCTTCTCTTAGGATGGAGTGCATTAATTTAATCCTAAGTGTTAGACCCTTAATGTGTTTAACTCTCTTAATCAATCCACTTAATAATCATCAAGACATCACACTTGTAACTTGGGCCTTGCATTAGGGTTCTAATTCTTCCTTAATTGGTTAAGAAGGACTAACCCTAGTGTTAATGGACAAGTCCCCCTCAAGTTGTCTTACAAATCATAAAAATCACTTCATCATCATACCATTAAATAAAATCCACTTAATAAAGGTTTGTTTTGTCATGAGTTTAATCCCTAATCATGGATTAAGTTGAGGAGCTTTCCTCAGCTTAAACATTCTCATCTATTATCCTTCTATTAGGATGGTGTAATGAGTCTGTTTAATCCCTGATTATGGCTTAACCTCATTACTTAACACTAAACAAAAACAACAAAAACATCTAAATAACCACAAGTAGGTTAATGATCTTGATTCTATATCAAAGGAGATTAAGTGTGAGAAGCTGACTTCACACTTAAGGTATTCTCATTACCCCTAATCAGAGGGAAGATGTGGTGAGTTTACTAATCCATTGATTTAGACTTAAGCTCATCAATCTATGACAAACTCTCAAAAGCAATAAAAGACTGAAAACTCCAAAACAAACAATAATCGTCTCCTTCGGGATTCTTTTCTCATCACCTTCAATCACAAACGAGAACTCGCTTCTTCCGTCTAATGCAAGACAGTTTGCACCTGGGCCAGACAGGTCATACACTTGAGCATAGGCAAGCAAGCAGTTCATCAAGTCAATTCATCTTTCAGTCTCTTTGGGTCGAACTACGGTGTTCTGACTTCCTCATTGCACGAGAGGATACGTAGGCATAACTTAACAGTTATCGAACAAAAGTCTCTGTATATTCCCCCTCCTTCCAGCATTATTCTTTGAGCCTCATTATCATGAGCATTTCATTCCATTCTTACACTGACACTTTCATACTTCACATCATTTGTACACTTTCACTTCCTTTACACTGACACCTGTACATCCTTTTCCAGCTCTTTTGCACACAGATTAAACTGACACTACCCCTTTAAAACACAAATCTTTCAAGCGTGGATCCCGTCGAGTACGGCAGACAATCTGGGTGCTAATACCTTCCCAGGTTGTAACCAACCCCCTTTCTCAGTCTCTCTGGTTCGCAAACCGTCTTATCCGTGTCTTTCCAGGTCTATGCAGCATTACCTTTCCTCCGGGATAAAAATGCCTAGCTGGCGACTCTATTCATCTCCAGTGAGTTCACGGCTGTGTGTTCTCATTGTCCCTCTCGCCGACCGTTCGCGTCTGTACCCTATTTGACCCGGTTTCATTTAGCGGGAGCGACAGCTTGGCGACTCTGCTGGGGACCCTTAGACTGCAACCAGGGCTTCTGGTTCTTTTTGTGGGTTCCTCCTAGCGCTTGTTTGATTTGTGTTTACTGGGGTGTTATGTGCTTACTTGTGTTTGTATACTTGTTTTATTTTTACTGTTTTATGTACAGTTGCTTTACTGCTTTCTTTATTGCTTTTGTATATATCATACTGTCATGCTGCTGGCTGGATCTGGTCTTTGTTTTGGTGGGTGGGTGATTCATTGAGAGTTAAGGTCCTATACCGGGGACCTGAGTGACACCTAGGCTAGAGTGAATCATATTCTTTCCCATTCCATTTCGGTCCGGTGCGGGAATATGAAACACGGTTCAGATATGGGTTTCTTCTTGAGAACTCTGTGTTGCAGATTTCCTGCAATGCTAGGGCTATCTGGGAAGCCTGCTAAGTCTGGATGACCTTTTTAGTATTGACCTTCAGAAACTGAGGTGAATTAGAGGAGGAACTGTTATGGTTATTGTAAACACTGTACCTCCGGGTTGGAAGTGTTTACACTTCTCATAACTGATCCAAGTCTGAGGATCCTTGTTCTAGAACACCACCTGTGAGGGGGTTGGGCTGTTTACAGGTTTGCAGGTACCTTGACCTCAGAATACCCTGTTACTTTGATTGTTTAAGAGTACTCCATTTTGGGTCAGTTCTTGTGATTCTAAAACCCTGGACATGTGGCTCTTTATTTGAGTCCCCCACCTTGGTTACTGGATTTATAGACCTCCATCTGGAATTCTTGAACACACTTGGACTTATATCAGGGCATTTTGATCAGATCCAGCTCAGTCACAAACCCTTGCATTTCATTTGCATACATAATCATTGCATCATATTGACATTTGCTTATTTGTGTTTCAGGGTATCCATCTTCATTTGGTTTTGGTTTTGACCCCATTTTCGGTATTGACCTATCTTCATCAGCACCTGCTTCAGTTATCAGCTGTTTACTTCAGCTATCACCTGCACCAGCCAGTCAGTGGTCCTTGTTCTTCAGTGCCATCACCAGCATTTGTCTCTACTCAGTCTCAGCATCATGGCTCCTAAAAAGAGCAATATCACCTATCACTTCTTCCAGCCAGAGTTATCAGACATCAGGAGGATTCAAACCCTGATCACTCTAGATCACATACCATTGTTCAGGGAAAGTTATGGAGATATACTTGATATGGTTATGGATCTGGACCCATCACAGAGAAGCCTGATCCACACTTGCATTCAGTTCTATGATCCCCCACTGAGATGTTTCACCTTTCAAGACTTTCAGCTAGGCCCTCTATTGGAAGAATACTCATCATTGGTTGGTCTGCCTATCAGGGGTGGAATCCCTTTCAACCCTGAGATGGTCTTTCCTGGTAATGGAGAAGTAGCAAAAGCTTTGCATCTGGAACCTGTCCTAATTTAGCAGCATATGACTTCCAAAGCTGGAATCCCCGGTTTTCATCTGGATTTCCTGATCTCTCAAGCTACCCTGAAGGCTTCTTTAGGAGAGTGGAAGGCTGTCTGTGCCTTGCTGGCCTTGAGTGTATATGGAATTGTGTTGTTTGCAGATGAGCCTCGATTCATTAGCAAGAATGCAATCCATCTTTTCATCTTGAAGAACCCAGTGCCAACTTTATTGGGGGATCTTTACTACTCAGTGCATCAGAGGAATGAAAAGCAGAGGGGAAGGTTAGTGAGGTGTTGTGCTCCATTGTTCCACACTTGGCTTCTCAGGCATTTGCCCAGGACAGATGCATTCCTGAACCCTCATCAGCAGAGCAACTGGGCTAAGAGACTCACTATTCTAACTTCAGCTGACATCAGATGGTGCACTCAGAGCACCAAGGGCAGGGATGTCATCACCAGCTGTGGGCATTTTCCCAATGTGCCCCTAATAGGAGTTAAGGGTAGTATTAATTACAACCCTCTGCTGTTCAGAAGGCAACTGGGCTATGCACTGGTTCATACTCCTAAGGCACAAGACTTGGTGGAGACCCTTTATTGTGAGAACAAGATTAATTTGACTGTTGTTAGGCAGGCTGCCTGGGCCTGGGATAATGTTCAAACCAAGGGAGTAACCATTCTGGGGAAGTGCAATAATGTGGCATCAACACAATATTATGAGTGGTCTCGTGCCAGGGCTCAATTCTCTGGAATGCCCTTTACCATAAAAGACATGCCTGAGTCATCTTCAACACCACCACCTGCCACTGTCAGTTTGGAGGAGTTTGAGAGTTTGAAGGAAAGGAATGAGAAGCTAACCCAGGCCTTGCAGAAGACCCTCCGGGAGAGGAGTGAAGGTATGAGGGAGATTGAGAGATTGGAGAAGTTGAGAGTGGAGCATCTGGTTAAGATTGAGAAGTCTGGGGATTATATCAAAAAGTCTAAAGCTGGAGAACAAATCCTGAAGAATGCTTGCAAAGAAGCCCAGTTCCAGAGAGCAAGGACAGACTTGTATTTGAAGGAGAGTCAAGCTCGGTGGGTCAGGATCACCGAAGCCCGTACTCTGGAAGACAAGAGAGTTCAAGACAAGATGGAGCAACTGGAAGCTAGTGCAAAAGAACAGCAAGAAGCCCTGGCAGCAGCCCAGAGGGAGATATCAGAGCTGAAGATCAAAGCAGGGGTGAAGAGGTCCAAAGAACAAACTCAGCACAAGAAGCTCACTACAGCTGTTACAACCCGGAATCTCCTCATCAGGAATCTCACGGAGCGTCCGGCTGATCCTGTGACCGAAGCACTTCTCAAGGAAGTTCGTGAGGATGAGTTTGGTCTTGGTGTTTGACCATTTGTTTGTTGTTGCTTTCTTTCCATGTACTTTTATTTTCTTGTACTGTATTTTGACCCCTTAGAGGGCTTGTGTTGTAAAATGAACAAGTTGTATTATTTCACCTTCTGTAATATATTTGTGTTAGTTTGCTTCATCTGAGTTTTCTTCAAGCAACAACAACAACATCATCAGGGGTCTGGAAGGGTCAAAACTGAATGCCAAACCGGATACCTTGAGAACAAATGAGCATAATTGCATTGCATGCTAACCCTTTGTTTGTTTTGTAGGTTTTTGCTTTATTGTTGCTAACTCTGTTGTGATGTTCAGGAACTATTGCTAGGCGCCGGGTATTTCCCCTCAACCGTCCGCACCGTTATCCAACCCGAAACAACCTTCCGGGCATTCAAATGGATCAGATGCAGCAGGACCTTACTGAGGTCAGAAATCAAATGGCAAATGAAAGGCTAGAGATGAGGAATCAAATGACTCAGTTTATGGAAGTTATGAACAACATGGCTCAGAGCCAGGAAAGATTGAGGGCCATGGTGGAGAGGCAAAATCAAGAAGATCCACATATAGGGACTGCCGGCACCAGCAACAATGAAAGGGTACAACCTCATGTTAACCCCCCTGTGTTTGGCCCACATCTCCATCCAGAAGTCAATATTCCTGCAAATGTTCAAGGGACAGCCACTGCAGCAAGGGTACTTCAAGAAGACCCCCAAGAGGACCAATTCACAGTAATGGGTGTCGGGGAAGAGGCTTATGATAGGAGGTTGGATGAGATAGCTGAAAAGTTGAGGTCCTTAGAGTCTCAAAACTCTTTGGGATTCGACGTCATGGATATGGGCTTGGTAGACGGGGTTAGGATCCCCCATAAGTTTAAGCCTCCTTGTTTTGAAAAATACAACGGGACTTCATGCCCCCGGACTCATTTACAGTCATTTCTGGGAAGGCTGAAGGCCTATACTATGGATGAGAAGCTCTGGATGTTCTATTTCGAAGACAGCTTGACTGGAGCGTCAAAAGAATGGTACTCTCACTTGACAAGGGCAACTATTAGATGCTGGAAGGACCTGGCAGAGGCCTTCATCAGACAGTATCAGTATAACTTAGACATGGCACCCAACAGGACCCTCCTAATGGGAATGTCACAGTCTTCAAGGGAGAGTTTCCGAGAATATGCCCAGAGATGGAGGCAATTGGCTGCTGCTGTTCAGCCACCTATGTCTGAACGGGAAATGGCAGATATGTTCATGAACACCCTTCAGGGGACTTACATTGACAGGCTGGCTGCTTTCTCTTCCACTAGCTTTGCAGATGTTGTCATAGCTGGGGAGAGAATTGAGAGTTTGTTAAAAATGGGTAAGATATCTGACAATGGTGCAGGCTCGTCCAGTAGTACAAGAAAGCCTTTTGCAGGCCCGAGAAGAACTGGCGAGACCAATGCCATCCACACCAACAGGGGCAGGCCCCAACATGTTCAAAGGTCAATAGCAGCGGTCACCATTCCTGCTCCAGCTCATCCTCTACCAGTCTATCAACCTCCGCAGCAAAACTATCAACAACAACCTCAGTACCACCAACAAAATCAGTATCCTCCAAGAAATTACAACAACAGCAACACCAACAACAACAGTCAACAAAGGCCATTTCAGCAGAGGCCATCTCAAGCTAATAGGGTGATCGATCCGATCCCTATGCCATATGCTACCCTGCTGCCACAACTCCTGAAACTCAACCTAGTTGAGCTAAGGACGCTGGCACCTCCAAATCCCAACAGTCTACCCAGGAACTACGACTCCAATGCTAGGTGTGCTTTTCATTCAAACGCACCTGGCCACAGTACGGAAAAGTGCAGAGCCCTGCACATGAAGGTACAAGACCTGGTAGACTCTAAAGCTCTGAACTTCGCACCACCACCTAATGTCAATAAGAACCCAATGCCAAACCACGGTGGTCCTAGAATTAACGCTATTGAAGAAGACAAACCGTCTTATTTAATAACCAGTGTGGGTCAGATCGGGACACCGTTGGTAGAAATCAAGGCTCAACTCCTGGAATGTCAAATGTTCCCGGGGTGTGAGTTGGGTTGTGCTTACTGCAATATCTCGGTAAATGGGTGCGACAATTTGAGGAATGGCATAGATGGCCTAATTCAGAGTGGCCAGCTTCAGATCACCACATCATTTCCAACAAATCCAGCAATCTCATCAGCAACGGTTTCAGAACCTCCTACAACTGCAACAACTATTGTTCCTGACAATTCTTCGGCTTCATCAACAAGTACTTCATCTGTCATTTCAACTGATCAGATATCAATGAATGTTCCTCCTACAACTCCAGCACCACTCCATTATGAAGCTCCTACAACAACAACACCCATCCTTCCACCATTATCTCCTACAACACCAGCAACAAATCATGAAGACGTCTCGACTGTCACCATATTTTATGATCCTGAAAGCAACTCTGCCTACAATTCAGAAGGTGCTGCTCCCACTAGAGCACCAGTTACAATTTATTACGATCCACAGACTATTATAGTTCCTTCAACAGCTGCAATCAGTCCAGTCACCATCACGGTGCCTGGACCGGTACCTTATGAAAGCAGTAATGCCATCCCCTGGCATTACGGCTCTGACTTGTACTGTGAGGGACAAAGAATCACTTTTGAATCATCAACCCCTGCACCACAAATAGACAATGTGGGCGGAGGCGGAGGCTTCACTCGAAGCGGACGTCTTTTCGCTCCACAAAATCAGAGACCCACTGCCGAAGCAGAAGCTGCTGCCAAGGCAAAAGGGAAGAGGCCCGTGCAGGAAGATCAAGTTGTTAAAGAAGCCTTGAAAACACCCTTCGATCAAGAGGTTGATGAGTTCATGCGAATCATCAAAAAGAGTGATTATAAAATAGTGGATCAGCTTCATCAGACGCCTTCCAAGATCTCAATCCTATCATTGCTTATGTGCTCCGAAGCCCATCGGAATGCACTACTCAAAGTCTTGCACGCAGCTTACGTGCCTGAAGAGATCACTGTCAATCAGCTGGAAGCTGTGGTGGGGAATGTTAATGCTAGTCACGGACTGGGGTTCACCAATACTGATTTGACAACGGAAGGCCGCAACCACAACAAAGCCTTACACATAACCATGGAATGCAAAGGTGCTGTCCTTTCCCATGTGCTGGTAGACACGGGGTCATCCCTCAATGTCTTACCTAAGAAGGCCCTGGTGAAGCTAGAATATGACGGATTGGCATTGAGACCCAGCAACCTGGTGGTAAGAGCTTTTGATGGCTCAAAGAGATCGGTTCTGGGAGAGATTGAGCTGCCCGTAACGATTGGCCCGCAGACCTTCAAAACTATCTTCTACGTGATGGATATACAGCCCGCCTACAGCTGTTTATTGGGTAGGCCATGGATTCACGCTGCTGGCGCCGTGACCTCTACCCTTCACCAGAAGTTAAAATATGAGTGGGAGGGTCAAGTCGTTACAATCTGCGGAGAGGAGGACATTTTTGTCAGCCACCTGGCAACCTATAAGTACATTGAGATGGATGGGGAGATCCATGAAATAATGAGCCAGGGGTTTGAAGCCTTGAATGTCAATGAGACATCTGCTGTATTTGGTACTTCAATATCATCATACCAACAAGCCCGGAAGGTTGTTGAGGGAGGAAACGCCCAAGGCTGGGGCAAACTGCTATCGGTGGAGAAGAAAGAAGACAGATTTGGGTTGGGTTACAAACCAACTCAACAGGATCAAGCAGCGGCTGCGAAAGAGCCCAACTTTGCGAGTGGGGGGATGCTTACCCCTGATGCCATCAACTGTCTGGAAGACGAGCTGGAAGAGGAACGCAACCTGGAAAGCTGGATTCGTCCAAAGATCCCGGGGAGCAGTATCTCGAACTGGTCTTCCCAGGAAATTATAAGAGTTACTCATGCAGAGTAATTATTATTTCCTGTATTTTATAGCATGCATCAAAGTCTTGCATCTTGCCCAAGATGACAAGACTCATTTTGTAATCAGGGCCATCTGTACTTTTTGTGCAAACAAGATTAATTAATGAAATATCAGACATCTTTTTGCAAACGAGTCTTTTTCTTTTCGTTCACTGTTTTCCATTTTTTCTTTTTGTACAAAAAATAAATGGCGGTGTTTTCAAAATGACAACTTCATTTCACTTTTCTAAATAAGGATTAAAATCAAATCACTAAAATGAACAAACTGAACCCTTGCAGAGAATGCCTTCCTGACAGCACCGACAACAGCACGGCTATGACTTCGTATGACTTTGACAATCCAATCAATCAAGCTGACGAAGGGGTTGAAGAAGAATATGAGCTTCCTGAAGAGCTAGCCAGGTTGTTGAGACAAGAGGAAAAGGTTATTACTCCTCACCAGGAGGAGGTTGAAGTGATTAATCTTGGTACAGATGAAGACGTGAAAGAGGTTAAAATCGGGGCCTGCCTGCAAGACTCAGTGAAGAGACAACTGGTTGACCTGCTTCAAGAGTATGTAGATGTGTTTGCTTGGTCTTACCAAGATATGCCAGGGTTGGATACCGACATTGTTGTGCACAAGCTGCCTTTGAGAGAAGAGTGTCCACCGGTTAAACAGAAACTGCGCCGTACTCGTCCAGACATGACAATGAAAATCAAGGAAGAGGTACAAAAGCAATGGGACGCCGGTTTCCTTGCTGTAACTAGCTATCCGCCGTGGGTGGCTAATATAGTACCTGTGCCTAAAAAGGACGGCAAAGTAAGAATGTGTGTTGATTACCGGGATCTGAACAGAGCCATCCCGAAGGATGACTTCCCATTACCCCACATTGATGTATTGGTTGATAATACGGCTCAGTTCTCGGTATTCTCCTTCATGGACGGATTTTCAGGATACAATCAGATCAAAATGTCACCTGAAGACATGGAGAAGACAACATTCATCACACCCTGGGGCACGTTCTGTTACAAAGTGATGCCATTCGGACTGAAGAACGCTGGTGCAACATATCAACGGGCTATGGTAACATTATTCCACGATATGATCCATAAAGAAATCGAGTGTTATGTGGATGACATGATTGCCAAGTCCCTTACTGAAGAAGACCACCTGGTGAATCTACTGAAGTTATTCAAGCGTCTGAGGAAATACCAACTGAAGTTGAACCCCAACAAGTGCACATTCGGGGTGAGATCTGGTAAGTTGCTGGGCTTTATTGTAAGCGAGAAGGGGATTGAAGTTGACCCTGATAAAGTCAAATCCATCCAAGAGATGCCTGCACCGAAAACTGAAAAGGAAGTTCGAGGGTTCTTAGGTCGATTGAACTACATCTCACGGTTCATATCTCACCTTACAGCAACCTGTGAACCTTTGTTCAAGCTGTTGAGAAAAGAACAGACGGTCAGGTGGAACGAAGATTGCCAAAGGGCTTTTGACAAGATCAAAGAGTACTTACAAGAACCTCCAATCCTCATGCCTCCAGTTGAAGGAAGACCTCTGATCATGTACTTGACAGTATTAGAAGAGTCAGTGGGGTGTGTGTTGGGCCAGCATGACGAGTCTGGTCGAAAAGAGTATGCAATATACTACCTAAGCAAAAAGTTTACCGACTGTGAACAACGTTATTCACTGCTCGAGAAAACTTGCTGTGCTTTAGCGTGGGCTGCTCGCCGACTGAGGCAGTATATGTTGACCCACACTACTTTACTGATCTCAAAAATGGACCCAGTCAAGTACATATTTGAGAAGCCAGCGCTTACCGGACGGGTTGCAAGATGGAAAATGATTCTTACAGAGTATGACATCCAGTACACTTCTCAGAAAGCCATCAAGGGCAGTGTACTATCTGAATATCTTGCTGAGCAACCCATTGATGATTACCAGCCTATGAGGTTTGACTTCCCTGATGAAGACATCATGTTCATAAAAGCAAAAGATCATGAAGAGCCTGTTCACACTGAAGGGCCTGACCCGGAAGAAGAATGGACTATGATGTTTGATGGGGCTGTTAACATGAATGGTCGCGGTGTTGGTGCAGTACTCATAACACCTAAAGGAGTCCACATGCCTTTCTCGGCAAAACTCACTTTCAACTGCACTAACAACGAAGCTGAATACGAAGCTTGCATTATGGGTCTTGAGGAAGCCATTGACCTCAGGATCAAGACATTGACCGTATTCGGAGATTCGGCTCTGGTAATCAATCAGACCAACGGCAAATGGTATACACACCAGGATCATCTGATACCTTACAGGGATTATACAAGGAGGTTATTGACTTTCTTCACAACAGTCAAGCTTGAGTATATCCCTCGGGACGAGAATCAGTTTGCAGATGCTCTTGCTACCATTTCGTCCATGATCAAAGTTCAAACTGCTAACTTTGTACCTCAGATTTCAGTGTCCAGACTCGACAGGCCAGCATATGTATTTGCAGCAGATGTTGTCAAAGATGATAAGCCTTGGTTCCATGACATTAAGTGCTTCTTGGAGGATCAAATATACCCACCTGGGGCATCTTCCAATGATAAGAAGACTTTGAAAAGGCTTGCTGGTAGTTTCTTTCTGAACACTGATGGGTCTTTATACAAGAGGAACTTTGATATGGTACTCCTCAGATGTGTTGACAAGACAGAAGCAGATTTGTTAATGCATGAAGTGCACGAAGGATCCTTTGGTACCCATGCGGGAGGGCATGCCATGGCTAAGAAATTGTTGAGATCAGGGTATTACTGGATCACGATGGATACAGACTGTTGTGCCTACGCCAGAAAATGCCACAAATGCCAGATCTATGTAGATAAGGTGCATGTGCCTCCCAATCCTTTGAATATAATGTCTTCACCGTGGCCCTTTGCTATGTGGGGCATTGACATGATTGGTAAGATTGAGCCAACTGCTTCAAATGGCCACAGATTCATCCTGGTCGCCATTGATTATTTCACCAAGTGGGTTGAAGCAGCCTCATATGCGAACGTCACCAGGCAAGTGGTAGCCAGATTTCTGAAAAGAGATATCATCTGTCGGTATGGAGTGCCCGAGCGAATCATTACTGATAATGGTTCCAATTTAAACAACAAAATGATGGCAGAGCTGTGCCGGGACTTCAAGATCCAACATCACAATTCTTCCCCTTACAGGCCAAAGATGAATGGCGCTGTTGAGGCAGCAAATAAGAACATCAAGAAGATTGTGCAGAAGATGGTAGTTACCTACAAAGACTGGCATGAAATGCTACCGTTTGCCTTGCATGGGTACCGCACGTCAATCAGGACGTCCACCGGGGCAACACCGTATCAACTTGTGTATGGTATGGAGGCAGTCCTACCAGTCGAAGTTGAATTACCCTCTCTCCGAGTATTGATGGATGTTAAGCTAAACGAAGCCGAATGGGTTAGGGCCCGATATGAACAACTGAGTCTGATTGAAGAGAAGAGATTGGCTGCAATCTGTCATGGGCAGTTATATCAAAAGAGGATGAAGAAAGCCTTCGATCAGAAAGTCAGGCACCGAGAGTACCAAGTGGGAGATCTTGTGCTAAAGAGAATCCTCCCTCCTCATACAGACCACAGGGGTAAGTGGACTCCAAATTATGAAGGACCATTTGTGGTAAAGAAAGTTTTCTCCGGTGGAGCACTGATGCTCAGCACCATGGATGGTGAGGATTTCCCGTCCCCTGTGAATTCAGATGCAGTTAAAAAATACTTCGCATAAAATGACCCGCTGGACACAAAAACAGAATGTAAGTCCAGGCAAAAATAGGGCATCCCGGCGAGTCAAAAACAGAATAAAAGACTCGGGCAAAAATAAGGGAAATAATTGAAAAATGTGTACACCCGCTGAGTTGAAAAGCCGCATTGGACAGCTCAGGCAAAAATGGGTATCCCGATGGATCGAAAACCCGAAAGGGCGATCCATGCAAAATAAGGGAATAAGCGAACAACTGCATTCTGAATTCGTCTGTATCGCCTGCAACTTGGTAAACCTCGAAAGGATCAAGTTTCAATCAGAATCAACATTCCTCGGAACGCAAGATGAGAAGAACGTCAAAAGTCATACGGGTCATAGTGAAGAGGAAGCTCCTTAAAGCGTCATCAACACTGCCAGCAATTTGTTTCTCAATTTGTAACAATCTCCTCATTTCAGGGGATGTGTTCCTTTGACTGTATCTCGCTAATTCAGGGCATATGAATTAATAAAATCAGATTTTCAGTCATGTCTCATTTTGTACATTTTATTTGCAAAAAGTGTCTGATGTCTTAAAAGAAGAAAAACTGATTGCATAAGAATACAGATGCTTATCTTCAAAAGTAAAAAACATGCTTGCAGGAAATATGCTTACTCTCAGAATTATTTAAACTCCTATGACGGAATCCAGTAAGGGATACCTCGGGATTATCTTGTGCGTTTCTCTATCTCTTTTCAGGATTTGCAGGTATCCAGAGCGCAACTTGGGGTATGAAAACCTCATCCCAGCAAGCTGGCAGATCAACACACGATTTTAGCACCCGAGGTGCTCTCTCCCCAGCCGAGTTGCCATCTCTTCCTCCTCAGCCGAGTATAAGAGTCAGGAAGTTATCTCCCCACAGAGCTCCAGCCTCCGTCCAGAAGAGCAGTACCTGAAGATCACAACAGAGTGAAGAAAGCCTCTACAAACCCCAGCTGGGTCTCTCGTTTATAAAGATAGGTCTATCAATGACCCATATCCCCAAGCAGATAGCATCTCCAGGTCTATCAATGATCTCATCCCCAGCTGGGATGTCCATTTCAAGCAGATCGGCCGAAGATCTTCGCAGCAGCGGGATCCGAATCTCGGTTTGGTATCTTTGCACAAATCATAGCATTCGCATCATATTCACCCATAAAGCGTAGCATTCCGTTCTAACACGGAGCATTACGGCAAAAATCCAACACATAGCATAATCATAAGCCATGTTTTGAATCAAACACTTGTGAGTAATAACCATTCGTCAGAATGCAGAATACTTTCCCCAAAATCCCCCAGAGTCCCCAGCAAAAGCAGTTGCCTCACAATTCACAAACACCAGTATATACTCATTTTGACACCCGTCCGTGCCATTTTTCCCCAGTAAAGTCACCTGAACACTCTTTACAAACAAGATCACCCGTATTACAGATACTTTCTGGCACCCGTCCGTGTCATAACTCCCAGCAGAAAGCCAAAGGCATCATTTTTTGCACTCACATATACTTGTATACACAATCTTTCTTGACACTCGTCCGTGTCATATCCCCAGCGCAGTCGCCTAGACTTTGTATATCAGATACTTGTTCATATTACACTCTTCTCCTTTTGACACTCGTCCGTGTCACCCTCCCCAGCAGTTAAATACTCATACTCACTACTCATGTTACACTCATACAGATACTCGTCCGTACTTTGCATACACCACTTATATCCCCTCAGATTCAACAATAGTCTTTGTTCTTTGTTAACCAGTTGGTACTCGTCCGTACCATCATCTCAGAACATTGCGTCTAGTGTTTGTTTCTACATGATACTCGTCCGTATCATAGTCTTAAGGATGCTCGTCCGCATCTTTAATCCATACACCGTGTCAAACACTTTTGTCTTCCTGAATATAGATACTCGTCTGTGTCCACTATTCCCCAAAAGAGTTCTTTCAGAATTCAACACTCGTCCGTGTTCTCTGTTAACCAGTTGATACTCGTCCGTATCATCATCTCTGAACATGTGTCAGTTTGTTTCTACCCGATACTCGTCCGTATCGTAGTCTTAAGGATGCTCGTCTGCATCTTTAATCTATATACAACATCTAAACACTCATACCCTTTGTTTCTTGGATGTGAACACTCGTCCGTGTTTACTATTCCCCAGTAGATCGCAAACAAATTTTCTTTTTTATCTGACACTCGTCCCGTGTCATGATAAACCTGAGAGCAGCCGTACCCTGCTAGGTGGTCGTCCTCCACCTCTTGATGGTCGTCCTCCATCATGCTCATCCGATGGCCGTCCCCATCGTTGATTTTAGTAGCCGTCCCCTGCTAGGTGGTCGTCTTCCACCCTTGATGATCGTCCTTCATCATTTTTATCCAATGGCCGTCCCCATTGTTGATTTTTGGTTATCTGACATTCGTCCTGTGTCACGATAAACCCGAGAGCAGCCGTACCCTGCTGAGTGGTTGTCCTCCACTTCTTGATGGTCGTCCTCCATCATGCTCATCCGATGGCCGTCCCCATCGTTGACCTTTTATCCGGCATTCGTCCTATGTCGCGATATTTTCGGCAGCCGTACCCTGCCAGGTGGTCGTCCTCCACCTTTGATGGCCGTCCCCATCATATATCTTTTATTCCCAACAGAGCAGCCGTCCCCTGCTAGGTGATCGTCCTTCACCTTTGATGGCCGTACCCCATCATCTGTTTATTTCATTTATTCTTTAACCCGATGGCCGTCCCCGTCGTGGTCCCTTTTCTTTTTCTGTTAGCCCGATGGCCGTCCCCATCGTCGGTTACCTTGCTTTGTGAACTTGATGGCCGTCCCCGTCATGTTTCATTAATCCCCAGAGAATTTTACAGCTTTATCTCGATGGCCGTCCCCATCATATTTTCATTTTTCCCAGCTAGTCGGCCGTCCCCGTCTTGGCTTTACCTTTTATCCCCAGCATGTCGGCCGTCCCCGTCATTGCTTTACTTCACACACTTTTCTCAGCATGTCGGCCGTCCCCGTCATTGCTCTTTACCCAGCAGTCGTCCTCTGCTCGACGGTCGTCCTCCGTCGCCCACACTTTACAATATACTATATTATCTTTTACAATCCATATCCCTTTTCTTCTTCATTCTGTGAGTGCAAATTTTGGACTGTCTTTGGTATTCAACCACAAGTTATCTTGTTTGCCTGTTAAGCCGTTGCTTACATCCTGCACAGCTAACTCATGTTTGAATAGGGGCAGCTGTAAACACCCCAAATTTGCCCTCACCCATTCACACCATGGCTTGTGATCATTTTCATATGCATAAACACAATCATATCATCTCACATCTCATTTTTGATTCACTGCATTATTTCTAAGTCATCTGCACCTAGGGTTTGTGATCTGAGCTATCCCAGAGCCTCTTGAGCCACTCCAAGGGTCATCAATCACTTCAAGGGGATCCATGTGTGTTCTTATATCATATTACATCCTCTCAAAGTCAAAAATGCAAAAGGATCACAAGAACTAAGATTGGTATGGAAGCAGAGCCAAGTTTGACTGCACAGTTGACCTAAAATTAGGGTTTTGGTTTCAGAGGCCATAACTCCAAATTTCTTGGTCATTCTTGTTTCTATTGGTCTCTATATGGTATAGGGAGTATGCATATCAATTTTCATGAAGAAATTCCATGGGGAAGTCATCTGATCAAGAGTTGACTTTCTGGACAAGTCAGTGTAAAATCAGGGCATCTGAGGCCCCCAATGACCCAACCAATGGGCATTCTTCATCATTTTGAGTGTATGTGATCTTTATTTGATCATATAAGAAGGTTGAAGCTCACAAAATCAGGAATTTGAAGTTTTTGCAAAGTTGACTTTTTTGGGCATAGTTGACTTTTCAAGAATGTGTCATTTTAGGTCATTTTTCAAGCCTTGATTCTTGATTCAAAAAGGCTTCAAATGGAAAAACTTTGGTCATGGAAGTTGTAGAATACATTTTTCCCTTTTCAAAAAGTACAAGAACATGACCTAATTCTTCTTGGATCAAAAGTTATGGTGTGACAAAGTTGGCCAAAATCACTAATTTTCAAGACATGCCTCAAATGACAAATTTGCAAAACCATGAACCAAGGCCATTTGTAACTTCTAGTTCACATCAAACCAATGCACAAACATCACATATGTCTTAAAAATCAGAATTGGACCAAAAGATCACATGTTCATGGTTGGTGTAACAAGGCATTTTCATGAAGTTTCCAAAGGTGACCAACTTGCAAAACTCATGATCACTCCTCCAACCACTTGCAACATTGGATGCTGAACCATGCTAGCATCTCACCTCACCATGCTGCGCCAGCCCTAGCTCTTGTACCAAGCCTAGCACCAAGCCATACTTCTCTTACAAAAAAGTTGACTTTTGGCAAAAGCAAACATCCCAATCACAGCAGGCCATGTCACATCTTCTGGCCACTTGGAATTGTTTATACTATCCTTTAGCAAGCAAAACATATGAAGAAGCAAAGCTGAAACAGGCCAGAACAATCACACACACAAAACACACCCCATTTGCATTTTGCTTCGAATCTCTCTGCCCAGACTTCAAACATCCAAACCATTTTCACCAATCATCTCACCATGTCTCATTGAGTCAAAAGCAACCAAGAACCAGGCCTGAAACAAGCTGTAACCTCACTGCACCATTTTCACCCCAACCTGCAGTTTCATTCGAAACTCTCTCCACAACTCACAAACATCAAAACAAACTCCATAAACCTTCTCTACTCATCATCTGGACCAAAAACAACCTTTCACCCTTGCCAGAAATAGCCAGAATCATCATTGCCATGTTCAACTGAGTTTGAGCAGAAGTTACTCAAACTCTTCATCCAGCCAATATAAATTTCTCCTGAGCACTCAAGCATCATCAAGAGGTCATAAGGAGTAGATTTCACCAGGAGAGGAAGTCAGAAAGTAGCTGGAGTGAAAGCTTCGAATCTCAGGTAGCTCAAGAACTTTTTTTCCAGAAATGGATTTTTAAGTTCTAAACTTGTTCTACATGTCTTCCTGATCATGAATATGCTTTTAGTTTTTGAAATGGTGATGAAAGGAGAGTTTAATTGATCTCTGAAACTCATTTGACCTAGTTCTTATTTGCTTCGATTCAGCCTTGTTAGGAAATATAAATATGTTTTGATTAGGGGTTTTGGTTCGTGAGTGAGTGGGGATCATTTCCCAGTTCTTAGATTTCATTTTAGTTAGGTTTTTGGAGTTTTGGGGATTCTCGGGGGGGGGGGGGGGGGGGGGTGCTGGCCGGAGAAGACGACCGGAAGTCTTCTCCGGCCATCTGAATGTCATTTGTGCCCTAATCCTGTAATTAATTTCCATTTGAATTCTGGGCGTTGGATTGGTTGACCCAGTTGACTTACCGCGCGAATGAAAGGCCCAGATCATTTTTCTTAGCCCTAATCTTCATTATTTATTTAATTAATTGGGATTAACTCAGATGCAACCCCAGCCGTCCAGATGCGTGCTGGTCAACCAATTTAAACCCAGACTTCATCCTGGCCCTTCCTTCTGTTGACTTCCATTTGAATTCATTTATTTTTATTTCTTTTTCATTTTACTTGCATATTTAATTTAAATTAGCAAAAATGTCTTAAAAATTATGAAACTTTTTCTCCTGAGTTTTAATAATTTTTATGACACAAAAATATTTTTGTTTTTATTTTTATCATTAAAAAAGTATTTTTAAATATTTAAAAGATTATTTTTAATTGATTAATGGAAATTAATTTATTAAAAATACTTTTAGGTATCTAAAAATCACCAAAAAATTCATGAATTGTTCTAAGACATTTAGAAACATTGTCCAACCTTCAAACCAAATTTCTTTATTGATCTTGATGCATTTTGAGAATTTTTCATTGAATTAAAATCATTTTTGTGCATTAATTTGATCCTAAGTTCAAAAAATCACTTCTGCCTATTCATGAAGAGTTGGACATTGGTTCTTCTTGCATTGCATTGTGTTTAGCATGTAGTTTCTAGGATTAAATGGTCATGATTTGATTCCTAATTTTCAATTTGTTTGGCATTTCTTTTGTTTAAGAACCCTAAAAATCCTAAAATCTTAGAAAAATCATAACTTGAGATTGGTTGAGAGTTGAGACCTCCCCTTTGGACATTGGTTTATTATAGGTTTAGGGATTCTTTGTGTGGCATTTTACATTTTTTATCTTAGGGTTTGCTTCTGTTTTTGGTTTTTGTTTGTTGTTTGATCCATAAACCCTAATTTGGGCTTTCATATGCATCCATCTTGCATCCTCTTGCATAACATGACTTGCCATGACATTTCAAACATCCATGTGATTCCTTTGACATCTTAAGACATATAGAAAGCATGTTTGATCATTGCATCATGTGTTTGCCATGTTGTTTGCATTGTGCATTTCATAACTTTTCATGTATGTTCATGATTCTTAACTTGCTTCCTTTGCATTCATAAACTTGTATGATCATCTCCATATGTTGCCTCATGTTTGTAGCACCTCATAGCATCATTTTCATCATCAACATGTTTCTGGTTTTGTTTATCATCATGTCATCTTATCCCACTTTGCATTGCATTGCATTTCTTTCTAACATTTCAGGTGGTAAGTGAATTTGAGAAGTGAATTTGCCTTCACTTCTCATGACTTTTCTTTTCATCTCTCTTGCATCCATTGCTGCATTTTTGTTTGTGTTTGAGATTGAGCTTGCTCATTCTTCTTCTTACCACTTTCTTTCTTCAAGTGACTTGACTTCTTGAATGAAGCAAGTCACTTTGTTTCTCTTGATCCTGTTCATCTGCATCCTGGTGGTTCTCTTTGAAGATTGCTCTTGTAAACCTCACAAACCTTAGGAACAACCAAGCATGACAATGATTAGGGTTTTGATTAGTCACCCCACTTAGTTTTGCCTTTGTGTCTCTTTGAGTTCTCTCTTCTCATCTCATAATCAGGGACTAAACCCTAAAGGCTTTAAGGCTTTGTGATTAAGCTTATGCCTGCATCCTTCTCTTAGGATGGAGTGTATAACTTTAATCCTAAGTGTTAGACCCTTAATGTGTTTAACTCTCTTAATCAATCCACTTAATAATAATCAAGACATCACACTTGTAACTTGGGCCTTGCATTAGGGTTCTAATTCTTCCTTAATTGGTTAAGAAGGACTAACCCTAGTGTTAATGGACAAGTCCCCCTCAAGTTGTCTTACAAATCATAAAAATCACTTCATCATCATACCATTAAATAAAATCCACTTAATAAAGGTTTGTTTTGCCATGAGTTTAATCCCTAATCATGGATTAAGTTGAGGAGCTTTCCTCAGCTTAAACATTCTCATCTATTATCCTTCTATTAGGATGGTGTAATGAGTCTGTTTAATCCCTGATTATGGCTTAACCTCATTACTTAACACTAAACAAAAACAACAAAAACATCTAAATAACCACAAGTAGGTTAATGATCTTGATTCTATATCAAAGGAGATTAAGTGTGAGAAGCTGACTTCACACTTAAGGTATTCTCATTACCCCTAATCAGAGGGAAGATGTGGTGAGTTTACTAATCCATTGATTTAGACTTAAGCTCATCAATCTATGACAAACTCTCAAAAGCAATAAAAGACTGAAAACTCCAAAACAAACAATAATCGTCTCCTTCGGGATTCTTTTCTCATCACCTTCAATCACAAACGAGAACTCGCTTCTTCCGTCTAATGCAAGACAGTTTGCACCTGGGCCAGACAGGTCATACACTTGAGCATAGGCAAGCAAGCAGTTCATCAAGTCAATTCATCTTTCAGTCTCTTTGGGTCGAACTACGGTGTTCTGACTTCCTCATTGCACGAGAGGATACGTAGGCATAACTTAACAGTTATCGAACAAAAGTCTCTGTATATTCCCCCTCCTTCCAGCATTATTCTTTGAGCCTCATTATCATGAGCATTTCATTCCTTTCTTACACTGACACTTTCATACTTCACATCATTTGTACACTTTCACTTCCTTTACACTGACACCTGTACATCCTTTTCCAGCTCTTTTGCACACAGATTGCACTGACACTACCCCTTTAAAACACAAATCTTTCAAGCGTGGATCCCGTCGAGTACGGCGGACAATCTGGGTGCTAATACCTTCCCAGGTTGTAACCAACCCCCTTTCTCAGTCTCTCTGGTTCGCAAACCGTCTTATCCGTGTCTTTCCAGGTCTATGCAGCATTACCTTTCCTCCGGGATAAAAATGCCTAGCTGGCGACTCTATTCATCTCCAGTGAGTTCACGGCTGTGTGTTCTCATTGTCCCTCTCGCCGACCGTTCGCGTCTGTACCCTATTTGACCCGGTTTCATTTAGCGGGAGCGACAACGACCACCTAGCAGGGTACGGCTGCTCTCAGGTTTATCATGACACAGGACGAGTGTCAGATAAAAAGGAAAATTTGTTTGCGATCTACTGGGGAATGGTAAACACGGACGAGTGTTCACATCCAAGAAACAAAGGGTATGAGTGTTTAGATGTTGTGTATAGATTAAAGATGCGGACGAGCATCCTTAAGACTATGATACGGACGAGTATCGGGTAGAAACAAACTGACACATGTTCAGAGATGATGATACGGGCGAGTATCAACGGGTTAACAAAGAACACGGACGAGTGTTGAATCTGAAGGGACTCCTCTGGGGAATAGTAGACACAGACGAGTATCTATATTCAAGAAGACATAAGTGTTTGACACGGTGTATGGATTAAAGATGCGGACGAGCATCCTTAAGACTATGATACGGACGAGTATCATGTAGAAACAGACACTTGACGCATATTCTGAGATGATGGTACGGACGAGTACCAACTGGTTAACAAAGAACACGGACCAATGCCGAATCTGTGGGGATGTAAACGGTGTATATGAGATACAGACGAGTATCTGTATAAGTAAAATAAGTATGAGTGGTGTATAGATGGGTGTTTATCTGCTGGGGAGAGTGACACGGACGAGTGTCGAAAAGAGAGGAGTATAGTATTAACAAGTGTATTGGTTGTAAAAGTGTAAGCGACTACGCTGGGGATGCGACACGGACGGGTGTCGAGAAGGCGTATATACAAGTATATGTGAGTGCAAAAATGATGTCTTTGGCTTTCTGCTGGGAGTTATGACACGGACGGGTGCCAGAAAGTATCTGTAATACGGGTGATCTTGTTTGTAAAGAGTGTTCAGGTGACTTACTGGGGAGTGATGACACGGACGGGTGTCAAAAGGTGTATATACTGGTGTTTGTGATTTGCGAGGCAACTGCTTTTGCTGGGGACTCTGGGGGATTTTGGGGAAAGTATTCCGTATTCTGATGAATGGTTATTATTCACAAGTGTTTGATTCATATCATGGCTTATGATTATGCTATATGTTTGATTTTTGCCGTAATGCTCCGTATTAAACGGAATGCTACGTTTTGTGGGTGAATATGATGCAAATGCCATGATTATGCAGAAGGACAGATCCGGGATTCGGATCCCGTTGATGTGAAGATCTCTGGTTGATCTGCTTGAAATGGACATCCCAGCTGGGGATGAGATCATTGATAGATCTGATGACGTATCTGCTTGGGGATATAAGTCACTGATTGACATATCCTTGTAATATAGGGACCCAGCTGGGGTTTGTAGAAGTCTCCTGTACTCTGTTGTGACTCCCTCATGCGTTGCTCTTCTGAATAGAGGCTGAGGATTCTGTGGGGAGATGATTCCCTGACTTCTGCCTTCTGCTGAGGAAGAATAAATGGTACTATAGCTGGGGAATGTTGTTGGCCACTCAGCCGGGGAGAGTAATGAGAGGCAACTCAGCTGGGGATAGAGCATTTCGGATGCTGAGATTATTTGTTGATTTGCTAGCTTGCTGAGATGTAACTTGCATGCCCCAAGTTGCGTTCTGGATACCTGCAATCCTGCAAAGATAAGGAAACGCACAAATGGTCCCGAGGTATCCTTTACTGGATTCCGTCATAGGAGTTAAGTACCTTCGAGAGTAAGTATATTCCCTGTAAGCATGTGTTTTTATTTTCTTAGAGGAAAACATCTGTACTTATGCAATTAGTTTTTTAGAGACATCAGACATTCTTTGCAAATAAAAATACACAAAACGAAACATGACTGAAAAATCTGATTTTATTAATTCATGTGCCCTGAATTGGCAAGATACAGTCAAAGAAACATATCTCTTGAAATGAGGAGATTGTTACAAATTGAGAAACAAAGTGCTGGCGATGTTGACGACGCTTTAAGGAGCTTCTTCTTTCGCCATGACTCGTATGACTTTCGACGTTCTTCTCGTCTTGATTTTTGAAGGAGGCTGATTCTGATTGAAGCTTGATCCTTTCGAGGTTTGCTAAGTTGTGGACAATACAGACGAATTCAGAATGCAGTTGTTCGCTTATTCCCTTATTTTGCATGGATCGCCCTTTCGGGTTTTCGATCCATCGGGATACCCATTTTTGCCTGAGCTGTCCAATGCGGCTTTTTAACTCAGCGGGTGTACATTTTCTCAATTATTTCCCTTATTTTGCCCGAGTCTTTTATTCTGTTTTTGACTCGTCGGGATGCCCTATTTTTGCCTGGACTTACATTCTGTTTTTATGTCCAGCGGGTCATTTTATGCGAAGTATTTTTTAACTGCATCTGAATTCACAGGGGACGGAAAATCTTCACCATCCATGGTGTTGAGCATCAGTGCTCCACCAGAGAAAACTTTCTTTACCACGAACGGTCCTTCATAATTCGGAGTCCATTTGCCCCTGTGGTCTGTGTGAGGAGGAAGGATTCTTTTCAGCACAAGATCTCCAACTTGGTACTCTCGGTGCCTGACTTTCTGATCGAAGGCCCTCTTCATTCTTTTCTGATATAGCTGCCCATGACAGATTGCAGACAGTCTCTTCTCTTCAATCAGACTCAGTTGCTCGTATCGGGCCCGGACCCATTCTGCTTCGTTCAGTTTAACATCCATCAATACCCGTAGGGAGGGTAATTCAACTTCAACCGGTAGGACTGCTTCCATACCATACACAAGTTGATACGGTGTTGCCCCAGTGGATGTTCTGATTGACGTACGGTACCCATGCAAGGCAAACGGTAGCATTTCATGCCAGTCTTTGTAAGTGACTACCATCTTCTGCACAATCTTCTTGATATTCTTATTAGCTGCCTCAACAGCGCCATTCATCTTTGGCCTGTAAGGAGAAGAATTGTGATGTTGGATCTTGAAGTCCCGGCACAGTTCTGCCATCATTTTGTTGTTTAGATTGGAACCATTATCAGTAATGATTCGCTCGGGAACTCCATATCGACAGATGATATCTCTCTTTAGAAATCTGGCTACCACTTGTCTTGTGACGTTTGCGTATGAGGCTGCTTCGACCCACTTAGTGAAATAGTCAATGGCGACCAGGATGAATCTGTGGCCATTTGAAGCAGTTGGCTCAATCTTGCCGATCATATCAATGCCCCACATGGCAAAGGGCCATGGTGAAGACATGATGTTCAAAGGATTGGGAGGCACATGCACATTATCCGTATAAATCTGGCATTTATGGCATTTTCTGGCGTAGGCACAACAATCGGCATCCATCGTGATCCAATAATAGCCTGATCTTAACAACTTCTTAGCCATTGCATGTCCTCCAGCATGGGTACCAAAGGAGCCTTCGTGCACTTCATGCATCAGCAAATCTGCTTCCGTCTTGTCAACACATCTGAGGAGTACCATATCAAAGTTCCTTTTGTATAAAGACCCATCAGTATTCAGAAAGAAACTACCAGCAAGCCTTCTCAAAGTCTTCTTATCATTGGAAGATGCCCCAGGTGGGTATGTCTGATCCTCCAAGAAGCATTTAATGTCGTGGAACCAAGGCTTATCGTCTTTGAAAACTTCTGCTGCGAACACATATGCTGGTCTATCAAGTCTGGACACTGAAATCTGAGGTACAAAGTTAGCAGCTTGAACTTTGATCATGGATGAAATGGTAGCGAGAGCATCTGCGAACTGATTCTCGTCCTGAGGGATATACTCAAGCTTGACTGTTGTGAAGAAAGTCAATAACCTTCTTGTATAATCCCTGTAAGGTATTAGATGATCCTGGTGAGTGTACCATTTTCCGTTGGTTTGATTAACTACCAGAGCTGAATCTCCGAATACAGTCAAAGTCTTGATCCTGAGGTCAATGGCTTCCTCAAGACCCATAATGCAAGCTTCGTATTCAGCTTCGTTGTTAGTGCAGTTGAAAGTGAGTTTTGCCGAGAAAGGCATGTGAACTCCTTTGGGTGTAATGAGTACTGCACCAACACCACGACCGTTCATGTTAACAGCCCCGTCAAACATCATAGTCCATTCTTTTTCCGGGTCAGGCCCTTCAGTGTGAATAGGCTCTTCGTGATCTTTTGCTTTAATGAACATGATGTCTTCATCAGGGAAGTCAAATCTCATAGGCTGGTAGTCATCAATGGGTTGCTCAGCAAGATATTCAGACAATACACTGCCCTTGATGGCTTTCTGAGATGTGTATTGGATGTCATATTCTGTGAGAATCATTTGCCATCTTGCAACCCGTCCGGTAAGAGCTGGCTTCTCAAATATGTACTTGACTGGGTCCATCTTGGAGATCAACAAAGTAGTGTGGGTCAACATATACTGCCTCAGTCGGCGAGCAGCCCACGCTAAAGCACAACAAGTTTTCTCGAGCAGTGAATAACGCTGTTCACAGTCGGTAAACTTTTTGCTTAGGTAGTATATTGCATACTCTTTTCGACCAGACTCGTCATGTTGGCCCAGCACACACCCCATTGACTCTTCCAATACTGTCAAGTACATTATAAGAGGTCTTCCTTCAACTGGAGGCATAAGGATTGGAGGCTCTTGTAAGTACTCTTTGATCTTGTCAAAAGCCCTTTGGCAGTCTTCGTTCCACCTGACCGTTTGTTCTTTCCTTAGCAATTTGAACAAGGGCTCACAGGTTGCTGTGAGGTGAGATATGAACCTTGAGATGTAGTTCAATCTACCTAAGAACCCTCGAACTTCTTTCTCTGTCTTCGGTGCAGGCATTTCTTGAATGGCTTTGACTTTATCAGGGTCTACTTCAATCCCTTTCTCGCTTACAATAAAGCCCAGCAGCTTACCAGATCTCACCCCGAATGTGCATTTGTTGGGGTTCAACTTCAGTTGGTACTTCCTCAGACGCTTGAACAATTTGAGCAGATTTACCAGATGGTCTTCTTCGGTGAGGGACTTGGCAATCATGTCATCCACATAACATTCTATCTCTTTATGAATCATATCGTGGAATAACGTTACCATAGCCCGTTGATATGTTGCACCAGCATTCTTCAGTCCGAATGGCATCACTTTGTAACAGAACGTGCCCCAAGGTGTGATGAAAGTGGTCTTCTCCATGTCATCAGGTGACATCTTGATCTGGTTGTATCCTGAAAATCCGTCCATGAAGGAGAATACCGAGAATTGAGCCGTGTTATCCACCAATACATCAATGTGAGGTAGTGGGAAATCATCTTTCGGGCTGGCTCTGTTCAGATCCCGGTAGTCAACACACATTCTTACTTTGCCGTCTTTCTTAGGCACAGGTACTATATTAGCAACCCACGGCGGATAACTAGTTACAGCAAGGAACCCGACGTCCCATTGCTTTTGTACCTCTTCCTTGATTTTCATAGCCATGTCTGGGCGAGTACGGCGCAGCTTCTGTTTGACTGGCGGGCATTCTTCTCTCAAAGGCAGCTTGTGCACGACAATATCGGTATCCAACCCTGGCATATCCTGATAAGACCAAGCAAACACTTCCACATACTCTTGAAGCAGATCAATCAGTTGTCTCTTCACTGAGTCTTGCAGGCAGGCCCCGATTTTAACCTATTTCACGTCTTCGTCTGTACCAAGATTAATCACTTCAATCTCCTCCTGGTGAGGAGTAATAACCTTTTCCTCTTGCCTTAACAACCTGGCTAGCTCTTCAGGAAGCTCATATTCTTCTTCAACCCCTTCATCAGCTTGATTGATCGGATTGTCAAAGTCATACAAAGTCATTGCCGTGCTGTTGTCGGTGCTGTCTGGAAGGCACTCTCTGCAAGGGTTCAGTTTGTTTATTTTAGTGATTGATTTTAATCTTGCTTAGAAAAAGTGAAATAAAGTTATCATTTTGAAAACATCGCCATTTATTTTTGTACAAAAAAGAAAAATGGAAAACAGTGAGCAGAAAAGAAAAAGACTCGTTTGCAAAAAGATGTCTGATATTTCATTAATTAATCTTGTTTGCACAAAAAAGTACAGATGGCCCTGATTACAAAATGAGTCTTGCCATCTTGGGCAAGATGCAAGACTTTGATGCATGCTATAAAAATACAGGAAATAATAATTACTCTGCATGAGTAACTCTTATAATTTCCTGGGAAGACCAGTTTGAGATACTGCTCCCCGGGATCTTTGGACGAATCCAATTCTCCAGATTGCGCTCCTCTTCCAGCTCGTCTTCCAAATTGTTGATAGCATCAGGGGTGAGCATCCCCCCACTGACAAAACCGGACTTCTCAGCAGCCTTTGCTTGATGTTGTTGAGTTGGTCTGTAACCCAACCCAAACTTGTCCTTCTTCTCCTCTACAGCTAAAACCTTGCCCCAGCCTTGGGCAGTTCCCTCTTCAACAACCTTCCGGGCTTGTTGATAAGATGCCATGGAGATTCCAGATACAGCAGATGCTTCATTGACATTCAAGGCCTCAAATCCTTGGCTCATTGTTTCATGGATCTCCCCATCCATCTCAATATATTTATAAGTAGCCAGATGGCTAACAAATATATCCTCCTCCCCACAGATAGTAACAACTTGGCCTTCCCACTCAAATTTTAACTTCTGGTGAAGGGTAGACGTTACTGCGTCAGCGGCGTGAATCCAAGGTCTACCCAACAAACAGCTGTAGGCAGGCTGAATGTCCATCACATAGAAGATAGTTGTAAAGGTCTGTGGGCCAATTGTCACAGGTAGCTCAATCTCTCCCAGAACCGATCTCTTTGAACCATCAAAGGCTCTCACCACCAGGTTGCTGGGTCTCAACGCCAATCCGTCATATTCTAGCTTCACCAGGGCCTTCTTTGGTAAGACATTGAGGGATGACCCCGTGTCCACCAGCACGTGAGAAAGGACTGCTCCTTTGCATTCCATGGTGATGTGCAAGGCTTTGTTATGGTTGCGGCCATCCGTTGTCAAGTCAGTATTGGTGAACCCTAGCCCATTGCTAGCAGTAACATTTCCAACCACGGTTTCCAATTGATTGACAGTGATCTCTTCAGGCACGTAAGCTGCGTGCAAGACTTTGAGTAGTGCATTCCGATGGGCTTCGGAGCACATAAGCAGTGAGAGGATAGAGATCTTGGATGGCGTCTGGTGAAGCTGATCCACAATTTTGTAATCACTCTTTTTGATGATTCTCATAAACTCATCAACTTCTTAATCGAATGGTGTCTTCAAAGCTTCCTTAACAGTTTGATCTTCCTGCACCGGGCTCTTTCCTTTTGCCTTGGCAGCAGCTTCTGCTTCGGCAGTGGGTCTTTGAATTTGTGGAGCGAAGAGACGTCCGCTTCGAGTGAAGCCTCCGCCTCCTCCCACATTATCTATTTGTGGTGCAGGTGTTGATGTATCAAGAGTGATTCTTTTTCCTTCGCAGTACACGTCAGAGCCATAGTGCCAAGGGATGGCCCTATTGCTTTCATAAGGTACGGGTCCCGGCACTGTGACAGTGACTGGACTGATTGCAGCTGCTGAAGGGACTGTGATAGTTTGTGGATCGTAATAAATCGTAACTGGTGCTCTAACGGGAGCAGCACTTTCTGAATTGTAGGCAGAGTTGCTTTCAGGATCATAAAATATTGTGACAGTAGAGACATCTTCATGATTGGTTGCTGGTGTTGTAGGAGACATTGTTGGAAGAATGGATGTTGTTGTTGTAGGAGGTTCAAAATGGAGTGATGCTGAAGTTGTAGCAGGAAAATTTGTTGAAAACTGATCAGTTGAGAAGACAGATGAAGTATTTGTTGATGAAGCCGAAGAATTGTCGGGAACAATGGTTGCTGCAGTTGTAGGAGGTTCTGAAACCGTTGCTGATGAGATTGCTGGATTTGTTGGAAATGATGTGGTGATATGGAGTTGTCCACTCTGAATAAGGCCATCTATGCCATTCCTCAGATTATCGCACCCGTTTACTGAAATATTGCAGTAAGCACACCCTAACTCGCACCCCGGGAACATATGACATTCCAAGAGCTGAGCCTTGATCTCCACCAACGGTGTCCTGATTTGACCCACACTGGTTATTAAATAAGACGGCTTGTCTTCTTCAATAGCGTTAATCCGGGGACCACCGTGGTTTGGCATCGGGTTCTTATTGACATTGGGTGGTGGTGCGAAATTCAGAGCTTTCGAGTCTACCAGGTCTTGTACCTTCATATGCAGAGCTCTGCACTTCTCTGTACTGTGGCCAGGTGCGTTTGAATGGAATGCACATCTGGCATTGGAGTCATAATTCCTGGGTAGACTGTTGGGATCTGGAGGTGCCAACGTCCTTAGCTCAACTAGGTTGAGTTTCAGGAGTTGTGGCAGCAATGTAGCATATGGCATAGGGATCGGATCGATTACTCGGTTGGCTTGAGATGGCCTCTGCTGAAATGGCCTTTGTTGACTGTTGTTGTTGGTGTTGCTGTTGTTGTAATTCCTTGGAGGATACTGAGATTGCTGGTGGTACTGAGGTTGTTGCTGGTAGTTTTGCTGCGGAGGTTGATAAACCGGCTGAGGATGTGCTGGAGCAGGAATGGTGACTGCTGCTATTGACCTGTGAACATATTGGGGCCTGCCCCTGCTGGTGTGGATGGCATTAGTCTCACCAGTTCTCCTTGGGCCTGCAAAAGGCTTTCTTGTACTACTGGACGAGCTTGCACCGTTGTCTGAGATTTTACCCATCTTCAATAGGCTTTCAATTCTCTCCCCGGCTATGACAACATCCGCAAAGCTAGTGGAAGAGAAAGCAGCCAGCCTGTCAATATAAGTCCCCTGAAGGGTGTTCATGAACATATCTGCCATTTCCCTTTCGGACATAGGTGGCTGGACAGCAGCAGCAAGCTGTCTCCATCTTTGAGCATATTCTCTGAAGCTCTCTCTTGACGACTGTGACATTCCCATTAGGAGAGTCCTGTTGGGTGCCATGTCTAAGTTATACTGATACTGTCTGATGAAGGCCTCTGCCAGGTCCTTCCAGCATCTAATAGTTGCCCTTGTCAAGTGAGAGTACCATTCTCTTGACGCTCCAGTCAAACTATCCTCGAAATAGAACATCCAGAGCTTCTCATCCATAGTATAGGCCTTCAGCCTTCCCAGAAAAGATTGTAAATGAGTCCGGGGGCATGAAGTCCCGTTGTATTTTTCAAAACAAGGAGGCTTGAACTTATGGGGGATCCTGACCCCGTCTACCAAGCCCATGTCCATGACGTCGAAGCCCAAAGAGTTCTGAGATTCTAAGGACCTTAATTTCTCGGCTATCTCATCCAACCTTCTATCATAAGCTTCCTCCCCAGCACCCATTACTGTAAACTGGTCTTCTTGGGGGTCTTCTTGAAGTACCCTGGCTGCGGTGGCAGTCCCTTGAACATTTGCAGGGATGTTAACCTCAGGATGGAGATGTGGTCCAAATACAGGGGGATTGACATGAGGTTGGACCCTTTCATTGTTACTGGTGCCGGCAGTCCCTATATGTGGATCTTCTTGATTCTGCCTTTCCACCATGGCCCTCAATCTTTCCTGGCTCTGAGCCATGTTGTTCATCACTTCCATAAACTGAGTCATTTGATTCCTCATTTCTAGCCTTTCGTTTGCCATTTGATTTCTGACCTCAGTAAGGTCCTGCTGCATCTGATCCATTTGAATGCCCGGAAGGTTGTTTCGGGTTGGATAACGGTGCGGACGGTTGAGGGGAAATACCCGGCGCCTAGCAATAGTTCCTGAACATCACAACAGAGTTAGCAACAATAAAGAAAAAACCTACAAAACAAACAAAGGGTTAGCATGCAATGCAATTATGCTTATTTGTTCTCAAGGTATCCGGCTTGGCATTCAGTTTTGACCCTTCCAGACCCTTGAAGATGCTGTTGTTGTTGCTTGAAGAAAACTCAGATGAAGCAAACTAACACAAATATATTACAGAAGGTGAAGTAATACAACTTGTTCATTTTACAACACAAGCCCTCTAAGGGGTCAAAATACATTACAAGAAAATAAAAGTACATGGAAAGAAAGCAACAACAAACAAATGGTCAAACACCAAGACCAAACTCATCCTCACGAACTTCCTTGAGAAGTGCTTCGGTCACAGGATCAGCCGGACGCTCCGTGAGATTCCTGATGAGGAGATTCTGGGTCGTAACAGCTGCTGCTAGCTTCTTGTGCTGACTTTGGTCTTTTGACCTCTTTACTCCAGCTCTGATCTTCAACTCTGATATCTCCCTCTGGGCTGCTGCCAGGGATTCTTGCTGCTCTTTTGCACTAGCTTCCAGTTGCTCCATCTTGTCTTGAACTCTCTTGTCTTCTAGAGTACGAGCCTCGGTGATCCTGACCCACCGAGCTTGACTTTCCTTCAGATACAAGTCTGTCCTTGCTCTCTGGAACTGGGCTTCTTTGCAAGCATTCTTCAGAATTTGTTCTCCAGCTTTGGACTTTTTGATATAATCCCCAGACTTCTCAATCTTAACCAGATGCTCCACTCTCAACTTCTCCAACCTCTCAATCTCCCTCATACCCTCACTCCTCTCCCGGAGGGTCTTCTGCAAAGCCTGGGTTAACTTCTCATTTCTTTCCTTCAAACTCTCAAACTCCTCCAAACTGACTGTGGCAGGGGGTGGTGCTGAAGATGATTCAGGCATATCTTCTATGGTAAAGGGCATCCCAGAGAATTGAGCCCTGGCACGAGACCACTCATAATATTGTGCTGATGCCACATTATTGCACTTCCCCAGAATGGTTACTCCCTTGGTTTGAACATTATCCCAGGCCCAGGCAGCCTGCCTAACAATAGTCAAATTAATCTTGTTCTCACAATAAAGAGTCTCCACCAAGTCCTGTGCCTTAGGAGTATGGACCAGTGCGTAGCCCAGTTGTCTTCTGAACAACAGAGGGTTGTAGTTAATACTACCCTTAACTCCTATTAGGGGCACATTGGGAAAATGCCCACAGCTGGTGATGATATCCCTGCCTTTGGTGCTTTGGGTGCACCATCTGATATCTGTTGAAGTTAGAGCAGTGAGTCTCTTAGCCCAGTTGCTTTGCTGATGAGGGTTCAAAAATGCATATGTCCTGGGTAGATGCCTGAGAAGCCAAGTGTGGAACAATGGAGCACAACACCTCACTAATCTTCCCCTCTGCTTTTCATTCCTCTGATGCACTGAATAGTAAAGATCCCCCAATAAAGTTGGCACTGGGTTCTTCAGGATGAACAGATGGATTGCATTCTTGCTAATGAATCGAGGCTCATCTGCGAACAATACAATTCCATATATGCTCAAGGCCAATAGAGCACAGACAGCTTTCCACTCTCCTAAAGAAGCTTTCAAGGTAGCTTGAGAGATCAAGAAATCTAGATGGAAACCAGGGATTCCAGCTTTGGAAGTCATATGTTGCTCAATCAGAACAGGTTCCAGATGCAAAGCCTTCGCTACTTCTCCATTACCAGGAAAGACCATCTCAGGGTTGAAAGGGATTCCACCCCTGATAGGCATACCAACCAATGATGAGTATTCTTCTAATAGAGGGCCTAGCTGAAAGTCCTGAAAAGTGAAGCATCTCAGTGGGGGATCATAGAACTGAATGCAAGTGTGGATCAGGCTTCTCTGTGAAGGGTCCATATCCATAACCATATCAAGTATATCTCCGTAGTGTTCCCTGAACAATGGTATGTGATCTGGAGTGATCAGGGTCTGAATCCTCCTGATGTCAGATAGCTCTGGCTGGAAGAAGTGATAGGTGATGTTGCTCTTTTTAGGAGCCATGATGCTGAGACTGAGTAGAGACAGGTGCTGATGATAACACTGAAGAAAGAGCCACTGATTGGCTGGTGCAGGTAACTGAAGTAGATAGCTGAAGCAACTGCTGATGAAGATGGGTCAATGCTGAAGATGGGGTCAAAACCAGAACCAAATGAAGATGGATACCCTGAAACACAAATAAGCAAATGTCAATATGATGCAATGTTCATGTATGCAAATGATATGCAAGGGGTTTGTGACTGAGCTGGATCTGATCAAATGCTCTGATATAAGTCCATGTGTGTAAGAAATCAAAATGGAGGTCTATAAGTCCAGTAACCAAGGTGGGGGGCTCAAATAAAGAGCCACAAGTCCAAGGTTGTAGAATCACAAGAACTGTTCCAACATGGAGTATTCTCAATCAAAGTAACAGGGTATTCTGAGGTCGAGGTACCTGCAAACCTGTAAACAGCCCAACCCCCTCACAGGTGATGTTCTAAAACAAGGATCCTCAGACTTGGATCAGTTATGAGAAGTGTAAACACTTCTAACCCGGAGGTACAGTGTTTACAATAACCATAAAAGTTCCTCCTCTAACTCACCTCAGTTTCTGAAGGTCAATACTAAAAGGTCATCCAGACTTAGCAGGCTTCCCAGATAGCCCTAGCATTGCAGGAAATCTGCAACACAGAGTTCTCAAGAAGAAACCCATATCTGAACCGTGTTTCATATTCCCGCACCAGACCGAGATGGAATGGGAAAGAATATGATTCACTCTAGCCTAGGTGTCACTCAGGTCCCAGGTATAGGACCTTAACTCTCAATGAATCACCCACCCACCAAAACAAGAACCAGATCCAGCCAGCAGCATGACAGTATGATATATGTAAAGCAGTAAAGAAAGCAGTAAAGTAACTGTACATAAAACATATACAAACACAAATAAACACAAAACACCCCAGTAAACACGAATCAAACAAGCGCTAGGAGGAACCCACAAAAAGAACCAGAAGCCCTGGTTGCAATATAAGGGTCCCCAGCAGAGTCGCCAAGCTGTCGCTCCCGATAGATGGGACTGGCCCTCATAAAGGTACAGACGCGAACGGTCGGCGAGAGGGACAGTGAGAACACACAGTCGTGAACTCACTGGGAATGAATAGAGTCGCCAGCTAGGCATTTTTATCCCGGGGGAAAGGCAATGCTGCATAGACCTAGGAAAAGATGGATAAGACGGTTTGCGAACCAGAGAGACTGAGAAAGGGGGTTGGTTACAACCTGGGAAGGTATTAGCACCCAGATTGTCCGTCGTACTCGACAGGATCCACGCTCGAAAGATTTGTGTTTTAAAGGGGTAGTGTCAGTGCAATTTGTGTATAAAATAGCTGGAAAAGGATGTACAGGTGTCAGTGCAAAAAGAAGTGTGAGGTGTGATATATACAGTGTCAGTGTAAGGATAAGAGTGAGATGCTCATGAATATGAGGCTTAAAAGAATGAAGCTGGAAGGAGGGGGAATATACAGATACTTTTGTTCGATAACTGTTAAGTTATGCCTACGTATCCTCTCGTGCAATGAGGAAGTCAGAACACCGTAGTTCGACCCAAAGAGACTGAAAGATGAACTGACTTGTGAACTGCTTACTTGTCTATGCTCAAGTGTATGACCTGTCTGGCTCAGGTGCAAACTGTCTTGCATTAGACGGAAGAAGCGAGCTCTCGTTTGTGAGTGAATGAGATGAGAAAAGAATCCCGGAGGAGACGATTATTGTTTGTTTTTGAGTTTTCAGTCTTTTATTGCTTTTGAAAGTTTGTCATAAGTTAATGAGCTTAAGCCTAAACCAATGGCTTTAGTAAACTCATCACATCTTCCCTCTGATTAGGGGTAATGAGAATACCTCAAGTGTGAAGTCAGATTCTCACACTTAAACACCTTTGGTGTAGGATTAAGATCATTAACCTACTTGTGATTATTTAGATGTTTTTGGTGTTTTTGTTTAGTGTTAAGTAATGAGGTTAAGCCATAATCAAGGATTAAACAGACTCATTACACCATCCTAATAGAAGGATAATAGATGAGAATGTTTAAGCTGAGGAAAACTCCTCAACCTAATCCATGATTAGGGATTAAACTCATGACAAAACAAACCTTTGGTTAAGTGGATTTTATTTAATGATATGATGGAGAAGTGAGTTTTATGGTTTGTAAGACAACTTGAGGGGGACTTGTCCATTAACACTAGGGTTAGTCCTTCTTAACCAGTTAAGGAAGAATTAGAACCCTAATGCAAGGCCCAAGTTACAAGTGTAATGTCTTTATACTTATTAAGTGAATTGATTAAGAGATTTAAACACATTAAGGGTTTAACACTTAGGATTAAAGTTATACACTCCATCCTAAGAGAAGGATGCAGGCATAAGCTTAATCACAAAGCCTTAAAGCCTTTAGGGTTTAGTCCCTGATTATGAGGTGAGAAGAGAAGACACAAAGAGACACAAAGGTAAAACTATGAGGGGAGACTAATCAAAACCCTAATCATTGTCATGCTTGGTTGTTCCTAAGGTTTATGAGGTTTATCAAGAAAAATCTTCAATGGAACCACCAGGAAGCAGATGAACAGGATCAAGAGGAGCAAAGTGACTTGCTTCATTCAAGAAGTCAAGTCACTTGAAGAAAGAAAGTGGGAAGAAGAAGAATGAGCAAGCTCAAACTCAAACACATATAAAAATGTAGCAATGGATGCAAAAGAGATGAAAAGAAGTTGTGAGAAGTGAAGGCAAATTCACTTCTCAACATCACTTACCACCTGAAAAGGTTAGAAAAGAAATGCAATGCAATGCAAAATGGGATGAGATGACATGATGGTAAGCAAAACCAGAAGCATGTTGATGATGACAATGATGCTATGAGATGCTACAAACATGAGGCAGCACATGAAAATGTTCATACAAGCTTATGGATGCATATGAAGCAAGTTAAGGAACAAGGACATACATGAAAAGTTATGAAGCATACAAGGCATACAACATGGCAAATACATGATGCAATGATCAAACATGCTTTCAATATGTCTTATGATGTCAAATGAACCACATGGATGCTTGAAATGTCATGGCAAGTCATGTTATGCAAGAGAATGCAAGATGGATGCATATGAAAGCCCAAATTAGGGTTTATGAATCATTCACCAATAAAAAAAAAACCAAAACAGAAGCAAACCCTAAGATAAAAAATGGAAAATGCCACTCAAAAGACCCCTAATCTTATACCAAACCAAAGTCCAAAGGGGAGGTCTCAACTCTTAACCAATCTCAAGTTATGATTTTTACAAGATTCTAGGGTTTTTAGGGTTCCTACACAAAAGAAATGTCAAACAAATTGAAAATGAAAGATCAAATCATGGCCATTTAATCTCAAAAACTACATGCTAAACACAATGCAATGCAAGAAGAATCAATGTCCAACTCTTCATAGATAGGCAGGAATGATTTTTTGAACTTAGGATCAAAATAATGCACAAAAATGGTTTTAATTCAAAAGAAAATTCTCAAAAAGTATCAAGATCAAAAAAGAAATTTGGTTTGAAGGTTGGACAATGTTTCTAAATGTCTTAGAACATTTCATGAATTTTTTGGTGATTTTTAAATACCTAAAAGTATTTTTAATAAATTAATTTCCATTAATAAATTAAATATAATCTTTTAAATATTTAAAAATATTTTTTTAATGAGAAAAATAAAAACAAAAATATTTTTGGGTCTTAAAATTAATAAAACTCATGAGAAAAAGTTTCATAATTTTTAGACATTTTTTACTATTTTAAATAAATTATGCAAAATAAATGAAAAGAAAATGAATTTAAATGAATTTAAATGGAAGTATGCACAATGGAGGGTTGAGATTGAGTCTGGCAAAGAATGGGTTGACTGCGCGCGCAGATCAAAGGCCCATATTCAAACTTGGTTAATCTGATTTAATTAAATAAATTAAACCTAATTAAAACTAATGACATGATCTCAGCCTTACAAACACGCGCGGGAAACAAGATCCAGTGGCTCACATTCAAACCTGGTGCCCTAACCCTAATTAACAGCTAATGACTTTCAGGCTGCCGGAGAAGACTTCCGGTCGTCTTCTCCGGCCAGCACCTTCCCTGAGAAATGCCAACTCTCACCCTAGCTCACTAAAATGAAATCTAAAAGCATGGAAATGATTCCCACTCACTCACGAACCAAAACCCCCAATCAAAACAAATTTATTCTTCCTGGAATGGCTGAATCGAAGCAAACAAGAGTTAGGGCAAAAAAGTTTCAGAGAGCAATTAAATCCTCATTTCATCACCACTTTCAAAACTAAAGGCATATTCATGATCAGGAAGACATATAGAACAAGTTTAGAACTTAAAAATCCATTTCTGGAAAAAAAAGTTCTTGAGCTACCTGAGATTCGAAGCTTTCACTCCAGCAACTTTCTGACCTCCCCTCCTTGTGAAATCTACTCCACTTGACCCCCTGGTGATGCTTGAATGCTTAGGAAAAGTTTATGTTGGCTGGATGAAGAGTTTGAAAAGCTTCTGCTCAAGCTCAGTTGAACATGGCAATGGTGATTCAGGCTGTTTCTGGCAATGGTGAAGGGTTGTTTGTGGTCCAGATGATGAGTGGAGAAGGTTTGTGGAGTTGGTTTGGATGTTTGTGAGCTGTGGAGAGAGTTTCGAAGGAAACTGCAAGTTGGAGTGAAAATGGTGAAGTGGTGTTATGGCTTGTTTCAGGCTTGGTTCTTTGATGCTTTGGACTCAATGAGGCATGGTGAGTTGAAGTGTGGAAATAGTTTGGATGTTTTTATGCTGGGCAGAGAAATTCGAAGAGTTTTGCAAAAGGGATTGAGTTTGTATATGTGATCTTGTGTGTTGTTTCAGCCTTGCTTCTTGAGTGTTATGGCCTGCATTTGGATAGTATATTTTAATCCCATAGGTCAGATGATTTGACATGGCCTCTATTGATTGGTAAGTTTGCTTTTGCCAAAAGTCCACTTTTTGTGTAAGAGAGGTATGGCTTGGTTCTAGGCTAGTACAAGGCATGGGCTGGCGCATCAAGGGTGAGGGGAAGGGCTAGCAAAGCTCAGCATCCAAGGTTGCAAGTGGTAGGAAGTGTAATGAGTGGTTTTGCAAGTTGTTACCTTTTGAAACTTCATGAAAAATGCCTTGTTACACAAACCATAAACATGTGATCTTTGGTCAAATTATGATTTTTAGGTCACATAGAATGTTTGTGTCATGGTTTGATGCCAACTAGAAGTTACAAAAAGCCTTGGTTCATGATTTTGCAAAATTCACATTTGGTGCATGTCTTGAAAATCAATGATATTAGCCAACTTTGTCACACCATAACTTTTTATCCAAGAAGAATTTGATCATGTTCTTGTACTTTTTGAAAAGGGAAAAATGTATTCTACAACTTTCATGACCAAAGTTTTTCCATTTGAAGCATTTTTGGATCAAGAATCAAGGCTTGAAAAATGACCTAAAATGGAGCATTCTTGAAAAGTCAACTATGCCCAAAAAAGTCAACATTTGCAAAAACTCCAAATTCTTGATTTTTGTGGACTTAAACCTTCTTCCATGATCAAATAAAGATCATATACACTCAAAATGATGAAGATCACCCATTGGTTGGGTCATTGGGGGCCTCAGATGCCCTGATTTTGCACTGACTTGTCTGAAAAGTCAACTCTTGATCAGATGACTTCCCCATGGAATTTCTTCATGAAAATTGATATGCATACTCCCTATACCATATAGAGACCAATGGAAACAAGAATGACCAAAAAATTTGGAGTTATGGCCTCTGAAACCAAAACCCTAATTTTAGGTCAACTGTGCAGTCTAGCCTGGCCCTGTTTCCATGCAAACCTCAGTTCTTGTGATTCTTTTGAAATCTTGACTTTGAAAGGATGGAATATGATGCAAGAACACATATGGACCCCTTTGAAGTGATTGGTTGTCTTTGAAGTGGCTCAAGAGGCTCCTGGATTGCTCAGATCACAAACCCTAGATGCAGATGACTTAGAATCTATGCAGTGAATCAAAAATGAGATATGAGATGATATGGTTGTGTCTATGCATATGAGATGATCACAAGCCATGGTGTGAATGGGTGAGGGCAAATTTGGGGTGCATACACTGGGGAAGGTGACACGGACGGGTGTCAAGAAAATTATATATATATATATATTTGTGAGTGCAAAGGGGATACTTTGGCTTTCTGCTGGGGATATGACACGGACGGGTGTCACAAGGAGTATATACTGATGTTTGTGAATGTAAGGCCACTGCTTTAGCTTTAGCTCTCTGTTGGGGAATTTGGGGAGCATTCTGTATACTGCTGATGAATTGTCAATATTCACAAGTGTTTGATTCAAAACATGGCTTATGATTATGCAATATGTTTGGTTTTTTTGCCGTAATGCTCCGTATTAAACGGAATGCTACGCTTTGTGGGTGGATATGATGCAAATGCTATGATTATGCAAAGATACCAAACCGGGATTTGGATCCCGTGCTGTGAAGATCTCTGGTCGATCTGTTTGACGTAATCATCCCAGCTGGGGATGAGATTGTTGGTAGATCTGATGAAATGATTCTGCTTGGGGAAATGGGTCAATGATAGACTTATTCCTGACAATGAGGGACCCAGCTGGGGTCTGTAGAAGCTTTCGTCACTCTGTTGTGATTCCTTCGTGCATTGCTCTTCCGGATAGAGTCTGAAACTCTGTGGGGAAGTGGTTCCCTGGCTTTCGTACTCGGCTGAGGAAGAATGATCGGAAACTCGGTTGGGGGAAGTAACAAGAGGCAACTCAGTTGGGGAGAGAGCACTTCGGGTGCTAAGGCTGAATGAATACTGATTTGCCATCTTGCTGGGATGAAGCTTACATGCCCCAAGTTGTGCTTTGAATACTTGCAATCCTGCAAAGACAAGAGACGCACAAGTAATCCCGAGGTATCCCTTACTGGATTCCGTCATAGGTGTCAGACACTCCCGGGAGTAAGTATATTTCCTGCAAGCACGTATTTTTTTAGAAGAGAAGCATCTGTATTTATGCAATCAAATTTTTTAAAGACATCAGACATTCTTTGCAAACAAAAATTTACGAGACATTGTGTGACTGAAAAATCTGTTCTTATTAATTCATGTGCCCTGAATTGGTAAGATACAGTCAAAGACACATATCTCCTGAAATGAGGAGATTGTTACAAATTGAGAAACAAAAAGCTGGCAATGTTGACGACGCTTTAAGGAGCTTCCTCCTTTGCTATGACTTGTATGACTTTTGACGTTCTTCTCGTCTTGCTTTCCGAAGAAGGTTGATTCTGATCGGCGCTTGATCCTTTTGAAGCTAACCAAGTTGTAAGTGATACAAACGAATTCAGAATGCAGTTGTTCGCTTATTCCCCTATTTTGCATGGATCGCCCTTTCGGGTTTTCGATCCATCGGGGTACCCATTTTTGCCTGAGCTGTCCAATGCAGCTTTTCAACTCAGCGGGTGTACATTTTTTGCTTATTTTCCCTTATTTTTGCCCGAGTCTTTTATTCTGTTTTTGACTCGCCGGGATGCCCTATTTTTGCCTGGACTTACATTCTGTTTTTATGTCCAGCGGGTCATTTTTATGCGAAGTATTTTTTAACTGCATCTGAATTCATAGGGGACGGGAAGTCTTCACCATCCATGGTGCTGAGCATCAGCGCTCCACCAGAGAAAACTTTCTTTACTACAAACGGTCCTTCGTAGTTCGGAGTCCATTTGCCCCTGTGGTCTGTATGAGGAGGGAGGATTCTTTTTAGCACAAGATCCCCTACTTGGTACTCTCGGTGCCTGACTTTCTGATCGAAGGCTCTTTTCATTCTTTTCTGATATAACTGCCCATGACAGATTGCAGCCAATCTTTTCTCTTCAATCAGACTCAGTTGTTCGTATCGGGATTGGACCCACTCTGCTTCGTTTAGCTTAACATCCATTAGTACCCGTAGAGAGGGTAATTCAACTTCAACAGGTAGGACTGCCTCCATACCATACACAAGCTGATACGGTGTTGCCCCAGTGGATGTTCTGATTGACGTGCGGTACCCATGCAAGGCAAACGGTAGCATTTCATGCCAGTCTTTGTAGGTGACTACCATCTTCTGCACAATCTTCTTGATATTCTTATTAGCTGCCTCAACAGCGCCGTTCATCTTTGGCCTGTAAGGAGAAGAATTGTGGTGTTGGATCTTGAAGTCCCGGCATAGCTCTGCCATCATTTTCTTGTTCAAGTTGGAACCATTATCAGTAATGATTCGCTCGGGAACTCCGTATCGACAGATGATATCTCTCTTCAGAAATCTGGCTACCACTTGCCTTGTAAAATTTGCGTATGAGGCTGCTTCAACCCACTTGGTAAAATAGTCAATGGCGACCAGGATGAATCTATGGCCATTTGAAGCGGTTGGTTCAATCTTGCCAATCATATCAATTCCCCACATGGAAAAGGGCCAAGGTGAAGACATTATATTCAAAGGATTGGGAGGCACATGTACTTTATCCGCATAGATCTGGCATTTATGGCATCTTCTGGCATAGGCACAACAGTCGGCATCCATTGTGATCCAGTAATAACCTGATCTTAGCAACTTCTTAGCCATTGCATGTCCTCCAGCATGGGTACCAAAGGATCCTTCGTGCACCTCGTGCATCAACAAGTCTGCTTCTGTTCTATCAACGCATCTGAGGAGTACCATATCAAAGTTTCTCTTGTATAGGGAACCATCAGTGTTCAGAAAGAAACTACCAGCAAGCCTTCTCAAAGTCTTCTTATCATTGGAAGATGCCCCAGATGGGTATGTTTGATCCTCCAAGAAGCACTTAATGTCGTGGAACCAAGGCTTATCATCTTTGGCAATGTCTGCTGCAAATACATATGCCGATCTATCAAGTCTGGACACTGAAATCCGCGGTACAGAGTTGACGGCTTGAACTTTGATCATAGACGAAATGGTAGCCAGAGCATCTGCAAACTGATTCTCGTCCTGAGGGATATACTCAAGCTTGACCGTTGTGAAGAAAGTCAACAACCTTCTTGTATAATCCCTGTAAGGTATCAGATGATCCTGGTGGGTGTACCATTTGCCATTGGTTTGATTAACTACCAGAGCTGAATCTCCGAATACAGTCAATGTTTTGATCCTGAGGTCAATGGCTTCCTCAAGACCCATAATGCAAGCTTCGTATTCAGCTTCGTTGTTAGTGCAGTTGAAGGTGAGTTTTGCCGAGAAGGGCATGTGAACTCCCTTAGGTGTAATGAGTACTGCACCAACACCACAACCATTCATATTAACAGCCCCATCAAACATCATAGTCCATCCTTCTTCCGGGTCAGGCCCTTCAGTGTGAACAGGCTCTTCATGATCTTTCGCTTTTATGAACATGATGTCTTCATCAGGGAAGTCAAATCTCATAGGCTGGTAGTCATCAATGGGTTGCTCAGCAAGATATTCAGACAATACACTGCCCTTGATGGCTTTCTGAGAGGTGTACTGGATATCATATTCTGTGAGGATCATTTGCCATCTTGCAACCCGCCCGGTAAGAGTTGGCTTCTCAAAAATGTACTTAACTGGATCCATCTTTGAGATCAATAAAGTAGTGTGGGTCAACATATACTGCCTCAGTCGGCGAGCAGCCCACGCTAAAGCACAGCAAGTTTTCTCGAGCAGTGAATAACGTTGTTCACAGTCGGTAAACTTTTTGCTCAGGTAGTATATTGCATACTCTTTTCGACCAGACTCGTCATGCTGGCCCAGCACACACCCCATTGACTCTTCTAATACTGTTAAGTACATGATTAGAGGTCTTCCTTCAACTGGAGGCATAAGGATTGATGGTTCTTGCAGGTACTCCTTGATCTTGTCAAAAGCCTTCTGGCAGTCATCGTTCCACCTGACCGTCTGTTCCTTTCTCAACAGTTTGAACAAAGGCTCACAGGTTGCTGTAAGGTGAGATATGAACCGTGAAATGTAGTTCAATCTTCCTAGAAACCCTCGAACTTCCTTTTCAGACTTCGGTGCAGGCATTTCTTGAATGACTTTGACTTTATCAGGGTCAACCTCAATCCCTTTCTCGCTTACAATAAAACCCAGCAGCTTACCGGATCGCACCCCGAATGTGCATTTGTTGGGGTTCAACTTTAGTTGGTACTTCCTCAGTCGCTTGAATAGCTTCAGCAGATTTACCAGGTGGTCTTCTTCCGTGAGGGACTTGGCAATTATGTCATCCACATAACACTCGATTTCTTTATGGATCATATCGTGGAATAATGTCACCATAGCCCGTTGATATGTTGCGCCAGCATTCTTCAATCCGAATGGCATCACCTTGTAACAGAATATGCCCCAGGGTGTGATGAAGGTTGTCTTCTCCATGTCTTCAGGTGACATCTTGATCTGATTGTACCCTGAAAATCCATCCATGAAGGAGAATACCGAGAACTGAGCCGTATTATCAACCAATACATCAATGTGAGGTAATGGGAAGTCATCTTTCGGGCTGGCTCTGTTCAGATCCCGGTAGTCAACACACATTCTTACTTTGTCGTCCTTCTTAGGCACAGGTACTATGTTAGCAACCCACGGCGGATAGCTAGTCACAGCGAGGAACCCGGTGTCCCACTGCTTTTGTACCTCTTCTTTGATCTTCATTGCCATGTCTGGGCGAGTACGGCGTAGTTTCTGTTTAACCGGCGGGCATTCTTCTCTTAAAGGTAGCTTGTGCACAACAATGTCGGTGTCCAACCCTGGCATATCTTGATAAGACCAAGAAAACACATCCACATATTCCTGTAGCAGGTCAATCAGCTGTCTCTTCACTGAGTCTTGTAAACAGGCCCCGATTTTAACTTCTTTCACGTTTTCTTCCGTACCAAGATTAACTGTTTCAATCTCCTCCTGATGAGGAGTGATAACCTTCTCCTCTTGTCTCAACAATTGGATAGCTCTTCAGGAAGCTCGTAATCTTCTTCAACCCCTTCATCAGCTTGATTGATTGGATTGTCAAAGTCATACGAAGTCATAGCCGTGCTATTGTCGGTGCGGTCTGGAAGGCACTCTCTGCAAGGGTTCAGTTTGTTCATTTTAGTGATTGATTTTAATCTTGTTTAGAAAAGTGAAATAAAGTTATCATTTTGAAAACATTGCCATTTATTTTTTGTACAAAAAGAAAAATGGAAAAACAGTGAGCGGAAAAGAAAAAGGCTCATTTGCAAAAGATGTCTGATATTTCATTGATTAATCTTGTTGCACAAAAATTACAGATGGCCCGATTACAAAATGAGTCTTGTCATCTTGGGCAAGATGCAAGACTTGATGCATGCTTAAAGTATACAGGAAATAATAATTACTCTGCAGGAGTAACCCTTATAATTTCCTAGGAAGACCAGTTTGAGATACGGCTCCCCGGGATCCTTGGACGAATCCATCTCTCCAGGTTGCGTTCATCTTCCGACTCATCTTCCAAGTTGTTGACAGCATCAGGGGTGAGCATCCCCCATTAACAAAGTTGGGCTCCTTAGCAGCCTCTGCTTGATCTTGTTGAGTTGGTTTGTAACCCAACCCAAATCTATCTTCTTTCTTCTCCACAGGCAACAATTTGCCCCAGCCTTGAGCGTTTCCTTCTTCCACAACCTTCCGGGCTTGCTGGTAGGATGTCATGGAAGTCCCAAGTACAGCAGAGGTTTCATTTATGTTCAAGGCCTCAAACCCTTGACTCATCGTTTCGTGGATCTCCCCATCCATCTCAATATATTTGTAGGTAGCCAGATGGCTAACAAAAATATCTTCCTCTCCACAAATTGTAACGACTTGGCCCTCCCACTCGAATTTTAACTTCTGGTGAAGGGTAGACGTAACTGCGCCAGCGGCATGAATCCATGGTCTACCCAACAAACAGCTGTAGGCAGGCTGAATGTCCATCACGTAGAAGGTCGTTTTGAAAGTTTGTGGGCCAATTGTTACAGGCAACTCAATTTCTCCCAGAACTGATCTCTTAGAGCCGTCAAATGCTTCTTACTACCAAGTTACTGGGACGTAATGCCAATCCTTCATATTCCAGCTTCACAAGGGCCTTTTTAGGTAAGACATTGAGGGATGATCCTGTGTCTACCAGCACATGGGAAAGAACTGCACCCTTACATTCCATGGTAATGTGCAAAGCCTTGTTATGATTGCGGCCTTCCGAAGTCAAATCAGTGTTGGTGAATCCTAGTCCATTACTAGCATTAACATTTCCAACCACGGCTTCCAACTGATTGACTGTGATCTCTTCTGGCACATAAGCTGCGTGCAAGACTTTGAGTAGTGCGTTCCGATGAGCCTCGGAGCACATAAGCAATGATAGAATGGAGATCTTGGAAGGCGTCTGGTGAAGCTGGTCCACTATCTTGTAATCACTTGTCTTGATGATTCTCATGAATTCATCAACTTCTTGATCAAAAGGTGTTCTCAAAGCTTCCTTAACAGCTTGCTCTTCTTGCACCGTGCTCTTCCCTTTTGCCTTGGCAGCAGCTTCTGCTTCGGCAGTGGGTCTTTGAATTTGTGGGGCAAAGAGACGTCCGCTTCGAGTGAAGCCTCCGCCTCCCCCCACATTGTCTATTTGTGGTGAAGAAGTTGATGATTCGAAAGTGATTTTCTGTCCTTCGCAGTATAGATCAGAGCCGTAATGCCAAGGGATGGCATTACTGCTTTCGTAAGGTACTGGCCCAGGAACTGTGACAGTGACTGGACTGATGGCAGCTGCAGAAGGGACCATGATAGTCTGTGGATCATAATATATTGTGACTGGTGCTCTGGTAGGAGTGGCATTTTGTGAGTTGTAGGCAGAATCATTGGCAGGATCATAATAAATTGTAACTGTTGAGACACTTGCTGCTGAAGTTGTAGGAGACATTGTTGGAAGGATGGGTGTTGTTGTTGTAGGATTTTCTGAGTGAAGGGGTGCTGAAGTTGTAGAAGGGATGTTTGCTGATATTTGGTCCGTTGAAGTAACGGATGAAGCATTTGTTGATGAAACTGAAAAGTTGTCTGGAACAATGGTTGTTGCAGTTGCAGGGGATTCTGGAACTGTTGTTAGGGAGATTGCTGGATTGGTAGGTATTGATGTTGTGATTTGAAGCAGGCCACTCTGGATGAGACCATCTATTCCATCCCTCAAGTTATCACATCCATTCACTGAAATGTTGCAATAAGCACACCCTAGCTCACATCCCGGGAATATTTGACATTCAAGGAGTTGAGCTTTAATCTCCACCAAGGGTGTCCGAATCTGACCCACACTGGTTATCAAATAAGACGGCTTGTCTTCTTCAATAGCGTTGATTCTGGGACCACCATGGTGCGGCATAGGGTTCTTGTTAACATTTGGTGGTGGTGCAAAGTTTAAAGCTTTAGAATCTACCAAGTCCTGTACTTTCATGTGCAAAGCTCTGCACTTCTCTGTACTGTGGCCAGGTGCATTTGAGTGAAAAGCACATCTGGCGCTGGCGTCATAATTTCTGGGTAGACTGGCAGGATCTGGAGGTGCCAACGTCCTTAGCTCAACCAAGTTGAGTTTTAGGAGTTGTGGCAGTAATGTGGCATAGGGCATAGGAATCGGATTGATCGCCCTATTGGCCTGAGAAGGTCTCTGTTGAAACGGTCTTTGCTGATTGTTATTATTGGTGTTGTTGTTGTTATAATTTCTCTGAGGAGGATACTGAGTTTGTTGCTGGTAATTTTGTTGCTGAGGTTGATAAACCGGTTGAGGATGAATTGGAGCGGGAATGGTGACTGCTGCCACAGACCTATGAACATATTGGGGTCTGCCCCTGCTGGTATGGATAACATTGGTCTCGCCAGCTCTTCTTGGGCCTACAAAAGGCTTTCTTGGGTTGCTGGACGAGCTAGCACCGTTGTCAGAAATTTTACCCATCTTTAATAGGCTCTCAATTCTTTCCCCGGCTATGACTACATCAGCAAAGCTAGTGGAAGAAAAGGCAGCCAGCCTGTCAATGTATGTCCCTTGGAGGGTGTTCATAAACATATCAGCCATCTCCCTCTCTGACATGGGTGGCTGGACAGCAGCAGCAAGCTGTCTCCACCTTTGGGCGTACTCTCGGAAGCTTTCCCTGGATGACTGTGACATTCCCATCAGAAGGGTTCTATTGGGTGCCATATCCAAATTATACTGGTATTGTCTAATGAAGGCCTCTGCCAAGTCCTTCCAGCATCTAATGGTTGCTCTGATCAGGTGAGAGTACCATTCCCTTGAAGCTCCTGTTAAGCTATCCTCAAAATAAAACATCCATAGCTTTTCGTCCATGGTATATGCCTTCAGCCTCCCCAGAAAGGATTGAAAATGGGTCCGGGGACAGGAAGTTCCGTTATATTTCTCAAAGCATGGTGGTTTAAATTTGTGGGGAATCCTGACCCCGTCCACTAGACCCATGTCCATAACATCAAAGCCCAAAGAATTCTGGGACTCCAGTGATCTTAGTTTCTCAGCAGTCTCATCTAGCCTTATGTCATAGGCCTCCTCCCCAGCTCCCATTACTGTGAACTGATCTTCCTGGGGGTCCTCTTGCAGCACTCTACCTGCAGTGGCAGTCCCTTGCACATTAACAGGGATGTTGATCTCTGGATGCAGGTGGGGTCCATAGACTGGGGGATTAACATAAGGTTGGACTCTCTCATTGTTGCTTGTCCCAGCAGTCCCTGGGTGAGGGTCTTCCTGATTCCTCCCCTCTACCAGTGCTCTTAACCTCTCTTGGCTTTGAGCCATATTATTCATCACCTCCATAAACTGTGTCATCTGATTCCTCATTTCCAACCTCTCGTTGGCCATTTGGTTCCTGACCTCTGTAAGGTCCTGCTGTACCTGGTCCATCTGTATACCCGGAAGGTTGTTGCGGGTTGGATATCTGTGTGGACGGTTGAGTGGAAACACCCGACGTCGAGCAATAGTTCCTGAGTTCACAACAGAGTTAGTAACAATAAAACAAAAACCTACAAAACAAAACAAAAGGGTTAGTATGCAATGCAGTATGCTTATTTGTTTCCACGGTATCCGGCTTGGCACTTGGTTTTGACCTTTCCAGATCCCTGAGAAAGATGCTTGTGATGTTGCTTAAAGAATCCAGATAAAACAAACCAACACATATATTACAAAAAGTAAATGATACATAGTTTGTTTCTTACAATACATGCCCTCTGAGGGGTCAAAAATACAACATAAAGAAAAGTACATGAAATGAAGGCAACAACAAGCAAAAGTCAAACACCAAGACCAAACTCATCCTCCTGAACTTCCTTGAGAAGTGCTTCAGTCACAGGATCAGCTGGACGCTCTGTAAGATTCCTGATAAGGAGATTCCTGGTAGTTACAGCTGCAGTTAACTTCTTGTGTTGACTCTGGTCCTTTGACCTCTTCACACCAGCTTTAATCTTCAACTCTGAGATCTCTCTCTGGGCTGCTGCCAGGGCTTCCTGTTGCTCTTTTGCACTAGCTTCCAGTTGCTCAATCTTGTCCTGAGTCCTCTTATCCTCCAGAGTACGAGCTTCGGTGATCCTGACCCACCTAGCTTGACTCTCCTTCAGATACAAATCAGTCCTGGCCTTCTGGAACTGAGCTTCCTTGCAGGCATTCTTCAAGATCTGTTCTCCAGCCCTAGACTTCTTAATATAGTCCTCTGACTTTTCAATTCTAGCCAGATGCTCCACCTTCAGCTTCTCTAACCTCTCAATATCCAACCCACCATCACTCCTCTCCCAGAGGGTTTTCTGTAGAGCCTGAGTCAACTTCTCATTTCTCTCTTTCAATTTCTCAAACTCCTCCAAACTGACAGTGACAGGAAGTGGTGCTGAAGATGGCCCAGGTATATCTTCCATGGTGAAGGGCATCCCAGAAAATTGAGCCCTGGCATGGGACCACTCATAGTACTGTGCTGAGGCCACATTGTTGCATCTTCCCAGAATGGTTACTCCTTTGGTATGAACATTGTCCCAAGCCCAGGATGCTTGCCTGACAATAGCCAGATTAGGCTTAATCTCACAGTAAAGAGTCTCAGCTAAGTCTTGTGCCTTAGGAGTGTGGACCAATGCATAGCCCAATTGTCTTTTGAATAGCAGAGGGTTGTAATTGATGCAACCCTTCACTCCTATCAGGGGTACATTGGGAAACTGCCCACAACTGGTAATGATGTCTCTGCCCTTAGTGCTCTGAGTGCACCACCTGATATCAGCTGAGGTCAAAGCAGTGAGTCTTCTAGCCCAGTTCCTTTGCTGGTGAGGGTTCAAGAATGCATCAGTCTTTGGAAAATGCTTGAGAAGCCAAGTATGGAACAAAGGAGCACAGCACCTCACTAATCTTCCCCTTTGCTTTTCATTCCGCTGGTGGACAGAGTAGTAGAAATCTCCCAGTAAGGTAGGCACGGGGTTTCTCAGGATAAAAAGGTGGATTGCATTCTTGCTAATGAACTTAGGCTCATCTGCAAATAATATGACCCCATATATGCTAAGGGCCAATAAAGCACAGACTGCCTTCCATTCTCCTGAAGAGGCCTTCAGAATAGCCTGAGATATTAAGAAATCCAGATGCAGACCAGAGATTCCAGCCTTGGTGGTCATATTCTGCCCAATCAGAACTGGTTCCAGATGCAATGCCTTTGCTACTTCTTCATTGCTTGGAAAATCCATCTCAGGGTTGAAGGGGACTCCACCCCTGATAGGTACACCAACCAATGATGAATACTCCTCTAATAAAGGTCCCAACTGAAAGTCTTGAAAAGTGAAACACCTCAGAGGGGGATCATAGAACTGCAAGCAAGTATGAATCAAGCTCCTTTGTGAAGGGTCCAAATCCATAACCACATCAAGTATGCCTCCATAGTGTTCTCTGAACAGTGGTATATGGTCTGGAGTAATCAGGGTCTGGATCTTCCTGATGCTAGCCAACTCAGGCTCAAAGAAATGGTAGGAGATATTACTCTTCTTAGGTGCCATGTTGCTGAGGAAAAGCTGAGACAGATGCTAAGAATAATCACTGAAGATGGGCCACTGACAGGATGATGCAGGTGACTGAAGCAGGTGACTGATAACTGAAGTAGATACTGATGAAGATAGGTCTATGCTGATAAAGGGGTCAAAACCAAGCCAAAATATATGATGGATACCCTGAAAAAACAAATAAGCAAATGTTAAAATGATGCAATGATGGTGTATGCAAATGATATGCAAGGGTTTGTGACTGAGCTGGATCTGATCAAGTGCTCTGATATAAGTCCATGTATGTTCAAGAAATCCAGATGGAGGTTCATAAGTCCAGTAACCAAGGTGGGGGACTCAAATAAAGAGCCACATGTCCAGGGTTAAAAATTACAAGAACTGTTCCAACATGGAGTACTCTTAATCAAAACAAAGTAACAGGGTATGCTGAGGTCAAGGGTACCTGCAAACCTGTAAACAGCCCAACCCCCTCACAGGTGATGTTCTAAAACAAGGATCCTCAGACTTGGATCAGTTATGAGAAGTGTAAACACTTCTAACCCGGAGGTACAGTGTTTACAATAACCATAAAAGATCCTCCTCTAATTCACCTCAGTTTCTGAAGGTCAATACTAATGGTCATCCAGACTTAGCAGGCTTCCCAGATAGCCCTAGTACTACAGGAAATCTGCAGCACAAAGTTCTCAAGAAGAAACCCATATCTGAACCGTGTTTCATATTCCTGCACCAGACCGAGATGGAATGGGAAAGAACATGAACCACTCTAGCCTAGGTGTCACTCAGGTCCCAGGTATAGGACCTCAACTCTCAATAGAAAACCCACCCACCAAAGCAACAAAACAAATCCAGCCAGCACAGTATGACAGTATGATATATGTAAAGCTTATAAAGAAAGCAGTAAAACAACTGTACATAAAGCAGTAAATAAAGCAAATATACAAACACAATTAGCACATAACACCCCAGTAAACACAAATCAAACAAGCGCTAGGAGGAACCCACAAAAAGAACCAGAAGCCCTGGTTGCAGTATAAGGGTCCCCAGCAGAGTCGCCAAGCTGTCGCTCCCAAAAGATGAGACTGGCTCAAATATGGTACAGACGCGAACGGTCGGCGAAAGGAGATGCGAGAACACACAGGAGTGAACTCGCAAGGAATGAAAAGAGTCGCCAGCTAGGCATTTTTATCCCGGAGGAAAGGTAATGCTGCATAGACCTAGAAAGATATGGACAAGACGGTTGCGAACCAGAGAGACTGAGAAAGGGGGTTGGTTACAACCTGGGAAGGTATTAGCACCCAGATTGTCCGTCGTACTCGACGGGATCCACGCTTAAAAGATTTGTGTTTTAAAGGGGTAGTGTCAGTGCAATTTGTGTATAAAATAGCTGGAAAAGGATGTGCAGGTGTCAGTGTAAAAAGAATGCGAGGTGTGTAAATGTATAGTGTCAGTGTGGGAATAAGAATGAAATGCTCAAGATCATGAGGCTTAAATAATAAGGCTGAAAGAGGGGGAATATACAGAGACTTTTGTTCGATAACAGTTAAGTTATGCCTACGTATCCTCTCGTGCAATGAGGAAGTCAGAACACCGTAGTTCGACCCAAAGAGACTGAAAGATGAATTGACTTGATGAACTGCTTACTTGTCTATGCTCAAGTGTATGACCTGTCTGGCTCAGGTGCAAACTGTCTTGCATTAGACGGAAGAAGCGAGTTCTCGTTTATGAGTGAATGAGATGAGAAGAGAATCCCGAAGGAGACGATTATTGTTTGTTTTTGAGTTTTCAGTCTTTTATTGCTTTTGTCAGTTTGTCATAAGTTAATGAGCTTAAGCCTAAACCAATGGATTTAGTAAACTCATCACATCTTCCCTCTGATTAGGGGTAATGAGAATACCTTAAGTGTGAAGTCAGATTCTCACACTTAATCACCTTTGATGCAGGATTAAGATCATTAACCTACTTGTGATTATTTAGATGTTTTTTGGTGTTTTTGTTTAGTGTTAAGTAATGAGATTAAGCCATAATCAGGGATTAAACAGACTCATTACACCATCCTAATAGAAGGATAATAGATGAGAATATTTAAGCTGAGGAAAGCTCCTCAACTTAATCCATGATTAGGGATTAAACTCATGACAAAACAAAGCCTTTATTAAGTGGATTTTAGTTAATGATAAGATGATGAAGTGATTTTTAGGGTTTGTAAGACAACTTGAGGGAGACTTGTCCATTAACACTAGGGTTAGTCTTTCTTAACCAATTAAGGAAGAATTAGAACCCTAATGCAAGGCCCAAGTTACAAGCTTGATGTCTTGATGATTATTAAGTGGATTGATTAAGAGATTTAAACACATTAAGGGTTTAACACTTAGGATTAAAGTTATACACTCCATCCTAATAGAAGGATGCAGGCATAAACTTAATCACAAAGCCTTAAAGCCTTTAGGGTTTAGTCCCTGATTATGAGATGAGAAGAGAAGACTCAAAGAGACACAAAGGTAAAACTAAGTGGGGAGACTAATCAACACCCTAATCATTTTCATGCTTGGTAGTTCCTAAGGTTTGTGAGGTTACAAAGGGAAATCTTCAATGGAACCACCAGGAAGCAGATGAAAGGATCAGGAGGAGCAAAGCAACTTGCTTCATTCAAGAAGTCAAGTCACTTGAAGAAAGAAAGTAAGAAGAAGAAGAAAGAGCAAGCTCAATCTCAAACACAGGATAAAATGCAGCATGGATGCATAAAAGAGATGAAAAGAAGTTATGAGAAGTGAAGGCAAATTCACTTCTCAAAATTGCTTACCACCTGAAAAGTTAGTGAAAGAAATGCAATGCAATGCAAAATAAGATGAAATGACATGATGCAAATCAAAACCAGAAGCACATATGAGATTATAATGATGCTATGAGATGATGCAAACATGAATCAAGACATGGGGATGATCATACAAACTTATGGATGCAAATGAAGCAAGTTAAGAACCATGAACATACATGAAAGCTTATGGAATGCAACTGGCATACAACATGGCAAATGCAAGATGCAATGATCAAACATGCTTACAATATGTCTTAAGATGTCAAATGAATCAAATGGAGGTACAAAATGCTATGGCAAGTCAAGGTATGAATGCAAATGCAAGATGGATGCAAAAGGAAGCTCAAATTAGGGTTTATGATCAAAGCATCCAAACAAAAACCAAAATCAGAAGCAAACATCAAGATAAAAATTTGAAAATGCATTCAAAGGATCCCTAAACCTAATCTAACTCACTTCCCAAAGGAGAGGTTCCAACTCTTAACCTAATAAAAGTTATGAATTTCCTAAAAGTTCTAGGGTTTTAGGGTTCCTTAACAAGAAAAATGTCAAACAAATGGAAAATGAAAGATCAAATCATGCCAATTTAACCCTACAAACTACATGATATGCTAAACACAATGCAAAAAGAATCAAAGTCCAACTCTCAATGGTTAGGCAGAAATGATTTTTGGAAGCTTGGATCAAAATAATGCCTTGAAATGATTTTAATTGCATGAAAAATTCTTAAAAGATATCAAGATCAAAAAAGAAATTTGGTTTGAGGGTTGGACAATGTTTCTAAATGGTTTTAAATGTTTCATGAATTTTTTGGTGATTTTTAAATACCTAAAAGTATTTTTAATTAATTAATTCTCATTAATTAATTAAAAAATAAACTTTTAAATATTTAAAAATATTTTTTGAATGCAAAAAATAAAAATAAAAATGTTTTTGGTTTCTGAAATTAAATAAAAGTGTGTATAAAAAATTTCAGAATTTTTGAATAATTTTTGCTATTTTAAAATAAATGAACAAATTAAATGAAATAAAATGAATTAAAAATGAAATAAAAGGGAAAGTATGCGCAATGGAAGGCCAGGATTGATTCTGGGAGAGGGTAGTTTGACTTGGCGCGTGAATCAAGGGTCACAATTCAAACCTGGATAAATTAAGCTTATGAATTAATTAATTGGATTTAATTAAACTAATTGTGATTAGGGTTTCTGAGGACACATCCTGGCCATTCAAATGCGCGCCAGTCAACCTAAGTCAATGCATCTAACGCATCAGATTCAAAATCTCATTAATGACAGGATTAAACCCTAATTATTTTCAGGTGGCCGGAGAAGACCTCCGGTCGTCTTCTCCGGTGGGAACCCCACCTGAAAATTTCCAAAACCCTCAAAACCTCACTAAAATGAAATCTAAAAGAACAGAAATCATCCCCACATCCCCCTGAATCAAAACCCTAACTCAAAACTCATTTATCTTTCATCAATCGCTTGAATCGAAAGCAAACATTTTTAGGTCAGAAAAGTTTCAGAGTAAGATTAAATGCTTATTTCTCAACCATTTTCAAAACCAAGAACATCAGAATGATCAGCAAGACATGAAGAACAACTTAGAAACTTAAAAATCCATTTCTGGAAAAAATGTTCATGAAACTACCTGAGTTTGAAGCTTTTCAGTTTGCAACTTTCTGACCCCTTCTCTTCGTGCAATCTACTCCTTTTAGGCCCCTGATGAAGTCTTGATGCTTAGAAAGAGTTTGTGATGACTGGATTGGAAGTTTGCAGCAGTTCTGTTCAAGGTCAAGTGAGAATCGTGTTTGTGATTCTATGGCTTTCAGGTTGTTTTGAGAGTTGGTTTGTGTTCAGTGAAGCATGGTGAGAAGGTTTGTGAAGTTTTTTTATGAGTTTATGGCCTGTATGATGAGTTTCGAATGCTTTTGCTCAAGAGGGTGAAAATGAGAATGTTGTGTGGTGGCTGGTTTCAGGCTTGCTTGTTCTTATGTTTAGCTTGCATTTGATTAACATAAACAATTCCCATTGGTCAGATGACATGACATGTCCTTTATTGATTGGTATGGGTGCTTTTGCTAAAATGTCAACTTTGTGTAAGAAGGGCATGGGCAACTTGCTAGCCTAGTACAAGGAGGGTGTGCTGTGCGGCATGATGAGGGAAAAGGGCTAGGGTGGTTCAGCAAACTAGCCAGCAAGTGGGTGAGGAACTATGATGACTTTTGCAACTTGGTTCACTTTGGTTCTTATGAAAGAAACTTGATCCATGGGCCATGAAACATGTGATTCCTTGGGTGCATTCTGAACTGTAGATGTTGTGTGATCATGTTGTGTGGATTAGAAGCCCATTTGATGACTTAATTGGCCTTGAGAAGTGAATTTGCAACTTTGGCTCTTTGGTGCATGACTTGAAATTTAGTGATTTTTGCCAACTTTGACAAACCATAACTTTTGATACAAAATGAATTAGGTCATGTTCTTGTACTTTTTGAAAAGGGAAAGATCTATTCTACAACTTTCATGACCAAAGTTTTTTCATTTGAAGCTTTCTTGAATCAAAAAGTAAGGGTTGAAAAAGTTGCTTAAAATGACATTTTCATTAAATGTCAAACTTGCCCAAAAAGTCAACTTTGCAAAAGACTCGTAATTCTCCAATTTTGTGAACTTCCAATGTCTCCCATGATCAAATAAAGATCATATACAATAAAAATGATGAAGAACACCCTTTGGTTGGGTCATTGGGGGCCTCAGATGCCCTGATTTTGCACTGACTTGCTTGAAAAGTCAACCCTTGATCAGATGACCTCCCCATGGAATTTCTTCATGAAAATTGATATTCATACTCCTTATACCATATAGAGACCAATAGAAACAAGAATGACCAAAAAATTTGGAGTTATGGCCTCTGAAACCAAAACCCTAATTCTAGGTCATCTGTGCAGTCAAACCTGGCTCTGCTTCCATGCCATTTCCAGTTCTTGTGATTCTTTGCCATTCTTGACTTTGAGATGATTCAATATGATACTTGAACACACATAGGCCCCTTTGAAGTGATTGCTGACCTTTGGAGTGGCTCAAGAAGTTCTTGGATTGCTCAGATCACAAACCCTAGATGCAGATGACTTTGAACCAATGCAGTGTTTCAAAAATGTGGTATGAGATGCTATGATTGAGTTTATGCATATGAGGAGATCACAAGCCATGGTGTGAATGGGTGAGGGCAAATTTGGGGTGTTTACAAGTGTACCATTTGTCATTGGTCTGATTGATTACCAAAGCTGAATCCCCAAATACAGTTAAAGTCTTGATCCTGAGGTCAATGGCTTCCTCAAGACCCACGATACAGGCTTCGTATTCAGCTTCATTATTAGTGCATGCAAATGTGAGTTTTGCTGAGAAAGGCATGTGAACTCCTTTAGGTGTAATGAGCACTGCACCAACTCCACGACCATTCATATTGACAGCCCCATCAAACATCATTGTCCATTCTTCTTCTAGGTCAGGCCCTTCAGTGTGAACAGGCTCTTCGTGATCTTTTGCTTTCAGAAACATGATGTCTTCATCAGGGAAATCAAACCTCATTGGTTGGTAATCATCAATGGGTTGCTACGCTAGATAATCAGACAGTACACTGCCTTTGATGGCCTTTTGAGATGTGTACTGAATGTCATACTCTATCAGAATCATTTGCCATCTTGCAACCCTTCCAGTAAGTGGTGGCTTCTCAAATATGTACTTGAAGGGGTCCATCTTTGAGATCAACAAGGTAGTGTGAGTCAACATATAATGTCTTAGTCGGCGAGCAGCCCACGCTAAAGCACAACAAGTTTTCTCGAGCAGTGAATAACGTTGTTCACAGTCGGTAAACTTTTTGCTTAGGTAGTATATTGCATACTCTTTTCGACCAGACTCATCATGCTGGCCCAACACACACCCCATTGACCCTTCTAATACTGTCAAGTACATTATCAGAGGTCTTCCTTCAACTAGAGGCCTGAGAATTGGAGGTTCTTGTAGGTACTTCTTGATCTTGTCAAAGGCCTTCTGAAAATCCTCATTCCATCGGACCGTTTGTTCTTTTCTTAACAATTTGAATAGGGGTTCACAGGTTGCAGTAAGGTAAGATAAGAACCTTGATATGTAGTTCAATCTACCTAAGAACCTCCTAACTTCCTTTTCAGTCCTAGGTGCAGGAATCTCCTGAATGGCTTTTACTTTGTCGGGATCGACCTCAATTCCCTTTTCACTTACAATAAATCCCAGCAGTTTACCGGAACGCACCCCGAATGTGCATTTGTTGGGATTTAGCTTCAACAGATACGTTTTTCAGACGCTTGAACAACTTCAGCAGATTTACCAGATGATATTCTTCAGTGAGGGACTTGGCAATCATGTCATCCACATAGCATTCAATTTCTTTATGGATCATGTCATGGAATAATGTCACCATAGCCCGTTGATAAGTTGCACCGGCATTCTTCAGTCCAAATGGCATTACCTTATAACAAAATGTGCCCCAAGGTGTGATGAAGGTAGTTTTCTCCATGTCTTCGGGTGACATCCTGATCTGATTATACCCTAAAAATCCATCCATGAAGGAAAACACCAAGAATTGAGTTGTGTTGTCGACCAATACATCAATGTGAGGTAGAGGGAAGTCATCCTTTGGGCTAGCTCTGTTCAGATCCCGGTAATCCACACACATCCGTACTTTTCCATCTTTCTTAGGCACAGGTACAATGTTAGCAACCCAGGGCGGGTAACTAGTCACAGCAAGGAAATCGGCGTCCCACTGTTTTTGTACTTCTTCTTTAATTTACATGGCCATATCCGGACGAGTACGACGCAGCTTCTGTTTTACTGGAGGACAATCTTCTTTCAAGGGCAGCTTGTACATAATAATATTCGTATCTAGACCTGACATGTCTTGATAGGACCAAGCAAAGACATTGACGTATTCTCGAAGCATATCAATGAGCTGTTCTTTTACTGAAGCCTGCAGATTGGCCCCAAAATCTTCACTTCTTTCAAATCCTCTTCGGTACCAAGATTAACTGTTTCAACTTCCTCCTGGTTAGGAGTGGTCACTTTCTCTTCTTGCCTTAATAATATGGCTAACTCTTCAGGTAACTCATAGTCTTCTTCAACCCTTTCATCAGCTTGATTAATTGGATTGTCGAAGTCATACAAGATCATAGCAGTGCTATTGTCGGTGCAATCTGGAGGATAATATCTGCAAGGGTTGAGATTGGTTCGTTTTAGTGATCAATTTTAATCTTGTTTAGAAAAAGTGAAACTGAAGTTGTTTATTTTGAAAACATTGCCATTTTATTGTTTTGTACAAAAGTGAAAAAATGAAAAAGTGAGCGAAAAAGAGACTTGTTTGCAAAAGATGTCTGATATTCATTGATTAATCCATTTGCACAAAATTACAATATGGCCCTATTACAAAATGAGTCCTGACACCTTGGGCAAGATGCAGGACTTGATGCATGCTAAAAAAGACAGGAAATAATAATTACTCTGCAGGAGTAACCCTTATAATTTCCTGGGAAGACCAGTTAAGGACTTGATTCCCCGGGATCCTTGGACGTATCCAACTCTCTAGGTTGCGGTCGCTTTCCGCCTCGTCTTCCAGGTTGTTAACAACATCTGGGGTGAGCATCCCCCCACTGATGAACTTGGGCTCTTGAGCAGCCTCTGATTGATCTTGTCGGAATGGTCTGTAAGCCAAACCGAATCTATCTTCCTTTTTCTCCACTGGCAGCAGCTTGCCCCAGCCTTGGGCATTTCCATCTTCAACAACCTTCCGGGCCTGCTGATAGGAGACAATTGAAGTACCCATCCTATCCTCCTAGGATGCAGCAAATACTTCAGTCGTCGCCTCATTGACGTTCAGAGCTTCGAACCCCTGGCTCATGGTTTCATGGATTTCACCATCCATCTCAATGTATTTGTATGTAGCCAGATGGATAACAAAGATATCCTCTTCACCACAGATGGTGATAATCTGTCCTTCCCACTCATATTTCAATTTCTGGTGAAGGGTCGACGTAACTGCGCCAGCAGCATGAATCCATGGTCGACCCAACAAACAGCTGTAGGCCGGCTGAATGTCCATCACATAGAAAGTAGTCTGAAAGACCTGCGGACCGATTATCACAGGCAACTCCACCTCTCCAAGCACAGACCTCTTGGAGCCATCAAAAGCCCCGACCACCAGATTTCTTGGTCAGAGAGCTATTCCATCATATTCGAGCTTGACAAGAGCTTTCTATGGTAAGACATTGAGTGAGGACCCAGTGTCTACAAGAACATGAGATAGTACAGCTCCCTTGCACTCCAGGGTAATGTGCAAAGCTTTGTTGTTGTGACGTCCTTCTGCGGTCAAATTAGCATTAGTGAACCCTAGCCCATGGCTAGTATTGACATTTGACACAACTGTTTCAAGCTGATTCACCGTGATCTCTTCTGGCACGTAGGCAGCGTGCAGAACTTTGAGTAGTGCATCCCGATGGGCCTCGGTGAAGGAAAATTGCGATCTAAACGCAGCGGAAAACAAAAATTTCCTTTAGTGATCCTTACGAATGAGCATGGTCAGTGATAGAATCGTTACCTCTTTGTGGCGATTCAGATCTTTGATGCAGCGATCACAAGCGTTGATGAAGTGCAACGCCTCTACTCATTCCACACGAACAACTTCCGGTCACAGTGCTAGCTGCTTACGAACGGAATTATTTGAGTGAGAAAAGAGAATCAAAAACGAAATTGCATCAAGTAAAAGCTTCATCACAAGGGTTCCTTTTATAGACTCTCTTGTGGGCTGCGGGCTAAAAGCCCAATTCACATGATCCATAATAATATTATATATTATTATAATAACTATTATTATAATAAATATATTTATTTTATTATTATTTTATAACCATTATAAAATAACAATAATTATTATTATATTATCCGAATTTCTATTTTTCACTTAAGTGCACCGTACCTTACGGTGTTCCTTTGATTTCTCTATCTCTCATCAAACTGTCCTTATGTGTGTGACCCTGTAGGATTTCGTAACGTTAGTAATTATATTAAATTATATATTTAACATAATAAACAGTGAGCGGTATCTAGCAACACATCACTGCTACCCAAGTCACGAAAATGTCATGTGATCTGACAAAACCTTTTTCGTGATAATATATGTTTGTACAATTACCCTTTTGCCCCTATGTCTATATTGAACACAAGGCATACACTGTGTCATCCTTGTCCAGTTCAATATTGGGCCCTTAGACATTTCTCCTGTTATGCAGGATTGGCAAATTCCATCTAGGACACTCATGTCCCTCAGCATGCTTCGTGGAGTGCCCATCAACTGTCTTTATGATCATCCAGTTACGGATAATGTTTGATCAGCAATAAAGCACCCGACTCTACATCTAGGGTCCATAGTGGTTTCAGGTCGAAGGGTGGTAATACACCATTATCACCATGAGAATAACTTATGACACTTTGCATAACATAATATGTAGTATTCTCATAGCGGGTCAATCCGGTATAAATATTACTCCTAATATTTATACCTATATCAAGACTTGATAACCCTTTATCCATGATCCATGAGATGTGATCATCAGTCTATCTTCATAATAGTCTCAATGCTTTAATGTTATCCCACTTTGCAATAAAGCTTGACTACGGATATTTTAAGAATAATGTCTTTATGTTTAATGGGATCTCATGATTAAGTCACACTTAACATTTCATTAAACAGACTAACTATTCTAGGGACTTTATTATTCTGAAAGACAAACATAATAAAGAAATGCCTTTTTATTATTAAACGAATAATCCGATACAAGTACCAAAAAGTATTGGCCTCTAGGGCTTACACCAACAATCTCCCACTAGCACTAGAGCCAATTAGGCATACCCTTAATACCCATAGATCTAGTATGACCATCATGCTTCTGTTGCGCAAGAGGCTTTGTTAATGGGTCAGCGATGTTGTCAAGTGTAGGTACTCTGCATATCTTCACATCTCCCCGATCGATTATCTCTCGAATGAGGTGATAACGCCTAAGTATGTGTTTGGATCGTTGGTGAGATCTAGGCTCCTTAGCTTGTGCGATAGCACCATTGTTATCACAATATAAACCAATGGGATCCACAATGCTAGGGACTATGCCAAGTTCACTAATGAACTTCTTGATCCAAACAGCTTCCTTTGCTGCATTTTGAGGCAGCAATATACTCGGCCTCAGTTGTAGAATCAACAACTGTTTCTTGCTTTGAACTTTTCCAGCTCACAGCGCCACCATTGAGACAGAACACATAACCAGATTGTGATCTAAAATCATCCTTATCTGTCTGGAAGCTAGCATCAGTGTAACCAATTACATCAAGCTCTTCCTGACCTCCATATATCAAGAATGAATCCTTAGTCCTTCTCAAGTACTTAAGGATATTCTTGACAGCTACCCAGTGAGCATCACCGGGATCAGATTGGTACCTACTCGTTGCACTTAATGCATACGAGACATCTGGTCGAGTACATAACATGGCATACATGATAGATCCTATTGCAGATGCATATGGAATCTTATTCATGCGATCCCTTTCTTCCTTAGTTGAAGGGGATTGTGTTTTTGATAAACACAGACCATGTTGCATAGGTATGAATCCTTTCTTGGAATCATGCATATTAAAGCGTCTCTACACTTTATCTATGTATGTACTCTGACTTAGGCCAAGCAGTTTTTGTGATCTATCTCTATAGATCCTAATTCCTAATATATAGGCTGCTTCACCTAGGTCTTTCATAGAAAAACAATTCCCTAACCAAGTTTTCACTTGTTGCAAGGTAGGGACATCGTTTCCAATGAGTAATATGTCATCTACATATAATACCAGAAACACGATCATGCTCCCACTAACCTTCTTGTAGACACAAGGTTCATCTTCATTTTTGATGAATCCATATTGTTTTACGGTTTCATCAAAACGAAGATTCCAGCTTCTGGAAGCTTGCTTCAATCCATAGATTGATCGCTGTAACTTGCATATCTTTTGGGCATCTTGTGGTATGTCAAATCCTTCAGGTTGTGTCATGTACACATCCTCAAGAAGATTCCCATTAAGGAAAGCAGTTTTGACATCCATCTGCCATATTTCATAATCATGATATGCAGCGATGGCAAGTAAAATCCGAACAGATTTAAGCATTGCAACTGGTGAAAAGGTTTCATCATAGTCAACCCCATGAATTTGTTTATAGCCTTTTGCAACCAGTCTTGCTTTATAGGTATGTATCTTACCATCCATGTCAGTCTTCTTCTTGAAGACCCACTTGCATCCTATAGGGTTAACTCCTATAGGAGGTTCTACCAAGGTCCAAACCTGGTTTGTGTACATGGAATCCATTTCAGATTTCATGGCTTCTAGCCACTTCTCAGACTCAGGACCAGTTATGGCCTCTTTGTAGGTCACAGGCTCATCTTGATCCATGAGTAATACATCACCCTGATCACTTATGAGATATCCATATCTCTCAGGTTGGTGACGTGTCCTGCTTGACCTACGCTGGTCTTGTTCTACTTGAGCAGGTTGCTCTTCCACAACTACTTGTGTTTCCTGCTCTAGTTCCTCCATAGGTGTTTCAATGTTTTGTGATTCTTGAATTTCTTCAAGCTCTATTTTCCTCCCACTGTTTCCTTTGGAAATAAAATCCCTTTCCAGAAAGACTCCAGTTCGAGCGACAAACACTTTGCCCTCAGAAGGATTGTAGAAGTAATATCCTCTTGTTTCTTTAGGATACCCCACAAATAAGCATTTGTCAGATTTGGGCTCAAGCTTGGTTGAAATTTGTCGTTTGACGTAAACTTCGCAACCCCAAATCTTCATGTAAGACATATGTGGTTTCTTACCACTCCATATCTCATATGGTGTCTTATCAACCTTTTTGGATGGAACACGGTTAAGTGTGTAAGCTGCTGTTAATAATGCATGTCCCCAAAAGGAGTTTGGAAGATCGGCGTGACTCATCATGGATCGGACCATGTCTAACAAGGTTCGATTTCTTCTCTCAGATACACCATTCCATTGTGGTGTTCCAAGAGGAGTAAGTTGGGATAGAATCCCATACTCTTTTAGATGGTCATCAAATTCTAGGCTTAAATATTCACCGCCTCGATCTGATCGAAGAACTTTAATATTCTTCCCTAGTTGGTTTTGTACTTCATTCTTGAATTCCTTGAACTTTTCAAAGGACTCAGATTTGTGTTTCATTAAATACACATATCCGTATCTACTGAAGTCATCAGTGAAAGTGATGAAGTACTGAAAACCTCCTCTGGCTGGTATGTTCAGTGGTCCACATACATCAGTATGTATGAGTGCCAAAAGATCATTAGCCCTTTCACCTTTTCCTGTGAATGGGGACTTTGTCATCTTTCCAATTAAACAAGATCTGCATGTGTCATATGATTCATAATCAAAAGAGTCCAAGAGTCCATCTTTATGGAGTTTGGAAATGCGTTTCTCATTTATGTGGCCTAATCGACAGTGTCAAAGGTAAGTTGGATTCAACTCATTAGGTTTCAACCTTTTAGTATTAATGTTATAAATTGGCATTTCAAGATCAAGGACATATAGTCCATTATTCATTTTTGCAGTAGCATAGAATATATCATTCAAATAAATGGAGCAACAATTGTTCTTTATTATGAATGAAAAACCAAACTTGTCCAAACAAGAAACGGAAATAATATTCCTGCTAATTGCAGGTACATAATAACAGTTCTCTAACTGAATTATTAAACCACTAGGTAAAGTTAAAACATAAGTTCCTACAGCTAAAGCAGCAACCTTTGCTCCATTGCCAACTCGTAGGTCAACTTCACCTTTTGCCAAATCTCTACTCCTTTTTAGCCCCTGCACATTAGTACAAATGTGAGAACCGCATCCAGTATCTAATACCCATGATGCAGAAGTAGATAAATTAATTTCAATAACAAAAATACCTGAATTTGAAGTCTCTACTCCATTATTCTTATCTTCCAGGTACTTTGGGCAATTTCTCTTCCAATGTCCGGTCTTACCGCAATGGAAGCAAGTGCCCTCCTTTGCTATTCCTCCACTAGGCTTCAAAACAGGAGGAGTGGGTTTGGGTTTGGCAACTTCCTTGCCTTTCCCTCTACCACCCTGTTTGATGGGCCTCTTGTTCTGTTTCTTTCCATTACTGACCATCAGAATGGATTTCCCTTTTGTCTTCATATTCTGCTCAGCAGTTCTCAACATGCCTAGCAGTTCTGGAAGACTTTTGTCCAAGTCATTCATATTGAAATTCAGGACAAACTGACTGAAGCTCTCTGGCAACGATTGCAAGATCATATCAATCGCAAGTTCTTTTCCAAGGGGAAACCCTAATCTGTCAAGGTTCTCCACATACCCAATCATCTTGAGTACATGGGGACTTACAGGGGCTCCCTCAGCTAACTTGCTGTTAAAAAGGGACTTTGAAACCTGAAACCTCTCATTTCTTGCTTGCTCTTGATAAAGCATTTTCAGATGTCCGATCATATCGAACGCAGACATGTTCTCGTGTTGCTTTTGCAACTCAGAGTTCATGGTAGCAAGCATGAGGCAAGCGGTTTCATTTGCATCATCGAAATGCTTCTTATAAGCATCTCTTTCTGCCTTTGGTGCAGAACTAGGAGGTTCCTCCTCAGGAACTGGTGTCTCCAAGACATACAGCTTCTTATCGTGCTTGAGGACAGTCCTCAGATTACGGTGCCAATCCAGGAAATTTGTCCCAGACAATTTTTCCTTATCTAGGATGGATCGCAAAATATTGTTCGATGTGTTTGTTGTCATGGTAATCTACAAGAGAAATATGAAAATATAAGTATCATTAAAACAACATATTTAATTAGGCCTTTAATCAAATATGCTCCCACTATTTTATTCAAAACAAATGACCCTCATCATTTGATTCGGAAAATCCTGTTGGAAGACTTTCTAGTGGGTCGAGATCCATGTTTCACTTTGTTTTAAGTCAGCGTTAGGCTGATTACACAAAACTAAGTTATTTAGGTAGGAACTCCTTCCAATTGTATCTCATACAACTCTCGAATATTTTCAATTGGGTGAATAACTCCTTATTCTGATCCATCACATGAATCATTCCCAATTCTTGCTTCTAAACATGTATAATCTTATTATAATTTGTTTAGTTAAGTTTGACCCATTGTTTTAGCAATTGGATATTACAATTATCCCATCACACCTTACTAATATAGAACATGCACCTCGCGTAGGCGAAACCTACAATGCTCGATACTAGTCTTGATGAGTGCTAAAAATTGGAAAGCATAAACTTAATATTTAATTTTGAGGGAATTTGTTATTAGTTTGATCTCACCGGCTTAACATGCAAAACGTCTCTCACATGCATCAACATACAATTACATGCATCAACATACATATAAAAAGATACAATTATGGCCCCTAACGCAATTGTTCTCTCAAGCCAATGAGAGAACCTAAGCTAACCTAATAACGATCTAAGCTTCTCCAAGCATGATCTCCAAGGTTATCCTCCTTTAATATTGAATACTTCTTTTTTCTTCATAACATAATATTACATTACATATAAGAAAACTCGTTTTACATACGAGGGAGTGAGATGAGAAAAGAAGTTACATAAAGAGATTGAGAGAGAGGCACGACACGCAGGCCGTATTTAAAAATCCCAAAACAATAATAAAGGATAAACTAAGGCCATAACTGATCACCACAAATAAATAATAATAAACACACTTTTATTATTAGTTTAAAATTCCGATAATTAAATAAACTAAATTAAATTTCGGCTGATTGATCACACTTTGCAGACTTAGCCGGGGGTTCCGCTGCCCGGGCAGCGCCTCCTTGCGGGGTTGTCAGGGGCAGCGCCCCGGCGAAAAATTTTATGAACACTTCATTGTATTTCACGTCGTTTCCTGCACAACTTTTGTGCATTTACAACCCCAACCGGAAAAGTCTGCGGCAATACAACACTTGTACTGACATTAATCCTAATGCAACAATTTCATGCCGTCAAACACAACTCGATTGATAACTCAATATGATAGATCAACATGTCATTGCTTCACCATACTAACGTCGGATTCCGAAGCGAATGAAAATGATGATCTTTCAAAAGAATTACAATCCTTATGTGATTGAATGGATGAAATCAAAACAGTATATCCCATATACCATCTTTGCATCAGAATTTCTTATATCTTATATAAAAGTGATCGATCTAATTGTGTAACCTATGGATGATCAATGTATCGCACAACTTCACCATACTAATGTCGGATTCCGAAGCATAATCAACATCAATCATCCAAATCGTACACAACAGATGCCAAATTTAATTAATCGTTTATTGTTAAATTCGTTATGTGTTTTAATCGAATCAAATACAGAAAAAAAAACGGAAATTTAACAGCTATCAGATCCATGGTTTCGTAAGTGGCTCTGATACCACTGAAGGAAAATTGCGATCTAAACGCAGCGGAAAACAAAAATTTCCTTTAGTGATCCTTACGAATGAGCATGGTCAGTGATAGAATCGTTACCTCTTTGTGGCGATTCAGATCTTTGATGCAGCGATCACAAGCGTTGATGAAGTGCAACGCCTCTACTCAGTCCACACGAACAGCTTCCGGTCACAGTGCTAGCTGCTTACGAACGGAATTATTTGAGTGAGAAAAGAGAATCAAAAACGAAATTGCATCAAGTAAAAGCTTCATCACAAGGGTTCCTTTTATAGACTCTCTTGTGGGCTGCGGGCTAAAAGCCCAATTCACATGATCCATAATAATATTATATATTATTATAATAACTATTATTATAATAAATATATTTATTTTATTATTATTTTATAACCATTATAAAATAACAATAATTATTATTATATTATCCGAATTTCTATTTTTCACTTAAGTGCACCGTACCTTACGGTGTTCCTTTGATTTCTCTATCTCTCATCAAACTGTCCTTATGTGTGTGACCCTGTAGGATTTCGTAACGTTGGTAATTATATTAAATTATATATTTAACATAATAAACAGTGAGCGGTATCTAGCAACACATCACTGCTACCCAAGTCACGAAAATGTCATGTGATCTGACAAAACCTTTTTCGTGATAATATATGTTTGTACAATTACCCTTTTGCCCCTATGTCTATATTGAACACAAGGCATACACTGTGTCATCCTTGTCCAGTTCAATATTGGGCCCTTAGACATTTCTCCTGTTATGCAGGATTGGCAAATTCCATCTAGGACACTCATGTCCCTCAGCATGCTTCGTGGAGTGCCCATCAACTGTCTTTATGATCATCCAGTTACGGATAATGTTTGATCAGCAATAAAGCACCCGACTCTACATCTAGGGTCCATAGTGGTTTCAGGTCGAAGGGTGGTAATACACCATTATCACCATGAGAATAACTTATGACACTTTGCATAACATACTATGTAGTATTCTCATAGCGGGTCAATCCGGTATAAATATTACTCCTAATATTTATACCTATGTCAAGACTTGATAACCCTTTATCCATGATCCATGAGATGTGATCATCAGTCTATCTTCATAATAGTCTCAATGCTTTAATGTTATCCCACTTTGCAATAAAGCTTGACTACGGATATTTTAAGAATAATGTCTTTATGTTTAATGGGATCTCATGATTAAGTCACACTTAACATTTCATTAAACAGACTAACTATTCTAGGGACTTTATTATTCTGAAAGACAAACATAATAAAGAAATGCCTTTTTATTATTAAACGAATAATCCGATACAAGTACCAAAAAGTATTGGCCTCTAGGGCTTACACCAACACTCGGAACACAACAGCAGGGATAAGATAGAGATCTTTGAAGGAGTCTGGTGGAGTTGGTCCACAACTTTATAGTCACTTCTTTTAATTATCCTCATAAATTCATCCACATCCTGATCGAAGGATGATTTATGAGTCTCTTTTGGTGCAGGTTCTTCAAGTATCACACTCTTCCCTTTGGCTTTGGGAACAACTTCTGCCTCAGTGTTGGTTCTGGGAGCTTGTGACGCAAAGATACGTCCGCTTCGGGTGAAGCCTCCGCCTCCCTCGACATTGTCCACTTGGGGAGTGAGAATTGGAGAATCAAGAAGGACTTTTTCTCTGTTGCAGTATAGGTCAACACCATAATGACATGGTATGGCACTGTCTTTATCATATGGAATTGGCCCGGGCAGCGTGATAGTGACTGGGCTTACTGCAGTAGATGTTGGAACCGTAATTGTCTGTGGATCATAGAAAATAGTAACAGGACCTCTGGTGGACGTTGGTGGTGGTGAATTAAAGCTTGGTTGAAACGGTTGTTGAGATTGTTGAAAATTGCTGGAGTTCGGGACCGTTGTCGGGTCGTAATAAATTATAACTGTGGAAACGTCATTGTTGGTGGTTGCTGGAGTTGTAGAAGGAGATGAAATGGAACTATTGTTTGTTGAAATGATGGAAGAAGTGTTCACTGAAGTTGTAGATGAATCAGTAGGAACAATGGTTGTTGCAGTTGTAGGAGAATCATTCGGAACAATGGTTGTTGCAGTTGTAGAAGATTCACTTGTTGTTGACAAAAGGGTTGTTGGTGTTGTAGAAGCAGTTGTGGTAATTTGCAGAATGCCTTCTTTGATTAAGCCATTAATTCCACTCCTCAAACTAGTACACCCGTTCTCGGAAAGCTTGCAAGATTCACAACAGGCCTCGCAACCTGGAAACACTTGGCATTTCAAAAGCTGAGCTTTAACCTCTGCCAGAGGTGTCTGAATACATGCAATGTCTTCTATTAAACTCGTGGGTGAGCCTTCCTCTATAGCATTAATCCTTGGCCCACTGTGGCTTGGCATAGGATTTTTCATTACATTGGGAGGTGGTGCAAAGTTCAGGGCCTTTGAATCTACCAGATCCTGGACCTTCATATGCAGGGCTCTGCATTTTTCCGTAGAGTGACCAGGTGCGTTAGAATGAAAAGCACACCTAGCATTGACATCGTAGTTTCTTGGAAGGTTCTGAGGATCAGGTGAAGCTAATGTCCTCAACTCAACAAGATTGAGCTTTAGAAGTTGTGGGAGCAGCGTAGCATACGGCATCAGAATAGGGTCAATCACCCTGTTGATCTGAGATGGCCGCTGTTGAAAAGGGCATTGTTGATTGTTGTTATTGTTGTTGTATGATCTTTGTTGAGGAAACTGTTGTTGTTGTAGAAAATGTTGTGGTTGTTGAGTATACTGAGGAGGTGGAGTAGGGATAGTAACAGCAGCAACTGTTCTGGGCAGGTATTGGGGTCTCCCTCTTCCCATGTGCACAGAGTTTGTCTCACAAGATCTACGGGGCCCAGCAAATGGCTTCCTTGCACTGCTTGAACTGGCACCGTTGTCGGAGATCTTTCCCATCTTTAGTAAGCTCTCAATTCTCTCCCCAACTATCACCATATCTGCAAAGCTGGTGGAAGAAAATGCAGCCAATCTATCAATATAAGTACCTTGGAGAGTATTCATGAACATGTCTTCCATCTCTCTTTCAGACATAGGGGGTTAAACTGCAGCAGCCAGTTGCCTCCACCTTTGGGCATATTCTCTGAAGTTTTCACGGGTAGACTGAGAAATTCCCGTTAGAAGGGTCCTGTTTGGAGCCATGTCCAAGTTATACTGATATTGACGAATAAAAGCTTCAGCCAAGTCTTTCCAGTTTCTTACTGTGGCTCTGGTCAAGTGGGAGTACCATTCTCGGGATGCCCCTGTCAAGCTATCCTCGAAGTAAAACATCCACAGCTTCTCGTCCATGGTGTATGCTTTTAATCTTCCCAAGAATGACTGAAGGTGGGTACGTGGGCAAGATGTGCCAGTATACTTTTCAAAACACGGGGGTTTGAACTTGTGAGGAATTCTCACCCCTTCCACCAATCCCATGTCCATGACATCAAAACCTAGGGAGTTTTGGGATTCAAGAGACCTCAGTTTCTCTGCAATTTCATCCAAACGACGGTCGTAAACCTCATCTCCAGCCCCTACTACAGTGAACTACTCTTCTTGAGGATCTTCCTGCAAGACCCTTCCTCCAGCAGTGTTACCCTGGGTATTTCTTATGGTATTAATATTTGGATTCAAATGAGGTCCAAACTCTGGTGGATTAGTGCGAGGTTGCACGTGATCGTTGTTACTGGTACCTCATGTACCTGGATGGTGTTCCTCAGGAGTTTGTCTCTCGACCAACTCCCTCAGTCTTTCCTGGCTCTGAGCTAAACCAGTCATTACAGTCATGAATTGAGTCATCTGATTTCTATCTCAACCCTCTCATTGGCCATTTGGGTCCTCACTTCATTCAAGTCTTGCTGAACTTGATCCATCTGAAGTCCCGGAAGGTTGTTTCTTGTCGGGTACCGATGTATTCTGTTGACAGGGAACACTCTTCTGCGAGCAATGTTTCCTGAAACCACAACAAAGTGAGAAACAGTAATAAGACAAAGACCTACAAAACAAAGAAAATGTTAGTATGCAATGCAGGATGCCTATTTGTCTTCCAAGGGTATCCGGTTTGGTTCTTTGGTTTTGACCTTTCCAGACCTCGAGGAAATGCTGATGATGAAGAGAGATAGATAAGCCCACCAAAAATAATACAAACTGATATATTACAAAGAGTGAAAATACATAGTTTGATTATAAATAATATCCCCATGGTGGGTCAAAATACAACAATAAAATCAAAAAGTACAACAAAAGGAAAGTACAAGCAAAAGAGATCAAACATCCAATCCAAAGTCATCCTCCCTGACTTCCTTCAGAAGGGTCTCAGTCACTAGACCTACTGGGTGCTCTGTGATAGTCCTGATGAGGAGGTTCCTGGTAGCAATGGCACTGGTTAACTTCTTATGCTTATCCTGATCCTTTGACCTCTTCAACCCCGCTCGGAGTTTCAATTCAGATATCTCCTTCGTTGCTGCTAACAAAGTTGCCTGATGCTTCTTCTCACTAGCCTCTAGTTGCTCTATCTTAGCCTGAGTCCTTTGAGCTTCTTGCGCACGGGCTTCAATAATCCTGATCCACCTAGCCTAGCTTTCCTCAAGATAATGCTCCGCCCTAGCCTTCTGAGTCTTTGCTTCCTTGCAAGCATTCTTCAGTATTAATTCCCCTGCTCTAGCCTTTCTGATGTAGTCATCCGTCTTCTCAATCTTGATCAAATGCTCAATCCTGGGCCTTTCCAATCTCTCATTATCTAGACGGCTGTCATTTCTCTCCCAGAGAGTCTTCTTCAAGGCTTCAGAGAGCTGAGTATTCCTTTCTTTCAGTTTCTCAAACTCTTCCAAACTAACAGTGGCTGCAGGTTGCACTGTTGAAGGTCCAGGTACATCTTCTAAGGTGAATGGCATCCGGGTGATCAGTGCCCTAGTGCGAGACCAATCAAGATACTGTGCTGAAGATATATTGTTGCATTTGCCCATGATAGTTGTCCCCTTAGTCTGAATGTTATCCCAGGCTCAGGCAGCTTATCTGACAGCAGCAGAGTTATGCTGGATTTCACAATAGAGGGTCACAGTCAAATCTTGCCCCTTGGAGGATGAACCAAAGCATACCCTAATTTCCTCTTAAAAAGTCAAGGGTTGTAGTTGATGCAGCCTTTTACTCCAATCAAAGGCACATTAGGATATTGCCCACAGCTAGTAATGATGTCTTTGCCCTTGGTGCTCTGAGTGCACCATCTGATGTCTTCTGAAGTCAAAGCAATCAATCTCTTAGCCCAGTTCTTTGGCTGATGAGGGTTCAGGAAAGTGTCTGAGTTTGGAAAATGTCTTAACAACCAAGAGTAGTATAGGGGAGCACAGCATCTGACCAGTCTTCCTCTTTGCTTCTCATTCCTATGGTGCACTGAGTAATAGAAGTCTCCAAGCAAAGTGGGGACTGGGTTCCTCAGTAAGATCAGGTGAATAGAATTCTTGCTTACAAACTTTGGCTCGTCTGCAAACAAGATAATTCCATATATACCGAGGGCTAGGAGTGCACAAAAAGCATCCCACTTCCCTGCTGCAGCATGCAGGGTGGCCTGAGAGATCAGGAAATCTAAGTGAAGGCCTGGAACCCCAGTCTTGGTGGTCATGCTCTGATCAATGAGGGCAGGCTCCAATTGCAATGCCTTAGCTATGTCTTCATTCTTTGGAGCAACCATCTCAGGGTTGAAAGGAATCCCTCTTCTGATAGGAACTCCTAACAACATGGAAAATTCTTCTAGCAAAGGTCCCAACTGAAAATAAAGGAATGTGAAGCATCTGAGAGGAGGGTCATAAAACTGCAAGCAAGTATGGATCATGCTCCTCTGGGATGCATCCAGGTCCATGATCATGTTCAATATGCCTCCATAATGTACTTTTAATAGTGGGACTTGATCAGGAGTAATGAGAGACTGGATCTTCCTGATGCCTGTCAGGGTGGGCTCAAAGAAGTGGTATGTGATGTTGCTCTTCCTGGAAGTGTCCATGATGATAATGGATGCTGGTGAAGAAGCTGAGATAAACCCTGATGAAGGTAACTGCTGAAGACTGATGAAGTCAACTAGAGGAGAGTCTCTGACAAACTGATGAAGGTGCTGGAGAAGATAACTGAAGGAGTCTGAGCAGCATAATGGGTCAAAACCAAACCAAAGATAATAAGGTGGATACCCTATAAAACAAATAAGCAAATGTTAAATGATGTATGCAGAATGATATGCAAAGGGTTTGTGATCAAGTGCTGGATCTGTTATCTGCCTTGATAGGGTCCACGTATGTTCATAAGTCCAGATGGAGACTTAGAAATTCAGTAACCAGGTGGGGGACTCAAATAAAGAGTCACAAATACAGGGTATCACAAGAACTGTCCAAAATGATGCATTCTTAAAACAAAACTGGTAACAGGGTATGAAGTGGCCAAGGGTACCTGCAAACCTGTAAACATCCCAACCCCCTCACATGTATTGTTCTAGAACAAAGATCCTCAGACTTGGATCAGTTATGAGAAGTGTAAACACTTCTAACCCGGAGGTACGGTGTTTAAAATAACCATAAAAGATCCTCCTCTAATTCACCTCAGATGCCGAAGGTCATAAAAGGTCATCCAGACTTAGCAGGCTTCCCAAATAGCCCTAATAATACAGGAAATCCATAGCACAGAGTTCTCAAGAAGAAACCCATGTCTGAACCGTGTTTCATATTCCCGCACCAGACCGAAATGGAATGGGAAAGAATATGAAGCCACTCTAGCCTATGTGTCACTCAGGTCCCCAGTATGGAACCTTAATCACTCAATGATCCCCACCCACTAAGGAAACAACAGATCCAACACATGATAATGACAGTATGAAATGCATAAAAACTGTAAATGAAGGCAATAAATAAAGTTGTACAGAAAGCAATAAATAAAGCAATAAACAAATAAGCACAAGTAGCACATAACACCCATGTAAACAAAAATCAAACAAGCGCTAGGAGGAACCCACAAAAAGAACCAGAAGCCCTAGTTGCAGCCAAGCTTCCCCAGCAGAGTCGTCAAGCTGTCGCTCCCCCGAAAAGACACCTGGTCAGATAGGGTACAGACGCGAACGGTCGGCGAAAGGAGAAAATGAAATGAAATGAATAAGGTCGCCAGCTAGGCATTTTTATCCCGAAGGAAAGGTAATGCTGCATAAACCTAGAAAAAAGATGGATACGACATTTGTGAACCAGAGAAACTGAGAAAGGGGGTTGGTTACAACCTGGGAAGGTATTAGCACCCAGATTGTCCGTCGTACTCGACGGGATCCACGCTTAAAATATTTGTGTTTGAAGGGGGTAGTGTATGTGCTATCTGTGTGCAAAAGCTGGAAGAGAATATACAAGTGTCAGTGCAATAAGGTAAAGTTAAATGCTCAGGAATGAGGCTTAAGAAGAATGCTGAAAGAGGGGGAAGACACAGAGACTTTTGTTCGATAACAGTTAAGTTATGCCTACGTATCCTCTCGTGCAATGAGGAAGTCAGAACACCGTTGTTCGACTCAAAGAGACTGAAAGATAAATTGACTTGTGAACTGCTTGCTTGCTTATGCTCAAGTGTATGACTCGTCTGGCTCGAGTGCTAACTGTCTTGCATTAGACGGAAGAAGCAAGTTCTCGTTTGTGAATGAATATGATGAGAAAAGAATCCCGAAGGAGACGAGTATTGTTTGTTTTTTGTGTTTTCAGTTTTTTATTGTTTTTGATGTTTGTCATAAGTTAATGAGCTTAAGCCTAAACCAAGGGTTAGTAAACTCATTATATCCTCCCTTTGATTAGGGATAATGAGAATACCTTAAGTATGAGATAAACATCTCAACTTAATTACCATGATGGTGTAGGATTAAGATCATTAACCTACTTGTGATTATTTAGATGTTTTTGGGTTTTTGTTTAGTGTTAAGTAATGAGTTTAAGCCATAATCAAGGATTAGTGAACTCATTACACCATCATAATAGAAGGATAATAGATGAGCACACTTAAGCTGAAGAAGATACCTCAACTTAATCCTTGATTAGGGATTAACCTCATGACAAAACAAGCCTTTATTGAAGTGGATTTTTATTAAGGGTAAGATTAAGAAATGAGTTTTATGGTTTGTAAGACAACTTGAGGGGTACTTTTCCATTAAACACTAGGGTTAGTCCTTCTTAACCAATAAAGGAAGAATTAGAACCCTAATGCAAGGCCCAAGTTACAAGTTAATGTCTTAGTGATTATTAAGATGGATTGATTAAGAGGTTTAAACAAATTAAGGGTTTAACACTTAGGATTAAAGTTATACACTCCATCCTACGAGTAGGATGTAGGCATAACCCTAATTCTAAAGTCCTAAAGCCTTAAAGGTTTAGTCTCTACTGATGAGATGAGAAGAGAGACACAAAGAAGACACAAAGGTGAAAACTAAGGGGGGACTAATCACAACCCTAATTATTGTCATGTTTGGATGTTCCTATGGTTTGTGAGGCTTAAAAGAGATCTTCAGAGAAGCCACCAATGGAAGAAGCAGATGAAAGAAGGAAGAAACAGATGAATAGGTTACTTACTTCATTGAAGAAGATAAGTGACCTAGAGAAAGAAAGTGAGAAATGAACATGAATGAGCAAGCTCACTCAAAGGCAAATAAAAATACAGCAAGGATGCATTTGAAGAAGATGAAGAGAAATGAGAAGTGAAGGCAAATTCACTTCTCAAGTTAACTTACCACCTGAAATGTTAGCACAATATGCATAAGGAAAGAAGTGAAATGGAATGAAGCATATGCAAAGGTAAAAACCAAAACCAGAAGCATACACATGATGCAAATGATGCTATGATATGATGTGAGAGCATACAAAGGTGCACATATGTGATCATACAAGAGAATGAATGCATATGAGGCATGTGGGAAGCATGAACAACATGGATGTTTATGAAATGAAATGGATGCAAAGCATGGCAAATGTATGAATGAATGACCAAGAAATATTCAAGCAATGTCTTAAAATGTCTAAGATGGCATACAAGTTCTTAGAATGTCATGGCAAGTTCACATGTTCAGGCAATGCAATGTAAGATGCAAGTATGGATGCAAAGTTAGGGTTACATGAAAGGATGAGATGCAAATGGTCATAACAGAAGCAATTCACATGATTAAAATTTGCAAATAAGCTCAAACAAACCCTAACCCCATATGATATCACACCCCAAAGGAGAAGGTCCAACTCTTAACCTAAAAGAAGTAATGATATTTCTAAGTTAACTAGGGTTTTTGGGTACCTTAAGAGGAAAAATGCAAATCAATTTGAAAATAAAAGATAAATTCATGACAAAAATATCCTAGAATCTACATGCTATATGGAAAACAATGCAAAAAGAATCATTGTCAAACCCTTCATGGTTAGGCAGAAAAAAATTTTCAAAGTTAGGGTTCCAAAAAAGGAATTTTATGAACCCTAAATTCAAGAAAAATGTCAAAATTAGATCAAAACCAAAAAGAAATTTGTATGAATCATTTGACAATGTTTCTAAATGTCCTAAGATTCAATGTTAATTTTTTTGTGATTTTTGGAAACCTAAATGGTATTTTAATTAATTAATTTCCATTAATTAATTAAAATAAACATTTAAATATTTTTAAAATGAATTTTTAATGCAAAAAATAAAAATAAAAATGTTTTTGGTTGAAGATAAATATTTGAATCAGAAATGCAAAGTTTGAAATTTTTTTGATAAGTTTTGTTATTTTAAAATAATTATGCAAGAAAATGGAATAAAATGAAAATAAAATCATTTTAATGGAAAGTAATCCAATCTGATGGATGAGATTCAAACTGGGGAGAGAAACATTGATTGCGCGCGCAATCTAGTGGTCAGGATTCAAACTGGCTTAATTACCTAATTAAATTAATTAAATGGAAATTAGGTTTAACTAAAATGATCCAGGCCATACATTCACGCGCTAATCACCATCCTACGGCCAGAATTCAAACTGGGCAACTAAACCCTAATTAGGGTTCTAATTATTTTCAGGTGACCGGAGCAAGCTCCGGTCATCTTCTCCGGTGACCCCAAACATCAAACTTCTTCCCTAGGCTATTTCCAGGGCTCTAAAGCTCCAGATCACATCATCTAACAACCCTAAGCACGAATCAAGCATCAAAACACATTTCTCATTCATCATTTTCAAGATTCGAAGAAAAACATAAAAATGACAAAACTTTCAGACAACCATGAAATTCTTAATACGCAACCATTTTTAAAACTAAGCACATCACAATGATCAGGGAGACACGAGGAACAATTTAAGAACTTAAAATAGAATTTCTAGAAAAAAAAGGTTCATGAGGTATACGTGAGCTTGAGCTTTCTCAGTTTGAGCAATCTGGACCTCTCTCTTGTGCAAATGGCCTCCACTTGATCCCCTGATGATGTTGCAAGACTTTGAATGAGTTGAAATGAGCTGGTTTGAGTGGTTGCACCTCAACTGGTCTGAAATCGTGTTTTTTGTTTGTGGGGTTTCAGGCTTGTTTGATGGTTGGGAAAGTTTCTATTGATGATGGTGAGTTGAATGGTGAAGTTTGTTTGAGGTTTGAATGGCTGGACAGAGAGAATCGAAAGCTTGAAGGTTGAAGGTGATTTTGTGAAACATGGCTTATGAGAGGTTCTGAGCTCCAATGTTATGTGAAGTAGCTTGCTTTGAGTCCACATAACATGTCTCATAGGTCCGAAAGTGGGTGGTGGCCTGTGGTGATTGGTATGGGGCAAGTTGCAAAAAGTCAACAACTTGTGTACTTGAGGTATGGGCTCATGTAGCAGCTATTTTATGGCAAGTCCTGGTTTAGCATTGATCAAGGAGAGCCACGGGATTCATTTTATGCAGCTGGATGACTTAGAGGCATGGCTTTCATAGGTTTTGCAAGTGTTATGCAATTTGCCCCTTTTGTGATTTCTTGTGATGCAAGTCATAGAAACTTGTGATTCCTTGGGCAATTCTGATCACAATGAGTTGTATTATGTTTGTATGATGCTTAGAGGTTGATTAGAGGTCACAAAATGGCTTGGTATGTGAAATTGCAAAAAATCCTCTTTGGTGTGAAAGTGAAAATTATAGGATTTTTGCCAACTTTGCAAAGCCATAACTTGAGTTACATAATGAATTAGGACATGTTCTTGTACATTTTAAAAAGGGAATGATCCAATCTACAACTTTCATGACCAACAATTTTTCATTTGAAGCATTTTTGGTTGAGAAAGAGGAGGATGAAGAACTTTCCCAAAATGGAAAGTTTCCATTACAAGTCATTTCCATTTTTGGCAACTTTTGGTTTCGCTCAAATTTCTTTAATTTTGTGAACTTATAAGCACTTAAATGATCAAATAAAGATCATATAACTTCAATTTGATGAAAATACCCCTTTGGTTCCATTGTTGGGGGCCTCAGATGCCCTGATTTTGCTCTGACTTGCTCAAGAAGTTATCCCATGAACAGATGACTTCCACAATGAATTTATTCATCAAACTTGGTACATATGATCCTTATAACATCCTAAGAAAAATAGAAACAAGAATGGCCCAAAAATTTGGAGTTGAGGCCTCTGAAACCAAAACCCTAATTTCAGGTCATCTGTGTAGTGAAACCCTAGCTCTGCTTCCATGCTTTCCAAGTTCTTGTGATTTCTTGACTTCCTTGATCTTTAAGGGATATAATATGATGATGGAAAACACATGGACCCTCTTGGAGTGATTGGAGACCTTTGGAGTGGCTCATATGGATCCTTGGATTGCTCAGATCACAAACCCTAGATGCAGATGAACTTGAACCATGCAGATGAAACAAATATGCAATATGAGACGGTATGCTTAAACTAATGCAAATATGGAAGATCACAAGCCATGGTGTGAAATTAGTGAGGGAAAATTTGGGGTGTTTACAATATGCTAACACTAATTTTTTACTTAATTGGGGCTTATTTACACATGCTAGCACCTATAACTATCTACACCTTAACTTCAAATCCATTAAAAATCACAAACCGCAAGCAACACATAACAAAAACGTAAACGATCGCAAGCAAAACGAAAAGCAATTAAAGAACGCCGAAATGGAAACATGAAGAGAATAACTTAAAGGAGAAGTGATTTAGATCACCAACCTACAAAGCGGAGAAGTGCTTTGGTGGATGTTGCAAGGATCGGAGCTTGATCGAAGAGAAAACCAAGAAAACCGCGAATCCGCAAAATAAATGTGTTCTTGATGCTTGAACCTTCGTGCGCTTCCGATAAGTCGAAACCTTCACCAAAATCAGTAGCTTCTTCTTCTACAATCCACAAATTAATGGAGGTTGGAGGCTAAGCTTAAAGATCTTCAATTTTCAATGTGAAACTTGAAGAGCTTCTTCAAAAAAGCTTTGGTGAAAAGGGGACATGGAGGAGAAGTGAGAGAGAAAAAGTGATTGTGAGAGAGTGAAAAATTTGGAAATTTTTTGGGAACCCTTTGCATTGAAGTGATTAATGATTATATAGAGGCTAGGCTTGGAGCTAGGTTTTGGAATATAATTAGGTTTAGGAATGGAGTTAGGTTTGTAGTTAGTTAGGGTTAAGGTTGGAGAAGGAATATTCCTTGGAATATTCCTTGGAATATTCCATGGAATACTCTAGAATGTTGTAGAACATGGTAGAAGCATCCAAGGGAAATAGAGTGGAATTGAAGTGGAATAACCAGAGGGAAAGAATGAAAGGAAATGTGGAAAGAAAGTGGAAGGAAAAGTGGAGGGAAAAAGTGAAATCTCCCTTTTCTGGTTGGTTAGCTTGGAAATGGTTTGGATTATTTTTGGGATATTATTTTTCTCTTGAACTCCAATGTTTGGAAAGCCTCGATCGACCACACACCTCATGCGTATGCAAAGGATGATGATTTATTTATTTTTTTTTTCAAATGTGATGCAATGATATGCGGAATGATGCAGGAATGAAGCGTAAATCGCTCGTGGTTGATAATAAATAAGAGGGGAAATTTTGGGGTGTTACAGTTGCCCCTGTTCAATCACTGTAGACTTGAATGGATGATAGCAGTTGCTCTCAGACGTTTGAAGTATGCAGGGATTGAATACTAAAAACAACCAGAAAATTTGCACTCGGTGGAAGAGAAAAGGGAAATAAACCCAACCATCTGAACTCTGCTTGTGGAGAACTCGGATGTGAAGAGTAGTAATCAGTGAATGTTTTGGAATAACACTGGGATATTGTTTGTTTGCCACGCTATGGGTGGACGTTTGTTGGGCTAACAATGACGTGCCACACAACGGGTGGTCTTCTGAATTCTTTGCCACACTACGGGGGTCACTGCTCGCTGCGAGAGACTTTTATTTCGGCCACACTACGGGGGCGCTCTGCTCACTGCGGGAAACTTTCGATACCTTGCCGCCCTGAGAATGGACATTTGCTCACTCTGCGGGGATACTCTGCCACACTGCGGGGCTTTAGAAATCTTGCCACACTACGGGGATACGTTGCTCAGCTACGGGAGACTTTGGAAATCTTACCACTCTACGAGGCTACATTGCTCAGCTACGGGAGACTTTTATTTCGGCCACACTACGGGGGCGCTCTGTTCACTACGAGAGACTTTTGATACCTTGCCACCTTGAGAATGGACGTTTGCTCACTCTACGGGGATACCCTGCCACACTGCGGGGGCTTTGCAAATCTTGCCACACTACGGGGGCACATTGCTCAGCTACGGGAGAATTTTGTAAATTTGCCACATAACGGGGGCACACTGCTCAGCTACGAGAGACTTTGAAAATTCGCCATACTACGGGGCATATTGCTCAACTACGGGGGACTTCAAAGTTTTGCCACACTACGGGGGCTGCTGCTGCTCGCTACGGGAGACTTTGAAAATTCGCCACACTACGGGGGCACACTGCTCAGCTACGGGAGACTTCAGAAAATTTGCCACACTACGGGGGCACATTACTCAGCTACGGGAGACTTCTGCTCACTACGGGAGACTTCAATGTTTTGCCACACTACGGGGGCTGCTGCTCGCTACGGGAGACATTGGCTCACTACAGGAGACTTTTCCTCACTATGGGAGACTTTTGCTCACTACGGGAGACTTCAATGTTTTTCCACACTACGGGGGCTGCTGCTCGCTACGGGAGACTTTGGAAATTCGCCATACTACGGGGGCAGATTGCTCACTACGGGAGACTTTAAGAATTCGCCACCCGGAGGATGGACTTTGGCCAGTCTGCGGCTGGAATTTAAAAATTTGCCACCCAGAGGATGGACTTTGGCCAATCTGCGGTTGGACTTTGAATAAATTGCCACGTTGCGGGTGGATTTTGGTTATCAACCTTGGATTTAATACATATATGCTGAATTGTATGACATGATGCCCCATGACACTGGGGGATAGGTACAAAGGGAATTCCTGACACGGAAATAACAAATCCTTACTGACTCTGTGGGGAATAAAAATGGTTGCCAATATTTCTGCTGGAGAAAGGTTTGACTAGTTTGTCTCGACTTATTACCTTTGCCAAAAATAAATTGGGCTTTAGATTTGAAGTCCCTGCTAGGGAATGCCTCAACTGCTGGGGATTGAATCTCACCCCACAGATTTCCTGGGCAATCGACAACTTTTCGACTTAGCTGGGGGAAGATCTGTCGAGGCTCTACTGAGGAGAACTCTCTTGTCTACCTGAATTTTCCAAACCTCTGTGGGGAAGGGAACCGTTCGGCTAACTGCGGGGAATTTCTGGATTCTTGTAAGAAGTGCTTCACTACGGGAAGACAATTCTTGCTAGGGATGATCCTTATTTATCTGCTGGGGAAGAGAAGGATCTGGTTTGATATCTACTGGGAAATAAGTTCAAGGAAACCTGCTGAAGAAAAGTTTGACGACTTTACTGGGGCTAACTTCCATGCGTCTGTTGGGAACAATGAAACTGGATCGCATCCTGCTGAGGAGGAAAGATTTCAAGTGGTCTCGTGTTAGGGATCATTTGCTTTGATCCGGACTTTACCTTAAAAGGATTTTACAAAAGACTTGGTGTCTTTAAACTCCTCAGGAGTATAATTGCCCCGGTATTCTGAACTTCCGATTATTTTTCTTCGGGAAAGAATGAATCCTCATGCGATTGGGGTGGCTTGCCCCAGTATGAGTCTTTGACCAATTGCTCTGGAGATATTTGAATCTAAAGGTGATTGCCCTAGTTTGGCTGAATTTTGAAGAGATTGCTCGACGTAACTGTCCCAGATTGGTTGGCTCTTACTATGACTGGTTGGAAAAGTCCTTACTCAATGGAGCTTTCTCGGAAAAGTTCACCTCAACGTGACTGTCTTTCAGAAGTTTTAGACTTCTCAACTTTGCAAGCTTAAGCTTCTGGACTGAATTTCCACATGTGAGCTTTTTATGATGTCAAACAAATGTATGCAGACAGAAAATTTTTATTCTGAGAATGGAAATTCTAATGCAACACACATGTTAATCTTGAAGTTTTGAAAAAGTGTCGTAAACCTTTGTGAGCAAATTACTGGTTAAGATACGACATTATTTTTTATTGAAAGAATGCATGCACATGAAATACCAACAAGGTCTTTTAGCACAACTCATAGGATTCAAGAACACGGCCTCGTGGTTGTACGCTCTCAAATTAACCCTGTTTCAGTTAGGACTTTTGAGGGTTGTATCGTGGCCTGGTTCACGGTTTGTAGAAACAAAGGATATAGGCTCGAAATTATTTGTGCCCACCCCTCTTCGTGATGTTCTCCATTCCTATATTCAGCTGATTTTCACAAGCACTCACCTTTCACAAGGGTTTCGTATCGGTCGAGAAACCATTGCTGCTATCAGTTTAGGTACCAATCAAGTCGTTATTTGGAGTCATTCACCCTCTTGTCTTTCGTGTCTGTGCCACACGACTTTGTTCTTGTTTGAGGATCTTTCTTGTGTAATCCTTTTCGTCTTTCGCTTTTGTGTTACTTTACTTATCTCTAACTTTTGCCTGGACTGATTCTTGTGAATCTTTGATTGTAAAGTCCAGCGGGATGCCCTAACTTTTGCCTAAGTCGCTTGTTTTCAAGTTTCGACTTAGCGGGCTTTTTCATTCATTTTTTTTACAAATCGTGCGACATTTTTTTCCTTGATTGCTTTGCGAGGGTTGTGACTGCCTCATTCTTTGGTCGATGAAGGATAACCATTGTGGTTTTCAATCTTTGGACCTTCTGACTTGGATAACCATTGTGGTTTCGGGTCTCTGGACCTCTCGATTAGCATAGTAGAATGTAATGGATCCTCAAATACACTCCTTTATGAAAGCCTGAACGCTTGGTCCGACTAGCTGACATCTACCCTGCCCCTGGGTTACATGTGAGGGTTTTTCATGCGAAAAGAAACTCCTACTTCAAGGCTCAAAGGGGTTAGCGAGGGTTTATCTCCCTTATATCTCCAGTGTTTAGGGATTTGAAACAAAGCTTGTACATCGTCAACAGGGTCTTATTCGAGAGCACACAATTAGAGATTCTTGCGTTATTTCTTCGTCATTCTCCCTCATAGAGTTTAAGCACGACAATTGGTATTGTGATGTACACATGCAAAATTAAATTGACAAATGAATTACTTCAAGAAAAGCATGTGAGTTTTATTATTGATAACATTCAAAAGCAAACAACTTTCATACATGTATACAAATGTTTTGCAAATAAAAGGAACTACAAATGGAAATACAATAAAGAAGCTGAATATTGTCGTTGTTGAGGAGGTTTAACTTCGTCTGGACCTGTCAGTCTTGGATACTTTCAGTGATCAATAGTTCTTTGTAATCTTCAATTTGCAGCTGTATACCCAACCATGGCAATCAAACATCTTCTTCTAGTTATTCTGACTCTGACACGAGACGTCTGAAGGAAAGAGTGAACTGGAGAGTAAAGTTGTCTTACAAGTTTACTTGGAAAGACCTGACGATCTTTTGCCTACGTATCTCCATTGACCCATGACCAATGAAGAATCAGAGCGACGTAGTTCCCCTCAATAGGGATGAAAATGCATTGAATAAAAACAAACAAACAGTTGTCATTGCTGAGAGTATCTGAATACCGATGGCTTTATTTGCTTCCTGAAGATTCCAGCTTAACATGGACCATTTGGTAAAACAACCGTGACACCGGCTCCGTGGTGATTAGGCATTGGATTCTGGAGTACATTTGGGTGAGGTGCAAAATTGATCGCCTTGGAGTCAATTAGGTCTTGTACCTTGTTCTGAAAAGCCCAACATTTCTCAATATTGTGCCCCTGGGCACCTGATAGGAATTCACATCTAGCATTTGCATCAAAGTTTGGAGGTAGATTATTAGGAGAAGGAGCTCTCATGGTACGAAGCTCGACCATGTTCAACTTTAGCAACTCTGGAAGCAATACAACATATGGGCATGGGATGGGATCAAGTTTGCGGTTTCTCGCCCTTGTTCTTTCCTGATTTGGTCTCTGTGCCTGATATTGCTAACCTTGAGGCACTGGTTGAACCTATGGCATAATAGTCACTGCGGCTGTTTGGGAGTAACCTTGTGAACGACCTATGTCTCGGCCCCTATATACAGCATTGGTCTCGCCTTCTCTTCGTCTTTGGCCATTGCCAAAAGGTTTCTTCACACCAGAAGAACCAACACTGCTTGCATCCTGAATCTTTCCCAATTTCAGAAAGTTTTCTATCCTTTCTCCAGCGATGACAATATCAGAAAAACCAATGGACGGGCAGGCGGCCAGACGATCCAAGTAAACACCTTGCAAGGTGCCCATAAACATATAGGCCATTTCCCGATCGAACAATGGAGGTTGAACCTGTATGGCTAGCTCACGCCACCTTTGAGCATACTGCTTAAAACTTTCCTTGGGTCCTTGAGACAAATTCTGCAACTGAGTGCGGTTCGGAGCCATATCAATATTGTATTGATACTGCTTGAGAAAAGCTTCAGCTAAATCTTTCCAGCATCGGATAGAGACCTTGCTTAGCTTCACGTACCAGCTCAATGAAGCTCCAGATAGACTATCTTGGAAGAAATGCATCCAAAGTTTCTCGTCATCAGTGTGAGCCGAGATTCTTCCAAAGTATGCATGAATGTGAGTTCTAGGGCACGTGCTGCCGTTGTACTTGTCAAATGATGGCACCTTGAACTTAGGAGGGATTCTGACTCCTGGCACTAACCTAATATTAGTTACATCGATGCCCAGGGAATTCTGACATTCCATGGCCTTAATCTTCTCTGCTAGCTCTTCATACCTTCGATTGTTGGCCTCATTCATATTACCCATATCAGCATCCAGTATAGTGAACTGGTCTTCCTGAGTGTCTTCATTACGGGCCGCAGTCCCATTTGGATTTGGCCCTCCGTTATGGGCAGCGTTAGGATCCACATTCTCAGTCGGGGTTCCAGCATTAGCATTCCCATGGGGTTGCTCAACCATCAACCTGAGACGCTCTTGATTCTGAGCAATGTCGGTCATCATTTCCATGAACTGATCCATCCTCTGTCGGAGCTCATTGAGATCAGTCTGCATTTGTTCAGCCATTCTCACTCGGTTTCTTTTTATTGGATACCGATGAACGCGTTGACCAGCTATATTGCCTGAAGTTGAATAAGTTAGGAAGTCTGAATAACTTGTAAAAATGAAAAATATGCAAATCATGCAGTAAATGCGTATGATATGTTCATTAGGATGTGACATGCGACCCTGCAGAGGATGTTATGCGATTCATTGACATGTAATCAAAGGTATGGCGATCATTGGTCTGACGTTTCTGTTGAGAAGACAGTCATGTGCTGGTGAAGAGTCGTAATAACAGTACCCCTGAAATCCCGGATTTCAAAATCAAAGGACCGTGTAGAACCTGATCATAATACAGAACAATGCTGGAAAAGTGGGTATGTTGGAAGTTTCAGGGTTCCTGCAAATCTGTAAACCCATCCCATCTCACGAGTATGCTACACCGAGTCATAATCACGGACTCTCAAAGTTGGATAGCAATAATACATTCACCATTTCCGAGAAATGGCTCATGACCAAATAATGGAATCGGTTTGGCATTATATACTACCCAGGGAGGTCTCAGCTGAGTACAGGGAAAACAAACATCCCTCATAAGTCCCCAACTTCAAGCAATGAATTGAGAAACAATGGTACATTCATCCCTAATGGTACAATACTATCGTCATACGAACAGTTTGCTTTGACTGGGTTCCTATGAGAGAACCAGGCCATCCTATGCGAGTTCCCAATGGGCCCTCGGATGCAACTGGGTTTGCCAACAAATGTGGTTTGGCACTGTCATCACTAGAGAGGGATGTTTCCACAAAGGTTCTCAATGATCGGTCCCCTGACTACACATAACTATCAAGGTTGTGTATTGCCCCAGAAAGATTCTGGCATTAATACATTTCCGAGAAGGTCGCAAGTCAAGGTATGAAACTCACTACTACCAACATAGCAAGATGCCATGAAGCCAAAGTGACTGTCCACTCTAAGTCCTAGGGTGCACTCGAGCTCCGGTTACAAGCTCATCTCACAGTAACCCCGTCCCATAAAAAAAAGAAAGCCAAACAGTCCAGTATATGATGCATGATAAATACTGAAAGCAGTAAATAAATGCAGTAAAGTAAAGCTGCAAAGTAAAATTGTAAATGAAAACAGTAAAGCTAAACTAAAGCACACAGCAGCAAACAAATAAACACCGAAAGAAACAAAAACAGACAAGCGCTAGGATTGACTCTACAAGGGAAACCAGAGATTTTATGTTCGATCCCCAGTAGAGTCTCCAGCTGTCGCTCCCGGGATTTTCATCCTAGTACAAACGCGAAAGTGGCGCAAAAAAGATAGAGTCGCTAGCCAGGCATTTTTATCCCGAAGGAACGGGAAAGGTAATGCTGCACAAACCTAAGGAAGAAGGAAATGACAAGGTCCTACGAACCAAAGATCTGGGTTCGGGAGTCGGTTACGACCTGAGAAGGTATTAGCACCCCAGACTGTTCGTTGTACCCGACGGGATCCACGCTTGCTTACTTGCTTTAAAGGGTGAGAAAATAAGAATGTTGTTGAATAAAACTGCTAACTGGAATGGGAATGGAAATGAGAAAGGAATAAGAAAAGAGAATGGAAAGAAAGAGGGAAATGTAGGGAAAATAAAGATTATCCTCGAACGGGCCCTACCCCGCTTCCTACGTACCACATCGGGATAATGAGGATCAGAGTCGATGTAGTTCGCCTAACTAAGGCGGGAACTATTTTGTGTTTTTTAGGATGACGTTGCCATAGCTCTAGCTCAAGTGTTATCGGCTCTGACTCGAGGGTGTTTACCGTATCACTGTTTGAACTGTCGAGGCAAGTCGCATTCGTCCGCAAAGAGTAGGAGATGAGAAGAGAAGACACGATGTCTTTGTTGATTGTCTTTTATGAGAAGTGTTTTGGAGTTTATTGTTTGTGAAGATATTCTCATGATTAGACTTGTACATCATGCCAGGAAAGCCCACACTATTCCTAGATGGAATGAATATGAGTGTCCCATGGAATAAGGCTATGCGCAAGAGACTATTTCAATATTTTATTAAGTGTCTTTTAGATTTTGCTTGAAGATGAGAGAAGAAGACTCAAATCGGAAAAAGGACAAAAACTAAGGGGGACTATGACCAACCCTAAGTTATTTATTATGCACAAAAGGGAGATCCTAATGGTTTATGAGGTTTTTCTAATCCTAAGGAAGAAAAGGAAAAGACAAAAGAAAAAGGATGCAACTTACTTCCTAAGGAAGATAAGTTGGTCCTAACAAAGGGAAACCCTACTGAAATTCTGTGATCAGGTATGAGATGTCGAATGAGATGTTCCAACACTTGACAAATTTAACCAAAACTTAAAGTGCAAGAAAATTAAACAACACAGTAGTTTGTTAACCCAGTTCAGTGTATAACCACACTTACATCTGGAGGCTACCAAGCCAGGAGGAAATCCACTATAAGTAATATTAATTCTAGACTTAAACAACCCAGTTTAATCTTTCACTTAATATCTACCCAATGCAATTTCTACCTAAGACACAACTTAGATATGAGTACCAACTCACTCCCCCTCAATCACACAGTGATCTTGTTTACAAGTTTAATAAAATTGAAGTCATACTTCAAACAAAACAGCTTGATCTTACTTCACAGTTTCAATCAAGACACAAATACACTTTTGCTTAAAAGCTCATAAAGTGGTACAATAAAAACAACCTGCTATTAAAATACACAACACCCTATTTTGTCTTCTGAAATTCGTGCTCTATTCTGAGAGTTTCTGATGCTTAAATAGGTGTTTGTATTTTGGGCTTTCTGTAGGTTAATCCAGTCCTAAAACGCATGCAGCTTCCACCTTGAATTAGGGTTTGTTACTTCCTAGATTCTAGGTGATTTAGTTCTTCTGATTATGCTAAAGTCTCATAACAACACTCCCTACAGATGCGCCTTATTCTGTTTTTGTCCATCCATAATTAATTCCAGATAACTTTCCTTAAATTACTCAGATCAGTTAGTCATTAATTAATTTTGGTAGCAGGTTTGAGATGTCACAACATCTGTTGGGACATCCTGAAAAACTGAACTTAAATCATTAACACAATGTCCCAGCATCTGGTGTGACATCCTGAATTAAGTTCTTATACTCTGTTTGATAATGTCCCAACATCTGATAGGACATCCTGAACTGAATTCAACAATTCTTGTTGGTCAAAAATTCTGCCAATTCTAAACATCTACAAACTCCCCCTTTGGCTAATTTTTGGCTAACATTCTTTTCTGATTTTCAGAGTGCAGCAGAAGTTCTTTTATCAGAGTATAGCAGTTCTTTTCTGTTGAATCATGTGTGAGTTTACTCCCCCTCAAACATACATGTATTCAGTCTTGTTGCAACAAAAATATTTTACAGATTTAGTTCAGAAGCAAACAGAGATTTTTCATTCATAACCAAACAGCATTACACATTGTTGTTGTTGTTGTTCTCCCCCTTGTTAGACATAAATTTGGGGCCAAAGATACTAATTCAAAATTACAATGCAGAAGCTGTCATTACATAATCCTCACATACAATTTTCACTCAGATTCCTCACAGTCAGTTTCTTCCTCTTCCTCAGTCTCTTCATCAGAAGTAGCAGCTTTCTGAGCACTTTCTTCAATCTCCAGCCTTTGGATAATCTCCTCAAGCTTCTACTTCCTTGCATCCAGTTCTTTGCAAGTGCTATTCAGTTCAGCAATCAATGCAGCTTTGTAGATTGGAGACTTTGCCTTTGAAGGACCAGCAGATGTCCCAGAGGGTGCTTCAACATCAGCTGCATGATGACTCAGGAACAGCTTGTAGTGGAAGGCCATAGGGCTTTCTCTTTTGCAAATTGTGTCCTTCTCAGTGAGTATACCAGGATACTGACTTAGCACTATTCCACACAGCAAGGAAGGGAAGGCAATTGGCAGCTTTGTTGCAGATGATCCAGCATGCTTCAATGTCTGATCAAAGATATAGGCTCCATAATCCAGCTTTGTTTGGGTGCCTACATCATATATGAACCTGCCCAATCCAGTTGATATTGAGGATGTATGATTGGTAGGAACCCAATTTGCTGTGCCAATCCTATTCAGCATGGCATATTTCCTTGTCAGCATGCTAACTGAGAGCTTCCCTTTAACTGGCCAAGCCTTGACCTGGTTAGCAGTAATAACCTTGCAAACTTGGTTATCAGTCTTCCCTAACTCATTTGGGCCATCAGATTCTCTTCCAAGGTATTGGTTGATAACCCTAGGAGAGAATTCTACACACCTGCCTCTTACATATACTTTTCTAAAGTCAGCAGACTTACCATTGGCACAATCTTCTTGGAGGTTGACTATGAATTCCTTGACAAGCAGCTCATAGCAAGGAGAGAAGTTGGAGACAGTTTTGAAAAGGCCAGCAGAAGAAATGAGATCAATTAGCTCTGTGCACTCAAGTGCATTACTGCTCAGCTCTCTTTCAAGTGCTACCCTTCTTTGATAAACAAACTTCCATCTATTCACACTTGAAACATGATGAAAGGAGATGTTGTCCAAAGGAGCTTCTGGAACAGCAGTTGATGACCTTGAGGGTGCTGGTTTCTTCTTTGGAGGAGATGTTGGGACATCTTCTTCAACATCTGAATCTGGAGGAGTGACAACTTTCCTCTTTTGTGTTTGCACTTTGCTCCATTGTTTTGTAGGACCAAAGACAACTTTGGCTTTGTCCTTCTTTGGTGTAGCTTGCTTCTTCTCAGGAATTGCATGTCCTGCATTCATATTTTCTTTCCTAGTCCTAAGCCTTTTGGCTATGCTAGGGTTGACAGAAGCAATGATTTCTGTATCAGAATCATGCTCTAGGTTCACAACAGGAGGAGGTTGAGCAGTCTCCTCTTCAGCTGGTGGTTCAACAGAGATTTGATCTTCAGTGGAGACCTTATGCTGGTCCTCAGATATTTCTTCATCACTATCAGTGGAGGCCTTTTTCTGGTCCTCAGATGATTCAACAGCAGCATCAGATGAGGCCTTTTGCTGATCCTCAGATGTTTCAACATCTATTGGGACATCCTGTTGAGCAGGAGTGTCCTTTTCAGCCTGAGTTTGTTGATCTTCTTGTGGAGCTGGCATGGTGTTCAGAGGGATAGAAATGCCACTTACCACTCTTTGCTCAGATAGGATCCTGTTTACTAACTCCTTTATGGAATCATCCACGTATTCAGAAGCTTTTGGAGTGATGTTTGCTGGTGAAGGTATGCCTTTGGATTTGCTGAAAACTTGATCTTTTGTTCTTTTTGGAGTTCTTGGCTTTTTAGCAAGAGGAACACTTCCTCTGATTTCGTCCATTGGAGTTGAATCCATGGGTACCACAGAAATGGGGGTTGCATGCACCACATCTTCCTTGTTGAGGATTTCTTCAAAAATCTTAGGGTTTTGAGACATTTTCGAAGGAGGTGGATGAAGAGTTTTAGGTTTGATGAGTTCTGAAAAACAGTTAGAGAATGCAATTCGTTTTTGAGAGTATGATGAGAATATGGATAGCTGAAAGCAGGCTAATATTTTATAAGTAGCCGTTACTTGGAGAATTTTTAGGAGTGGAATACCCAAGGTGCTTGACCAGACTGGTGTTGCCATCTGGTGCTTATGCCACACAATGTCATATGACATGTTGGCACATCTCCATAACTGCTAAATTTCACATAAGCAGATTCCCAATTTACCCCTTAGGTTTTCAAATTGAGTAGCATCCAAGGCTTTGGTAAATATATCAGCCAACTGCAGATTTGTAGCTACATGTTCCAGTGAAATCACTTTCTCTTCTACAAGATCTCTGATGAAATGATGTCTGATATCAATATGCTTGGTCCTGCTATGTTGGATAGGATTCTTTGATATGTTAATTGCACTTAAGTTGTCACAGTACAATGTCATGACATCTTGTGGGACATTGTACTCAGTGAGCATTTGCTTCATCCAAACCAACTGTGAACAACTGCTTCCAGCTGCTATATATTCAGCTTCAGCTGTAGATAAGGATACACAATTTTGTTTCTTACTGAACCAAGAAATCAAATTGTTTCCTAGAAAGAAGCATCCTCCTGAAGTGCTTTTTCTGTCATCAACACTTCCAGCCCAATCAACATCACAGAAGCCAGTGAGAATTGGTTTGCATCCATGAAAGTACATTATGCCATAGTCACAAGTACCATTAACATATTTCAGAATTCTCTTGACTTGATTAAGATGACTAACTTTTGGATCAGCTTGATACCTTGCACATACACCTACTGCAAATGCTATGTCTGGTCTGCTAGCAGTCAGATATAACAAGCTTCCAATCATACTTTTGTATAGGCTTTGATCTACATTCTCACCCTTGTCATCTTTAGTCAGCTTTAAATGTGTGGGGGCAGGAGTTCTCTTATGAGTAGCACTGTCCATCCCAAATTTCTTGACTATGTTCTTAGCATACTTGCTTTGGGAAATGAACATGGAGTCCTCCATTTGCTTTATTTGCAGTCCAAGAAAGTAGGTTAATTCTCCTACTAGGCTCATTTCAAATTCAGATTCCATCTGATTGACAAAATGTTTAACCATCATGTCTGACATCCCACCAAAGACAATGTCATCTACATATATTTGAGCAATCATGACATTTCCTTCATCATCTTTAACAAATAGGGTTTTGTCAATTCCACCTTTCTTGTACCCTTGCTTGATAAGAAAAGTAGTCAGCCTTTCATACCATGCTCTTGGAGCTTGCTTCAGACCATAAAGAGCCTTCTTTAGTTTGTATACATGATTTGGACAGCTTGGATTAACAAATCCTTTAGGTTGTTCTACATATACCTCTTCATTAAGATAACCATTTAAAAAGGCACTTTTCACATCCATTTGAAATAGCTTGAACTTTAAGATACAAGCAATTCCCAAAAGTAGTCTGATTGATTCAAGCCTTGCTACTGGTGCAAAGGTTTCATCAAAGTCTACTCCTTCAATTTGTGTGTATCCTTGAGCTACAAGTCTAGCTTTGTTCTTTGTAACAACTCCTTGCTCATTTGACTTGTTCTTATACACCCATTTAGTTCCAATCACATTTATGTCATCAGGTCTAGGAACAAGGTTCCACACTTCATTCCTTGTGAATTGACCTAATTCCTCTTGCATAGCACAAATCCAGTATTCATCAGTAAGAGCTTCCTTGATGTTTTTAGGTTCTATTTTAGAAACAAAACATGAACCTGAAATCACTTCTCTTGATCTAGTGCTTACACCTCTGTTGGGATCACCAATTATCAAATCTTTAGGATGATCCTTCTGGATTCTGATGGAGGGAGGTTTGTTGGATTGTTCTGTCCTTGCATCAGTTTGAGTGAAGTCAGAATGATCACTCTTTTCTTCAGCTTCAGTCTTGATATCAGCAGATGTTCCAACATCTTCTGGAACATCTGTAGGAGCATCATCAATTATCACATTTATGGACTCCATGATAACCTTGTTTCTAGAATTAAATACTCTATATGCTCTGCTGTTTATAGAGTATCCAAGAAAAATCCCTTCATTACTTTTAGGATCCATTTTTCTTCTTTGCTCCCTATCTGCCAAAATATAACAGTTACTTCCAAATACATGGAAGTACTTAACTGTGGGTTTTCTGCCCTTCCAGACTTCATAGATTGTGGACAAAGTTCCTTTCCTTAGAGTAACTCTGTTATGGATGTAACAGGCTGTGTTCATAGCTTCAGCCCAGAAGTACAAAGGTAACTTTTTAGCATGGATCATAGCTTTTGCTGATTCTTGAATAGTTCTATTCTTCCTCTCAACAATCCCATTCTGTTGAGGAGTGATTGGTGAAGAGTATTCATTATTGATTCCTTCTGAAGAACAGAAATCTAATAATTTTTGGTTCTCAAATTCTTTTCCATGATCACTTCTTATTCTGATCACACAGCTGGCTTTTTCCCTTTGTATTCTTTGGCATAAGTCTTTGAATACATCAAATACATCAGACTTTTCTTTGATGAAATTTATCCATGTATATCTTGAAAAGTCATCAACCACTACATAGGCATACCTCTTACCACCAAGGCTCTCAACCTGCATAGGTCCCATAAGATCCATATGCAATAATTCCAAAACTTTGGAAGTTGTCAGATGTTGAAGCTTTGGATGGGACATCTTGGTTTGCTTGCCTATTTGACATTCACCACATATTTTGCCATCATCAATCTTCAGTTTAGGAATACCTCTCACAGCATCCATAGATATGATTTTCTTTATGCCTCTGAAATGAAGATGACCTAGTCTTTGGTGCCATAGTTTCACTTCTTCTTCTTTAGCTAAAGAGCAAATTGAAGTGAGACTGAAGTCTTGAGGTTCCCACATGTAACAGTTGTCTTTAGATCTGGCTCCTTTCATGACAACCTTTTGTTCTTTGTTAGACACTATGCATTCAGTTTTGGTAAAGTTTACATTGTACCCTTGATCACATAATTGACTTATGCTGATCAGGTTAGCAGTTAAACCTTTTACCAGCAGCACATCATCTAGTCTTGGTACATCTGGACAGTCCAAGGTCCCAACTCCCTTGATTTCTCCTTTAGCTCCATCTCCAAAGGTTACATATCTGGATGAATATGACTTTAAGTCTACTAGTAGATTCTTTAATCCAGTCATGTGTCTTGAACATCCACTGTCAAAGTACCAGTCTTCTTTAGCTGATACTCTGAGTGATGTATGAGCTATATATGCAACACCTTTCTTTGACCATTTGTGTTGAGATTTCTTTTGATACCTCTGCCCTGTGTATTGTTCATCAGTAGAGCTCCAAGGTTGTTTGTTGATCTTGTTCTTGAGCATGTAGCTTTGATCAGCATGAAGACTAGATTTTTGTCTCCATACCTTCTTGATGACCTCTGTCTTCTGCTTAGGGGGTTGATGATCTCTTTGATGTCTATGCAACACTTTCTTGGTAACTTCTATCTTCTGCTTAGGAGGTTGCTGATACATCTGATTTGGATATCCATGCAACTTATAGCAGTGAGGTTTGATATGTCCAAATCTACCACAATGATGACATCTCCATCTTTGATACTTCTTCTTCATTATGTTCTTTTCAAGATGTTGAGACATCTGTTGGAACATTATGTTTGGCTTTGTGTTCTTTTCATGATGTTGAAGCATCTGTTGGGACATCTTGTTTGACTGTAAGGACTTTGAAGTAGTTTTGCTAGAGCTGGCTTCAATCTTATGAACTTTGTTAAATCCCCGTCCACTTTTATCTCCTGAATGCTTATTATTGTTGAGAATAACATCCAGTGTGCTTGAGCTACTGTTCAACATTCTAACAGATTTGGACATATGTTCCAACTTGGAGTTGAGAAGACTTACTTCACTTTTCAAGGTGTCAATGATCTCTAGATCACTTGCTTTTTCATCCTTTAGTGACTCAATCTGCTTCTTTAGCTTTATACTCTCCCTGCATATTTCAGTGCTTCTTTTGACTAGTTCTCTGAATGATTGCTCTAGTTCTTCAAAAGTAAGCTCCCCATCACTGGATTCACTTTCAGATTCACATAATCCAGCTAGAGCAGTGATATGCTTAGCTGATTCTTCTTCTGAATCACCTCCTGAGTCTTCATCAGACCAGGTTACAGAGAGACCTTTCTTTTGCCTTTTTAAATAGGGAGGACATTCATTCCTGATGTGTCCATATCCTTCACATCCATGGCATTTAATCCCTTTTTCTTGACTGGTCTTTTCATCATAAGTTGACCTTCTATCATAAGGTTTTTTGTTCTCAGAAGAGTTTGTGTATCTTCCACTTGGTCTGGACTTGTTTTCCATATTTCTAAGAATCTTTTTGAATTGTCTTCCAAGCATAGCAATGTTGTCTGATAAGCTTTCACCAGTTTCTGATTCATCATTTTCTTCTTCTTCATCAGTATTTGTCACCAAGTCTATGCTTTTGTTCTTCTTTACATTTGTGTCATTCATTCCCATCTCAAATGTTTGAAGGGAACCAATGAGCTCTTCAACTTTCATTGTGCATATGTCTTGAGCTTCTTCTATTGCTGTGACTTTCATGTCAAATCTTTTTGGCAAAGATCTGAGAATCTTTCTTACAAGCTTTTCATCAGTCATCTTTTCTCCCAAGGCTCCAGAAGTATTGGCTATTTCTAAGATGTTCATGTAGAATTCATGAATTGTCTCATCTTCCTTCATTCTCAAGTTTTCAAACTTGGTGGTGAGAAGTTGAAGTCTTGACATCTTTACCTTTGATGTTCCTTCATGAGTTGTTTTGAGAGTGTCCCAAACATCTTTGGCCAGCTCACAGTGATGCACAAGTCTAAAGATGTTCCTATCAATGCCATTGAATAAAGCATTTAAGGCCTTGGAGTTGCCTAGTGCTGAATCTTCTTCCTCCTTACTCCATTCTTCTTCAGGTTTCAACACTTTTGCTCCATCTTTGGTGTCTTGGACAGGATGTTCCCATCCATTGTTGACTGCTTTCCAGGCCTTGTTTTCAAGTGATCTTAAGAATGCAATCATTCTTGGCTTCCAGTAGTCATAATTAGATCCATCCAGTATAGGTGGTCTATTTACTGATCCTATATCTCTGTCCATGTTTCTAGAATTTGTATTCCCTAGATCTCACCCAGTATAAACAGGCAGGGTGCCTGCTCTGATGCCAATTGAAATTTTGTGATCAGGTATGAGATGTCGAATGAGATGTTCCAACACTTGACAAATTTAACCAAAACTTAAAGTGCAAGAAAATTAAACAACACAGTAGTTTGTTAACCCAGTTCAGTGTATAACCACACTTACATCTGGAGGCTACCAAGCCAGGAGGAAATCCACTATAAGTAATATTAATTCTAGACTTAAACAACCCAGTTTAATCTTTCACTTAATATCTACCCAATGCAATTTCTACCTAAGACACAACTTAGATATGAGTACCAACTCACTCCCCCTCAATCACACAGTGATCTTGTTTACAAGTTTAATAAAATTGAAGTCATACTTCAAACAAAACAGCTTGATCTTACTTCACAGTTTCAATCAAGACACAAATACACTTTTGCTTTAAAGCTCATAATGTGGTACAATAAAAACAACCTGCTATTAAAATACACAACACCCTATTTTGTCTTCTGAAATTCGTGCTCTATTCTGAGAGTTTCTGATGCTTAAATAGGTGTTTGTATTTTGGGTTTTCTGTAGGTTAATCCAGTCCTAAAACGCATGCAGCTTCCACCTTGAATTAGGGTTTGTTACTTCCTAGGTTCTAGGTGATTTAGTTCTTCTGATTATGCTAAAGTCTCATAACAACACTCCCTACAGATGCGCCTTATTCTGTTTTTGTCCATCCATAATTAATTCCAGATAACTTTCCTTAAATTACTCAGATCAGTTACTCATTAATTAATTCTGGTAGCAGGTTTGAGATGTCACAACATCTGTTGGGACATCCTGAAAAACTGAACGTAAATCATTAACACAATGTCCCAGCATCTGGTGTGACATCCTGAATTAAGTTCTTATACTCTGTTTGATAATGTCCCAACATCTGATAGGACATCCTGAACTGAATTCAACAATTCTTGTTGGTCAAAAATTCTGCCAATTCTAAACATCTACACCTACCAATCACAAAATATGGAAGGAAAGAAATGAATTAAATGCATAATAGAAATGCATAAAAAATAAAAGGATAAGGTGTAAGGAGACATACCTTTCCCTCCCTACAAAACAAAGATGAATGTTAAAACAAAATCCACAAATTAAATCCTAACAACTCTAGGACTCAATCTAAACTCTATCTTAATTCTAGAGAACTAAAATAAATGCTAAAACAAAATCCAGCACCTATTACAGCCCCTAAAGTACAAACAGCTATGAAAATAATGCACAACACAAATTAGCTTTTTACAGCCAGCATGCAGCTTGAAAAGGTAGGTTTAAAAAGTCAAATACAGCATGCAAACATAACAAACAACATGTATTCTACAGCACCTATATGCAAAGTCAACTATGAAATGTAAAATGCAGATTTGATTATTTTCATTTTTTTAATGCACAAACTCAATAAAAATGTACTAAATTCATCATGATCTTGCATTTGAACATAGATCAACATACACAAATTAAAGAACATGAGCATTTTTGAGGGATTATGCAAGAATGCACCACACGATTGATTATGCCACAAATATGCAAAATATGGCACATGAACATGCATATGAACATAATGAACATTGATCATGAACATGCAATATGATGGATCAACAAAAATGCCAAGCTCAATGCAAAATTCAGAATTGAATTGATGTGAATGCTATGATCAAACATGTAACAAAATGCAACCAAATGCACATACATTCATGATTATGTGAAATGCAACATACCTTGATACAATGAAATGCAAAATGATTTAATGCAATGCGAAAGATGTAAAAATGGAATGCAACATGATTATTCACATGCCACATGATGCATAAACATAGCAACAAAATGCAATAAATCAAATTATACACAAAAGAATGCATAAATAAATAATATGCAACATGAACGGAAACGCGTCGAAACGACTCGAAACGAATGAATCGACTACTGGAAATAGACCCAAAAATTCCCTAAAATCAGTACCTAAACATGTATGAACATTAGAGGCACTAGAAATCAAGACTAAGCTATCAAATAAGTAAAGATTCCAAAATCTAACAGCGTTAACCGGTTAACCAAATGGTTAACCGATTAACGAACCTAAAACAACACTGGTTTGTGGCTAAAACGCACGCGTTAACCGGTTAACCAAATGGTTAACCTGTTAACACTGAACCAGAATGTGAAAAAATTTAAGAAATAAGTGCTTTTGGCCACAAACTCACTTCTAATGATCCCTTACCTACACATGGACATGCTAACTCTAATTTTTACTTAATCAGGGCTTATTTACACATGCTAGCACCTATAACTATCTACACCTTAACTTCTAATCCATTAAAAATCACAAATCGCAGGCAACATATAACGAAATGTAATCGATCACAAGCAAAACGAAAAGCAATTAAAGAACGCCGAAATGGCCAGATGAAGAGAATAACTTAAAGGAGAAGTGATTTAGATCACCAACCTACGAAGCGGAGAAGTGCTTCGGTGGATGTAGCAAGGATCGGAGCTTGATCGAAGTGAAAACCAAGAAAACCGCAAATCCGTAAAATAAATGCGTTCTTGATGCTTGAACCTTCGTGCGCTTCCGATAAGTCGAAACCTTCACCAAAATCAGTAACTTCTTCTTCTACAATCCACAAATCATTGGAGGTTGGAGGCTAAGCTTCAAGATATTCAAATTTCAATGTGAAACTTGAAGAGCTTCTTCAAAAAAGCTTTGGTGAAAAGGGAAAATGGAGGAGAAGTGAGAGAGAAAAAGTGATTGTGAGCGAGTGAAAAATTTGGAAATTTTTTGGGAACCCTTTGCATTGAAGTGATTAATGATTATATAGAGGCTAGGCTTGGAGCTAGGTTTTGGAATGGAATTAGGTTTAGGAATGAAGTTAGGTTTGTAGTTAGTTAGGGTTAGGGTTTGAGAAGGAATATTCCTTGGAAAAACAGAAAGAATGAAAGGAAATGTGGAAAGAAAGTGGAAGGAAAAGTGGAGGGAAAAAGTGAAATCTCCCTTTTTTGGTTGGTTAGCTTGGAAATGGTTTGGATTATTTTTGGGATATTATTTTTCTCTTGAACTCCAATATTTGGCAAGCCTCGATCGACCACACACCTCATGTGTATGCAAAGGATGATGATTTATTTATTTATTTTTCAAATGCGATGCAATGATATGCGGAATGATGCGGGAATGAAGCGTAAATCGCTCGAGGTTGATAATAAATAAGAGGGAAAATTTTGGGGTGTTACAGCATTCACATGCCTTTCTCGGCGAAACTCAGCTTTGCCTGCACCAACAACGAAGCAGAATACGAAGCTTGTATTATGAGTCTTGAGGAAGCCATTGACCTCAGGATCAAAACCTTGAATATATTCGGAGATTCGGCTTTGGTAATCAACCAGACCAACGGCAAATGGTACACTCATCAGGAGCATCTGATTCCATATCGTGACTATACGAGGAGATTATTGACTTTCTTCACAACAATCAAACTTGAATACATCCCTCGAGATGAGAATCAGTTTGCATACGCTTTAGCTACCATTTCATCCATGATCAAAGTACAAGCTGCCAATTATGTGCCTCGAATTTTGGTATCCAGACTGGACCGACCGACATATGTATTCTCTGTGGACACTGTCGCTGATGACAAGCTTTGGTACCATGACATCAAATGCTTCTTGGAGAATCAGACATACCTACATGGGGCATCGTCAAATGATAAGAACACATTAAGAAGGCTGGCCGAAAGTTTCTTCCTCAATGCTGACGGTTCATTATACAAGCAAAACTTCGACATGGTCCTGCTCAGATGTATTGACAAGAAGGAAGAAGACCTACTGATGCACGAGGTACATGAAGGTTTTTTCGATACCCATGCCAGAGGGCATGCAATGGCAAAGAAGTTATTAAGATCGGGTTACTACTGGATCACAATGGATGCAGACTGTTGTGCCTATGCCAGAAAATGCCACAAGTGTCAGATCTACGCAGATAAAGTGCATGTGCCTCTGAATCCTTTGAACGTAATGTCTTCACCTTAGCCCTTCACCATGTGGGGCATTGACATTATTGGAAATATTGAACCGACTGCTTCAAATGGTCACAGATTCATCCTGGTAGCCATTGACTACTTCACCAAATGGGTCGAAGCAGCTTCGTATGCAAACGTCACCAGGCAAGTGGTAGCTCGTTTTCTGAAAAGGGATATCATCTGTCGACATGGAGTTCCCGAGCGAATCATTACTGATAATGGTTCCAATTTGAACAACAAAATGATGGCAGAACTTTGTCGGGACTTCAAAATTCAACATCACAACTCTTCTCCTTACAGGTCAAAGATGAATGGCGTTGTTGAGGGCGCTAACAAGAACATCAAGAAGATTGTGCAGAAGATGGTAGTTATCTACAAAGACTGGCATGAGATGCTACCATTTTCCTTGCATGGGTACTGAACCTCAATCAGAACATCTACTAGGGCAACACCTTATCAGCTTGTATATGGTATGGAAGTTGTCCTGGCGGTTGAAGTTGAGCTACCCTCCTTACGGGTAATGATGGATGTGAAACTGGATGAAGCAGAATGGGTCCAGTCTCAATATAATCAACTGAATCTGATTGAAGAAAAAAGATTAGCAGCCATCTGTCATGGGAAGTTATATCAGAAGCGAATGAAGAAAGCCTTCGATCAGAAAGTCAGACCTCGAGAATACCAAGTGGGAGAGCTTGTTCTGAAAAGAATCCTTCCTCCTCATACAGACCACAGGGGCAAGTGGACACAAAACTATGAAGGTCCCTACGTAATAACTAAAGTCTTCTCGGGTGGAGCACTGATGCTAGCAACCATGGATGGTGAAGTCTTCCCGTCTCCTGTGAATTCAGATGCAGTTAAAAAATACTTCGCATAAAATGACCCGCTAGACATAAAAACAGAATGTGAGTCCAGGCAAAAATAGGGCATCCCGGCGAGTCAAAAACAGAATAAAAGACTCAGGAAAAAATAAGGGAAAAATCAAAAAAAATGTACACCCGCTGAGTTGAAAAGCCGCATTGGACAGCTCACGCAAAAATGGGTATCCCGGTGGATTGAAAACCCGAAAGGGCGATCCACTCAAAATCAGGGAATAAGCGAACAACTGCATTCTGAATTCGTCTGTATCACTCACAACATAACAAGCTTCGAAAGGACAAAGCGTCAGTCAGAATCAGCCTTCTTCAAAAAGCAAGATAAGAAGAACGTCAAGGTCATACAGGTCATAGCAAGGGCAGCTCACTGGAACGCCAAACTTCAACATTTCCGACACTTTTATTTTCTCAATTTACAGCAATCTCCTCCTTTCAGGGGATTTACTTCTTTGACTGTACTTGCCTATTCAGGGCACGCAAATTAATAAAATCAGGATTTTCAGTTACACTTTGTTGTGTACATTTTTGTTTACGTTTGCAAAATGCCCAATGTTCATAATACAACACTCGCATAAAACATATGAGTCATTTTAACAAATTCTTGCAGGAAATATGTTGTTCTCGGGCAAATCTAACTCCTATGACGAAATCCGGTTAAGAATACCTCGAGACACTTGTGTGTTTCCTCTGTCTTAACAGGTTGCAGGTACCCAAGGTAGACTATCTTTCGCAACATGGGGCATATCAAGCATTAAATCCCCAGCGTACTACTTCCCAGAAGTTATCTCCTCCCCAAGAGGATCTCCCGATAAATGACTGACAACTCTTCCACAGCAAAGTGGTCAAAGAACTTTCTATTCCCCGCCAAAGATGCCAGATTTCTCTCATCCTCAGCAGATTTAGTGGAATTGTTCCCCCACAGAATTGCCTCCCAAAAAGAGCAATGCCTGAAGTACACCCCCAGCGGAGTTGCTAAAACTTCCTTATCCCATTAGGAGTTCTCCCTCCGGACAGATCAATCAACGATCTCTTTCCCCAGCTGAGCTCTCCCTCTAAATAGATCAGCCAGAGATCTTTACCCCCGCAGGATCCAGATTTCGGATCAAGTTTCTCATTTGCATAATCATAGCATTCGCATCATTTTACCAAAATAAGCGTAGCATTCCGTCTGGTACGGAGCATTACGGCAAAAATCAAACATTTGCATGATCATAAGTCGGGTTCGATCCAATCACCTGTAAATACCACCATCATTTCATCAATGATATACAAAACTTATCCCCTACAGATAAAATCCAAAGCATCCCCTTTGCACTCTCAAAACACAGATGCCTGTTTATATTTATACATGCTCTTTTCGACACTCGTCTGTGTCATCTTATCCCCCGCAGGTCGCCAGTATACCTTCTGCACTCTCAAATACAAATATTTGTTCATAACTTGTAGATGCTCTTTCTAACACTCGTCTGTGTCATACTTCCTCAGCAAGTTAAAAACACTCGTCTGTATCTTGCACATATTTCCTCAGCAGGTCAAACACTTGTACATACTTATACATAAGTCTTTGATACTCGTCTGTATCTTGTATATATCACCCCTCATAATATTAAAACACTCTTCTGTGTTCCTTTCTCAACCAATTGATACTCGTTTGTATCATCATTTTTAAACATGTGTCAGCGTTTGTTTTTATCGATACTCGTTTGTATCATGGTCCTAAGGATGCTCGTCCGCATCTTTGATCTATACACACTATCAAACACTTATACCTTTTATTTTTGAAAGCATAAGCACTCGTCTGTGTTTACCATTCCCCAGTAAGTCACCAACAACACAACTTGCTTCTATTCGAAATTCGTCCTATATTGTGATACTTTCGGCAGCCGTCCCCTGCCAGGTGATCGTCCTTCACCTTTGGATGACCGTCCCTCATCCTTTCCCCAGTGGAATCCCTATTGTTGGAACTTTCTATCCTACATTCTTCCTATGTCGTGATATTTTCACCAGCCGTCCCCTGCTAGGTGGTCGTCCTTCACCTTATGATGACCGTCCCTCATCATTTATCCGATGGCCGTTCCCATCGTTGATCTTGTTATCCGAAATTTGTCCTATGTCGTGATAATCCCCAAGAGCAACTGTACCCTGCTAGGTGATCGTCCTTCACCTCTTGATGATCGTCCTTCATCATGCTTATCTGATGGTCGTCCCCATCATTGATCTTTTCTATCTGACTTGCGTCCTATAGCGTGATATTTTCAGTAGTCGTCCCCTGCTAGGTGATCGTCCTTCACCTTCTGATGACCGTCCCTCATCATTATTTCATTTATTCTTTTACCCGATGACCATCCCCGTTGCGGTTTAGTTACTTTCCAGCCTGATGGTCGTCCCCATCATTGCTTTTCTCACTTCTTCAAATCCCTAGAGAGTTTTTATTTTCTTTACCCGATGGGCGTCCCCGTCGTGGTTCCTTCATTTCCCAGCATGATGGTCGTCCCCGTCATTGCTTTGCTTCCCATTTTACCCTCAGCAGTCGTCCTCTACTCAATGGTCGTCCTCCATCGCTTTCATTTGATAACCATACTATACTATCTGTTACAATTTATATCCATTTTCTTCTTCTCCCCAGCGAGTGAAAATTTCGGACTGTCTTTGGTATTCAACCACAAGTTATCTTGTTTGTCTGTTAAGCAAGGCGCTTACATCCTGCACAGCTAACTCATGCTTGAATAAGGGCAGCTGTAAACACCCCAAATTTGCCCTCAGTTTTTCTCACACCATGGCTTGTGATCTTTCAATTTTGCATTAGCATAAGCATATCATCTTACACTACATAGTTCATTTCATCTGCATCTAGGGTTTGTGATCTGAGCAGTCCAAGAAGTGATCTGAGCCATCCCAAAGGCCTTGAAGCATTCCAAGAGGGTCCATGTGTGTTCCATAATCATCTTACATCTCCAAGAAGTCTTTGAAGTCACAAAATGTCAAAGAATGGCAAAGGCATGGAAGCAGAGCTAGGGTTTTCCTGCACAGATAACCAAAATTAGGATTTTAGTTTCAGAGGCCTTAATCCCAAATTTTTTGGTCATTCTTGTTTCTAATGTTCTTGATATGTTATAAGAATCATGTGTACCAAGTTTGATGAAGAAATTCACTGTGGAAGTCATTTGATCATTGGGTAACTTTTTGAGCAAGTAAAGTCAAAATCAGGGCATCTGAGGCCCCCAACAAGGGTACCAAAGGTTCATCATCATCATTTTGAGTCTCTATGATATTTATTTGATATTATAAGTGGTTGTAAGTTCACAAAGTTGAATAATTTTGAGCCAAATGCAAACTTGCTATTTTTGGAAATGACTTGTAATGGAAACTTTCCATTTTAGGAAAGATTTTCAACCTATTCTTTCATGACCAAAAATGCTTCAAATGAAAAATTCTTGGGCATGAAAGTAGTAGATTATGTCTTCCCATTTTCAAAAAGTACTATAACATGTCTTGATTCATCCTAGAACTCAAGATATGGCCTTTCAAAGTTGGCAAAAATCCTATAATTTTCAAGTTCATGCCAAAGAGGGAATATTGCAATTTCACTTGCCAAGCCTTTTTATGACCTCTAATCAACTTCTATGCACCATAACATGTCAAGACAACTTCCAAAGATCATAATTGGCCCAAGATTGCATAATTTTCATGACTTGATCCTTAAGAAATCTCAAAATGGCCAAAACACACCAACTTTGCAAAACCTTTTGGAACCTTCCATCCACTTGTGCCAGCTGCATAAAATCAATCCTAGGGCCATCCACAAATCATGTTAAGGCCAGACACCCCTTGAAGTAGCTTCTGCCATGGCCCATGCTTGAAGTACAAAGTTGTTGACTTTTTTGCAACTTGCCCATACCAATCATAATAGGCCACACCAACTCTCTGAACCAATCACATTTGTTTATACAAACAACAAGCACTCCAAAGCACACAACAAACAAGCCTGAAACCTCCAAGAACTGAGCATTCACAAAAACATGCAAAAACTTCCTTTCTTCGATTCTGAAAAACCAGCCATCAAACCTCAAAAAAAACTTCACCAATCATCTCAATACCACTCATAGAACACAAAACAACCCTCACAATGACCTAAAAGCCACTCAAACAAGAACACGATTTCTGGTGCAGCAGAGTTGAATCTCCAAAACCAGCCATCACAAACTTCATTCAAGCCTTCCAAAAGCATAAGGGGATCAAGTGGGGTGGATTAGCATCAAGGAAAGGCCCAGAAAGCCCAGAATCAGAAAGCTCTATCTCAGGTATACCTCAAGAACATTTTTTCCAGAATCTTTGTTTTAAGTTCCTAAATGATTATATATGTTCCCTTGGGCATGCTGATGTGATTTGTTTTGAAAATGGTTGAGAAATGGCCATGTATGCTTGCTCTGAAATTTTGCCCGTAAATTTAGTTTTCTTCGATTCTTGTTTTTGATGCAATATAAATGGATTTTATGCTTGGATTCTTGTTTAATGTTGCTTATTGATCATTTCTGGAGAGTTTGAGGCATTAATTTGAGGTTGGAGAGAGTTCAGGGAAGGGGGTCACCGGAGAAGATGACCGGAACACTGTTCCGGTCACCTGAGGGTAATTAGGGTTTAATTAGGGTTTAGTTCTTAGTTTAAATGTGGATCGTAGGATATAAGTTTCGCGCGTGGATGGAGGGCCCAGATTGCCTCATTAAAGCCTTAACCTTTTTAATTAGTTTAATTAATTAGGATTAATTTAAAATATGCCAGATTAAATCCAGACCACACAAATGCGCGCCAGTCAACTCCCTCCATTCCAATTTGAATCCTGACCATTGGATCTGCTTACTTTCCATTTTATTTTATTTTTATTTCATTTTCTTTGCATTTTCTTTCTTATTTTGTTTAAAATAGTTAAATACATCATCAAAATATGATCTTTTGCATTTTTGATCCAAATATTTTTCTTAACCCAAAAATGATTTTTATTTTATTTTTTGCATTAAAAAAGCATTTTTTAAATATTTAAATGTTATTTTTAATTAATTAATGGATTTTAATTAATTAAAAATGCATTTAGGTTTCTAAAAATCACCAAAAAATTCATGAACCATTCCAATACATTTAGAAACATTTTCAAACTCATCATACAAATTTCTTTTTAGGTTTGATCATAATTTCACAATTTTCTTTGAATTAGGGTTCTTAAAAATCACATTTTCTAACCCTAACTTGAAAATTTCATTTCTGCCTAACCATGATGAGTTTGAACTTGATTCTTTTTGCATTGTTTCACATATTGCATATAGTTTCTAGGTTATATTTCTCATGAATTTATCTTGCATTTTCCATTTGATTTGCATTTTCCCTTAAGAATCACCCAAAAAACCTAGTAAACTTAGAAAATTCATAACTTTCAATAGGATTGGCTTCTGACCTTCTCCTTTGGGTTTTGATCTTGTATAGGTTTAGGGTTTGATTAAGCTTGATTTCAATTTTTTATCATGTTGATTGCTTGTGTTTTGGTCATTTGCATCTCATACATTCATAAAACCTTAATTTCTCATGTTCATTTGCATTCATCTTTGCATATCATCATCATGTGAACTTTCCATGACATTTCAAACATTTGTATGACATATTAGACATCTTAAGACATGTTTGAACATTGCTTGATCATTTCTTCATTCATTTGCTATGCTTTGCATCCATTACATTTCATAAACATTCATGTGTTTTCAAGCTTCTAAACATGCTTCCTTTGCATCTCATCTTTGTATGATCATTCATATGCATCTTGTATGACATTGCATCATTTCATATGCCTTTTACATTACATTTTCACTTTTGACTTTGGTCTTCACATCTCATTTCATTTCATTTCCCTTTACTTTATGTCTTATGCATTCATACTAACATTTTCAAGAACTTTTGGTAAGTTATTTGGGAGGTGGATTTGCCTTCACTTCCCATCTCTTCTCATCATTCATATGCATATTACTTGTCTTTGAAGTGAACTTGTTTCACTTGTGTTCCTTTCTTCTTACCTTATTTCTTTTAAGTTACTTATCTTCTTCAGGAAGTAAGTAACTTATTTTTCTTCTTCCTTCTCTTTTCATCTGCTTCTTCCATTGGTGGCCTTGAAGATACTTTCTCTTAAGCCTAACAAACCATAGGATACCCAAGCATGATAATTTTTAAGGTTTTGTATAGTCCCTCTTAGTCTTTTACCTTTGAGTCTCCTTGAGTTTCTCTTCTCATCTCAATAATCAGAGACTAAACTCTTAAAGCTTTAGGACTTTGAATTAGGGTTATGCCTGCATCCTTCTCTTAGGATGGAGTGTATAACTTTAATCCTAAGTGTTAAACCTTTAATTTGTTTATACCTCTTAATCAAATCACATTACTAATCACCATGACTTTATCTTGTAACTTGGGCTTTACAGTAGGGTTCTATCTCTTCCTTATGGTTAAGAGGGACTAACCCTAGTGTTTAATGGACAAGTCCCCCTCAAGTTGTCTTACAAACTTAAAATCCACTTATTAATCTCATATTTAATTAAAATTCACTTAATAAAGGCTTGTTATATAATGAATTTAATCCCTAACCATATATTAAGTTGAGGTATATTCCTCAGCTTAAGTTTACTCATCTATTATCCTTCTATTAGGATGGTGTAATGAGTTCACTAATCTGTGATTAGAGATTAAACTCATTACTTAACACTAAACAAAAACCCAAAAACATCTAAATAATCACAAGTAGGTTGATGATCTTAATCCTACATCATCATGGTAATTAAGTTGAGGTGCTTATCTCACACTTAAGTTAGCTCATTATCCCTAATCAGGGAGGATATAATGAGCTTACAAGCCCTTGATTTAGGCTTAAGTTCATAAACTTATGCAAAACACCAAAAACAATAAAAAAACTGAAAACACAAAAACAAACAATAACCGTCTACTTTGGGATTATTTTCTTATCACACTGTAAACACCCCAAATTTGCCCTCACCCATTCACACCATGGCTTGTGATCATCTCATATGCATAAACACAATCATATCATCCCATATCTCACTTTTGTTTCACTGCATAGTTTCTAAGGCATCTGCACCTAGGGTTTGTGATTTGAGCAACCTCAGAGCATCTTGAGCCATTCCAAAGGCCACTAATCAACTCAAAGGGGTCCATGTGTGTTCTTATGTTATATTCCATCTCCTAAAAGCCAAAATTGCAGAGGAATCACAAGAACTAGGGTTTGAGTGGATGCAGAGCCAGGATGAACTGCACAGTGGACTGAAAATTAGGGTTTTGGTTTCAGAGGCCATAACTCCAAATTTTTTGGTCATTCTTGTTTCCATTGATCTCTATATGGTATAGGGAGTATGCATATCAATTTTCATGAAGAAATTCCATGGGGAAGTCATCTGATCAAGGGTTGACTTTTCAGACAAGTCAGTGTAAAATCAGGGCATCTGAGGCCCCCAATGACCCAACCAATGGCTGATCTTCATCATTTTGAGTGTATATGATCTTTATTTGATCATGGAGGAAGGTTGAAGTTCATAGAAATCAAGAATTTAGGGTTTTTGCAAATGTTGACTTTTTGGGCATAGTTGACTTTTCAAGAATGCTTCATTTTAGGTCATTTTTCAAGTCATGATTCTTGATCCAAAAATGCTTCAAATGGAAAAACTTTGGTCATGAAAGTTGTAGATCTCATCTTTCCCTTTTCAAAAAGTACAAGGACATGATCAAACTCTTCTTGGATCAAAAGTTATGGCAATGCAAAGTTGGCAAAAATCACTTATTTTCAAGATATGCACCAAGTGTGAAAATTGCAAAATCATGTGCTAAGTCAAATTGCAACTTCTAATTGGTATCAAACCAGCACATAAACATTCTCTAAGGCCCAAAATCAGATTTGAACCAAAGATCACATGTGTTTAGTTCATGTAACAAGGCATTTTTCATGAGATTTCAAAAAGGCCACAAGTTGCAAAACTCATGATCACATCTCACCAACTTGAGGCATTGGCTGCTGAACCAAGCTAGCTTCATACACACACCATGATGCGCAGCCCCTAGGCTTTGTATCAAGCTAGCACTTCACCATACCTCTCTTACACAATTTTTGACTTTTTGCAAAAGGCAACTTACCAATCAATAAAGCACATGTCCAATCAACTGACCAATGAGAGAGAGTTATGTGGACAATTTGCAAGCCATTTCATGTACAAGGCAAGGCTGAAGCTCATTCATTCATGACATTCACAAAAACTTACCAAGTTGCAACTTCCTTCGAATATGCCTACACAGCTTGCAAACATTCAAACCCTCTTCACCATTCAACTCACCTTGCTCCATAGACCACCCAGCACCAAGAACCCAAGCTTGAAACAGCCTGAACATCTCACTGCCATCTCTCACTTCATTTTGCAGTTTCAATCGAATCTCCTTCCACAAACCACAAACACACCAACAAACACTCCAGACCTTCTCCATTCATCCTCAGGATCACAAACCATCATTCACAATGGCCTGAAACCTCCAGAAACTCCATTGCCATTTCTGACCAAGCTTGAGCAGGAGCTTTCGAATCTCACTATCCAGCCAACTTAAACTCTTTTTGAGCATTCAAGCATCTTCTGGGGATCAAGTGGAGTGGATTGCACAAGGAGAAGTGGCCAGAAAGTTCTCAAACTGAAAGCTCCAAATCTCAGGTAGCTCGAAAATTATTTTTCCAGAAATCATTTTTCTTGTTACAAACTTGTTCTATGTGATTCACTGATCATCCTGATGTTCTTAGTTTTTGAAATGGCTTTGTTTTGAGTATTTAATTTGTCTCTGAAGCTTGCGTGCCCTAGAACTTGTTCTCTTCGATTCAGCTTGTTTAGGAAGAATAAATTTGTTTTGAGAGAGGGGTTTGATTCGTGAGAGGTTGGAGATCATTTCCCAATTCATAGATTTTGTTTTTGTTACGTTTTGAGGGAGTTGGTGAGTTTCCCGGTGAGGTGCTGGCCGGAGAAGACGACCGGAAGTCTTCTCCGGCCACCTGAGTCATTAAACCCTAATCTCAGGTCATTAACTCTAGTTTGAATTTGAGCCATGGATGTGCGTTGACCTGTTGACTTCCCTCTCTTTTGGATGGCCCAGATCATTTCATTTGCCCTAATCTCTCTCATTAGCTTTAATTAATTCGTAATTAAATTAATTAAGTCAGGTGCAATCCACACCCTCCATTCACGCGCCAGTCAACACATTTGAACTCAGGCTCCATCCTGGCCATCCATCCTGATTACTTTTATTTTATTTGATTTTTAATTCATTTTATTTCAATTAACTTGCATAATTATTTTAAAATAGCAAAAAATACATAAAAATTATGAAACTTTTTCCTCTGAGTTTTAATAATTTTTATGACACAAAAATATTTTTATTTTATTTTTCATCATTAAAAAAGTATTTTTAAATATTTAAAAGATTATTTTTAATTGATTAATGGGAATTAATTAATTAAAAATACTTTTAGGTATTTGAAAATTACAAAAAAATTCATGAAATGTTCTAAGACATTTAGAAACATTGTCCAACCTTCAAACCAAATTTCATTTTTGATCTTGATGCATTTTAAGAATTTTTCATTGAATTAAATCATATTTTGTGCATTATTTTGATCATGGATTCAAAAATTCATTTCTGCCTATTGGAGAAGGTTTGGAAATTGGTTCTTTTTGCTTTGTTTGGTGTTTAGCATATAGTTTCTAAGATAAATTGGTCATGATTTGATCTTGCATTTTCCAATTGTTTGACATTTCTTTTGTTAAGAACCTTAAAAAACCCTAATAACTTGTAAAAATCATATCTTGAGTTTGGTTGAGAGTTGAGAGTTCCCCTTTGGACAGTGGTTCATTATAGGTTTAGGGTTTCTTTGGGTACCATTTTCCATTTTTTTATCTTAGGATTTGTTTCTGTTTTGGGTTTTTGTTTGATGTTTGATCCATGAACCCTAATTTGGGCTTTCTTTTGCATCTTTCTTGCATTTCCCTGCATAACTTGACTTGCCCTTGCATTTTGTGCATTCTTGTGATCCATTTGACATCTTAAGACATTTAGAAAGCATGTTTGATCATTGCATTGCATATTTGCCATGTCATTTGTCTTGTATGATTCATAACTTTTCATGTTCATTCATGCTCCTTAACTTGCATCATTTGCATTCATAATCTTGTATGAACATCTCCATGCCTTGCCTCATGTTTGCAGCACCTCATAACATCATAATCATCATCAATATGCTTCTGGTTTTGCTTAGCATCATGCCATTTCATCTCATCTTGCATTGTTTTGCATTTCTTTCTAACATTTCAGGTGGTAAGTAAACTTGGGAAGTGAATTTGCCTTCACTTCTCATAACTTTTCTTTTCATCTCTCTTGCATCCATTGCTGCATTTCTATTTGTGTCTGAGATTGAGCTTGCTCATTCTTGTTCCTCCCACTTTCTTTCTCCAAGTGACTTGTCTTCTTGAATGAAGCAAGTCACTTTGCTTCTCTTGCTCTTGTTCATCTGCTTCCTGGTGGCTCCTTTGAAGATTGTTCTTGAAAACCTCACAAACCTTAGGACCAACCAAGCATGATAATGAATTAGGGTTTTGATTAGTCCCCCCATAGTTTTACCTTTGTGTCTCTCTTTGAGTCTTCTCTTCTCATCTCATAATCAGGGACTAAACCCTAAAGGCTTTAAGGCTTTGTGATTAAGCTTATGCCTGCATCCTTCTCTTAGGATGGAGTGTATAACTTTAATCCTAAGTGTTAAACCCTTAAGGTGTTTAAATATCTTAATCAATCCACTTAATAATCATCAAGACACACTTGTAACTTGGGCCTTGCATTAGGGTTCTAATTCTTCCTTAATTGGTTAAGAAGGACTAACCCTAGTGTTAATGGACAAGTCCCCCTCAAGTTGTCTTACAAACCATAAAACTCACTTCATCACCATATCATTAATCTAAAATCCACTTAATCAAAGGCTTGTTTTGTCATGGGTTTAATCCCTAATCATGGATTAAGTTGAGGAGTTTTCCTCAGCTTAAATATTCTCATCTATTATCCTTCTTTTAGGATGGTGTAATGGGTCTGTTTAATCCATGATTATGGCTTAACCTCATTACTCAACACTAAACAAAAACTCAAAAAAACATCTAAATAATCACAAGTAGGTTAATGATCTTAATCCTACACCAAAGGTGATTAAGTGTGAGAATCTGACTTCACACTTAAGGTATTCTCATTACCCCTAATCAGAGGGAAGATGTGATGAGTTTACTAACCCATTGGTTTAGGCATAAGCTCATTAACTTATGACAAATCTTCAAAAAGCAATAAAAGACTGAAAACTCAAAAACAAACAATAATCGTCTCCTCCGGGATTCTTTTCTCATCACCTTCATTCATAAACGAGAACTCGCTTCTTCCTTCTAATGCAAGACAGTTTGCACCTGAGCCAGACAGGTCATACACTTGAGCATAGGCAAGCAAGCAGTTCACAAGTCAATTCATCCTTCAGTCTCTTTGGGTCGAACTACGGTGTTCTGACTTCCTCATTGCACGAGAGGATACGTAGGCATAACTTAACAGTTATCGAACAAAAGTCTCTGTATATTCCCCCTCTTTCCAGCTCATTTCTTTAGCCTCATTATCATGAGCATTTCACTCCTTTCTTACATTGACACTTTCATACTTCACATCATTTATACACTTCACACTTTTTTTCAGCACTGACACCTGTACATCTCTTCCAGCTATTTTATACACAAGTTGCACTGACACTACCCCTTTAAAACACAAATCTTTTAAGCGTGGATCCCGTCGAGTACGACGGACAATCTGGGTGCTAATACCTTCCCAGGTTGTAACCAACCCCCTTTCTCAGTCTCTCTGGTTCGCAACCGTCTTATCCATCTTTTTCTAGGTCTATGCAGCATTGCCTTTCCTCCGGGATAAAAATGCCTAGCTGGCGACTCTATTCATCTCCAGTGAGTTCACGGCTGTGTGTTCTCACTGTTCCCCTCGCCGACCGTTCGCGTCTGTACCTTTATTTGGGCCAGTCCCATTTATCGGGAGCGACAGCTTGGCGACTCTGCTGGGGACCCTTATACTGCAACCGGGGCTTCTGGTTCTTTTTGTGGGTTCCTCCTAGCGCTTGTTTGATTTGTGTTTACTGGGGTGTTATGTGCTTGTTTGTGCTTGTATTTATTTTTGTTTATTGCTTTATGTACAGTTACTTTACTGCTTTCTTTACTGCATTTATATATCATATTGTCATTGCTGCTGGCTGGATCTGGTTGTTTGCCTTGGTGGGTGGGTGATTCATTGAGAGTTAAGGTCCTATACCTGGGACCTGAATGACACCTAGGCTAGAGTGAATCATATTCTTTCCCATTCCATTTCGGTCTGGTGCGGGAATATGAAACACGGTTCAGATATGGGTTTCTTCTTGAGAACTCTGTGTTGCAGATTTCCTGCAATGCTAGGGCTATCTGGGAAGCCTGCTAAGTCTGGATGACCTTTTAGTATTGACCTTCAGAAACTGAGGTGAATTAGAGGAGGAATTGTTATGGTTATTGTAAACACTGTACCTCCGGGTTAGAAGTGTTTACACTTCTCATAACTGATCCAAGTCTGAGGATCCTTGTTTTAGATCATCACCTGTGAGGGGGTTGGGCTGTTTACAGGTTTGCAGGTACCTTGACCTCAGAATACCCTGTTACTTTGACTTTGTTAAGAATACTCCATGTTGGATAGTTCTTGTGATTCTAAAACCCTGGACTTGTGGCTCTTTATTTGAGTCCCCCACCTTGGTTACTGGATTTATAGACCTCCATCTGGAATTCTTGAACACACATGGATCTATACCAAGGCAGTTAATCAGATCCAGCTCAGTCACAGACCCTTGCATTTCATTTGCATACATACTCATTGCATCATATTAACATTTGCTTGTTTGTGTTTCAGGGTATCCACTTTCATCTGGTTTTGGTTTTGACCCCATCTGCTATATTGACCTATCTCCACCAGCACTTGCTTCAGCCTGTCAGCCCTATACTTCAGTTACTTGCACTAGCCAGCCAGTGGCCCACTCCTCAGCATCTTCATCAGCACTTATCCTACTCAGTCTCAGCATCATGGCTCCAAAGAAAAGCAACATCACTTATCTTTTCTTCCAACCAGACTTATCAGACATCAGGAGGATCCAGACCCTGATCACCCCAGATCACATACCTTTGTTCAGGGAGCATTATGGGGATATACTTGACTTGGTTATGGATTTGGACCCATCTCAGAGGAGCCTGATCCACACCTGCATTCAGTTTTATGATCCTCCTTTGAGATGCTTCACCTTTCAAGAATTCCAGTTGGGTCCTCTTCTGGAAGAATACTCATCATTGATTGGTCTGCCTATCAGGAGAGAAATCCCTTTCAATCCTGAGATAACTTTCCCAAGCAATGGAGAGGTAGCAAAAGCTTTGCACCTGGAGCCTGTTTTGATTGAGCAGCATATGACCTCTAAAGCTGGGATCCCTGGATTTCATCTGGACTCCCTTATTTCTCAAGCTAGTCTGAAAGCCTCCCTGGGGGAGTGGAAAGCTGTTTGTGCTCTGTTGGCCTTAAGTATATATGGAATTGTGTTGTTTGCGGATGAGCCACGATTCATTAGCAAGAATGCCATCCATTTGTTCATCCTGAAGAACCCAGTGCCAACTTTGCTAGGAGATCTATATTACTCAGTACATCAGAAGAATGAGAAGCAGAGGGGAAGGCTAGTGAGGTGTTGTGCTCCATTATTCCATGCTTGGCTTCTTAAACATCTACCCAGGATAGATGCATTTCTAAACCCTCATCAGCAAAGCAACTGGGCTAAGAGGCTCACTACTCTCACTTCAACAGACATCAGATGGTGTGCTCAAAGCACCAAGGGCAGAGATATAATCACAAGCTGTGGGCACTTTCCCAATGTGCCTTTAATAGGGGTCAAGGGAAGTATCAATTACAACCCTCTGCTGTTCAGGAGGCAATTAGGCTATGCACTGGTCCATACTCCCAGGGAGCAAGATTTGGTTGAGACCCTCTACTGTGAGAACAAGATTAGTCTGGCAACTGTTAGGCAGGCTGCCTGGGCCTGGGATCATGTTCAAACCAAGGGAATCACCATTCTGGGGAAGTGCAATAATGTGGCATCAGTCCAATATTACGAGTGGTCCCATGCTAGGGCCCAATTCTTTGGAATGCCCTTTACCATAGAAGACATGCCTGAGTCATCTTCAGCACCACCCCCTGCCACTATCAGTTTGGAAGAGTTTGAGAGATTGAAGGAAAGAAATGAGAAGCTAACCCAAGCCTTGCAGAAGACCCTCAGGGAGAGGAGTGAAGGTGTGAGGGAGATTGAGATATTGGAGAAATTGAGAGTGGAACACTTGACCAAGATTGAGAAGTCTGGAGATTATATCAACAAGTCCAAAGCTGGTGAGCAGATTCTGAAGAATGCTTGTAAAGAAGCCCAGTTTCAGAGAGCAAGAACAGACTTGTATTTGAAAGAAAGTCAGGCCAGGTGGGTCCGGATCACTGAGGCCCGTACTCTAGAAGACAAGAGAGTCCAGGACAAGATGGAGCAGATGGAAAAAGCCCTGGCAGCAGCCCAGAAGGAAATATCAGAGCTAGAAATCAGAGCTGGAGTGAAGAGGTCTAAGGACCAAAGTCAGAACAGGAAGCTGACTGCAGCTGTTGCAACAAGAAACCTTCTCATCAGAGGTCTCACGGAGCATCCGGCTGATCCTGTGACCGAAGCACTTCTTAAGGAAGTTCGTGAGGATGAGTTTGGCCTTGGAGTTTGATCATTTGCTTGTTGTTGTTCCTATTCTATATACTTTTGCCTTTTTGTGATGTATTTTGACCCCTTTAAGGGCTTGTGTTGTAAAATGAACAAGTTGTATTATTTCCTCTTATGTAATATATTTGTGTTGGTTTCTATCTGAGTTCACTTCAAAAGCAACTTCAACAGCATCATCTTCAAGGGTCTGGAAGGGTCAAAACTGAATGCCAAACCGGATACCTTGAGAGCAAATAAGCATAACTGCATTGCATGCTAACCCTTTTGTTTGTTTTGTAGGTTTTTGTTTTGTTGTTGCTAACCTCTGTTGTGATGTTCAGGAATTATTGCTCGCCGCCGGGTATTTCCTCTCAACAGGCCACACAGGTACCCAACTAGAAACAACCTTCCGGGAATTCAGATGGATCAGATGCAGCAGGACCTGACGGAGGTCAAAAACCAGATGGCCAACGAAAGGCTGGAGATGAGAACCCAGATAACACAATTCATGGAAGTGATGAACAACTTAGCTCAAAGCCAGGAGAGGCTCAGAGCTTTGGTAGAAGGAAGGAATCAAGAGGAGCCCCATGTGGGGACTGCTGGCACAAGTAACAACGAGAGGGTCCAACCTCATGTCAATCCCCCGGTTTTTGGACCCCATCTCCATCCAGAGGCCAACATCCCAGTCAATATACAAGGGACTGCCACAGCAGGGAGAGTACTTCAAGAAGATCCTCAGGAGGACCAATTTACAGTAATGGGTGCTGGAGAGGAAACATATGATAGACGATTGGAAGAAATAGCTGAGAAGTTGAGATCACTGGAGTCTCAAAACTCTTTGGGGTTCGACGTCATGGACATGGGATTGGTAGACGGGGTCAGGATCCCCCATAAGTTCAAACCTCCTTGTTTCGAAAAGTATAATGGGACTTCATGCCCCCGGACTCATCTACAAACATTTCTGGGAAGGCTGAAGGCCTATACAATGGATGAGAAACTTTGGATGTTCTATTTCGAAGACAGCTTGACTGGAGCATCGAGGGAGTGGTATTCCCATCTGACAAGAGCAACAATTAGATGCTGGAAGGACCTGGCGGAGGCCTTCATCAGACAGTATCAGTATAATCTAGACATGGCACCCAACAGGACTCTCCTGATGGGAATGTCCCAGTCTTCGAGGGAGAGTTTCCGAGAATATGCCCAGAGATGGAGGCAATTGGCTGCTGCCGTTCAACCACCAATGTCTGAGAGAGAAATGGCAGACATGTTTATGAACACTCTCCAGGGAACGTATATTGACAGGTTAGCTGCTTTCTCTTCCACCAGCTTCGCAGATGTTGTCATAGCTGGGGAGAGAATTGAAAGCCTGTTGAAAATGGGCAAAATTTCCGATAATGGTGCCAGCTCGTCCAGTAGCACAAGAAAGCCTTTTGCAGGCCCGAGAAGAACTGGCGAGACCAATGCCATTCACACCAATAGGGGTAGGCCCCTATATGCTCAGAGGACAATAGCAGCAGTCACTATCCCTGCTCCAGCACATCCTCATCCAGTCTATCAACCTCCCCAACAAAACTTCCAACAACAACCTCAGTATCATCAGAATCAGTATCCTCCAAGGAACTACAACAACAACAACTCCAACAACAACAATCAACAGAGGCCATTCCAACAAAGGCCATCCCAAGCTAACCGAGTGATCGACCCGATCCCAATGCCGTATGCTGCTTTGCTGCCACAACTTCTGAAACTCAACCTAGTTGAGCTAAGAACGTTGGCACCTCCGGATCCCAACAGTCTACCAAGAAACTATGACTCCAATGCTAGGTGTGCTTTCCATTCAAACGCACCTGGTCACAGTACAGAAAAATGCAGGGCTCTGCATATGAAGGTACAAGACTTGGTAGACTCCAAGGCTCTGAATTTTGCACCGCCGCCCAATGTCAATAAAAACCCAATGCCAAATCATGGTGGTCCTCGAATTAATGCTATTGAAGAAGACCAACCGTCTTATTTAATAACCAGTGTGGATCAGATCAGGACACCGTTGGTGGAAATCAAAGCTCAACTCCGCGAAAACCAAATATTTCCGGGGTGTGAACTAGGGTGTCCCTACTGCAATATTTCATGGAACGGGTGCGAGGACCTGAGGAATGGCATTGACAGCCTTATTCAGAGTGGCCTACTCCAGATCACTACATCATTTCCTACAAATCCGGCAACTTCATCAGCAACGGTTTCAGAACCTCCTACAACCGCAGCAACTATTGTTCCCGACAATTCATCAGCAACACCAACCAGTACTTCATCTGTCCTCCCAAATGATCAGTTTTCAACAGTTTCTCCTGCTACAACTTCAGCTTCATTCCATTTCGTATCTCCATCAACAACAACATCAGTCCTTCCAACAACACCTCTGTCGCTCCCGATAAAATGACACCAGGTCAGATAAGGGTACAGACGCGAACGGTCGGCGAGAGGGACAATGAGAACACACAGCCGTGAACTCACTGGAGGATGAATAGAGTCGCCAGCTAGGCATTTTTATCCCGGAGGAAAGGCAATGCTGCATAGACCTAGGAAGATATGGATAAGACGGTTGCGAACCAGAGAGACTGAGAAAGGGGGTTGGTTACAACCTGGGAAGGTATTAGCACCCAGATTGTCCGCCGTACTCGACGGGATCCACGCATAAAAGATTTGTGTTTTAAAGGGGTAGTGTCAGTGCAATTTGTGCATAAAATAGCTGGAAAAGATGTACAGGTGTCAGTGTAAAAGAAGTGAAGTGTGTAAATGATGTGTCAGTGTAAGAACAGGAATGAAGTGCTCATGATAATGAGGCTAAAGAATGAAGCTAGAAAAAGGGGGAATGTACAGAGACTTTTGTTCGATAACTGTTAAGTTATGCCTACGTATCCTCTCGTGCAATGAGGAAGTCAGAACACCGTAGTTCGACCCAAAGAGACTGAAAGATGAATTGACTTATGAACTGCTTACTTGCCTATGCTCAAGTGTATGACCTGTCTGGCTCAGGTGCAAACTGTCTTGCATTAGACGGAAGAAGCGAGTTCTCGTTTGTGAGTGAGTATGATGAGAAAAGAATCCCGAAGGAGACGATTATTGTTTGTTTTTGAGTTTTCAGTCTTTTATTGCTTTTGAAAGTTTGTCATAAGATAATGAGCTTAAGCCTAAACCAATGGATTTAATAAACTCATCACATCTTCCCTCTGATTAGGGGTAATGAGATTTACCTTAACTGTGAAGTCAGATTCTCACACTTAATCACCTTTGATGTAGGGTTAAGATCATTAACCTACTTGTGATTATTTAGATGTTTTTGGTGTTTTTGTTTAGTGTTGAGTAATGAGGTTAAGCCATAATCAAGGATTAAACAGACCCATTACACTATCCTAAAAGAAGGATAATAGATGAGGATGTTTAAGCTGAGGAAAACTCCTCAACTTAATCCATGATTAGGGATTAAACCCATGACAAAACAAGCCTTTGATTAAGTGGATTTTAGTTAATGATATGATGATGAAGTGAATTTTATTGTTTGTAAGACAACTTGAGGGGGACTTGTCCATTAACACTAGGGTTAGTCCTTCTTAACCAATAAAGGAAGAATTAGAACCCTAATGCAAGGCCCAAGTTACAAGTGTGATGTCTTGATACTTATTAAGTGAATTGATTAAGAGATTTAAACACCTTAAGGGTTTAATACTTAGGATTAAAGTTATACACTCCATCCTAAGAGAAGGATGCAGGCATAACCCTAACCACAAAGCCTTAAAGCCTTTAGGGTTTAGTCCCTGATTATGAGATGAGAAGAGAGGACTCAAAGAGACACAAAGGTAAAACTAAGGGGAGACTAATCAAAACCCTAATCATTGTCATGCTTGGTTGTTCCTAAGGTTTGTGAGGTTTTCAAGAGCAATCTTCAAAGAGAACCACCAGGATGCAGATGAAAGGATCAAGAGAAACAAAGTAACTTGCTTCATTCAAGAAGTCAAGTCACTTGAAGAAAGAAAGTGGGAGGAACAAGAATGAGCAAGCTCAAACTCAAACACACATAAAAATGCAGCAATGGATGCAAGAGAGATGAAAAGAAAAGTTATGAGAAGTGAAGGCAAATCCACCTCTCAAGTTTACTTACCACCTGAAATGTTAGAAAGAAATGCAATGCAATGCAAGATGAGATGAAATGGTATGATGCTAAGCAAAACCAGAAGCATGTTGATGATGATTATGATGTTATGAGGTGCTGCAAACATGAGGCAAGACATGGGGATGTTCATACAAGATCATGGATGCAAATGATGCAAGTTAAGGAGCATGAACAAGCATGGAAAGTTATGAAGCATACAAGACAAATGACATGGCAAATATGCAATGCAATGATCAAACATGCTTTCTAAATGTCTTAAGATGTCAAATGGATCACAATAATGCACAAAATGCAAGGGCAAGTCAAGTTATGCAGGGAAATGCAAGAAAGATGCAAAAGAAAGCCCAAATTAGGGTTCATGGATCAAACATCAAACAAAAACCCAAAACAGAAACAAATCCTAAGATAAAAAAAATGGAAAATGGTACCCAAAGAAACCCTAAACCTATAATGAACCACTGTCCAAAGGGGAACTCTCAACTCCCAACCAAACTCAAGATATGATTTTTACAAGTTATTAGGGTTTTTTAAGGTTCTTAACAAAAGAAATGTCAAACAATTGGAAAATGCAAGATCAAATCATGACCAATTTATCTTAGAAACTATATGCTAAACACCAAACAAAGCAAAAAGAACCAATGTCCAAACCTTCTCCAATAGGCAGAAATGAATTTTTGAATCCATGATCAAAATAATGCACAAAATATGATTTAATTCAATGAAAAATTCTTAAAATGCATCAAGATCAAAAAAGAAATTTGGTTTGAAGGTTGGACAATGTTTCTAAATGTCTTAGAACATTTCATGAATTTTTTTGTAATTTTTAAATACCTAAAAGTATTTTTAATTAATTAATTCCCATTAATCAATTAAAAATAATCTTTTAAATATTTAAAAATACTTTTTTAATGATGAAAAATAAAATAAAAATATTTTTGTGTCATAAAAATTATTAAAACTCAGAGGAAAAAGTTTCATAATTTTTATGTATTTTTTGCTATTTTAAAATAATTATGCAAGTTAATTGAAATAAAATGAATTAAAAATCAAATAAAATAAAAGTAAACAGAAAGGATGGCTGAGATTGATTCTGGCAGTGGATGGGTTGACTGCGCGCGCAGATCAAAGGCCCATATTCAAACTTCTAAAACTCAATTAATTAAATTAATTAATCCTGATTATCACTTAATGAAATGATCCTGACCCTTCGTACACGCGCGGGAGATGAAATCCAGTGGCTCACATTCAAACTTTGCCCTAACCCTAATTAACCTCACTAATTACTTTCAGGCTGCCGGAGAAGACTTCCGGTCGTCTTCTCCGGCCAGCTCTCACCTGAGAAACCTCAAAACCCCTCAAAACGTAACAAAAACAAAATCTATGAATTGGGAAATGATCTCCAGCCTCTCACGAATCAAACCCCTCTCTCAAAACAAATTTATTCTTCCTAAACAAGCTGAATCGAAAGAAAGAAAAACTAGGGCACGCAAGCTTCAGAGACAAATTAAACTCTCAAATCAAAACCATTTCAAAAACTAAGAACATCAGGATGATCAGTGAATCACATAGAACAAGTTTGTAACAAGAAAAATGATTTCTGGAAAAATAAATTTCAGGCTACCTGAGATTCGAAGCTTTCAGTTTAAGGACTTTCTGGCCACTTCCTTCAGTGCAAACTGCTCCAATTGGTCCCCAGAAGATGTTTGAATGCTCAAAAGAAGTTTAAGTTGGCTGGATAGTGAGATTCGAAAGCTCCTGCTCAAGCTTGGTCAGAAATGGCAATGGAGTTTCTGGAGGTTTCAGGCCATTGTGAATGATGGTTTGTGATCCTGAGGATGAATGGAGAAGGTCTGGAGTGTTTGTTGGTGTGTTTGTGGTTTGTGGAAGGAGATTCGATTGAAACTGCAAAATGAAGTGAGAGATGGCAGTGAGATGTTCAGGCTGTTTCAAGCTTGGGTTCTTGGTGCTGGGTGGTCTATGGAGCAAGGTGAGTTGAATGGTGAAGAGGGTTTGAATGTTTGCAAGCTGTGTAGGCAGATTCGAAGGAAGTTGCAACTTGGTAAGTTTTTTGTGAATGTCATGAATGAATGAGCTTCAGCCTTGCCTTGTACATGAAATGGCTTGCAAATTGTCCACATAACTCTCTCTCATTGGTCAGTTGATTGGACATGTGCTTTATTGATTGGTAAGTTGCCTTTTGCAAAAAGTCAAAAATTGTGTAAGAGAGGTATGGTGAAGTGCTAGCTTGGTACAAAGCCTAGGGGCTGCGCAGCATGGTGTGTGTATGAAGCTAGCTTGGTTCAGCAGCCAATGCCTCAAGTTGGTGAGATGTGATCATGAGTTTTGCAACTTGTGGCCTTTTTGAAATCTCATGAAAAATGCCTTGTTACATGAACTAAACACATGTGATCTTTGGTTCAAATCTGATTTTGGGCCTTAGAGAATGTTTATGTGCTGGTTTGATACCAATTAGAAGTTGCAATTTGACTTAGCACATGATTTTGCAATTTTCACACTTGGTGCATATCTTGAAAATAAGTGATTTTTGCCAACTTTGCATTGCCATAACTTTTGATCCAAGAAGAGTTTGATCATGTCCTTGTACTTTTTGAAAAGGGAAAGATGAGATCTACAACTTTCATGACCAAAGTTTTTCCATTTGAAGCATTTTTGGATCAAGAATCATGACTTGAAAAATGACCTAAAATGAAGCATTCTTGAAAAGTCAACTATGCCCAAAAAGTCAACATTTGCAAAAACCCTAAATTCTTGATTTCTATGAACTTCAACCTTCCTCCATGATCAAATAAAGATCATATACACTCAAAATGATGAAGATCAGCCATTGGTTGGGTCATTGGGGGCCTCAGATGCCCTGATTTTACACTGACTTGTCTGAAAAGTCAACCCTTGATCAGATGACTTCCCCATGGAATTTCTTCATGAAAATTGATATGCATACTCCCTATACCATATAGAGATCAATGGAAACAAGACTGACCAAAAAATTTGGAGTTATGGCCTCTGAAACCAAAACCCTAATTTTCAGTCCACTGTGCAGTTCATCCTGGCTCTGCATCCACTCAAGCCCTAGTTCTTGTGATTCCTCTGCAATTTTGGCTTTGAGGAGATGGAATATAACATAAGAACACACATGGACCCCTTTGAGTTGATTAGTGGCCTTTGGAATGGCTCAAGATGCTCTGAGGTTGCTCAAATCACAAACCCTAGGTGCAGATGCCTTAGAAACTATGCAGTGAAACAAAAGTGAGATATGGGATGATATGATTGTGTTTATGCATATGAGATGATCACAAGCCATGGTGTGAATGGGTGAGGGAAAATTTGGGGTGTTTACAGCTGCCCCTATTCAAACATGAGTTAGCTGTGCAGGTTGTAAGCGACGGCTTAACAGGCCAAACAAGATAACTTGTGGTTGAATACCAAAGACAGTCCAAAATTTGCACTCACAGAAATGAAGAAGAAAAGGGATATAGATTGTAAAAGAAAAATAAAGTGTATTGTAAAGTGTGGGTGACGGAGGACGACCGTCGAGCAGAGGACGACTGCAGGGTAAATAGCAATGACGGGGACGGCCGACATGCTGGGGATAAAAGGTAGAGCTAAGACGGGGACGGCCGACTAGCTGGAAAAAGTAAGATATCATGATGGGGACGGCCATCGAGATAAAGTTGTAAAATTCTCTGGGGATTAATGAAACATGACGGGGACGGCCATCAAGTTCATAAAGGTAAAGTAACCAACGATGGGGACGGCCATCGGGCTAAAAGGAAAAGGGACCACGACGGGGACGGCCATCGGGTTAATGAATGAAATAAACAGATGATGGGGTACGGCCATCAAAGGTGAAGGACGATCACCTAGCAGGGGACGGCTGCTCTGTTGGGTAATAAAGGACATATGATGGGGACGGCCATCAAAGGTGGAGGACGACCACCTGGCAGGGTACGGCTGCCGGAAATATCAACGATGGGGACGGCCATCGGATAGAAAAGGTCAACGATGGGGACGACCATCGGATGAGCATGATGGAGGACGACCATCAAGAAGTGGAGGACGACCACTCAGCAGGGGACGGCTGCTCTCGAGGTTTGTCATGACATAGGACGAATGTCAGATAACCAAAATCAACAATGGGGACGGCCATTGGATAAAGTGATGAAGGACGATCATCAAGGGGTGGAGGACGACCTCCTAGCAGGGGACGGCTGCTAAATATCAACGATGGGGACGGCCATCGGGTGAGCATGATGGAGGACGACCATCAAGAAGTGGAGGACGACCACTTAGCAGGGTACGGCTGCTCTCAAAGGTATCATAACACAGGACGAGTGTTAGATAAAAAGAAAATTGGTTGGTGATCTACTGGGGAATAGTAAACACGGACGAGTATTTACATCCAAGAAACAAAAGGTATAAGTGTTTGGTATTGTGTATAGATTAAAGATGCGGACGAACATCCTTAAGACTATGATACGGACGAGTATCATGTAGAAACAAATTGACACATGTTCAGAGATGATGATACGGACGAGTATCAACTGGTTAACAAGGAACACGGACGAGTGTTGCATCTGAAAGGACTCTTCTGGGGAATAGTAGACACAGGCGAGTATCTATATTCAAGAAGACAAAGGTGTTTGACATAGTGTATGGATTAAAGATGTGGACGAGCATCCTTAAGACTTATGATACGGACGAGCATCATGTAGAAACAAACACTAGACGCAATGTTCTGAGATGATGGTACGGACGAGTACCAACTGGTTAACAAAGAACAAGGACTACTGTCGAATCTGTGGGGATATGAGTGATGATGTATACAAAATACGGACGAGTATCTGTATAAGTGTACCAATGAGTAGTGAGTATTGTATTGTATAGATGAGTGTTTTAACTGCTGGGGAGAGTGACACGGACGGGTGTCAAAAGAGAAAAGTATAATATTAACAAGTGTATGGGTTGATGAAAGTGTAAGCGACTGCGCCGGGGATATGACACGGACGGGTGTCAAGGAAGTGTATATACAAGTATATGTGAGTGCAAAGAGGATGTCTTTGGCTTTCTGTTGGTGATTTGACACGGACGGGTGTCCAAAGGTGTATATATTGGTGTTTGTGATTGGAGAGGCAACTGCTTTTGCTGGGACCCTGGTGGGGATCTTTCTGTATAATGATGATGAACAGTTTATTATTCACAAGTGTCACTTCAGAACATGGCTTATGATTATGCTATGCATTTGATTTTTGCCGTAATGCTCCGTATTAGACGGAATGCTACGCTCTGAGGGGATAGTATGATGCGAATGCTATGATTATGCAAAGAGGCACAGATCCGGGACTCGGATCCCGTTGCTGCAAAGGTCTCTGGTTGATCTGCTTGAAGGGAACATCCCAGCTGGGGATGAGATCACTGGTAGATCTAATAAGATGCATTTGCTTGGGGATATAGGTCGCTGATTGACACATCCTTATAATATGAGAGGCCCAGCTGGGGTTTGTAGAAGCTTTCTGTACTCTGTTGTGACTTCTTCGCGCGTTGCTCTTCTGAATAGAGGCTGGGGATTCTGTGGGGAGATGATTCCCTGATTTCTGCATTCTGCTGAGGAAGAATGGTTGGTGCTTCAACTGGGAAATGCTGTTGGTAACTCAGCTGGGGAGAGCAATGGGAAGCAACTCAGCTGGGGATAGCAATGAGAGGCAACTCGGCTGGGGAGAAAACATCCTGAGTGTTAAGCCTGTTTGTTGATTTGGCAACTTTGCTGGGGAAATGGGCACTCTCCATTGCCACGTGGAAGATAGACCGAGTTGATAACGATTCGCCATCTTGCTAAGACGTAACTTGCATGCCCCAGGTTGCGTTCTGGATACCTGCAATCCTGCAAAGGTAAGGAAACGTACAAAAGGTCCCGAGGTATCCCTTATCGGATTCCGTCATAGGAGTCAAGTACTTTCGAGAATAATCACATTCCCTGTAAGCATGTGTTTTTATTTTTAGAGAAAGGCATCTGTACTTATGCAATTGTATTTTTAGAGATATCAGACAACTCTTTGCAAAACATAAATGTAAAAAACGAAACATGACCGAAAATCTGATTTTATTAATTCATGTGCCCTGAATTGGCAAGATACAGTCAAGGAAACATATCTCCTGAAATGAAGAGACTGTTACAAATTGAGAAACAAAAAGCTGGCAGTGTTGGCGACGCTTTGAGGAGCTTCCTCTCCTGCTATGACTCGTATGACAATGACGTTCTTCTCGTCTTGCTTTCTGAAGAAAGTTGATTCTGATTGAAGCTTGATCCTTTGTAGCTTACCAAGTTGCAGATAATGCAGACGAATTCAGAATGCAGTTGTTCGCTTATTCCCTTGTTTTGCATGGATCGCCCTTTCGGGTCTTCAATCCATCGGGATACCCATTTTTGCCTGAGTTGTCCAATGCGGCTTTTCAACTCAGCGGGTGTACATTTTTTATTCATTTTCCCTTACTTTTGCCCGAGTCTTTTATTCTGTTTTTGACTCGCCGGGATGCCCTATTTTTGCCTGGACTTACATTCTGTTTTTATGTCCAGCGGGTCATTTTATGCGAAGTATTTTTTAACTGCATCTGAATTCACAGGGGATGGGAAATCTTCACCATCCATGGTGCTGAGCATCAGTGCCCCACCAGAGAAAACTTTCTTTACAACGAATGGTCCTTCATAATTTGGAGTCCATTTGCCCCTGTGGTCTGTATGAGGAGGGAGGATTCTTTTCAGCACAAGATCTCCCACTTGGTACTCTCGGTGCCTGACTTTCTGATCGAAGGCCTTCTTCATTCTCTTCTGATATAACTGCCCATGGCAGATTGCAGCCAATCTCTTCTCTTCGATCAGACTCAGTTGTTCGTATCGGGATCGGACCCACTCTGCTTCGTTCAGCTTAACATCCATCAGTACCCGCAAGGAGGGTAATTCAACTTCAACAGGTAGGACTGCTTCCATACCATACACAAGCTGATACGGTGTTGCCCCAGTGGATGTTCTGATTGATGTGCGGTACCCATGCAAAGCAAATGGTAGCATTTCATGCCAGTCTTTGTAAGTGATTACCATCTTCTGCACAATCTTCTTGATATTCTTATTTGCTGCCTCAACAGCGCCATTCATCTTTGGCCTGTAAGGAGAAGAATTGTGATGTTGGATCTTGAAGTCCCGGTATAATTCAGCCATCATTTTGTTGTTTAAGTTGGAACCATTATCAGTAATGATTCGCTCGGGAACTCCATATCGACAGATGATATCTCTTTTCAGAAATCTGGCTACCACTTGTCTTGTAACATTTGCATATGAGGCTGCTTCAACCCACTTGGTGAAATAGTCAATGGCGACCAGGATAAATCTGTGACCATTTGAAGCAGTTGGCTCAATCTTGCCAATCATGTCAATGCCCCACATGGCAAAAGGCCAAGGTGAAGACATGATGTTCAAAGGATTGGGAGGCACATGCACCTTATCTGCGTAGATCTGGCATTTGTGGCATTTTCTGGCGTAAGCACAACAGTCTGCATCCATTGTGATCCAGTAATAACCCGATCTTAACAACTTCTTAGCCATGGCATGCCCTCCTGCATGGGTACCAAAAGATCCTTCGTGCACTTCATGCATCAACAAATCTGCTTCCGTCTTGTCAACACATCTGAGGAGTATCATGTCGAAGTTCCTTTTGTATAAAGACCCATCAGTGTTCAGGAAGAAACTACCAGCAAGCCTTCTCAAAGTCTTCTTATCATTGGAAGATGCCCCAGGCGGGTATGTTTGATCCTCCAAGAAGCACTTAATGTCATGGAACCAAGGCTTATCATCTTTTACAACATCCGCTGCAAATACATATGCTGGTCTATCAAGTCTAGACACTGAAATCTGGGGTACAAAGTTAGCAGCTTGAACCTTGATCATGGATGAAATGGTAGCAAGAGCATCTGCAAACTGATTCTCGTCCCGAGGGATATACTCAAGTTTGACTGTTGTGAAGAAAGTCAATAACCTCCTTGTATAATCCCTGTAAGGTATCAGATGATCCTGATGGGTATACCATTTTCCGTTGGTTTGATTGACTACCAAAGCTGAATCCCCGAATACGGTCAATGTCTTGATCCTGAGGTCAATGGCTTCCTCAAGACCCATAATGCAAGCTTCGTATTCAGCTTCGTTGTTAGTGCAGTTGAAAGTGAGTTTTGCCGAGAAAGGCATGTGAACCCCTTTAGGTGTAATGAGTACTGCACCAACACCACGACCATTCATGTTAACAGCCCCATCAAACATCATAGTCCATTCTTCTTCTGGGTCAGGCCCTTCAGTGTGAATAGGCTCTTCCTGATCTTTTGCTTTAATGAACATGATGTCTTCATCAGGGAAGTCAAACCTCATAGGCTGGTAGTCATCAATGGGTTGCTCAGCAAGATATTCAGATAGTACACTGCCCTTGATGGCTTTCTGAGATGTGTACTGTATGTCGTATTCTGTAAGAATCATCTGCCATCTTGCAACCCGTCCGGTAAGAGCTGGCTTCTCGAAAATGTACTTAACTGGATCCATTTTTGAGATTAACAAGGTAGTGTGGGTCAACATATACTGTCTCAGTCGGCGAGCAGCCCACGCTAAAGCACAGCAAGTTTTCTCGAGCAGTGAATAACGTTGTTCACAGTCGGTAAACTTTTTTCTTAGGTAGTATATTGCATACTCTTTTCGACCAGACTCGTCATGCTGGCCCAGCACACACCCCATTGACTCTTCTAATACTGTCAAGTACATAATCAGAGGTCTTCCTTCAACTGGCGGCATGAGGATTGGAGGTTCTTGTAGATATTCCTTGATCTTGTCAAAAGCCTTCTGGCAATCTTCGTTCCACCTGACCGTTTGTTCCTTTCTTAACAGCTTGAACAAGGGTTCACAGGTTGCTGTAAGGTGAGATATGAACCGTGAAATGTAGTTCAATCGACCTAAGAACCCTCGAACTTCTTTCTCAGTTTTCGGTGCAGGCATTTCTTGAATAGCTTTGACTTTATCTGGGTCAACCTCAATCCCTTTCTCGCTTACAATAAAGCCCATCAGCTTACCGGATCGCACCCCGAATGTGCATTTGTTGGGATTACACTTCAATTGGTATCTCCTCAGACGTTTGAACAACTTCAGTAGATTCACCAAGTGATCTTCCTCTGTAAGGGACTTGGCGATCATGTCATCCACGTAACATTCGATTTCCTTATGGATCATATCGTGGAACAATGTCACCATAGCCCGTTGATATGTGGCACCAGCATTCTTCAGTCCGAATGGCATCACCTTGTAACAGAACGTGCCCCAAGGTGTAATGAATGTTGTCTTCTCCATGTCTTCAGGTGACATCTTGATCTGATTATATCCTGAAAATCCATCCATGAAGGAGAATACCGAGAACTGAGCCGTGTTATCCACCAATACATCAATGTGAGGTAATGGGAAGTCATCTTTCGGGCTGGCTCTGTTCAGATCCCGGTAATCAACACACATTCTTACTTTGCCATCCTTCTTAGGCACAGGTACTATATTAGCAACCCACGGTGGGTAGCTAGTCACAGCAAGGAACCCGGCGTCCCATTGCTTTTGTACCTCTTCCTTGATTTTCATAGCCATGTCTGGGCGAGTTCGGCGCAGCTTCTGTTTAACTGGTGGGCATTCTTCCCTCAAAGGCAGCTTGTGCACAACAATGTCGGTATCCAACCCTGGCATGTCTTGATACGACCAAGCAAACACATCAACATACTCTTGAAGCAGACCTATCAGTTGTCTCTTTACTGAGTCTTGCAGGCAGGCCCCTATTTTTACTTCCTTCACGTCTTCGTTTGTACCAAGATTAATCACTTCGACTTCCTCCTGATGAGGAGTAATAACCTTTTCCTCTTGTCTCAACAACCGGGCTAGCTCTTCAGGAAGCTCATATTCTTCATCAACCCCTTCATCAGCTTGATTGATTGGATTGTCAAAGTCATACGATGTCATAGCCGTGCTGTTGTCGGTGCTGTCAGGAAGACACTCTCTGCAAGGGTTAAGTTCGTTCATTTTAGTGATTGATTTTAATCTTGCTTTAGAAAAAAGTGAAATGAAGTTATCATTTTGAAAACACCGCCATTTATTTTTTTGTACAAAAAGAGAAATGGAAAAACAGTGAGCAGAAAAGAAAAAGACTTGTTTGCAAAAAGATGTCTGATATTTCATTAATTTAATCTTGTTTGCACAAAAGTACAGATGGCCCTGATTACAAAATGAGTCTTGTCATCTTGGGCAAGATGCAAGACTTTGATGCATGCTATAAAAATACAGGAAATAATAATTACTCTGCATGAGTAACTCTTATAATTTCCTGGGAAGACCAGTTCGAGACACTGCTCCCCGGGATCTTTGGACGAATCCAATTCTCCAGATTGCGCTCCTCTTCCAGCTCGTCTTCCAAACAGTTGATAGCATCGGGGGTGAGCATCCCCCCACTGACAAAACCCGGCTCTGCAGCAGCCTTTGCTTGATGTTGAATTGGTCTGTAACCCAACCCAAACTTGTCCTTCTTCTCCTCCACAGCTAAAACCTTGCCCCAGCCTAGGGCAGTTCCTTCTTCAACAACCCTCCGGGCTTGTTGGTATGATGACATTGGAGTACCAGATACAGCAGATGCTTCATTCACATTCAAAGCTTCAAACCCCTGGCTCATTGTTTCATGGATCTCTCCATCCATTTCAATGTACTTATAGGTTGCCAGGTGGCTGACAAAAATGTCCTCCTCTCCACAGATTGTGACAACTTGGCCTTCCCACTCAAATTTTAACTTTTGGTGAAGGGTAGACGTTATTGCGCCGGCGGCGTGAATCCAGGGTCTACCCAACAAACAGCTGTAGGCGGGCTGAATGTCCATCACATAAAAGATAGTTTTAAAGGTCTGTGGGCCAATTGTCACAGGCAGCTCAATCTCTCCCAGAACCGATCTCTTCGAACCATCAAAGGCTCGTACCACCAGGTTGCTGGGTCTCAATGCCAATCCATCATATTCTAACTTCACCAGAGCCTTCTTTGGTAAGACATTCAGGGAAGATCCTGTGTCCACCAGCACATGAGAAAGGACAGCTCCTTTGCATTCCATGGTTATGTGCAAGGCTTTGTTGTGATTGCGGCCATCCGCTGTCAAGTCAGAATTGGTAAACCCTAGCCCATTGCTAGCAGTAACATTTCCAACCACGGTTTCTAACTGGTTGACAGTAATCTCTTCCGGCATGTAAGCTGCGTGCAAGACCTTGAGTAGTGCATTCCGATGGGCTTCGGAGCACATAAGCAGTGAGAGGATAGAGATTTTGGATGGCGTCTGGTGAAGTTGGTCCACAATTTTATAATCACTCTTTTTGATGATCCGCATAAACTCATCAACTTCCTGATCGAACGGTGTCTTCAAGGCTTCTTTGGCAGCTGGATCTTCCTGCACCGGGCTCTTTCCTTTTGCCTTGGCAGCAGCTTCTGCCTCGACAGTAGGTCTTTGCATTGGTGGAGCAAAGAGACGTCCGCTTCGAGTGAAGCCTCCGCCTCCCCCCACATTATCTACTTGTGGTGCAGGTGTTGATGTTTCAAGAGTGATCCTTTTTCCTTCGCAGTACACGTCAGAGCCATAGTGCCAAGGGATGGCCCTATTGCTTTCATATGGTACTGGTCCAGGCACCGTGACAGTGACTGGACTGATTGCTGCTGCTGAAGGGACTGTAATTGTCTGTGGGTCATAAAAGATTGTAACTGGTGCTTTGGTGGGAGCAGCACCTTCTGAATGGTAGGCGGAATTATTTTCAGGATCGTAGAATATGGTAACAGTGGAGACATCTTCATGATTGATTGCTGGTGTTGTAGGAGGTGTTGTTGGAAGGACTGATGTTGTTGTTGATGGAGATACGAAATGGAATGAAGCTGAAGTTGTAGCAGGAGAAACTGTTGAAAACTGATCATTTGGGAGGACAGATGAAGTACTGGTTGGTGTTGCTGATGAATTGTCGGGAACAATAGTTGCTGCGGTTGTAGGAGGTTCTGAAACCGTTGCTGATGAAGTTGCCGGATTTGTAGGAAATGATGTAGTGATCTGGAGTAGGCCACTCTGAATAAGGCTGTCAATGCCATTCCTCAGGTCCTCGCACCCGTTCCATGAAATATTGCAGTAGGGACACCCTGGTTCACACCCCGGAAATATTTGGTTTTCGCGGAGTTGAGCTTTGATTTCCACCAACGGTGTCCTGATCTGATCCACACTGGTTATTAAATAAGACGGTTGGTCTTCTTCAATAGCATTAATTCGAGGACCACCATGATTTGGCATTGGGTTTTTATTGACATTGGGCGGCGGTGCAAAATTCAGAGCCTTGGAGTCTACCAAGTCTTGTACCTTCATATGCAGAGCCCTGCATTTTTCTGTACTGTGACCAGGTGCGTTTGAATGGAAAGCACACCTAGCATTGGAATCATAGTTTCTTGGTAGACTGTTGGGATCCGGAGGTGCCAACGTTCTTAGCTCAACTAGGTTGAGTTTCAGAAGTTGTGGCAGCAAAGCAGCATACGGCATTGGGATCGGGTCGATCACTCGGTTAGCTTGGGATGGCCTTTGTTGGAATGGCCTCTGTTGATTGTTGTTGTTGGAGTTGTTGTTGTTGTAGTTCCTTGGAGGATACTGATTCTGATGATACTGAGGTTGTTGTTGGAAGTTTTGTTGGGGAGGTTGATAGACTGGATGAGGATGTGCTGGAGCAGGGATAGTGACTGCTGCTATTGTCCTCTGAGCATATAGGGGCCTACCCCTATTGGTGTGAATGGCATTGGTCTCGCCAGTTCTTCTCGGGCCTGCAAAAGGCTTTCTTGTGCTACTGGACGAGCTGGCACCATTATCGGAAATTTTGCCCATTTTCAACAGGCTTTCAATTCTCTCCCCAGCTATGACAACATCTGCGAAGCTGGTGGAAGAGAAAGCAGCTAACCTGTCAATATACGTTCCCTGGAGAGTGTTCATAAACATGTCTGCCATTTCTCTCTCAGACATTGGTGGTTGAACGGCAGCAGCCAATTGCCTCCATCTCTGGGCATATTCTCGGAAACTCTCCCTCGAAGACTGGGACATTCCCATCAGGAGAGTCCTGTTGGGTGCCATGTCTAAGTTGTATTGATACTGTCTAATGAAGGCCTCTGCCAGGTCCTTCCAGCATCTTACAGTTGCCCTTGTCAAATGGGAATACCATTCCCTCGATGCTCCAGTCAAGCTGTCTTCGAAGTAAAACATCCAGAGTTTCTCATCCATTGTATAGGCCTTCAGCCTTCCCAGAAATGATTGCAAATGAGTCCGAGGGCATGAAGTCCCATTATACTTTTCGAAGCAAGGAGGCTTGAACTTATGGGGGATCCTGACCCCGTCTACCAGCCCCATGTCCATGACGTCGAACCCCAAAGAGTTTTGAGACTCCAGTGATCTCAACTTCTCAGCTATTTCTTCCAATCGTCTATCATATGTTTCCTCTCCAGCACCCATTACTGTAAATTGGTCCTCCTGAGGATCTTCTTGAAGTACTCTCCCTGCTGTGGCAGTCCCTTGTATATTGACTGGGATGTTGGCCTCTGGATGGAGATGGGGTCCAAAAACCGGGGGATTGACATGAGGTTGGACCCTCTCGTTGTTACTTGTGCCAGCAGTCCCCACATGGGGCTCCTCTTGATTCCTTCCTTCTACCAAAGCTCTGAGCCTCTCCTGGCTTTGAGCTAAGTTGTTCATCACTTCCATGAATTGTGTTATCTGGGTTCTCATCTCCAACCTTTCGTTGGCCATCTGGTTTCTGACCTCCGTAAGGTCTTGTTGCATCTGGTCCATCTGGATTCCCGGAAGGTTGTTTCTAGTTGGGTACCTGTGTGGCCTGTTGAGAGGAAATACCCGGCGGCGAGCAATAATTCCTGAGATTCACAACAGAGGTTAGCAACAACAAAACAAAAACCTACAAAACAAAAAGAGGGTTAGCATGCAATGCAGTTATGCTTATTTGCTCTCAAGGTATCCGGTTTGGCATTCAGTTTTAACCCTTCCAGACCCTTGAAGATGATGCTGTTGAAGTTGCTTTTGAAGTGAACTCAGATAGAAACCAACACAAATATATTACATAAGAGGAAATAATACAACTTGTTCATTTTACAACACAAGCCCTTAAAGGGGTCAAAATACATCACAAAAAGGCAAAAGTACATAGAATAGGAACAACAACAAGCAAATGATCAAACTCCAAGGCCAAACTCATCCTCACGAACTTCCTTAAGAAGTGCTTCGGTCACAGGATCAGCCGGATGCTCCGTGAGACCTCTGATGAGAAGGTTTCTTGTTGCAACAGCTGCAGTCAGCTTCCTGTTCTGACTTTGGTCCTTAGACCTCTTCACTCCAGCTCTGATTTCTAGCTCTGATATTTCCTTCTGGGCTGCTGCCAGGGCTTTTTCCATCTGCTCCATCTTGTCCTGGACTCTCTTGTCTTCTAGAGTACGGGCCTCAGTGATCCGGACCCACCTGGCCTGACTTTCTTTCAAATACAAGTCTGTTCTTGCTCTCTGAAACTGGGCTTCTTTACAAGCATTCTTCAGAATCTGCTCACCAGCTTTGGACTTGTTGATATAATCTCCAGACTTCTCAATCTTGGTCAAGTGTTCCACTCTCAATTTCTCCAATCTCTCAATCTCCCTCACACCTTCACTCCTCTCCCTGAGGGTCTTCTGCAAGGCTTGGGTTAGCTTCTCATTTCTTTCCTTCAAGCTCTCAAACTCTTCCAAACTGATAGTGGCAGGGGGTGGTGCTGAAGATGACTCAGGCATGTCTTCTATGGTAAAGGGCATTCCAAAGAATTGGGCCCTAGCATGGGACCACTCGTAATATTGGACTGATGCCACATTATTGCACTTCCCCAGAATGGTGATTCCCTTGGTTTGAACATGATCCCAGGCCCAGGCAGCCTGCCTAACAGTTGCCAGACTAATCTTGTTCTCACAGTAGAGGGTTTCAACCAAGTCTTGTGCCCTAGGAGTATGGACCAGTGCATAGCCTAATTGCCTCCTGAACAGCAGAGGGTTGTAATTGATACTTCCCTTAACTCCTATCAAGGGCACATTGGGAAAGTGCCCACAGCTTGTGATGATATCTCTGCCCTTGGTGCTCTGAGTACACCATCTGATGTCTGCTGAAGTGAGAGTAGTGAGCCTTTTAGCCCAGTTGCTTTGCTGATGAGGATTTAGGAATGCATCTGTCCTGGGTAGATGCTTAAGAAGCCAAGCATGGAATAATGGAGCACAACACCTCACTAACCTTCCCCTCTGCTTCTCATTCTTCTGATGTACTGAGTAATAGAGATCTCCTAGCAAAGTTGGCACTGGGTTCTTCAGGATGAACAAATGGATGGCATTCTTGCTAATGAATCGTGGCTCATCTGCAAACAACACAATTCCATATACACTTAAGGCCAACAGAGCACAAACAGCTTTCCACTCCCCCAGGGAGGCTTTCAGACTAGCTTGAGAAATAAGGGAGTCCAGATGAAATCCAGGGATCCCAGCTTTAGAGGTCATATGCTGCTCAATCAAAACAGGCTCCAGGTGCAAAGCTTTTGCTACCTCTCCATTGCTTGGGAAAGTCATCTCAGGATTGAAAGGGATTTCTCTCCTGATAGGCAGACCAATCAATGATGAGTATTCTTCCAGAAGAGGACCCAACTGGAAGTCTTGAAAGGTGAAGCATCTCAAAGGAGGATCATAAAACTGAATGCAGGTGTGGATCAGGCTCCTCTGAGATGGGTCCAAATCCATAACCAAGTCAAGTATATCCCCATAATGCTCCATGAACAAAGGTATGTGATCTGGGGTGATCAGGGTCTGGATCCTCCTGATGTCTGATAAGTCTGGTTGGAAGAAATGATAAGTGATGTTGCTTTTCTTTGGAGCCATGATGCTGAGACTGAGTAGGATAAGTGCTGATGAAGATGCTGAGGAGATAGGTCAATATAGCAGATGGGGTCAAAACCAAAACCAGATGAAAGTGGATACCCTGAAACACAAACAAGCAAATGTTAATATGATGCAATGAGTATGTATGCAAATGAAATGCAAGGGTCTGTGACTGAGCTGGATCTGATTAACTGCCTTGGTATAGATCCATGTGTGTTCAAGAATTCCAGATGGAGGTCTATAAATCCAGTAACCAAGGTGGGGGACTCAAATAAAGAGCCACAAGTCCAGGGTTTTAGAATCACAAGAACTATCCAACATGGAGTATTCTTAACAAAGTCAAAGTAACAGGGTATTCTGAGGTCAAGGTACCTGCAAACCTGTAAACAGCCCAACCCCCTCACAGGTGATGATCTAAAACAAGGATCCTCAGACTTGGATCAGTTATGAGAAGTGTAAACACTTCTAACCCGGAGGTACAGTGTTTACAATAACCATAACAATTCCTCCTCTAATTCACCTCAGTTTCTGAAGGTCAATACTAAAAGGTCATCCAGACTTAGCAGGCTTCCCAGATAGCCCTAGCATTGCAGGAAATCTGCAACACAGAGTTCTCAAGAAGAAACCCATATCTGAACCGTGTTTCATATTCCCGCACCAGACCGAAATGGAATGGGAAAGAATATGATTCACTCTAGCCTAGGTGTCACTCAGGTCCCAGGTATAGGACCTTAACTCTCAATGAATCACCCACCCACCAAGGCAAACAACCAGATCCAGCCAGCAGCAATGACAATATGATATATAAATGCAGTAAAGAAAGCAGTAAAGTAACTGTACATAAAGCAATAAACAAAAATAAATACAAGCACAAACAAGCACATAACACCCCAGTAAACACAAATCAAACAAGCGCTAGGAGGAACCCACAAAAAGAACCAGAAGCCCCGGTTGCAGTATAAGGCTCCCCAGCAGAGTCGCCAAGCTGTCGCTCCCGATAAAATGACACCAGGTCAGATAAGGGTACAGACGCGAACGGTCGGCGAGAGGGACAATGAGAACACACAGCCGTGAACTCACTGGAGGATGAATAGAGTCGCCAGCTAGGCATTTTTATCCCGGAGGAAAGGCAATGCTGCATAGACCTAGGAAGATATGGATAAGACGGTTGCGAACCAGAGAGACTGAGAAAGGGGGTTGGTTACAACCTGGGAAGGTATTAGCACCCAGATTGTCCGCCGTACTCGACGGGATCCACGCATAAAAGATTTGTGTTTTAAAGGGGTAGTGTCAGTGCAATTTGTGCATAAAATAGCTGGAAAAGATGTACAGGTGTCAGTGTAAAAGAAGTGAAGTGTGTAAATGATGTGTCAGTGTAAGAACAGGAATGAAGTGCTCATGATAATGAGGCTAAAGAATGAAGCTAGAAAAAGGGGGAATGTACAGAGACTTTTGTTCGATAACTGTTAAGTTATGCCTACGTATCCTCTCGTGCAATGAGGAAGTCAGAACACCGTAGTTCGACCCAAAGAGACTGAAAGATGAATTGACTTATGAACTGCTTACTTGCCTATGCTCAAGTGTATGACCTGTCTGGCTCAGGTGCAAACTGTCTTGCATTAGACGGAAGAAGCGAGTTCTCGTTTGTGAGTGAGTATGATGAGAAAAGAATCCCGAAGGAGACGATTATTGTTTGTTTTTGAGTTTTCAGTCTTTTATTGCTTTTGAAAGTTTGTCATAAGATAATGAGCTTAAGCCTAAACCAATGGATTTAATAAACTCATCACATCTTCCCTCTGATTAGGGGTAATGAGATTTACCTTAAGTGTGAAGTCAGATTCTCACACTTAATCACCTTTGATGTAGGGTTAAGATCATTAACCTACTTGTGATTATTTAGATGTTTTTGGTGTTTTTGTTTAGTGTTGAGTAATGAGGTTAAGCCATAATCAAGGATTAAACAGACCCATTACACTATCCTAAAAGAAGGATAATAGATGAGGATGTTTAAGCTGAGGAAAACTCCTCAACTTAATCCATGATTAGGGATTAAACCCATGACAAAACAAGCCTTTGATTAAGTGGATTTTAGTTAATGATATGATGATGAAGTGAATTTTATTGTTTGTAAGACAACTTGAGGGGGACTTGTCCATTAACACTAGGGTTAGTCCTTCTTAACCAATAAAGGAAGAATTAGAACCCTAATGCAAGGCCCAAGTTACAAGTGTGATGTCTTGATACTTATTAAGTGAATTGATTAAGAGATTTAAACACCTTAAGGGTTTAATACTTAGGATTAAAGTTATACACTCCATCCTAAGAGAAGGATGCAGGCATAACCCTAACCACAAAGCCTTAAAGCCTTTAGGGTTTAGTCCCTGATTATGAGATGAGAAGAGAGGACTCAAAGAGACACAAAGGTAAAACTAAGGGGAGACTAATCAAAACCCTAATCATTGTCATGCTTGGTTGTTCCTAAGGTTTGTGAGGTTTTCAAGAGCAATCTTCAAAGAGAACCACCAGGATGCAGATGAAAGGATCAAGAGAAACAAAGTAACTTGCTTCATTCAAGAAGTCAAGTCACTTGAAGAAAGAAAGTGGGAGGAACAAGAATGAGCAAGCTCAAACTCAAACACACATAAAAATGCAGCAATGGATGCAAGAGAGATGAAAATAAAAGTTATGAGAAGTGAAGGCAAATCCACCTCTCAAGTTTACTTACCACCTGAAATGTTAGAAAGAAATGCAATGCAATGCAAGATGAGATGAAATGGTATGATGCTAAGCAAAACCAGAAGCATGTTGATGATGATTATGATGTTATGAGGTGCTGCAAACATGAGGCAAGACATGGGGATGTTCATACAAGATCATGGATGCAAATGATGCAAGTTAAGGAGCATGAACAAGCATGGAAAGTTATGAAGCATACAAGACAAATGACATGGCAAATATGCAATGCAATGATCAAACATGCTTTCTAAATGTCTTAAGATGTCAAATGGATCACAAGAATGCACAAAATGCAAGGGCAAGTCAAGTTATGCAGGGAAATGCAAGAAAGATGCAAAAGAAAGCCCAAATTAGGGTTCATGGATCAAACATCAAACAAAAACCCAAAACAGAAACAAATCCTAAGATAAAAAAAATGGAAAATGGTACCCAAAGAAACCCTAAACCTATAATGAACCACTGTCCAAAGGGGAACTCTCAACTCCCAACCAAACTCAAGATATGATTTTTACAAGTTATTAGGGTTTTTTAAGGTTCTTAACAAAAGAAATGTCAAACAATTGGAAAATGCAAGATCAAATCATGACCAATTTATCTTAGAAACTATATGCTAAACACCAAACAAAGCAAAAAGAACCAATGTCCAAACCTTCTCCAATAGGCAGAAATGAATTTTTGAATCCATGATCAAAATAATGCACAAAATATGATTTAATTCAATGAAAAATTCTTAAAATGCATCAAGATCAAAAAAGAAATTTGGTTTGAAGGTTGGACAATGTTTCTAAATGTCTTAGAACATTTCATGAATTTTTTTGTAATTTTTAAATACCTAAAAGTATTTTTAATTAATTAATTCCCATTAATCAATTAAAAATAATCTTTTAAATATTTAAAAATACTTTTTTAATGATGAAAAATAAAATAAAAATATTTTTGTGTCATAAAAATTATTAAAACTCAGAGGAAAAAGTTTCATAATTTTTATGTATTTTTTGCTATTTTAAAATAATTATGCAAGTTAATTGAAATAAAATGAATTAAAAATCAAATAAAATAAAAGTAAACAGAAAGGATGGCTGAGATTGATTCTGGCAGTGGATGGGTTGACTGCGCGCGCAGATCAAAGGCCCATATTCAAACTTCTAAAACTCAATTAATTAAATTAATTAATCCTGATTATCACTTAATGAAATGATCCTGACCCTTCGTACACGCGCGGGAGATGAAATCCAGTGGCTCACATTCAAACTTTGCCCTAACCCTAATTAACCTCACTAATTACTTTCAGGCTGCCGGAGAAGACTTCCGGTCGTCTTCTCCGGCCAGCTCTCACCTGAGAAACCTCAAAACCCCTCAAAACGTAACAAAAACAAAATCTATGAATTGGGAAATGATCTCCAGCCTCTCACGAATCAAACCCCTCTCTCAAAACAAATTTATTCTTCCTAAACAAGCTGAATCGAAAGAAAGAAAAACTAGGGCACGCAAGCTTCAGAGACAAATTAAACTCTCAAATCAAAACCATTTCAAAAACTAAGAACATCAGGATGATCAGTGAATCACATAGAACAAGTTTGTAACAAGAAAAATGATTTCTGGAAAAATAAATTTCAGGCTACCTGAGATTCGAAGCTTTCAGTTTAAGGACTTTCTGGCCACTTCCTTCAGTGCAAACTGCTCCAATTGGTCCCCAGAAGATGTTTGAATGCTCAAAAGAAGTTTAAGTTGGCTGGATAGTGAGATTCGAAAGCTCCTGCTCAAGCTTGGTCAGAAATGGCAATGGAGTTTCTGGAGGTTTCAGGCCATTGTGAATGATGGTTTGTGATCCTGAGGATGAATGGAGAAGGTCTGGAGTGTTTGTTGGTGTGTTTGTGGTTTGTGGAAGGAGATTCGATTGAAACTGCAAAATGAAGTGAGAGATGGCAGTGAGATGTTCAGGCTGTTTCAAGCTTGGGTTCTTGGTGCTGGGTGGTCTATGGAGCAAGGTGAGTTGAATGGTGAAGAGGGTTTGAATGTTTGCAAGCTGTGTAGGCAGATTCGAAGGAAGTTGCAACTTGGTAAGTTTTTTGTGAATGTCATGAATGAATGAGCTTCAGCCTTGCCTTGTACATGAAATGGCTTGCAAATTGTCCACATAACTCTCTCTCATTGGTCAGTTGATTGGACATGTGCTTTATTGATTGGTAAGTTGCCTTTTGCAAAAAGTCAAAAATTGTGTAAGAGAGGTATGGTGAAGTGCTAGCTTGGTACAAAGCCTAGGGGCTGCGCAGCATGGTGTGTGTATGAAGCTAGCTTGGTTCAGCAGCCAATGCCTCAAGTTGGTGAGATGTGATCATGAGTTTTGCAACTTGTGGCCTTTTTGAAATCTCATGAAAAATGCCTTGTTACATGAACTAAACACATGTGATCTTTGGTTCAAATCTGATTTTGGGCCTTAGAGAATGTTTATGTGCTGGTTTGATACCAATTAGAAGTTGCAATTTAACTTAGCACATGATTTTGCAATTTTCACACTTGGTGCATATCTTGAAAATAAGTGATTTTTGCCAACTTTGCATTGCCATAACTTTTGATCCAAGAAGAGTTTGATCATGTCCTTGTACTTTTTGAAAAGGGAAAGATGAGATCTACAACTTTCATGACCAAAGTTTTTCCATTTGAAGCATTTTTGGATCAAGAATCATGACATGAAAAATGACCTAAAATGAAGCATTCTTGAAAAGTCAACTATGCCCAAAAAGTCAACATTTGCAAAAACCCTAAATTCTTGATTTCTATGAACTTCAACCTTCCTCCATGATCAAATAAAGATCATATACACTCAAAATGATGAAGATCAGCCATTGGTTGGGTCATTGGGGGCCTCAGATGCCCTGATTTTACACTGACTTGTCTGAAAAGTCAACCCTTGATCAGATGACTTCCCCATGGAATTTCTTCATGAAAATTGATATGCATACTCCCTATACCATATAGAGACCAAAAAATTTGGGGTTATGGCCTCTGAAACCCAAACCCTAATTTTCAGTCCACTGTGCAGTTCATCCTGGCTCTGCATCCACTCAAACCCTAGTTCTTGTGATTCCTCTGCAATTTTGGCTTTGAGGAGATGGAATATAACATAAGAACACACATGGACCCCTTTGAGTTGATTAGTGGCCTTTGGAATGGCTCAAGATGCTCTGAGGTTGCTCAAATCACAAACCCTAGGTGCAGATGCCTTAGAAACTATGCAGTGAAACAAAAGTGAGATATGGGATGATATGATTGTGTTTATGCATATGAGATGATCACAAGCCATGGTGTGAATGGGTGAGGGCAAATTTGGGGTGTTTACAGCTGCCCCTATTCAAACATGAGTTAGCTGTGCAGGTTGTAAGCGACGGCTTAACAGGCAAACAAGATAACTTGTGGTTGAATACCAAAGACAGTCCAAAATTTGCACTCACAGAAATGAAGAAGAAAAGGGATATAGATTGTAAAAGAAAAATAAAGTGTATTGTAAAGTGTGGGTGACGGAGGCCGACATGCTGGGGATAAAAGGTAGAGCTAAGACGGGGACGACCGACTAGCTGGAAAAAGTAAGATATCATGATGGGGACGGCCATCGAGATAAAGTTGTAAAATTCTCTGGGGATTAATGAAACATGACGGGGACGGCCATCAAGTTCATAAAGGTAAAGTAACCAACGATGGGGACGGCCATCGGGCTAAAAGGAAAAGGGACCACGACGGGGACGGCCATCGGGTTAATGAATGAAATAAACAGATGATGGGGTACGGCCATCAAAGGTGAAGGACGATCACCTAGCAGGGGACGGCTGCTCTGTTGGGTAATAAAGGACATATGATGGGGACGGCCATCAAAGGTGGAGGACGACCACCTGGCAGGGTACGGCTGCCGGAAATATCAACGATGGGGACGGCCATCGGATAGAAAAGGTCAACGATGGGGACGGCCATCGGACGAGCATGATGGAGGACGACCATCAAGAAGTGGAGGACGACCACTCAGCAGGGGACGGCTGCTCTCGAGGTTTGTCATGACATAGGACGAATGTCAGATAACCAAAATCAACAATGGGGACGGCCATTGGATAAAGTGATGAAGGACGATCATCAAGGGGTGGAGGACGACCTCCTAGCAGGGGACGGCTGCTAAATATCAACGATGGGGACGGCCATCGGGTGAGCATGATGGAGGACGACCATCAAGAAGTGGAGGACGACCACTTAGCAGGGTACGGCTGCTCTCAAAGGTATCATAACACAGGACGAGTGTTAGATAAAAAGAAAATTGGTTGGTGATCTACTGGGGAATAGTAAACACGGACGAGTATTTACATCCAAGAAACAAAAGGTATAAGTGTTTGGTATTGTGTATAGATTAAAGATGCGGACGAGCATCCTTAAGACTATGATACGGACGAGTATCATGTAGAAACAAATTGACACATGTTCAGAGATGATGATACGGACGAGTATCAACTGGTTAACAAGGAACACGGACGAGTGTTGCATCTGAAAGGACTCTTCTGGGGGAATAGTAGACACGGACGAGCATCTATATTCAAGAAGACACAAGTGTTTGACACGGTGTATGGATTAAAGATGCGGACGAGCATCCTTAAGACTTATGATACGGACGAGCATCATGTAGAAACAAACACTAGACGCAATGTTCTGAGATGATGGTACGGACGAGTACCAACTGGTTAACAAAGAACAAGGACTACTGTCGAATCTGTGGGGATATGAGTAGTGAGTATATATATATAAGTGTTTATCTGCTGGGGAGAGTGACACGGACGAGTGTCAAGAGAGAAAAGTACAATATTAACAAGTATATGGGTTGATGACAGTGAGCGACTGCGCTGGGAACATGACACGGACGGGTGTCAAGAAAGTGTATATATAAGTATATGTGAGTGCAAAGAGGATGTCTTTGGCTTTCTGCTGGTGATATGACACGGACGGGCGTCAGGAGGCATCTGTAATGCGGGTGATCTTGTTTGTAGAGTGTATTCAGGCGACCTGTTTGGGGAAGTGATGACACGGACGGGTGCCAAAAGGTGTATATACTGGTGTTTGTGATTTGCGAGGCAACTGCTTTTGCTGGGACTCTGATGGGAATTTTTCTGTACAATGATGATGAACGGTTATTACTCACAAGTGTCACTTCAGAACATGGCTTATGATTATGCTATGCGTTTGATTTTTTGCCGTAATGCTCCGTATTAGACGGAATGCTACGCTCTGAGGGGATAGTATGATGCAAATGCCATGATTACGCAAAAATACCACACTGGGATTCGGATCCCGTCGCTGCGAAGATCTCTGGTCGATCTGCTTGAAGCGGACATCCCAGCTGGGGATGAGATCATTGGTAGATCTGATGAGATGTATTTGCTTGGGGATATATGTCACTGATTGACATATCCTTATAATATGAGAGGCCCAGCTGGGGTTTGTAGAAGCTTTCTGTACTCTGTTGTGACTTCTTCGCGCGTTGCTCTTCTGAATAGAGGCTGGGGATTCTGTGGGGAGATGATTCCCTGATTTCTGCATTCTGCTGAGGAAGAATGGTTGGTGCTTCCACTGGGAAATGCTGTTGGTAACTCAGCTGGGGAGAGCAATGGGAAGCAACTCAGCTGGGGATAGCAATGAGAGGCAACTCGGCTGGGGAGAAAATATCCTGAGTGTTAAGCCTGTTTGTTGATTTGGCAACTTTGCTGGGGAAATGGGCACTCTCCATTGCCACGTGGAAGATAGACCGAGTTGATAACGATTCGCCATCTTGCTAAGACGTAACTTGCATGCCCCAGGTTGCGTTCTGGATACCTGCAATCCTGCAAAGGTAAGGAAACGTACAAAAGGTCCCGAGGTATCCCTTATCGGATTCCGTCATAGGAGTCAAGTACTTTCGAGAATAATCACATTCCCTGTAAGCATGTGTTTTTATTTTTAGAGAAAGGCATCTGTACTTATGCAATTGTATTTTTAGAGATATCAGACAACTCTTTGCAAAACATAAATGTAAAAAACGAAACATGACCGAAAATCTGATTTTATTAATTCATGTGCCCTGAATTGGCAAGATACAGTCAAGGAAACATATCTCCTGAAATGAAGAGACTGTTACAAATTGAGAAACAAAAAGCTGGCAGTGTTGGCGACGCTTTGAGGAGCTTCCTCTCCTGCTATGACTCGTATGACAATGACGTTCTTCTCGTCTTGCTTTCTGAAGAAAGTTGATTCTGATTGAAGCTTGATCCTTTGTAGCTTACCAAGTTGCAGATAATGCAGACGAATTCAGAATGCAGTTGTTCGCTTATTCCCTTGTTTTGCATGGATCGCCCTTTCGGGTCTTCAATCCATCGGGATACCCATTTTTGCCTGAGTTGTCCAATGCGGCTTTTCAACTCAGCGGGTGTACATTTTTTATTCATTTTCCCTTACTTTTGCCCGAGTCTTTTATTCTGTTTTTGACTCGCCGGGATGCCCTATTTTTGCCTGGACTTACATTCTGTTTTTATGTCCAGCGGGTCATTTTATGCGAAGTATTTTTTAACTGCATCTGAATTCACAGGGGATGGGAAATCTTCACCATCCATGGTGCTGAGCATCAGTGCCCCACCAGAGAAAACTTTCTTTACAACGAATGGTCCTTCATAATTTGGAGTCCATTTGCCCCTGTGGTCTGTATGAGGAGGGAGGATTCTTTTCAGCACAAGATCTCCCACTTGGTACTCTCGGTGCCTGACTTTCTGATCGAAGGCCTTCTTCATTCTCTTCTGATATAACTGCCCATGGCAGATTGCAGCCAATCTTTTCTCTTCGATCAGACTTAGTTGTTAGAATCGGGACCGAACCCATTCTGCTTCACTCAGTTTAACATCCATTAATACCCGTAGAGAGGGCAATTCAACTTCAACAGGTAGGACCGCTTCCATACCATACACAAGTTGATACGGTGTTGCCCCAGTGGACGTCCTGATTGAAGTGCGGTACCCATGCAAGGCAAACGGTAGCATTTCATGCCAGTCTTTGTAAGTGATTACCATCTTCTGCACAATCTTCTTGATATTCTTATTTGCTGCCTCAACAGCGCCGTTCATCTTTGGCCTGTAAGGAGAAGAATTGTGGTGTTGGATTTTGAAGTCCCGGCACAGCTCTGCCATCATTTTGTTGTTCAAGTTGGAACCATTATCAGTAATGATTCGCTCGGGCACTCCATACCGACAGATGATATCTCTCTTCAGAAATCGGGCTACCACTTGTCTTGTAACATTTGCATATGAGGCCGCTTCAACCCACTTGGTGAAATAGTCGATGGCGACCAGGATAAATCTGTGACCATTTGAAGCAGTTGGCTCAATCTTGCCAATCATATCAATGCCCCACATAGCAAAGGGCCATGGTGAAGACATGATGTTCAAAGGATTGGGAGGCACATGCACCTTATCCGCGTAGATCTGGCACTTATGACATTTTCTGGCGTAAGCACAACAGTCTGCATCCATTGTGATCCAGTAATAGCCTGATCTTAACAACTTTTTAGCCATTGCATGTCCTCCAGCATGGGTACCAAAAGATCCTTCGTGCACTTCATGCATCAACAAATCTGCTTCTGTCTTATCAACACATCTGAGGAGTACCATATCAAAGTTCCGTTTATATAAAGACCCATCAGTGTTCAGAAAGAAACTTCCAGCAAGCCTTCTCAAGGTCTTCTTATCATTGGAAGATGCCCCAGGTGGGTATGTTCGATCCTCTAAGAAGCACTTAATGTCATGGAACCAAGGCTTGTCATCCTTGACAACATCCGCTGCAAATACATATGCTGGTCTGTCTAGTCTGGACACTGAAATCTGGGGTACAAAGTTAGCCGTTTGAACTTTGATCATGGATGAAATGGTAGCAAGAGCATCTGCAAACTGATTTTCGTCCCGAGGGATATACTCAAGCTTGACTGTTGTGAAGAAAGTCAATAACCTCCTTGTATAATCCCTGTAAGGTATCAGATGATCCTGGTGAGTGTACCACTTCCCGTTGGTCTGATTGACTACCAAAGCTGAATCTCCGAATACAGTCAAAGTTTTGATCCTGAGGTCAATGGCTTCCTCAAGACCCATAATGCAAGCTTCGTATTCAGCTTCGTTGTTAGTGCAGTTGAAAGTGAGTTTTTCCGAGAAAGGCATGTGAACTCCTTTAGGTGTAATGAGTACTGCACCAACACCACGGCCATTCATGTTAACAGCCCCATCAAACATCATAGTCCATTCTTCCTCCGGGTCAGGCCCTTCGGTGTGAATAGGCTCTTCGTAATCTTTTGCTTTAATGAACATGATGTCCTCATCAGGGAAGTCAAACCTCATAGGCTGGTAGTCATCCATGGGTTGCTCAGCAAGATATTCAGATAGTACACTGCCCTTGATGGCTTTCTGAGATGTGTACTGTATGTCGTATTCTGTGAGAATCATCTGCCATCTTGCGACCCGTCCGGTAAGAGCTGGCTTCTCGAAAATGTACTTAACTGGATCCATTTTTGAGATTAATAGGGTAGTGTGGGTCAACATATACTGTCTCAGTCGGCGAGCAGCCCACGCTAAAGCACAGCAAGTTTTCTCGAGCAGTGAATAACGTTGTTCACAGTCGGTAAACTTTTTGCTTAGGTAGTATATTGCATACTCTTTTCGACCAGACTCGTCATGCTGGCCCAGCACACACCCCATTGACTCTTCTAATACTGTCAAGTACATAATCAGAGGTCTTCCTTCAACTGGCGGCATGAGGATTGGAGGTTCTTGTAGATATTCCTTGATCTTGTCAAAAGCCTTCTGGCAATCTTCGTTCCACCTGACCGTTTGTTCCTTTCTTAACAGCTTGAACAAGGGTTCACAGGTTGCTGTAAGGTGAGATATGAACCGTGAGATGTAGTTCAATCGACCTAAGAACCCTCGAACTTCTTTCTCAGTTTTCGGTGCAGGCATTTCTTGAATAGCTTTGACTTTATCTGGGTCAACCTCAATCCCTTTCTCGCTTACAATAAAGCCCAGCAGCTTACCGGATCGCACCCCGAATGTGCATTTGTTGGGATTCAACTTCAATTGGTATCTCCTCAGACGTTTGAACAACTTCAGTAGATTCACCAAGTGATCTTCCTCTGTAAGGGACTTGGCGATCATGTCATCCACGTAACATTCGATTTCCTTATGGATCATATCGTGGAACAATGTCACCATAGCCCGTTGATATGTGGCACCAGCATTCTTCAGTCCGAATGGCATCACCTTGTAACAGAACGTGCCCCAAGGTGTAATGAATGTTGTCTTCTCCATGTCTTCAGGTGACATCTTGATCTGATTATATCCTGAAAATCCATCCATGAAGGAGAATACCGAGAACTGAGCCGTGTTATCCACCAATACATCAATGTGAGGTAATGGGAAGTCATCTTTCGGGCTGGCTCTGTTCAGATCCCGGTAATCAACACACATTCTTACTTTGCCGTCCTTCTTAGGCACAGGTACTATATTAGCAACCCACGGTGGGTAGCTAGTCACAGCAAGGAACCCGGCGTCCCATTGCTTTTGTACCTCTTCCTTGATTTTCATAGCCATGTCTGGGCGAGTTCGGCGCAGCTTCTGTTTAACTGGTGGGCATTCTTCCCTCAAAGGCAGCTTGTGCACAACAATGTCGGTATCCAACCCTGGCATGTCTTGATACGACCAAGCAAACACATCAACATACTCTTGAAGCAGACCTATCAGTTGTCTCTTTACTGAGTCTTGCAGGCAGGCCCCGATTTTTACTTCCTTCACGTCTTCGTTTGTACCAAGATTAATCACTTAGACTTCCTCCTGATGAGGAGTAATAACCTTTTCCTCTTGTCTCAACAACCGGGCTAGCTCTTCAGGAAGCTCATATTCTTCATCAACCCCTTCATCAGCTTGATTGATTGGATTGTCAAAGTCATACGATGTCATAGCCGTGCTGTTGTCGGTGCTGTCAGGAAGGCACTCTCTGCAAGGGTTAAGTTCGTTCATTTTAGTGATTGATTTTAATCTTGCTTTAGAAAAAAGTGAAATGAAGTTATCATTTTGAAAACACCGCCATTTATTTTTTTGTACAAAAAGAGAAATGGAAAAACAGTGAGCAGAAAAGAAAAAGACTTGTTTGCAAAAAGATGTCTGATATTTCATTAATTTAATCTTGTTTGCACAAAAGTACAGATGGCCCTGATTACAAAATGAGTCTTGTCATCTTGGGCAAGATGCAAGACTTTGATGCATGCTATAAAAATACAGGAAATAATAATTACTCTGCATGAGTAACTCTTATAATTTCCTGGGAAGACCAGTTCGAGACACTGCTCCCCGGGATCTTTGGACGAATCCAATTCTCCAGATTGCGCTCCTCTTCCAGCTCGTCTTCCAAACAGTTGATAGCATCGGGGGTGAGCATCCCCCCACTGACAAAACCCGGCTCTGCAGCAGCCTTTGCTTGATGTTGAATTGGTCTGTAACCCAACCCAAACTTGTCCTTCTTCTCCTCCACAGCTAAAACCTTGCCCCAGCCTAGGGCAGTTCCTTCTTCAACAACCCTCCGGGCTTGTTGGTATGATGACATTGGAGTACCAGATACAGCAGATGCTTCATTCACATTCAAAGCTTCAAACCCCTGGCTCATTGTTTCATGGATCTCTCCATCCATTTCAATGTACTTATAGGTTGCCAGGTGGCTGACAAAAATGTCCTCCTCTCCACAGATTGTGACAACTTGGCCTTCCCACTCAAATTTTAACTTTTGGTGAAGGGTAGACGTTATTGCGCCGGCGGCGTGAATCCAGGGTCTACCCAACAAACAGCTGTAGGCGGGCTGAATGTCCATCACATAAAAGATAGTTTTAAAGGTCTGTGGGCCAATTGTCACAGGCAGCTCAATCTCTCCCAGAACCGATCTCTTCGAACCATCAAAGGCTCGTACCACCAGGTTGCTGGGTCTCAATGCCAATCCATCATATTCTAACTTCACCAGAGCCTTCTTTGGTAAGACATTCAGGGAAGATCCTGTGTCCACCAGCACATGAGAAAGGACAGCTCCTTTGCATTCCATGGTTATGTGCAAGGCTTTGTTGTGATTGCGGCCATCCGCTGTCAAGTCAGAATTGGTAAACCCTAGCCCATTGCTAGCAGTAACATTTCCAACCACGGTTTCTAACTGGTTGACAGTAATCTCTTCCGGCACGTAAGCTGCGTGCAAGACCTTGAGTAGTGCATTCCGATGGGCTTCGGAGCACATAAGCAGTGAGAGGATAGAGATTTTGGATGGCGTCTGGTGAAGTTGGTCCACAATTTTATAATCACTCTTTTTGATGATCCGCATAAACTCATCAACTTCCTGATCGAACGGTGTCTTCAAGGCTTCTTTGGCAGCTGGATCTTCCTGCACTGGGCTCTTTCCTTTTGCCTTGGCAGCAGCTTCTGCCTCGACAGTAGGTCTTTGCATTGGTGGAGCAAAGAGACGTCCGCTTCGAGTGAAGCCTCCGCCTCCCCCCACATTATCTACTTGTGGTGCAGGTGTTGATGTTTCAAGAGTGATCCTTTTTCCTTCGCAGTACACGTCAGAGCCATAGTGCCAAGGGATGGCCCTATTGCTTTCATATGGTACTGGTCCAGGCACCGTGACAGTGACTGGACTGATTGCTGCTGTTGAAGGGACTGTAATTGTCTGTGGGTCATAAAAGATTGTAACTGGTGCTCTGGTGGGAGCAGCACCTTCTGAATGGTAGGCGGAATTATTTTCAGGATCGTAGAATATGGTAACAGTGGAGACATCTTCATGATTGATTGCTGGTGTTGTAGGAGGTTGTAAACACCCCAAATTTGCCCTCACCCATTCACACCATGGCTTGTGATCATCTCATATGCATAAACACAATCATTTATCTCGACGGTCGTCCTCCGTCACCCACACTTTACAATACACTTTATTTTTCTTTTACAATCTATATCCCTTTTCTTCTTCATTTCTGTGAGTGCAAATTTTGGACTGTCTTTGGTATTCAACCACAAGTTATCTTGTTTGCCTGTTAAGCCGTCGCTTACAACCTGCACAGCTAACTCATGTTTGAATAGGGGCAGCTGTAAACACCCCAAATTTGCCCTCACCCATTCACACCATGGCTTGTGATCATCTCATATGCATAAACACAATCATATCATCCCATATCTCACTTTTGTTTCACTGCATAGTTTCTAAGGCATCTGCACCTAGGGTTTGTGATTTGAGCAACCTCAGAGCATCTTGAGCCATTCCAAAGGCCACTAATCAACTCAAAGGGGTCCATGTGTGTTCTTATGTTATATTCCATCTCCTCAAAGCCAAAATTGCAGAGGAATCACAAGAACTAGGGTTTGAGTGGATGCAGAGCCAGGATGAACTGCACAGTGGACTGAAAATTAGGGTTTGGGTTTCAGAGGCCATAACTCCAAATTTTTTGGTCATTCTTGTTTCCATTGATCTCTATATGGTATAGGGAGTATGCATATCAATTTTCATGAAGAAATTCCATGGGGAAGTCATCTGATCAAGGGTTGACTTTTCAGACAAGTCAGTGTAAAATCAGGGCATCTGAGGCCCCCAATGACCCAACCAATGGCTGATCTTCATCATTTTGAGTGTATATGATCTTTATTTGATCATGGAGGAAGGTTGAAGTTCATAGAAATCAAGAATTTAGGGTTTTTGCAAATGTTGACTTTTTGGGCATAGTTGACTTTTCAAGAATGCTTCATTTTAGGTCATTTTTCAAGTCATGATTCTTGATCCAAAAATGCTTCAAATGGAAAAACTTTGGTCATGAAAGTTGTAGATCTCATCTTTCCCTTTTCAAAAAGTACAAGGACATGATCAAACTCTTCTTGGATCAAAAGTTATGGCAATGCAAAGTTGGCAAAAATCACTTATTTTCAAGATATGCACCAAGTGTGAAAATTGCAAAATCATGTGCTAAGTCAAATTGCAACTTCTAATTGGTATCAAACCAGCACATAAACATTCTCTAAGGCCCAAAATCAGATTTGAACCAAAGATCACATGTGTTTAGTTCATGTAACAAGGCATTTTTCATGAGATTTCAAAAAGGCCACAAGTTGCAAAACTCATGATCACATCTCACCAACTTGAGGCATTGGCTGCTGAACCAAGCTAGCTTCATACACACACCATGCTGCGCAGCCCCTAGGCTTTGTACCAAGCTAGCACTTCACCATACCTCTCTTACACAATTTTTGACTTTTTGCAAAAGGCAACTTACCAATCAATAAAGCACATGTCCAATCAACTGACCAATGAGAGAGAGTTATGTGGACAATTTGCAAGCCATTTCATGTACAAGGCAAGGCTGAAGCTCATTCATTCATGACATTCACAAAAACTTACCAAGTTGCAACTTCCTTCGAATCTGCCTACACAGCTTGCAAACATTCAAACCCTCTTCACCATTCAACTCACCTTGCTCCATAGACCACCCAGCACCAAGAACCCAAGCTTGAAACAGCCTGAACATCTCACTGCCATCTCTCACTTCATTTTGCAGTTTCAATCGAATCTCCTTCCACAAACCACAAACACACCAACAAACACTCCAGACCTTCTCCATTCATCCTCAGGATCACAAACCATCATTCACAATGGCCTGAAACCTCCAGAAACTCCATTGCCATTTCTGACCAAGCTTGAGCAGGAGCTTTCGAATCTCACTATCCAACCAACTTAAACTCTTTTTGAGCATTCAAGCATCTTCTGGGGATCAAGTGGAGTGGATTGCACAAGGAGAAGTGGCCAGAAAGTTCTCAAACTGAAAGCTCCAAATCTCAGGTAGCTCGAAAATTATTTTTCCAGAAATCATTTTTCTTGTTACAAACTTGTTCTATGTGATTCACTGATCATCCTGATGTTCTTAGTTTTTGAAATGGCTTTGTTTTGAGTATTTAATTTGTCTCTGAAGCTTGCGTGCCCTAGAACTTGTTCTCTTCGATTCAGCTTGTTTAGGAAGAATAAATTTGTTTTGAGAGAGGGGTTTGATTCGTGAGAGGTTGGAGATCATTTCCCAATTCATAGATTTTGTTTTTGTTACGTTTTGAGGGAGTTGGTGAGTTTCCCGGTGAGGTGCTGGCCGGAGAAGACGACCGGAAGTCTTCTCCGGCCACCTGAGTCATTAAACCCTAATCTCAGGTCATTAACTCTAGTTTGAATTTGAGCCATGGATGTGCGTTGACCTGTTGACTTCCCTCTCTTTTGGATGGCCCAGATCATTTCATTTGCCCTAATCTCTCTCATTAGCTTTAATTAATTCGTAATTAAATTAATTAAGTCAGGTGCAATCCACACCCTCCATTCACGCGCCAGTCAACACATTTGAACTCAGGCTCCATCCTGGCCATCCATCCTGATTACTTTTATTTTATTTGATTTTTAATTCATTTTATTTCAATTAACTTGCATAATTATTTTAAAATAGCAAAAAATACATAAAAATTATGAAACTTTTTCCTCTGAGTTTTAATAATTTTTATGACACAAAAATATTTTTATTTTATTTTTCATCATTAAAAAAGTATTTTTAAATATTTAAAAGATTATTTTTAATTGATTAATGGGAATTAATTAATTAAAAATACTTTTAGGTATTTGAAAATTACAAAAAAATTCATGAAATGTTCTAAGACATTTAGAAACATTGTCCAACCTTCAAACCAAATTTCTTTTTTGATCTTGATGCATTTTAAGAATTTTTCATTGAATTAAATCATATTTTGTGCATTATTTTGATCATGGATTCAAAAATTCATTTCTGCCTATTGGAGAAGGTTTGGAAATTGGTTCTTTTTGCTTTGTTTGGTGTTTAGCATATAGTTTCTAAGATAAATTGGTCATGATTTGATCTTGAATTTTCCAATTGTTTGACATTTCTTTTGTTAAGAACCTTAAAAAACCCTAATAACTTGTAAAAATCATATCTTGAGTTTGGTTGAGAGTTGAGAGTTCCCCTTTGGACAGTGGTTCATTATAGGTTTAGGGTTTCTTTGGGTACCATTTTCCATTTTTTTATCTTAGGATTTGTTTCTGTTTTGGGTTTTTGTTTGATGTTTGATCCATGAACCCTAATTTGGGCTTTCTTTTGCATCTTTCTTGCATTTCCCTGCATAACTTGACTTGCCCTTGCATTTTGTGCATTCTTGTGATCCATTTGACATCTTAAGACATTTAGAAAGCATGTTTGATCATTGCATTGCATATTTGCCATGTCATTTGTCTTGTATGATTCATAACTTTTCATGTTCATTCATGCTCCTTAACTTGCATCATTTGCATTCATAATCTTGTATGAACATCTCCATGCCTTGCCTCATGTTTGCAGCACCTCATAACATCATAATCATCATCAATATGCTTCTGGTTTTGCTTAGCATCATTCCATTTCATCTCATCTTGCATTGTTTTGCATTTCTTTCTAACATTTCAGGTGGTAAGTAAACTTGGGAAGTGAATTTGCCTTCACTTCTCATAACTTTTCTTTTCATCTCTCTTGCATCCATTGCTGCATTTCTATTTGTGTCTGAGATTGAGCTTGCTCATTCTTGTTCCTCCCACTTTCTTTCTCCAAGTGACTTGTCTTCTTGAATGAAGCAAGTCACTTTGCTTCTCTTGCTCTTGTTCATCTGCTTCCTGGTGGCTCCTTTGAAGATTGTTCTTGAAAACCTCACAAACCTTAGGACCAACCAAGCATGATAATGAATTAGGGTTTTGATTAGTCCCCCCATAGTTTTACCTTTGTGTCTCTCTTTGAGTCTTCTCTTCTCATCTCATAATCAGGGACTAAACCCTAAAGGCTTTAAGGCTTTGTGATTAAGCTTATGCCTGCATCCTTCTCTTAGGATGGAGTGTATAACTTTAATCCTAAGTGTTAAACCCTTAAGGTGTTTAAATCTCTTAATCAATCCACTTAATAATCATCAAGACACACTTGTAACTTGGGCCTTGCATTAGGGTTCTAATTCTTCCTTAATTGGTTAAGAAGGACTAACCCTAGTGTTAATGGACAAGTCCCCCTCAAGTTGTCTTACAAACCATAAAACTCACTTCATCACCATATCATTAATCTAAAATCCACTTAATCAAAGGCTTGTTTTGTCATGGGTTTAATCCCTAATCATGGATTAAGTTGAGGAGTTTTCCTCAGCTTAAACATTCTCATCTATTATCCTTCTTTTAGGATGGTGTAATGGGTCTGTTTAATCCATGATTATGGCTTAACCTCATTACTCAACACTAAACAAAAACTCAAAAAAACATCTAAATAATCACAAGTAGGTTAATGATCTTAATCCTACACCAAAGGTGATTAAGTGTGAGAATCTGACTTCACACTTAAGGTATTCTCATTACCCCTAATCAGAGGGAAGATGTGATGAGTTTACTAACCCATTGGTTTAGGCATAAGCTCATTAACTTATGACAAATCTTCAAAAAGCAATAAAAGACTGAAAACTCAAAAACAAACAATAATCGTCTCCTCCGGGATTCTTTTCTCATCACCTTCATTCATAAACGAGAACTCGCTTCTTCCTTCTAATGCAAGACAGTTTGCACCTGAGCCAGACAGGTCATACACTTGAGCATAGGCAAGCAAGCAGTTCACAAGTCAATTCATCCTTCAGTCTCTTTGGGTCGAACTACGGTGTTCTGACTTCCTCATTGCACGAGAGGATACGTAGGCATAACTTAACAGTTATCGAACAAAAGTCTCTGTATATTCCCCCTCTTTCCAGCTCATTTCTTTAGCCTCATTATCATGAGCATTTCACTCCTTTCTTACACTGACACTTTCATACTTCACATCATTTATACACTTCACACTTTTTTTCAGCACTGACACCTGTACATCTCTTCCAGCTATTTTATACACAAGTTGCACTGACACTACCCCTTTAAAACACAAATCTTTTAAGCGTGGATCCCGTCGAGTACGACGGACAATCTGGGTGCTAATACCTTCCCAGGTTGTAACCAACCCCCTTTCTCAGTCTCTCTGGTTCGCAACTGTCTTATCCATCTTTTTCTAGGTCTATGCAGCATTGCCTTTCCTCCGGGATAAAAATGCCTAGCTGGCGACTCTATTCATCTCCAGTGAGTTCACGGCTGTGTGTTCTCACTGTTCCCCTCGCCGACCGTTCGCGTCTGTACCTTTATTTGGGCCAGTCCCATTTATCGGGAGCGACACACACTCATTCACAAACGAGAACTCGCTCCTTCCATCTAATGCAAGACAGTTAGCACTCGAGCCAGACGAGTCATACACTTGAGCATAGGCAAGCAAGTAGTTCACAGTCAATTCATTTTCAGTCTCTTTGAGTCGAACTATGGTGTTCTGACTTCCTCATTGCACGAGAGGATAGGTAGGCATAACTTAACTGTTATCGAACAAAAGTCTATTTGTCTTCCCCCTCTTTCAGTATTCTTTTCTAAGCCTCGGTCCCTGAGCAATTCACCTTTTTGCACTGACACCTGTACATTCATTCCTAGCTTTTGCACACAGATAACACATATACCTACCCCTTTAAACATAATCTTGTAAGCGTGGATCCCGTCGAGTACGACGGACAATCTGGGTGCTAACACCTTCCCAGGTTGTAACCAACCCCCTTTCTCAGTTTCTCTGGTTCGCAACCGTCTTATCCATATCTTTCCAAGTTTATGCAACATTACCTTTCTTTCGGGATAAAAATGCCTAGCTGGCAACTCTATTCAACCTTATTCATCTTTCTCTTTCGCCGAAACTTCGCGTTTGTACCGGGATGTAAATCTTTGGGAGCGACAACGGACACCCGTGTCAGGCCCCTGATTTTTGCTCAACAGTGCGTTTCACACACAATTTGGACCGTTTTTCCACCTTGTCTTTCCTCTACCAGATCTGTGAGAAATTCATTCAACCTACCTACAAAATGAACATATAAAGATTAATAAAAAACATCTTGGGTTGCCTCCCACACAGCGCTGTGTTTAACGTCGCATGGCTCGACGGTCACTCGTCCTACCGGGTAAGACGAATGACATTGGCATGATCTCTAGGTTGTCCTTGGAAATAAGGCTTCAACCTTTTCCCGTTCACTTTGAAGATGTCTCCGTTAGATTGATTTGTTATCTCGACTGCCCCATGCAGGAAGACGCGATGCACCTCAAAGGGTCCCGACCACTTAGATTTTAGTTTCCCGGGAAATAGTTTCAGCCTTGAGTTATACAATAAGACAAGTTGTCCTTCCAAAAAGTCTTTCGTTTGAATTCTCTTGTCATGCCATTTTTTTGTTTGATCTTTGTACACCTTGGCATTCTCATAGGCCCGGTTCTAGAATTCCTCTAACTCGTGAAGGTGGAGGATGCGAGATCTTCCGGCCTTAGATAGGTCCATATTCAAATACTTAGAAGCCCAAAACGCCTTATGTTCGAGTTCCAACGGTAAATAACATGCCTTTCCGTAAACCAACTGATATGGTGACATGCCGATCGGTGTTTTGAAAGCCGTTTGGTATGCCCGTAGAGCATCATCCAACTTAATAGACCAATCCTTCCGAGATGAGTTCACTGTCTTTTCAAGAATTTCTTTGAGTTGTCTATTTGATACCTCTACTTGGCCACTTGTTTGCAGATGGTATGGAGTGGCTACCCGGTGTTTCACATTATACTTTTGTAGAAGCCTCTCCATGAGGTGATTTAGGAAATGGGTTCCTCCATCACTTATTAAAGCTCTCGGTACACCAAATCTTGCGAATATATTATCCTTCAAGAATCTTGTAACCACTTCTGCATCGTTGGTGGGTAGTGCTACCGCTTCAACCCACTTTGATACGTAATCCACCACAACCAAAATGTGCGTCTTTCTGAATGACTGAGGAAATGGTCCCATGAAGTATATCCCTCACACATCAAATAACTTTACTTCAAGCATAGAGTTTTGGGGCATCTGATTTCTTCTTGATATGTTCCTGGTCCTCTGACATCGATCACACTCCTTTACCGACTGCTGAGCATCTTTGAATAAAGTAGTCCAATATAACCCTGATTGAAGAACTTTAGCTGCTGTCCTGTCACCACTGAAATACCCTCCATACTCGGAATCATGACATGCTTTTAGTACATCTTTTTCTTCTTCGGGTACACACCTTCTGACCAAACCATCCACTCCTCTTTTATATAGAAAAGGATCATCCCATAGATAAAACATGCAATCATGAACAAACCTTTTTCTTCTGTTAGAGTCAAAATCATCAGGTATAATACCAACGACCAGATAGTTCGCATAATCCGCAAACCACGGAACACCAATCATAGATAAGATGTGTTCGTCTGCGAACTCATCCTTTATAGGACGTTTCTCCTCATTTTCTTCAATCGGTGACATCCGCGAAAGGTGATCTGCTACAGTGTTCTCACAACCTTTCTTATCACGAATCTCTACATCAAATTCTTGAAGGAGTAAAATCCACCTCAATAGCCTTGGTTTTGAATCTTGTTTAGCAAAAAGATACTTCAAAGCAGCATGGTCAGTATAAACAATCACTTTTGAACCTAACAAATATTGCCTGAATTTATCAAAGGCATAAACCACAACTAACAACTCCTTCTTGATAGTTTCATAATTCATCTATGCAAGGTTCAAAACGTGACTATCATAATAAATAACATGCAACAACTTTTTTTTTCGCTGCCCCAAAACAGCCCCAACCGCAATATCACTAGCATCGCCATAATCTCAAAGGGTAGAGACCAGTCGGGGGCAATTACAATTAGCGCCGACACTAATTCATTCTTCAGTGTCTCAAAAGCATCGACACACTCTTTATCAAACACAAAAGCCTTATCTTTAACCAATAGAGTAGTTAAAGGTTTGGCTATCTTAGAGAAGTCTCTTATGAACCTGCGGTAAAAACCTGCATGTCCTAAGAAGCTTCTTATACCTTTCTCGTTAACCAGCGGTGGCAGCTTTGAGATTACTTCCACTTTTGCTTGATTGACTTTGATCCCTTTCTAAGAGATCTTGTGACCAAGAACAATGCCTTCTCGTACCATAAAATGTCATTTTTCCCAGTTAAGGATCAAATTACTTTCCTGACATTGCTGTAAAACAAGTGAAAGGTTAGCTAAACAGTTATCAAATGAAGACCTAAACACAGAGAAGTCATCCATGAAGACTTCCATGTGCTTCTCTAGCATATCAGCAAAAAGGGAGGTCATGCATCTTTGGAATGTAGCGGGGGCGTTACATAGCCCGAATGGCATCCTCCTATAGGCAAAAACACCATACGGACATGTAAACACCGTCTTCTCTTGATCTTCCGGTGCAACCACAATTTGGTTATATCCGGAGTAGCCATCCAAAAAATAATAGTAATCATGCCCATCTAGTCTCTCCAACATCTGGTCAATGAACGACAACGAAAAATGGTCCTTTCTAGTGGCCAAGTTCAACCTTCTGTAATCAATGCAAACTCTCCAACCAGTGACTGTTCTAGTAGGAATCAACTCATTCTTTTCATTAGTTATTACGGTTGTTCCTCCCTTTTTGGGCACCACATGGACCGGGCTCACCCAAGCACTATCTGATATAGGATAGATCAATCCTGCATCTAACAGCTTAACAACTTCCTTTCTCACAACCTCCTTGATAACAGGGTTCAATCTCCTTTAGGGCTGTACAACCGGTTTGTGATCCTCCTCCATGAGTATTTTGTGCATGCACACAGTAGGACTTATACCTTTGAGGTCTTCAATTTTCCAACAAACGGCTCCCTTAAACTTTTTAATAACTCCAATCAACTTGTCCTCTTGCACACTTTTTAAATTAGCGCTAATAATAGCGGGGCATTTTTCTTTAGTGTCGAGAAAGACATATTTGAGATTTTCAGGTAGTTGTTTCAACTCTGAGCTCTTTGGCTTGTCTTCATCTCCATCAACCACTATAGGTTGTCCTAGCTCTTCCCACCGATGAGTTCTGGATCTTTTTAGGATGGGTTGAGTTTCAAACATTGCTACCACTTCCATATCACTACTTTCAACTTCCTTATCATCCTCAAAAATAGACATGCTCAGAACCCTCTCTAGCGGCAATTGGGACACACTCTCTAAATGTTCAATATCTTCCACTTGTTCTAACACTTGTATGTTGCTACTAGTGCCAACATCATCTTTATACTTTAAAGTGTTCCTCACTTCAACTTTTAACTCTTCATCGTACACTTTCAAAGTAAGTGTTCCCCCTTCCATATCTATCAGAACTCTCCCGGTTTCCAAGAATGGTCTGCCCAAAATTAATGGAATTTCTTCATCTTCCGGCATTTCAAGAATACAAAATCAACCGGAAACACAAACTTGTCCACTCTCACAAGGACATCATGGACTACTCCATAAGGCCGCCTCACGGAATGATCTGCAAACTGGAGAGTCATCTGAGTGTCTTGAACAGCACCAATACCCAACTTTTGTTGATGGATAGAGGCATTAAACTAATGTTTGCTCCCAAATCAATTAGAGCTCTCTTGAATGATCGATCACCAATAGTGCATGGAATGGTGACAACTCATTTGTCCTTCTTCTTCACCGGAATCTTTAGTCCCTGCAAAATAGCACTACAAGTTTCAGTTAGAATAATAGGTTCAGCCTCCATGGTTCACGTTTTAGTGATGATATCTTTCATGAATTTAGCATAGGTGGGCATTTGCTCAATTTCTTCAAGTAATGGAATATTCAGCTCCAGCTTCTTGAACAACTCCAGGAACTTCTCAAAATTCTTCTCTTGTTGTCCTTTCTTTTTATTTCTTGTTGGATAGGGAAGTTTGATCACCAGTTTTGGTTCCACCATTTTTTCTTTGGTTTCCGGTGCTGGGGTTACTCCCTCCTCTTCTTCAACAACTTCATTCTCTTTTATTTCTAGTTCCACTTCAATCATTTGATCCTCACTCTCAGAATTATCTTTCACCTATTCATTTGTTTTCCCTCTTCGCGTTGTGACTGCATTGACTTTGTGGTTATCTTTTGGATTTGTTATATTTGCACTTGGGAGGGCCCCTGGAGTTTGAGTAATTGCAAGATGTTGGGCAATTTGGCTCATTTTCACTTCAAGGTTCTTGATAGAGGCTCCAGTATTCCTTAAGTTACTCCTTGTTTCTTCTTGGAATTGAGAATTGTAAGCAGCCATCTTTTCAATGGCAATTTCCCAATCCGACTTTCTTGGAACATGTGGTTGGTATTGTTGTTGTTGGGGCTGGTATGGCTATTGGCCTTGAATCGGTTTCTGAATGTTCCCTTGTTGATCTTTCCATGAGAAGTTGGGGTGATTTTTCCACCCCGGATTATATGTGTTGGCATACGGGTTGTTCTGCCTCAACATATTAATCTGTTCAGCATGTTCTTGAGTTGCCAAACAATGCATGGCAAAGTGTGGTCCACAACAAATTTCACAAATCACCGCTTGAACTGGTTCCACCTGTGCCACTGTCTGTGTGCTAATATTCATTTTCTTCAACCTTCTTTCAACTTCTGCAACTATTTGATCTTCCATTTTAACAACTTGCTCTGTCATCTTTAAATCAATCTTACCATCGGGTTTACTCACAGTGTGATCATACAATTCAAGATGTTCATTAGCATCAATTGCTTCTATGATTCTTTTGATACCAGTGGTTGTTGAAAAGTTTGTTGAGCCACCTGCAATAGTATTTATAAGTTGTTTTGTCTTGAGTCACAACTCATTCACAAAGTTTTGCATCTGCTCAGTCGCATCCATATTATGAGTAGGACACGCGGTTAGACACCTTTTAAATCTCTTGTATGCATCTCCAAGTGATTCACCCTCTTTTTGTTTAAAATTGAAAATATCATATCTTTTTCGGATGAAAACTGAAGCAGGAAAATATTCGTTGAGGAATGTTGTTTCCATCTCTTGCCATGTTGTGATACTCGCAGCTGGGAGTGAGTAGAACCACTCTTCTGCATCATCGGTAAGTGTAAATGGAAACATCACAAGTCTTTTTGTTTCCTCAGAGTGACCTTCAATCTTTAAAGATGTAGTGGTAGTAAGGAATCTCTGGAGATGCTTGTTTGCATCCTCATTGATTCTTCCGGAAAAAGGTTTGCTCTCCAACTGGCAAATTGTGGAAGGATGTAACTGGAAATGTGCAACATTCACCGGTTGATTAACAATAGTCATCCGGTTGGGTTGAGCATTTGCTCCTCCATAGTCACCTAACAGTCTTTCTACAGGAGGTTGATTTCCTACCATGTTATCAAATTATGGATTTGTCTCCCTGTCGGAGTCAGAGTCACTGTGCTCAGAATGCACAGATAAGTCGTCTTCTATTTCCTGATTCAGGACATTGGAACCTGCAATAACAGCTGCCAGTCTATCAATTTTTGCCTTGCGGCGTCTCTCGTGCAAAGCTCTTTCTGGTTCTGCGTCAAAGGAAAACTTAGCTGAGGTCTGACCTCGCATAAACAGTTACACAAAAGTTAGAACAGATAACAAAATTTCAATAACACTTTAAATAGCAGAAAACAATAAAATTTTAGTCACAGAGCAACAAAATTTCAATTGAAATAAGAAAATAAACTTAATCTTTGGCATCCCCCGGCAACGGTGCCAAAAACTTGATGGGAAAATAGCAAGTGTACTATTTTTGCCCACTGTAGTAATAATAGGGAAATTTCCCTGAATATCGATCTCAAGGACTGCGTAGCAAATTAAGTTTTTTTACTGTTTCGATTGAACAAAAGTTCCTTAGGGTTGGTATAGATTTTATCAAAGGACTTATAAACATAAAATTTAGGAAAATAATAAGGATAACAAATATGAGAATTATACTAGGGAAGGTGTATGAGAAATTCTTATAATGACAAATTATTTATAATTATTGAAATAACACTGTAGATTATAACATTACCGCCCTTCAAGATTAGTTTTTAAAGATTCCTCTGTGAAAAACCCTTTGGTATTCTTTCTATACCCCAAGTCTTTGGTTGTATAGAAAGAATACCAAGCTTTTGGTTATCAAAAGTTTTTACGGTTAGAATATGGTATCCCAATTCCTCGGTGATATCCGATAAAAGAGTAATGATCAAAAAACGTTAACAGAGGTATTCCTACCTGTAACACGGTGGGAGAACTGACTTTAGTTATGTTGCGGATAGCAAGAGTCGCCACCGACTTTTATTTTATCCAAAGGAAAGGCATAAAAGAACAGGAAAAACCTTTTTAAAAGATTTTTGGGTCCGGGGGGTAGGTTATGTAAAGGGAAGGTGTTAGCACCCTTTACATCCATGGTTATCCATGGGCTCTTAGTTACTTAGCTCACTTTGAATTGTTTTTGAAAATGTGAAGTGTGTGAATAGAAATTTTCATAAGAGTTAATAATGATCCATGTACGGATGCGTAAAAACTTGTGTTTGAAAATTGTTTGAAATTTGTGAAGTATTTGAAATTTGAAATAGTGAGCAAGTAACTATGAGGAACCTACCCTAAAGTTTAAGTCTTTCTGTTCTTTATCCTTTAAATGGTAAGACTATCCCTATTATTAAGGAATAGGTAGTCATTACCTTGGATGTGTGGGACAAGTGAGAGACATCTGTTTAATGAAGGCAACTGTAGGGTGTATTAAGCATTTGGAGGGACTGTCATCATTATTCGAAAGGGACAAGATCATATTGAAAGGCAACCATTTAAGGGACTTGATCTTTGATTATGAAGGGACTAGATGACTTTTCTTTTAAGGGACCTTGCTTTATACACCCCACTTGACCTTTTTGAATAGGCAACATTGAGAGGTAACCCTAGAAAGTGAGATGGCGATCAAAGATCGACTTACGTGTGTGAGTGTTTAATTTTAAGATTTATCTTTTAATTTAAATGACCTAAATTCAATTTTTAAAATAGCATACATGTTATACTCCCTATTTTACTAACCATAGCATGAAAATTAAATAATTTAAATATTTACAAAAATTACATCCAGGAGCATTTACATAATAATAATAAGCAATTAATAATAAATAGCAAAATAAATAAATAAGCAAAAATATAAATAATAAATAAATAAGCAAGAATAATTATAATAGGGGTTAGTAATAATAATTAAAAATAAATAAGGTTAGTGAAATAATAATAATAAGCATAATTTAAAAATAAATGGATTAGTAATAAGCATGATTAGTAATAATAATAAACAAAATAAAATTTTAATGGATTAAAAAAAATAAGAACAATTATATTAATTAATCATAAAATTTAAAATTATAAACACATTAAATAAATTATGAACATGTTATAAGAAATTATTAAGTTCGCAAATTTTTTTAGAAATTATTTATATGTAATTGATTATAAACAATGATAGAATATTTATATATTAACATGTAATTAATTATAATTTAATTATATTAAATAAAATATATACATAATAATTATATTTACAAAAATTAGAAAATAAAATTTGGTTTTTAATAATTGTTTAGAAAAGATAAACTAGGGTTTATAAAATTAGGGTTTGTTTAGAAAAATATTTAAGGGTTTATAATTTAATATACAAAATTATTTTAATAAATATATATATATATTATAATTTAAATACATAATAAAAAAAATTGAATTAAGAAAAATAATTTTTGAATATTAGAAAAACATTGAATATACATTTATAGAATTATTTAATTATATATATGATTATTAATAAAATCTAAATCAATTAAACAAAATAAAAATAAAAATAAAATAACAAAACTTACCTGGCTGGGATTTGAACCCAGGTCACCATGTTTACCAGCAGCAAAACACACCACCAGGCCAGCCACACACGTGTGACAGAGGAATGAGTTTAATTAGTTTTGTGTTATATCCTGGAAAATCAGAAAAATAATAAAACAAAGCAAAAGGCCTGGGGGTAGAATCGAACCCAGGACCTCTTAGGCAAACAAACATACACATGACCAATCCTGCTGGGTGAGCGAACCTGTCATTATGTTGGCCATAACACATAATATATTAAGACTAAACATTAAACAGAAAAATAAGAAAAATTGGTTGAGTCCAGGATTCGATCCCTGGCCCTCAGCATTATACGCGCATCCACTCACCACCAGACCAACCACACATTGGTGTTACAAGATTGAAATAGATACATTATAATATATTAAAATAATTCAAATTTAGAAAACGCGCCAGAACAGCTTCGTCTTCAACCTTGGATTCGTAGGATTACCTGCGAATTTTATTACGAAGCTACCTGCGAATTTTCATGCACATGAAACCTGCGTTTTTCAAACCACACTCAAACAGCACAATTTTACCAAATTAATCACATATTTGTAATCCTCATACAGCACACAATCCAATTGTAGTCTCAAAATTAATTTATGTTGGCTAAATCAAAAGATCCCAAATTCAACTCAAGAACCCTAGCTATGGAAACTTGCGGGTTAGGGCTGATTTCTTTTATCCTTTTATCCAGAAACCATCTAGGCATCACAACAAACACATACCAATCATCAAAAACAGTTTATAATGCATATATTAGTGAATTCGAAAATTTGAAATTCAAGATAAAAGTGAATTTGGTATTCATGGTTCATGATGCTTCTGATGCAAATGAGAGTTGGGATCGCATCTGGGCTGTTCAAGTAATGTTTCTATGTGCTCAAATTACCTTTAAATGCCCTAGAAGCTTGAAACCGAATTTGAGTATGGCTTGAATTTTTGAAAAGTGAAACTTACTCTTGAGGCTGTGTCCAATCGTGGCTTGTGATTGTAATGAGTTAAGTACTTATAGGAGACTGAATTTAGGTCAAAAAGTTGATCACTTGTGTGGAAAATTTGATATGAAAAGATTCAAAAAGATGGCCTTTTAAAAATCAAATATCTTGCATAAACTCTTGCTATTTTGGTAGGATTTTCATAACTCTTGTATCAATCAAGTTTAAATGTGATTTAAAACTTTCTAGAAGCAAAATTAAAATTAATTCTCATTATTTTATATTTTATTTGAATTTAAAATGACTTTTTAATATAAAAATCATAATAAATAAAAACAAAATAAATAAAATTATGAATAAATTAATTCAATTTCGTGCAAGATGTTTTGAAGTGGATTGGGTCATTATTTGGCAAGCCCATTTGGAAAAAATTGGTTTTAGACCTCCTTTTTCTTCATGAACCAACCCAAAATTTCCCAACTTTGCAAGGGCACATATCCTTCAATTTTAATGGTATGCGGGTGTTCTTGGACATTTTGGAAATCTTGAAGAGTCCTCTAACCAACCCCACTGGTTTCATGTCCATATCATTTACCAATATCAAGTTATGCCCTTTTGAAGTTGTTGACTTTTTGTTGACTTTCAAAAGGACCTATAATGTCTTAGCTCATACCTTCCAAATGAAGCATTTTTGGGCTTGGCTTGTGAGACACAAAGTTGTAGAGAATTCAATTTCCTTCAAAATGAGCTTTTAGTGGAGACTTGGTGATGAAGTATGTGAAAGTTATGGCTGGTCAAAGTTCAGTTGACTTTTACTGAGAAAACCCTAATTTAGAAACTCCTGATTCTTGATGATTTGAAATCTCCTTGATGAATCATGATCAACCCTTGATCAAATGATGAATTTTACTTCATATACTTGATGTTGGCAAAAAATCATGAAGTTTGACTTTGGTTTGACCACAGTTGACCTCAGTTTGACTTTTTAACTACTTTGACTGATTTTGACTTATCTGATCATCTGACTGAGAAAACTTTTGAGAAAAGTCTTGAAACTTGTCATGGGGGTTCTTAAACACATATAAGATGTTATGAAGTTCACTTGAAGTCTTGGAAGTTCATTTAGCCTGATTAAAGTCAAAACCCTAGTTTTGGATGCACTGCTTATGAGGTGCATTGTCTGAGGGAATTGTCAACTCTTCTGACCCATTGTGAACTTTGTGAACCTTGTGAACCATCATAAAATGTCTTGTGAACCTCATGGGAGGTATTGTGAACCTTATGAACCTTGTGATCCTCATAAAGTGACTTGTAGACTTCATGAACCTCATGAAAGGTTTTGTAAGCATTGTGAATCTTGTGAACCTTGTGAACCTTCATGAAGTGACTTGTAGACTTCATGAACCTCATGAAAGGTCTTGTAAGCATTGTGAATCTTGTGAACCTTGTGAACCTTCATTAAGTGACTTGTAGACTTCATGAACCTCATGAAAGGTCTTGTAAACATTGTGAATCTTGTGAACCTTGTGAACCTTCTTAGCACACAAAGTCTTGTATTGTGAGGGCAAATTTTGGGGTGCAACACTACCTCCGGTTAACCTAAGATTAAAACCTTATTTTCTAATATTGATTTTTACTATCAAATTGATTCAATCAACACAATGAAACTTAAAATGCAGTGAAATTCATAAAAATAAAACTCAATGTCATTACAATAAACTCAGGGACACCCCCTAGCATTAAGGGGTTTAGCCACTCATATTCAAAACAATGAAAATCACATACATAAGAAAAAGAGAATTACAATATGTAAAGGATTAGTTGGATCGTCAATTGCTTCCGCCTTTGATCGATCCTCCTTCCATTCTCTAAATATGTTGTTCTCTCCTTAGCGTGCAAATTATTCCCAAAATCAAAAAGTGTTTCTTTTCAGTTAAGATCAACCTAATGTATCATATTACAAAATTACATGTGAAATGCCTAAACTGCCCTCAACATAAGAGAAATGAGAAAAGACATAATTTTGCATCCAGGTGCCATGACACGGGCCGTGTTATGTGACACGGGCACCCGTGTCATGCTGCTGGCATCTTAGATGCGTGCATCTTCCTTTGGGGGACTATGACACGGGCCGTGTCATATGACACGGGCACCCGTGTCATGCTTCTGTATTGCCTCATACATTTCTGCAAGTTTTCACTCCATGGCCATCCTGACACGGGCCGTGTCAGGTGACACGGGCACCCGTGTTAGGCTTCTGAAACCCCTTTTTCCTCTATTTCCTTGCACTCGGATTGCTATTTCATTAGTATATGATCACCTGCTTGTTAAATGCCTGAAAATACACTAAAAACAACCAAATTAAACGCACCAACGATAGAAACGATAAACATATATCATACTCGCCACATAAAGGAATAACAAGAAATAACATAAACATAAGACTCAAAAGCACACAAAAACATAAAAACCAACAAATAAAATAGCTTGAAATATATGATTGAAAATCACCAATCAAGTCTTTAGGCTTCATTTAGTGTCATATGCTTTCTTAATGTTCCATACTTAACATTTTGGTGTCATTAGTCCTAATGCTTCCATATCACCTTACTTGTAAGTCATTTGTGAGTTCTAATTCCATTTTAAAACTTCATCAAGCCCCTGGTTTTTGTATGGGGGTTTCTAATATTTTTATTCATGTTTGAGTTTTATTTTGAGTCTTTTCCTTTCCTTTGAAGTTCAATACTCATGTCTTCTCATTCTCACACCATTACACATAATTTTTGGGTCTCTTTCACTTGGATCTCTTCATCCCCTTTTAGTATGACATCATAGGATACTTTCATTAAGTATTAGCCCCTGTAATTTCTATTCACTTTAGGGTTTATACCATTTTAGTTTACTTAACCCTTTAAGTTTCTTAATGTAGCTTTACCTTAGCTCTCATTAGGGTTTAGTTTCTTTCTAAGGCATAGTTTGAAGTAGTTCACTTTTATAGATTTAGAAATACTTAAGTTGAGTTTAGCTACTGACTTTTTAAGGTTACCATCTTATAAGTTGCCTTAGGCTTAAGTAATTGTCTTAGGAGTTCACTAATCTTTTCCTTGGATAGTGTGAATTTTTTGTGAAGTTTACCATGTAATAATTGCTCATTTTTTATTCATCATAATAATATTTGTTTTGTAGGGGGGAAGATGAGGTAATTACTTCATTCTTATTCCTTTATGCATTTATTTGACTTGCCTTAGCACCTTGGTGCTTTGTTCATAGGGTTCCTTTTTTCTCTTTGGATTCAACTTAACTTCCTTAGGAAGTAAGTTGAATTCTAGCTGGTTCTTTCTTCTCCTTAGATTAGAATGCCTTATTAACCATAGGACCACATTTTATGCATAATGAGAGAACTTAAGGTTATGTCTTAGTCCCCCATTAGCTTTGACCTTTTCCTTTTGAGTCTTTCTCTTCTCATCTTCAAACAAAATCCAAAAAGACTTAATAAATGAATGAAAGGATCCCTTGTGTATAGCCTTATTCCATGGGGCACTTGCATTCATTCCATCTTGGAATGGTGTAAGATTTTCTAGCATGATGTACAAGTCTTATCAAGGGGTTGTTTCACAAAGAAAACATAAAAAAAATACTTCTTCACAAAAGCTACAAAAACACTTAAATAAGTTCAACAAGCTAGTGAACTTGAACCCAAATTCATGGAAACCAATCTTGGATAAATTCTCCTTGTTGGGTGTGCTTGTTCTATTATTCCATCTTTGAATGTAGTAGCAAGTACACATTCCATGGAAAAGAGTTTGAATTCACTTCCTTGTGCCAAATTCATGCAAAAAACTCTTAAAAAACCAAACAACAAACAATAAGCGACTTTCCTGCGGGAACTTCTTCTCTCATCTCATTCACTCACAACGCGAACTTACGACGACTTGTCTCGCATGCAAGATGGTAAATGCACTCGTGCTAGACGAGCCTACAACACCTGAGCATAGACATATGCAGTTCCAGCATAAAAAACACAAACAAATAGTTTCCGCCTTAGTTAGGCGAACTACGTCAACTCTGATCCTCATTTTCCCGATGAGGTACGTAGGAAGCGGGGTAGGGCCCGTTCGAGCACATTCTTTATTTTCTCTACATTTCCCCATTCTTCCCTTTCTTCTCGATCTTTTTTCCAGTTCCCTCTTTCATTCCAATCCAATTAGCAGTTCTTTGTTCAGCAACATTCTTATTTCTTACCATTTGAAATAAAACAAACAAGCTTGGATCCCGTCGGGTATGACGGACGATATGGGGTGCTAATACCATCCCAGGTCGTAACCAACTCCCGAATCCAGATCTTTGGTTCGCAAGGCCTTGTCCTTTCCTTCTTCCTCAGATTTGTGCAGCATTACCTTTCCCATTCATTCGGGATAAAAATGCATGGATGGCGACTCTACCTTTTCTACGCCACTTTCGCATTTGTACTAGGATGAAAATCACGGGAGCGACAGACGCGTATAAGTAACCCACGACAAAGTCTCATGTCATATGAGAAGCTCAACCTTTATTAGGTGTTTTGTTGTTTTATGAGATGAGAAAGAGAGACTCAAAATCGAGAAAGGACAAAACTAAGGGGGTCTAAGACCAATCCTAAGTTGTTTATTCAATACCCAAAGGGGATCCTAATGGTTAGTCCGGTTTCTAATCCTAATGAGAAAGGAAAAAGAAGAAAAGAGAATTAGAATGCAACTTACATCCTAAGGAAGTTAAGTTGATTCTAACAAAAGGGGAAATCTTACCAAACACAAGTATGAAAGGTAAGGCAAATGCAAATTAAATGCATAAAGAAGTAAAAAGAGTAAGTTATAGAGAACTTACCTCAACCTCCCTACAAAACAAAGGTTAGCTTTCAAATGAATTAAAATAAATGAGGGAAATATGTACCAAATAATCCCTAAGGAAACTAGGACCTAAACTAGACTTAATCCTAGGTCTAAAGGTACTAAAAGAAATGCTAAACTAAAATCCAACAGCTATTTACAGCTCTCAAATACACAAACAGCTATGAAAACATTGTACAACACAAATAGCTTTCTACAGCTAACATACAGCATGTAAAGTAGTTGTAAAAAGTATGAACATGCAACAAACAGCACACATTTAACAGCCACTGCTTCAAAACACAGCTGTGAAAACTAGGCAGATTTGGCTCATTTTTCAATTGTGCACACACAAGTGTCAATACATGAACATACATCACTTTATCATCAAAGAAAATCAACAAGCATGGTATAAGCATGGATTTACAAGCATGTGAACATTTTCAAGAATGGAATCAAAGAACATTCACAAAGTAATAATTGTGCATTTTCATGATAAACACATATTTGAAAATGAGCACATAATGAACATGCATACATCATATCAAGTAAACATGCATCATGGCATACAAAAATCAGAATTAAGCATTGACAAGAAAGTGTAGCAATTAAGCAAACAATAATGCATGAATCTTTCATTTTCAAGCAAAAAGCACAACATACAATTATATGCTCCTATAACCAAAACTTGCATTGATCACAAGTACAGTTAAAAGCAGAATTTTAGATCATTATTAGCATGCAAAGGAAGAGTTTCCATCATGACATCAAGTTCACAATTCATTATGAGCACAAGATTAGCATTTAAGCACATATTCGAAAATGAACGAAGCACGCATCGAAAGTTGTCGAAACGATGGGTACCTGCTCCTAAACAGCTCCTAGAAACTCCCTAAAATCATATACTAAAGATCCATGATGATTGGAGGGGGAATGGATATCAAAAATGCAAGAAAAGGAAAGAATTTTCCATTTTGGTTCAGTGGTAACCGGTTACTACCTATTAGGTAACCAGCTACCAGTTCAAAAATTGGAGTTTTCAACAAAATTAACACTGGTAACCGGTTACTACCCAGGCAGTAACCCGTTACCAGTGTAAGAAATTCAGTTTTCTCCAAAAATTTACACAGGTAACCCATTACTACCTATGCGGTAACCCGTTACTCTAGGACCAAAAATCAAAAATTCTGCATTTTCATGGAAAAATCAGCATCAACTTATTCAAATAAATTCTAACTCAATGTGTATCAATTAAGTACCAAAATTACACCTAAATACAACTATTTAACACCACCTAAAGCCACAAATATATCAAGATTCTAAAACCTAAAGATCCAAACAATTAAAGCATCAAAGATTAAGAAATCGCGAAGAACGCGCACGTCGAGATGAAGAGAAATAAGTTAAAACGAGAAGTGATTATTAGATTCACCAACCTACAAAGCGGAGGTTTGCTTTGGTAATTGTTGTAATATCGAAACGATGCGCGATAGGAGAGAAAACCGGAGATTCGAAGCTTCGATCCGTGAATGTGCAAAATAAATGGGTGTATGAAAAATCTTCAAAAAGCACTTCCGTAAGGTGAAATAAACACTGAAACTGTTGCAACTTCTTCGATAATCCGTGAAATTGATGCAAATGGTGGTGGCTTAGCTTCCAATTCTTCAAGTTTCAATGCAAAACTTGAAGAATCTTGATGATGATGAAGCTTTGATGTGAGTTTGGGAAATGGAGAAAAATGAGAGAATTGAGAGAAATTGTGAAAAAAAAATGGTGAAATGAAGTGTTAATGTGAGGTTTGGAGTGAGAATGATTTATATATGTGTTAGGTTTAGAGTGAGGCTTGGGTTAGGAGCTAGGCTTGGGGCATTAGGCTTGGGATTTAGGTTAGGATTTAGTTAAAGTTAGTTGGAGCCTCTAGAATATTCCTTGGAATATTCCCTAGAATATTCCTTGAAATATTCCATAGGAATATGGTTGAAAGTTCTAGAAAGTGGGGAATGCAAGGTAAAGTGAAGTGGGGAAATGAAGTGTAATGCAAGGTAAAGTGGAAAAGTGGTGGAAAATCCTTCCAAGCCAAAAAATTGTCTTTTTTTCTTCCAAATTTACACGTGGTAAACGTTTACTACTCAGGTGGTAACCGGTTACTTGACCAAATATTTGAAATTTTACTTTTTGGTGGGAAATCTTGGATATCCGGCCAAGGTCGTTCGTTCTGAGATTATTTTTCTTATGAGACCCGATAAGTGCCAAATAACCCTTGATCACACTGCCCCTCGCCTTGACCGATGATGCATGTATCGTATTTATTTTTCAAATGTGATGCAATGATATGTGGAATGATACGGGAATGAAGCACAAACTGCTCGAGGTTGATGATAAATAAGAGTGAAAATTTTGGGGTGTTACAGTTTCCCCTATTCAATCACTATAGACTTGAATGGATGATAGTTGTTGCTTTCAGACGTTTGAAGTATGTAGGGATTGAATACTAGAAACAACCAAAAAAATTGCTCTCTGTGGAAGAAGAACAGGGAAATAAACCAAACCATCTGAACTCTGCTTGGGGAGAACTCTAATGTGAAGAGTAGTAAACTGGTGAATGCTTTGGAATAATGTCGGGAGATTGCTGATTTGCCACGCTACGGGTGGTCTTTTGGGAATTTTGCCATCCTGAGGACGCACTTTCGCCAATCTGCGGTTGGACTTCAAGATACTTTGCCACGCTGCGGATGGTCTTCTGAATATTTTGCCACACTGCGGGGGACATTATATTCTTCCATACTACGGGGCCATTTGCTCGCTTCGGGAGAATTTTGTTCTCTACCACACTACGGGGGCTTTAATTTCTGCCATACTACGGGGCCATTCACTCACTATGGGAGACTTTTGTTTCGCCACACTACGGGGGCCATTTGCTAGCTACGGGAGACTTTTGCTCGCTACGAGAGACTTCAATTTCTGCCACACTACGAGGGCTCAATGCTCAGCTACGGGAGCTCTGAAAATTTTCCACGCTACGGGGGACACATTGCTCAGCTACAGGAGACTTCCAAAATATTTGCAAAATACAGGGGCACATTGCTCAGCTACGGGAGACTTTTGTTTCGCCACACTACGGGGACCATTTTCTCGCCACGGGAGACTTTTGTTTCGCCACACTACGGGGGCCCAATGCTCACTACGGGAGACTTCTGCTCACTACGGGAGACTTCAATATTTCGCCACACTGCGGGCGCTATTACTCGCTATGGGAGACTTTTTCTCACTACGGGAGACTTTTGCTCACTACGATAGACTTTAATATTTCGCCACACTACAGGCACTATTGCTCGCTATGGGAGACTTTTTCTCACTACGGGATACTTTTGCTCACTACGAGAGACTTCAATATTTCGCCACACTACGGGGGTCATTGCTCGCTACGGGAGACTTCTACTCACTACGGGAGACTTTTGATCGCTACGGGAGACTTCAATATTTCGCCATACTACAGGGGTTGTTGCTCGCTACGAGAGACTTCTGCTCACTACGGGAGACTTCTGCTCGCTCCGGGAGACTTCAATTTCTACCACACTATGGGGGTTGCTGCTCGCTACGGGAAACTTCTGATCACTACGGGAGACTTCTATATTTCGCCATATTGCGGGGGCTGCTGCTCACTACGGGAGACTTTTGCTCACTACGGGAGACTTCTTCTCACTACGGGAGACTTTTAATTTCTGCCACACTACGGGGGCGCACTGCTCAGCTACGGGAGCTCTGAAAACTTGCCACATTACGGGGGCACACTGCTCAGCTACGAGAGACTTCAGAAAATTTGCCACACTACAGGGGCACATTGCTCATCTATGGGAGCTTCTGAAGATTTGCCACACTACGGGGACACATTGCTCAGCTACGGGAGCTTCTGAAGATTCGCCACCCTAAGGATGGACTTTCGCCAATCTGCGGTTGGACTTGTGGAATTTGCCACCCAGTGGATGGACTTTCGCCAATTTGCAGTTGAACTTTGGGTACGTTAGAACACTGCGGGTGGACTTTGGATATCAACCTTGGATTGAGCACGCATACGTTGAACTGCATGACATGATGCCCCATGACACTGGGGATAGGTACAAAGGGAATTCCTGACGCGGAAATAACAAATCCTTGTTGACTCTGTGGGGAATACAGATGATTAATGATATCTTTGCTGGAGAAGTGTGTGACTAGTCTATCTCGACTTATCACATTTGCCAAAAATAAATTGGACTTTAGATTTGAAGGCCCTGCTAGGGGATGCCTCAACTGTTGGGGATTGAATCTCACTCCTAAGACTCCGCTGGGTGATCTGCAACTTTTCGACTTAACTGGGGAATCGTCTTGGCAAGGCTCTGCTATGGTGAATTATGTTGTCTTCCTGAATTTTCCAAACCTCTGTGGGGAAGAAAACTGTTCAGCTGACTGTCAGGAATACTTGATTTCTTGTAAAAAGGGCATCACTACGGGAAGACGACTCTTGCTAGGGATAATTTCCCTACGGCTCTATTGGAATAAAGGAAATCTTCGAGATCTGTCGAGGAAGAGAAATATTCGTCCGGGATCTGCTGGGAGAATATGAGCCACCCTAGATCTGTTGGGAAATAGGATCAAGGAAACCTGCTGAAGAAAATTTTGGCGAATTTATTGGGGATAACTTCCATGCGCCTGTTGGGGATAACAAAGTTGAATCGCGTCCAGCTGAGGAGGAAAGATTTCTCGTCGTTTCGCGCTAGGTATCATTTGCTCTTTCCTAGGCTTTACCTTAAGAGGATTTCACAAAAGACTTGGCGTCTTTAGGAGTATAATTGCCCCGATATTTTGAACTTCTGATTATCTGTCTTTGGGAAATAATGAATCCTCGTGCGATTGGGGCGGCTTGCCCCAATACGAGTCTTTGACTAATTGCTCTGGGAGAGATTTGAATCTCGAAGTGATTGCCCCCGTTTGGCTAAGTTTTGAAGATATTGCTCGACGTAATTACCCCAGATTGGCTGGCTCTTACCACGACTGGTTGGGAGTGCACCTTGACATGAGGGTCTTTTAGAAGTTTCAGGCTTCTCAACTTGGCAAGATTAAGTTTCTGGACTGAATTTTCGTATGTGAACTTTTTATGATGCCAAACAAATGTATGCAAGTAGAAAATGTTTATTCTGAGAATGGAAATTCTAATGCAACACACATATTAATCTTGAAATTTTATTGAAAAAATGGCGTAACCTTTGTGAGCGAATCACTGGTTGAGATACGACATTGTTTTTTACTGAAAGAACGCATGCACATGCAATACCAATAAGTTCTTTTAGCGTAACTCATAGGAGTCAGGAAAACTATCTAATGGTAGCATGCTCTCAAATTAACCCTATTTCAGTTAGGACTTTTGAGGGTTGTATCGTGGCCTTGTTCACGGTTTGTAGAAACAAAGGATATAGGCTCGATGTTATTTGTACCCACCCCTCTTCGTGATGTCCTCCATTCCTATGTTCATCTAGCTTTCTCAATCGCTCACCTTTCATAGGGGTTTCATGTTGGTTGAGGAACCATTGCTGCTAACAGTTCAAGCACCAATCGGGTTGTTGTTTGGAGTCAGTCACCCCTTTATCTCTCGTGTTTGTGCCACACGACTTTGTTCTTGTTTAAGGATCTTTCTTGTGTAATCCTGTTTGTTTTTCGCTTTTGCATTATTTTTCTTATCCCTAACTTTTTCCTGGACTGATTCTTGTGAATCTTTGAATGTGAAGTCCAGTAGGATGCCCTAATTTTTGCCTAAGTCGCTTGATTTCAAGTTTCGACTTAGCGGGCTTTTTCATTTTTTTTATTCTCTATTTTGAATAAATCATGTGGCACTGGTTGTCTTGATTGCTTTGCGAGGGTTATGACTGCCTCATTCTTTGGTCGATGAAGGATAACCATTGTGGCTTCCGGTCTTTGGACCTTTTGATCTGAATAACCATTGTGATTTCTGGTTTTTGGGCCTCTTGATTAGCATGATGGGATGTAATGGATCCTCAAATACGCTCCTTTATGAAAGTTTGAACGCTTGGTCCAACTAGCTGACACCTATCCTGCCCCTGGGTTATCTGTGATGGTTTTTTCAGTGCGAAAAGAAACTCCTACTTTGAGGCTCAAAAGGGTTAGTGAGGGTCTATCTCCCTTATATCTTCGGTGTTAAGGGATTTGAAACAAAGTCTCTACATCATCAACATGGTCTTATTCAAGAGTAAACAATTAGAGATTCTTGTGTTTTTATTTCGTCATTCTCCTTCATAGAGTTTAAGCACGACATTTGGTATCGCAATGTACACATGCAAAATTTAAATTGACAAATGAATTACTTCAAGAAAAACATGTGAGTTTTATTATTGTTAACATTCAAAAGCAAACAAATTTCATACATGTATACAACTGTTTTGCAAACAAAAGAAACTACAACTGGAAATGCAGTAAAGAAACTGAAAATTGCCATAGTTGAGGAAGCTTGACCCCGTCTAGACCTATCATTCTCTTCATTCAGTTATTCTGACCTTGAGGTCTGGAGGAAAGGGTAAAGTGGGGGAGTATAGTTTCCCCATAAGGTTGCTCGGAAATACCTGACGATCTTCTGCCTACGTATATCCATTGACCTATGACCAATGAAGAATCAGAGCGACGTAGTTCCCCTCACTACAAATGAAAATAGCTTTGTTTCCTTGACACTACATTCAGGATTTCTATAACCAAGCTCATTCGAGTTTTCATCTGGTTGACTTCCTTTTTCAGCAGTTTCTGGCTCTAAAGTAAAGCTTGCACCTCTGCCTGAATTACCCCAGTTAGGTCTTCATTTGGTTACCTCCGCTCGGAGTTGTTCCAAATCCATACCTCGACAATCATGATTCTTGGCCATTCTTGCTCGGTTTCTGCGAGTCGGATATCGATGAAGGAGTTGACTAACTATATTGTCTGAAGTTGAATAAGTTAGGAAGTCTGGATAACCTGTCAAAATGCATAATATGAAAATCATGCAATGAATGCGTATGATATGTTCATGAGGATGCGACACACGACCCTGCAAATAAGTAAACATATGTTAGGAATGCAAGCATGCAGAGGATGTTATGCAATGCACTGGCACGTGATCAAAGGTTTGGCGATCACTGGTCTAATGTTGGTGCTGAGAAGACAATCATGTGTTATAATAACAGTACCACCAAAATCCCGGATCTCAAAACCAAAGGACCATGTAGAACCTGATCATAATACTGAACAATGCTGGAAAAGCGGGTATGTTGGAAGTTTCAGGGTTCCTGCAAACCTGTAAACCCCTCCCAATCTCACGGGTGTGCTACTCCGAGTCAACATTATGGACTCTCAAAGTAGGATAACAATAATATGTTCACCATTTCTGAGAAATGGCTCATGACCAAATAAGGGAATCAGTTTGGCATTATGTACTACCCAGGGAGGTCTTAGTTGAGTCCGAGGTAAATAAGCACCCATCATAAGTCCCCAGCTTCAAGCACTGAATTGAGAAACAATAGCACATTCAGCCCTTGGGATACAATGCTATCGTCATACGAATAGTTTGCCTTAACTGGGTTCCTATGAGAGAACCAGACCATCCTATGTGAGTTCCCAGTGGGCCCTCAAATGCGAGTTGGTTTGCCAACAATTATGGTCTGACACTGCCATCACTGGAGAGCGATGTTTCCACAAAGGTCCTCAATAATCGGTCCCCAACTGCATATAACTATCAAGGTAGTACCTTGAAGTGAGGCAAAACCCCCACACAGGATAATTCCAAGACGGTCGCAACCTGGGTATGGAACACATCGCCACTCATCATGTAAACATGAGAGTACAACGTGTCCATGCTAAACCTATGGTGCACTCAAGCTGGGTGTTTGGCTTATCTCACAGTAACTCCCATCCCACAGAAAAAATGGAAACCAGCACAGTCCAGACAATCCAGTAATATGATGCATGATAAATACTGAAAGCAGTAAATAAATAATGTAAAGTAAAGATGTAAAGTAAAATTGTAAATGAAAATAGTAAAGCTAAACTAAAGCACACAACAGCAAACAAATAAACACCCAAAGAAACAAAAATAGACAAACACTAGGATTGACTCTCAAAGGTAAAACCAGAGATTCTGGGTTCGGTCCCTAGCAGAGTCGCCAGCTGTCGCTCCCAGGATTTTGATCCTAGTACAAACGCGAAAGTGGCGCGGAAAAGGTAGAGTCGCCAGCCAGGCATTTTTATCTCAAAGGAACGGGAAAGGTAATGTTGCACAAACCTAAGGAAGAAGGAAAGGACGAGGCCTTGCGAACCAAAGATCTGGGTTCGGAAGTCGGTTACAACCTGGGAAGGTATTAGCACCCCAGATCATCCTCCGTACTCGACGGGATCCACGCTTGTTTGTCTATTTTAAAGGGTGAGAAATAAACTGCTGCAGAATAAAACTGCAAACTGGGATGGAAACTTAAATGAGAAAGGGGACATGGAAAAAGAGATCGAAAAGAAAGGGGGAAATGTAGGGAAAATAAAGAATGTGCCCGCACGGGCCCTACCCCGCTGCCTACGTACCTCATCGGGAAAATGAGGATCAAAGTTGACGTAGTTCGCCTAACTAAGGCGGGAACTATTTTGTGTTTTTTAGGATTACGTTTCCATAGTTCTAACTCAGGTGTTACCGGCTCTGACTTGAGGGTGTTTACCTTATTGTTGTTTGACCTGTCGAGGCAAGTCATGATCGTCTGCAAAGAGTAGGAAATGAGAAGAGAAGACGCGATGTCTTTATTGGTTGTCTTTTATGAGAAGTGTTTTTGTATTTGTTTGTGAACATTCTCATACTAAGACTTGTTCATTGTGGTAGATGACTTACACCTCGCCCTGAAATAGGACGCGTATAAGTAACCCACGGCAAAGTCTCATGTCGTATGAGAAGCTCAACCTTTATTAGGTGTTTTTTTGTTTTATAAGATGAGAAAGAGAGACTCAAAATCGAGAAAGGACAAAACTAAGGGGTACTAATTGTAACACCCCAAAATTTCCCTTTTCTGTTTAGCATCATCATCATATCATAATCCTCATCAGTATGACATATCCTTAACATATTGCATAGAAAAATGAAGCATGACACTTTCATATTCCAACATCAGGCATGTGATTAATCATCAGGGAAATTCAAGGCTCACAAGGCAGGTTACAAGGTTGACATCAGGGTCAAAGCATTATAAAGGATGGAGGATCAAAATCAGATCAAAACGGTTGGCATCGACTTATTCTTGAAGGTTCCCACCAAAAGGAGGGAAATTCAAAATTTACTGGCGTTAACTAGTTAACGGATTGGTTAACCGGTTAACGGCCACGAACTTTGAATTTCCAGCAGCAATTCAGCATGTGTGATTTTTTCTTTTTTTTCATTTTTCTGATTTTATTCATTTTGAATCAATTGGAAATTAAAGAGAAAGATCTAGAGCCCTTGTCCAAGCCTAATCCCATTGCTACATCCTAATCACACTACCCAAACCATAATTTTGGATCCCAAGCCTAATTTTTGGGCCCCAAACCTAAACCATATTTAATCATTTCTCTCCAAACCAAAGGGGTTTCCCCCTCATTTTTCACTCTCATTTTCTGAATTTTCACTCCTCTCACTCACAATTCTCTCACTTTTCTCTCCCAATTTTCCAAATCACTCAAAGTTCCCCTTTGAAGATCACATAACCTTGCCTTGAGGTGTGTAGATCTTGGAACTAGACTTCCATCCATAACTTCATTACATCATTTTGCTGGTTTTAGAGGTGATTCAAATCTGGTTTGGGACCTAGAAATGCTTTTGGATCCAAAATTCTGCATCAAGAGCTTGTTCTTGCATTTATTTTGCACGGAGTGTGAAGCTTAACATCGGATCTTCAAAGTTTTGCGCGAGATCTATCGTTTTCAGCTCAATCAACAACTACCAAAGCATACCTCAGCTTTGTAGGTTGGTTAAATTCAGATCTAGCTCTGTTTTTATTTTATTTGCATGCTTGAGTTTTAGATCCACCGTGTGTTTGCATATTTGCTTGTGTCGCTCGATTGATTGATTGGTAACCGAATCTATTGATTAATGTTCATAAGCTTGATGATGCCATTTAATGTGAATTGATGCATTATTTTCATGTTCAAATGCTTGCTGGTCTGGTACATAATTATTTGATTAAGCTGGTTGCAAGCTGATTTTCTGCATAATTGATGTTGTTTTAACAGCGTTAACCGATTAACGATTTGGTTAACCGGTTAACGCACCTGAATTGTGATGTGTTTATGCAGGTTTTGACATGGTTAACCGGTTAACGCTTTGGTTAACCGGTTAACACTGAAGCAGTGAGCCATTTTTATCTTATTTCAAGCTTGTTTGACCTCTATACTTGTTCTAAATACCATGGATCATTATATGATCATTGAACATGTTTGTTTGAGTGATTTTCTTGCTTGTTGATGCATGCTTCCATGTTTTCGACACGTAAATTCTTGTTTGTGCCATGTGTGACCTAATTATGTGATCTTGATTGGTGTGAACTTTGAGCATGTCATTGCCATGATTTTATTAATGAGCATGTGCTGGATTTTGCTAACCATTTCAGGTGCTATGGTAAGTGAGAGGTGTGGATGTGATTCCCACATCTCCAAATCTCATCTCTTCTTTTCTTATCCTTATTTGTGCTAACCCTTTGTTTGTTGGGCTTAGGCCTTACTCATCTCTTCAACCTCGGAGTGCTTAGGCCACCATGGCCATTCTCCTTTCATCTTCTTCTTTTCTTATTTCTTTCTTCTCTAGGATAGTAAACCTCACTAACCTAGGATTCCCATTGCATGATAACTTTAGGATTCATTAGTCCCTCATTAGACTGTTTACCTTTATGATCCTTTTGTCTCTTCTCTTCTCATCTCAAAACTATAAAGAAAACACCTAACTAAAGTTTGAAGTGATACCTTGAGCAATAGCCTTATCCCATGAGATACATGTAGTCTTCCCTTCTTGGGATAGTACAAGTTTATCTTGTGATGCACAAGTTTGATCAAGATATCATCTTCACAAAGAAAATCATAAAAAACACTTCTTCACTGTAAATACCAAAAACACTTAATAAGTTAATGAGTTAGTGAGCTTAGGCCCTAATCTCTGGATTCATGTTTTGGGGATCTTCTCCTTACTTGAGTGTGCTTGTTCTATTATTCCATCTTGGAATGTAGTGACAAGTGCACATTCCATGGAAAAGATCTTGAGTTCACTTCCTTGTGACACACTCTTAAAAAGCTTCATAAAAAACATAGACAAACAATAAGCGTCTTTCCTTCGGGAATTCTTTTCTCATCTCCTTCGCTCTGTACGCGAACTTGCTCCTACTTGTAACTTTGCAAGACGGTTACGCACTCGTCGTCCGAGTCTGCAACACCTGAGCATTGGCATAGGCAGTTCAAGCCTTAATTCACAAGCAATCTTTTCCACCCCTAGTTAGGGGAACTACGGCGTCTCTGATCCTCATTATCTAGATGAGGTACGTAGGCAGCGGGGTAGGGCCCGTTTGAGCACAATCTTTATTTTCCCTACATTTTCCCTTTTCATTTCTTTTTCAGTTCCCTTTTCTTTTCTTTTATCCAGTTCTAGTTCCTTTTCTTTAGCAGCAGCTTTCATTTCCTCACCCTTTGAAACAGTTTCTTTGCAAGCGTGGATCCCGTCGGGTACGGCGGACAATCTGGGTGCTAATACCTTCCCAGGTCGTAACCGACTCCCGAACTCAGTTCTTTGGTTCACAAGACCCGTGTCCTTCCTCTTCTTTTCTTCTGGTTTGTGCAGCATTACCATTCTCGTTCCTTCGGGATACAAATTCCTGGCTGGCGACTCTATTCTTTTCCGCGCCACTTTCGCGTTTGTACCAGGATGGAAATCCGGGGAGCGACAGCTGGCGACTCTGATGGGGATCGAACCCAGAATCTCTGGTTCCCTTGAGAGTCTCTCCTAGCACTTGTGTTTTTCTGTTTCGCGGGGTGTTGATCATTTGTTGTTGTGTGTATATGTTACTGTTATTTATTTACAGCTTTATTTACAGCTTTCAGTATTTATTTTCTGCATCATATTATTACTGAACTTTCTGGACTGGATCTTCTGTTTGGTGGGTTTGGGTGATATTGTTTCTGTGAGATGAGCTCATTACCATGGCTCGAGTGCACCTTAGGACTTAGAGTGGTTCCACTTTGGCCTCATGAGATCTTGTCATGGGGGTAGTAGTGAGTTCCACGCCCAGATTTGCGACCGTCTTGGAAATGTCTTGATTTGGGGATCTTCCTTTCTCATTTCATAACCTTGACAGTTATGTGCAGCTGGGGACCGATCATTGAGAACCTTGTGGAAACATCTCTCTTTAGTGGTGACAGTGGCAGACCACATTGTGTGGCAAACCCATTCGCACCCGAGGGCGCACCTAGAACTCACATAGGATGACCTTGTTTTCCCGGACTCAGCTGAGGCCTCCCTGCGTAGTACATAATGCCAAACCGATTCCCTGATCTGGTCATGAGCCATTTCTCGGAAATGGTGAAAGTATTATTGCTATTCGGCTTTGAGAGTCCGTGATGTTTGACCCGGAGCACACTCGTGATATTGGGGGGGATTTACAGCTTTGCAGAAACCCTTGACCTCAACATACCCTCATTACTAGTGCAGTCTTATGTTTTGATCCGATCACTATGATCCTGAAGTTCTTGACCTTTGGTTCTCGGTTACTATTTTGGGTTATCATACAGAGATCTTGTGGTTACAGACACTCGATTCTTGGCAGTATTCCAGATTCCAGACAGTTTCCAGCTGCGATCCCATGTCTTTGCATCTTTTGCATCATCGTGTTGCATTTTGCATTTGCGTCTGCATTGCATTTTCCTCTTCCAGAGAGCTCATCCCTCCTCTTTTGTCCATGACCAGCCAGCTGATTTCTCGGTACTCAGTTTGAACAAGTGTTAACTGTTGGAAGGCGAAAAAAAAAAGTTGTTTGAAGCAGGACTGAGCGGTGTCAGGAACTAAGAAAAGGTCAGTTTGGAAGCCATTAGTAGCTATGTCAGAGATCAACTGTCAGAATGTTGAGTTTCCACCTGGTTTCACTTCAATGACCAGTCCTTTGTATGGTCTATCTCCTGATGAGGACCTTCCACAGGTGAACAACCTTACTCAAGCTCAGCCTGCACAGACCCCGGTCGTGAATCAGAGTGTACCTGAACCATCTGTTGTCCGAGGTGGACCTTCATCTTCTTCTGATGCCACGGATTATCAGAGTTTTTCTTTCCCTATGCCAAACTTCCAAGGGGCAATCCCTCTTGTGAAAACCAAGGATCCACAAGTTATTGATCCTGCTGAAAGGTTTCGTGTGTTGGATGAGCAACTCAAAGCCTTAGCGGATCCTGATGCCTTTGGTTTTGATGCTCTAAACCTATGTTTGGTGCCTGGTCTTGTCATTCCTCCAGATTTCAAAGCACCGAAGTTTGAGAAATACACTGGTGTCAGTTGCCCGAAGCATCATTTGGTGATGTTCTGCAGAAAAATGACTTCTTATGCCCGCAACGATGAGTTGATGATTCACTGTTTTCAGGACAGTTTGAGCGGGGCATCCCTAAGTTGGTATATGGATTTGGAAAGTAGTTGTATCTGGTCGTGGAATGATTTATCCAGAGCTTTCGTAAAGCAATATCAGTACAATGTGGACATGGCGCTCAGTCGCACGCACTTGCAAAGCCTATCTCAGAGAACTGGTGAATTTTTCAGAGAATATGCACAATAGTGGAGAGAGTTGGCATGCCAAGTGCAACCACCACTTTCAGACAGATAATTGGTTGACCTGTTCGTGGGCACCTTGCAAGGTCCATACTTGGAAAGAATGAGTAGCATTGGGACATTAAATTTCTCTGATTTGATAATAGTTGGAGTACGCATTGAGAGCCTGCTCAAAAGTGGAAAGATCCAAGGTTCTTCGAACATCCCATCTAGTGAAGATGAGTCTGTTGTTAGCTCCCAAGGGGAAGAAGGGTATGACATCAGTGCAATCATGGCTAATATTGAACATTTTAGACCAACATCTTCGCAGAGATCATCTTTTCCTGTGTCTCGTTACTCTTACGGACAACAGGTGATGCTCAGAGCACCATATCCAAAACCCTGGACTCCTCCTCGTCCAAATCTGCAAGCTTATTGTCAAAAACCTCAGAATCAACTTCAGAGCCATCATAGGCCTCGCAACAATCTGGAAAGAAGGAATGCTCCTCTTCATCCAGTTCCCATGGCAAACAGTGAACTTTTGCCACATCTAATTCAGAGCTCATTGGTGGATCCTAAGTCTCTCAAGCCGTTGCCAGAGCCGTACCCTCCAGGGTACAATCCTCATGAGCAGTGCGGGTATCATGGTGGATCAATAGGGCATTCAACTGAATATTGCAAAGCTTTTCAAGCCAAAGTACAACAGTTGATCGACAAGGGGTACATATCCTTTCCAAAAGGAAGCTTGGTTGTGCACGTCAACCTCTCGCCGGATTGAGTTCAAATACTTCGGAGGAGCGTTTCTTGATTTCAGTGGCTCAGAGAAGATGTCATCAGAGCTGACGATCATTGTATCCTTTTTGTCATTTGCATTTGTAGTTTCTTTCCTGTTAGAAGCTACTTGTCTTTTAAGCATTGTTATTTTGAATGGTAATGTTAATGTAGTGATCTTGCGCTTTTTGAATCAATTATGTCGCATTCGCTCATTTTTCTTTACTTGCATTGAAAAAAACAAAAAAACAAAAAAGTTGCCATCCATATACCTCCACTTATTTCACTGTTGTTTAGCAGGTTTGAGGGAGGATGATGACAACTGAATACCCATAATTGTTCAAAGTGTGCTTTCAGAGTAGAACCTGCTGATGATGTACAGGCATTGTTTCAATTCCCAAACACCGGAGATATAAGGGAGATAGACCCTCGTCAACCCCTTTGAGCCTTGAAGTAGGAGTTTCTTTTCTGAACGAAAAAACCCTCACATCCAACCCGGGGCAGGGTAGTTATCAGTTAATTTGACTGAGCGTTCAAATTTCCAAAGGAGTGTGCATCCGAGGATCCATTACCTTTATTCATCACACCTCAAGAGGTCAAGGGACGTAAAACCACAATGGTTACCCCTCAACAACAAAGGAATGAGGCAGTCACAACCCTTTCAGCAAGTCAGACAAACCAGTGTCACGCGATTTGTTCAAAAAAATAAAAATCAAAAGAAAAAAGAGAAATAAAAGCCCGCTAAGTTCAAAAAAAAGTGAAAAAAAATGACTTAGGAAAAAAGTTAGGGCATCCCGCTGGACTTTAGAATCGAAAAAAAAAGAGAAAATCAGTCCAGGCAAAAATCAGGGAGTAAAAAAAATCAGAAAGAAAAATCTTCCATTAGAACAAAGTCGTGTGACCAGACACAAAGTCAGAAGGGGTGACTGTTACTCCAAGAAACCTCATTGGTGCGTAAACCGTCAGCGTCATTGGTTTCTCAACCATTACAAAACCCTTTCGAGAGGCGAGTGCTTAGGAAAAATTAGCTGAACATAGGATTGGAGAACATCAAGGAGAATGGGTGGGCACAGATAAATTTTGAGCCATAAATATTTCTTTCTAAAACCGTGAACCAGACCACGTTAAAACCCTTGAAAGTCCTAATTGAATCAGGTTCAATTCTGAAAGCATACTGTAACAAGGTTGCGTAAACTGACTCCTAACGATTTGCTAACTCAGCACTACGTTTGGACTAATCGTCCATTCGTCACACACTGTCACAACTTTAAAACAAATAAATTTCCAAAACTTACAGGTGCACTGCATTAAAATTGCCATTTGAAAGTGAACAGTTTTAATTGCAAATCAGTCTGTGACACCAGGGAAGTTCCTACAAAGAGCAATCACGAGAATTTGATCATTCAAAAATGATGACCAAGATCGAGAGCAGCGTGTAGGCCTATGAATCAGGGGCATGTTATCCAGTGGTTTTGTCAACCAAGGAATCTGTCAGGGTAAAGCAAGTTCCTAAGCATCAGTTGACGGAGGGACGTCATTCAAGAATCAGTTGATCAGAGCTGAAATTACCAAACAGGGGCAGGCCACCCGGATTTTCTATTTGCCAAGGATATATTCTTCCAATGCTCAGTCAGAATGAGTCAAGTCGCTTCCACGCTCATACCGGGGCAGAATACTTCCAGATATCACTAAGTGCAACTCTCCTCGAGAGAACATCCAAGTCTGCCATGCCAGGAATTGGATAATCAGTGACAGTCTGCTCAGAGACTTGCCCAAGCCAGGGATAGCTTTAGCTACACAGAGCAGGTTATATCAGTGATCTCCAAGTTCAAGATGAGTGTCGGGAAATCATGTTACCCACCCTCGCCTTTGTCATCCTTCTCAACAGAAGCCTTGTCACTAAGATCCTTCTTCCCACCTCGGGAGTTTTTCTAGCTTTTCATGTGCATTGCATAAATCATTTGCATACGTTATTCTTGTCGCTTCATTAGAGAATATGCATCATATTTGCATTAAGCATAACCCCGTTACATCAGATCACACCGTGGGGCCTCGTAACCCAACTTCTTGACATTCAAAGTCCAGTTCCCATCTGGAAAACCAACCCTAAGTCCAGTTCTCGTCTGGCAAGCCCGTCCAAAGTCCAATTCTCGTCTGGCAAACCATTTCAAAGTCAAGTTCCCGTCTGGAAAACCAACTTCAAATACCAGTTCTCGTCTGGTAGGCGAATCTTTTAACCAGTTCTCGTCTGGTCACCTTTTCATTAGCTTGTTGAACGCCGGTTCTCGTCTGGTAGTCATTCTTTTTCAGAGTCAATTCTCGTTTGACAATGAACCATAGGAGTCAGTTCTCGTCTGACGACTTATTTTCTTTGACCATCAGTTCTCGTCTGTTGGCCTACTTTCAATAAATTGGTTCTCGTCTGGTATTCCACCTTCAAAGTCCAATTGCTTGGCAACCAAAAAAAAATCTCTATCAACCTGGCTTTACACCCAACCATCATTGTTTCATCATCACCCGTAGCTTGCATATCATCATATCTTCAGCATCATGGGCATACATTTACATCTTGCATCATTTGCATTGCATCTTCATACCACATGGTTTCTATTTTCTCTCTGGTGTGGGGAAGAATCGTTACAAGACGTAATCTGGGGCAGTTATCTCAAGATCTGTTGAATTTCTGTGAAAGTTTGAAGACACTGGGGCAATTCTGGATGTCGTGTCTTCTGTAAAATCCTCTGGAGACGATCTTTTTCGTAGACGATGCAGTCTGAGGCACAATTGAGGAGTAAGGGATGATTGTGCACTCTTGATAATCAGTATGTAACTGTTGAGCGCATTAACTTGAAGCACTATGTTAATTTTCAGGGAATGTCAGGTATTTCTTTTCCCAGTAGGGAGTTGGAAGTTTATTTCTTCCCCGAGCATAATATCTTCTTTCAGCTGACAAGGTTCCCTCGTGAGGAGTTGGTATTCTCCACAATCAGAGTCCAATTTTTATTGGCATATCTTCCTAACACAGTCGTTATACTATACCTGGGGCTTAATTTGGTTTATTTTTATCTCTAATTCTCCAGCAAGGTCTCTCCTCAGTAGAGCATTGCCAGATCTCGTTTCTCAGCCAGGCCAGAAGGTTGACATTTCACCATCTGAGTTAGAGTAGGTGATATCCATATGATATTCCCAGCAGAACTTCAAGGCTAATTGAATTGTTCTCATCCCCAAGTGAAGTTATCTTTCCACAGTGAAGTAGGCAGCTGAAGGCCTTTATTCCCCATAGAGCTTAGAATTATCATAGTCCCCAGCAGGCATGTTGATGAAACATATCCCAGTCAAGTCTGAAGATGATCTTTTCCCACAGAGTTTCATGTTTGGAAGTTCTCCCATCATTGAAATATTCCCCAGAGAAGTTGCCAATTTATTTTTGGCCAGTGTGATGATACAGACAGTTATTCATCTCCCCAGTCAGAGCTAAAGCATCTTGACCTTGTTATCCCCTGCAGAATTGAGATTTTACTGCCACTCTTAGCACTTTGCTTTTGCTCGTCTACACTCCCCAGCACTCGTCTGTGTTTGGGATTTGCTCGTATGCATTTCTCAACACTCGTCTGTGTCTGATGGTTGCTTATTGCTCATATGCATTTCTCAACACTCGTATGTGTTTGATATTTGCTTGTTGCTCGTCTGCATTTCTCAACATTCGTATGTGTTTGATGATTTATTGCCGCTCGTCTGCATTTCTCAACACTCGTATGTTTTATCACTTTGGTATTGCTCGTTTGCTTTCCCCAGCAGTGGTCCATGATTACTTTGTTGTTGCTCGTCTGCACTCTCCAACACTCGTCTGTGTTTGAGATTTGTTGCTCATCTGCACTTCCCAACACTCGTTTATGCTTGATATCTAATATTTATTGCTTGTCTGCATTCTCCAGCACTCGTCTGTGTTTATTATCTGTTTGAAGCTCGTCTGCATTGTTTGGATACTCGTTTGTATCATCCCTAGCACTCGTATGTGTTAGCTTATATCTGTATGTATTGATTTGCTGATTATCCTGGTACTCGTCTGTGTCGCTCCCACCAAATGAGGCTAACTCAAATGGGGTACAGACGCGAACGGTCGGTGAAGGGGGTGAGAACACACAAGGGTGAACTCAAAAGACAAGAGTCGCCAGCTAGGCATTTTTATCCCGGAGGAAAGGTAATGCTGCATAGACCTGAGAAAAGGTATGGATAAGACGGCTGCGAACCAGAGAGACTGAGAAAGGGGGTTGGTTACAACTTGGGAAGGTATTAGCACCCAGATTGTCCGTCGTACTCGACGGGATCCACGCTTAAAAGATTTGTGTTTTAAAGGGGTAGTGTCAGTGCAATCTGTGTATCAAAGCTGGAAAGAAGGCAAGTGTCAGTGTAAAAGAAATGTGAAGTGTATAAGAGAAGTGTTAGTGTAAGAACAAGGATGAAATGCCCAAGATAATGAGGCTTAAAGAATAATGCTGGAAGAGGGGGGATAGACAGAGACTTTTGTTCGATAACTGTTAAGTTATGCCTACGTATCCTCTCGTGCAATGAGGAAGTCAGAACACCGTAGTTCGACTCAAAGAGACTGAAAGATAAATTGACTTGTGAACTGCTTGCTTGTCTATGCTCAAGTGTATGACTTGTCTGGCTCAGGTGCAAACTGTCTTGCATTAGTCACCATGATATAGGATTAAGATCATTAACCTACTTGTATTTATTTAGATGTTTTTGTTGTTTTTGTTTAGTGTTAAGTAATGAGATTAAGCCATAATCAAGGATTTAATGGACTCATTACACCATCCTAATAGAAGGATAATAGATGAGAACATTTAAGCTGAGGAAGGCTCCTCAACTTAACCCATGATTAGGGATTAACCTCATGACAAAACAAAGCCTTTATTAAATGGATTTTAGTTAATGATAAGGTTAAGAAGTGAATTTTAGGGTTTGTAAGACAACTTGAGGGAGACTTGTCCATTAACACTAGGGTTAGTCCTTCTTAACCAATTAAGGAAGAATTAGAACCCTAATGCAATGCCCAAGTTACAAGCTTGATGTCTTGATGATTATTAAGTGAATTTATTAAAGGATTTAAACACATTAAGGGTTTAACACTTAGGATTAAAGTCATACACTCCATCCTAATAGAAGGATGCAGGCATAAGCTTAATCTCAAAGCCTTAAAACCTTTAGGGTTTAGTCCATGGTTATGAGATGAGGAGAGAGGACTCAAAGATGACACGAAGGTAAAACTAAATGGGGGACTAATCATACCCTAATTGTGATCATGCTTGGGTATCCTAGGGTTTGTGAGGCTTAAAAGAGAAAGAATCTTCAAAGAGCCACCAAGGAAAGTGTCGCTCCCACCAAATGAGGCTAGGTCAAATGGGGTACAGACGCGAACGGTCGGCGAAAGAAGGAAGGATGAATAGAGTCGCCAGCTAGGCATTTTTATCCCGGAGGAAAGGTAATGCTGCATAGACCTAAGAAGAGATGGATAAGACGGTTGCGAACCAGAGAGACTGAGAAAGGGGGTTGGTTACAACCTGGGAAGGTATTAGCACCCAGATTGTGCGCCGTACTCGACGGGATCCACGCTTAAAAGATTTGTGTTTTAAAGGGGTAGTGTCAGTGCAATCTGTGTATCAAAGCTGGAAAGAATGCAAGTGTTAGTGCTAAAAAAAGGTGAAGTATATAAGAGAAGTGTCAGTGTAAGGACAAAAGTGAAATGCTCAAGACTATGAGGCTAAAAAGAATAAGGCTGGAAAGAGGGGGGATATACAGAGACTTTTGTTCGATAACTGTTAAGTTATGCCTACGTATCCTCTCGTGCAATGAGGAAGTCAGAACACCGTAGTTCGACCCAAAGAGACTGAAAGATAAATTGACTGATGAACTGCTTGCTTGTCTATGCTCAAGTGTATGACCTTTCTGGCTCAGGTGCAAACTGTCTTGCATTAGACGGAAGAAGCAAGTTCTCGTTTGTGAGTGAGTGAGATGAGAAAAGAATCCCGGAGGAGACGATTATTGTTTGTTTTTTGTGTTTTCAGTCTTTTATTGCTTTTGAAAGTTTGCCATAAGTTAATGAGCCTAAGCCTAAACCAAAGGTTAGTAAACTCATCACATCTTCCCTCCTATTAGGGGTAATGAGAATACCTTAAGTGTGAAGTCAGTATCTCACACTTAATCACCATGATGTAGGATTAAGGTCATTAACCTACTTGTTATTATTCAGATGCTTTTGTTGTTTTTGTTTAGTGTTGAGTAATGAGTTTAAGCCATAATCAAGGATTTAATGGACTCATTACACCATCCTAATAGAAGGATAATAGATGAGAACATTTAAGCTGAGAAAGACTCCTCCACTTAACCCATGATTAGGGATTAACCTCATGACAAAACAAAGCCTTTATTAAGTGGATTTTAGTTAATGTTAAGATGAAGAAGTGAATTTCATGATTTGTAAGACAACTTGAGGGGGACTTGTCCATTAACACTAGGGTTAGTCCTTCTTAACCAATTAAGGAAGAATTAGAACCCTAATGCAAGGCCCAAGTTACAAGTTTGATGTCTTGATGATTATTAAGTGGGTTAATTAAAGGGTTTAAACACATTAAGGGTTTAACACTTAGGATTAAAGTTATACACTCCATCCTAATAGAAGGATGCATGCATAAGCTTAATCACAAAGCCTTAAAGCCTTTAGGGTTTAGTCCCTGATTATGAGGTGAGGAGAGAAGACTCAAAGATGACACAAAGGTAAAACTAAATGGGGGGGACTAATAAAACCCTAATTATTATCATGCTTGGTCATTCCTAGAGTTTATGAGGCTTAAGAAAGAATCTTCAGAGAAACCACCAGGAAGGAAACAGATGAGAGGAGCAAGAAGCAAAAGGAAGCAAAACAACTTGCTTCACTTAAGAAGACAAGTTGCTTGAAGAAAGAAAGTAAGATGAACAAGAATGAGCAAGCTCAATCCAATACACATACAAAAGGAAGCAAAGGAAGTATGAAAGAGATGAAAAGAGATTATGAGAAGTGAAGGCAAATTCACTTCTCAAACAACTTACCACCTGAAATGTTAGCATAAGAAATGAAATGCAATGCAAATGAGATAAAATGTGATGATGCAAACCAAAACCAGAAGCATAAGCAAGATGTTGAGGATTCTAAGAGATGATGCAAACATATGACAAGAGATGAGAATGATCATACAAGCATGAGAATGCAAATGAAGCATGCATTGAACCATGGATGTTCATGAAAAGTTATGAAATGCAATGGACATACAACATGGCAAATGAAAGATGCAATGATCAAACATGATTCTAATATGTCCTAAGATGTATTATGAATCAAATGGATGCACAAAATGTCATGGCAAGTCATGGTATGCAAGCAAATGGAAGGTGGATGCAAGGGAAGGCATAAATTAGGGTTTATGATCAACACACAAAGCAAAATCCAAAACCAGAAGCAAGAGACATGATAAAAATTTGAAAATGCAATCAAAGGAACCCTAAACCTATACAAACTCACTTCCCAAAGGAGGGGATCCAACTCTTAACCTATTGAAAGTTATGAATTTTCTAAGATTACTAGGGTTATAAGGTACCTTGACAAGAAAAATGCAAAACAAATTGAAAATGCAAGATCAATTCATGCCAATTTTATCCTACAAACTACATGTTATGCAAGATGCAATGCAAAAAGAATCATTGTCCAACTCTCAATGGTTAGGCAGAAATGAATTTTTTGAAGTTTGAAACAAAATATGGCCTTGAAATGAAATTAATTCCAAAGAAAATTATCAAAAGGTATCAAGATCAAAAAATAAATTTGGTTTGAGAGTGGGACAATGTTTCTAAATGTTTTTAAATGCTATGTGAATTTATTTTTTTGATTTTTAAATACCTAAAAGTATTTTTAATTAATTAATTTTCATTAATTAATTAAAAATAAACTTTTAAATGATTTAAAAATAATTTTTAATGCAAAAAATAAAAATAAAAATATTTTTGTGTTCTGAAAATTAATTAAACCTTTGACAAAAAATTTCAGAATTTTTAAAGGTTTTTTGCTATTTTAAATTAAATGTGAAAGATAAAACAAATTAAATGAAATAATAAATATAAAAAAATGAAAGTATGCGCAAGGGATGGCCAGGATTTGATCTGGGCTTGGACTCGTTGACTGCGCGCCAGATCCAAGGGCCCAGATTCAAATCTGGCTAAAATGGTTTATGAATTAATTAAACTGGATTTTAATTAATTAAACAAGGTTAGGGTTTCTAATGATGCATCCTGGCCACACATTCACGCGCGAGTCAACCAAAGTCAACCTGATCTACGCTCCACATTCAAACTACAATTAATGACATAAATAGGGTTTAATGACTTTCAGGTGGCCGGAAATGACCTCCGGTCATCTTCTCCAGCCACATGTCTCCCTGAAAATTGCTAGCTCACTCCCCAGGTCACTAAAACTTAATCCCTCTGCCCAGAATCCATCCCCAAACATCATAGAGCAAGAATCAACAATCAAAACACATTTATTTTTCATATTAAAGCTGAATCGAAACAAAATGCATTTAGGTCAAAAAAGTTTCAGAAGCTTCATACATACTCAATACTCAATCATTTTCGAAACAAAACATATCAACATGATCACTGAAGCATAGAGAATCATATAGGAACTTAAAAACATGTTTCTGGAAAAAATGTTCTTGAGCTCACCTGAACTGAAGCTTTGATCTTTGGAACTTTCTGGCTGGCCCTTTGATCCAAAACGCCTCTAATGAACCTCCTGAGAAGCTTGCAATGCTTGGTTGGAGTTTAAAATGGCTGGTTTGTGAGATTGAGCAAGTTCTGTTCAGTGAAGTGAGGAAATCGTGTTTTGATTTCAGGGATTTTCAGGGCAAGGTGAAGGGTCAGGGATGATCAGTGAGGCATGCTGAGATGTTTTGTGAAGTTTGTTTTTGTGTTTGATGCTTGTGCTGTTTGATTCGAAGCAAACTGCATAAGGGGTGAGTTTCTTGAAATATGGCTTGGGGAGAGCTTCAGCATGAGTTGTGTGTTGTGTTGTGATGTATTTGGTCCACTTATCAATCTTGGGTAGGTCAGAAGAGTGGTTGTGCCCTATTGTGATTGGTATGGGTCTTTTGCAAAAAAGTCAAGCTTTGTGTAAGAGAGGTATGGGCTCATGGCTAGCCAAGGACAAGAGGGGTGTCCTGCTCAGCAAGAAGTGAGGAGGACCATAGGATCAGTTTTGAAGCCAGCCAGCAAGTGGATTAGGGTTTGAAGGATGTTTTGCAACTTTGTTCCACTTTGCCCCTTTTGAAATTTCTTGATCCACAAGCCATGAAAATGAGTAAACTTTTGATGCAATCTGATCCTTAGGCCTTGGTTTATGTTTGTATGAAGATTAGAAGTCCATTTGATAGCACAATTTGTCTTGGCAAGTGGTTTTGCAACTTTGCCTCTTTGGTAGAAAACTTGAAATTATGTGATTTTTCCCAACTTTGACAAACCATAACTTTTGATCCAAAATGAATTAGAACAAGTTCTTGTACTTTTTGAAAAGGGAATGATCCACTCTACAACTTTTATGACCAAAGTTTTCTCATTTGAAGCATTTTTGACTCAAAAAGCAAGGGTTGAAAAAGTTTCCCAAAATGGCAAGTTTCCATTACAAGTCATTTTCCCAAAAAGTCAACTTTGCAAATGGCTTGAAATTCTTCAATTTTGTGAACTTCTAACATCTTCTATGATCAAATAAAGATCATACATAATCAAAATGATGATGAACACCCTTTGGTTGGGTCATTGAGGGCCTCAGATGCCCTGATTTTACACTGACTTGCTCAAGAAGTCAACTCTTGATTAAATGCCTTCCCCATGGAATTTCTTCATGAAAATTGATATGCATGATACCTATACCATATAGAAACCAATAGAAACAAGAATGACCAAAAAATTTGGAGTTATGGCCTTTGAAACCAAAACCCTAATTCTAGGTCATCTGTGTAGTCAATCCTGGCTCTGCTTCCATGCCATTCCCAGTTCTTGTGATTCTTTGATTTTCTTGACTTTGAGAGGATATAATATGATGCTTGAACATACATGGACCCCTTTGAAGTGATTGATGACCTTTGGAGTGGCTCAAATGGCTCTTGGATTGCTTAGATCACTAACCCTAGATGCAGATGACTTTGAACCAATGCAGTGAAGCAAATATGCAATATGAGATGCTATGATTGAACTTATGCATATGAAAAGATCACAAGCCATGGTGTGAATGGGTGAGGGAAAATTTGGGGTGTTTACAGCTGCCCCTATTCAAGCATGAGTTAGCTGTGCAGGATGTAAGCAACGGCTTAACAGGCAAACAAGATAACTTGTGGTTGAATACCAAAGACAGTCCAAAATTTGCACTCACAGAATGAAGAAGAAAAGGGATATAGATTGTAAAAGAAAATAAAGTATATTTATAAAGTGCGGGCGACGGAGGACGACCGTCGAGCAGAGGACGACTGTTGGGGAAAGAGTGATGACGGGGACGGCCGACATGCTGGGGATATAAGAGGCTATGATGGGGACGGCCACCAAAATAAAGCAACAAAGATTCTCTGGGGATAAAAGGTAATAGTGAATGATGGGGACGACCACCAAGTTCAAGGTATGAATAAAATAAATGATGAGGTACGGTCATCAAAGGGGGTTAAGATGAGGAACGGTCATCTAAGGTGAAGGACGATCACCTGGCAAGGTACGGTTGCCAAAAGTATCGCGACATAGGACGAATGCCGGATAAAAGGTCGATGATGGGGACGGCCACCGGATAAGAATGATGAAGGACGATCATCAAGAGGTGAAGGACGATCACCTAGCAGGGTACGGCTGCTCCGAAGTTACCATGACATAGGACGAATGTCAGATAACAAGATCAACGATGGGGACGGCCATCGGATAAAATGATGAAGGACGATCATCAGGAGGTGAGGGACGATCACCTAGCAGGGGACGGCTGCTAAATATCACGACATAGGACGAATGCCGGATAGAAAAGGGTTCCGATAATGAAGACTCCGCTGGGGAAAGGATAAGGGACGGTCATCCAAAGGTGAAGGACGATCACCTGGCAGGGTACGGCTGCCGCAAAGGTATCATGACATAGGACGAATGTCAGATAGAAAAGAAATAGTTCACTGGGATTTGCTGGGACAAGTAAACACGGACGAGTGTCTACATCCAAGGAATGAGAGGTATAAGTGTTTGGGCACTGTGTATAGATTAAAGATGCAAACGAGCATCCTTAAGGCTATGATACGGACGGGTATCAGGTAGAAACAAACACTGACACATGTTCAGAGATGATGATACGGACGAGTATCAACTGGTTAACAAAGAACACAGGCGAGTGTAGAATCTAAGGGGACTCTCCTGGGGAACAATAGACACAGACGAGTGTCTAAATTCAAGAAGACCTAAGTGTTTGACATGGTGTATAGATTAAAAAAGCGAACGAGCATCCTTAAGACCAAGATACAGACGAGTATCTGTATGAGTAAAACAGGAGTGACAAGTATGAGTGGTGTACAAGAATGTTTAACTTGTTGGCGAGAGTGACACGGATGAGTGTCAAAAGAGAAAAATGTAATATAAACAAGTATATGGTTTACCAGGTGTTTAGGTGACTATGCTGGGGAAGGTGACACGGACGGGTGTCAGGGAATCGTATATATATATATATATATATATATATATATATATATATATATATATATATATATGTATCTGTGAGTGCAAAGGGGACGCCTTGGCTTTCTACTGGGATATGAAACGGACGGGTGTCGGGAAGCATCTGTAATATATAGGTGTCTGTTTGTAAAGAAATGCCTGGGCGACTTTACTGGGGAATGATGACACGGACGGGTTCCAAAAGGAGTGTGTACTAGTATTTGTGAGTGTAAGGCAAATGCTTTAGCTTTCTGCTGGGGAAATGACACGGACGAGTGTCAAGGAGTATCTGTAATATACGGAAGGTGCCTTGGTTCTCTGCCGAGGAATCTGGGGAATTTCCGTGCATCGTTAATGGATTGCCAGTATTCAGAACATGGCTTATGATTATGCAATATGTTTGATTTTTTCCGTAATGCTCCGCATTAAACGGAATGCTACGCTTTGGGGGGAAAATATGATGCGAATGCTATGTTTATGCAAGAGGTAACCATCCGGGACTCGGATCCCGTTACTGTGGAGATCTCTGACTGATCTGCTTGAGGTGGTCATCCCAGCTGGGGGTGAGATCATTGGTAGATCTAGCATATATGACTCTGCTTGGGGAAATAGGTCACTGATATACCTATCTTGGTAATGAGGGACCCAGCTGGGGTTTACAGAAGCCTTTTTCGCCCTGTTGTGAGGTCTTCACGCGTTGCTCTTCTGGATAGAGGCTTGAAACTCTGTGGGGGGATGGTTCCCAGGCTTTTGTACTTGGCCGAGGAAGAACTAACAAATGGCAACCCAACTGGGGGAAAAGCACCTCCGGTATTAATTGGGAGATAAACTGAGTAGATAATGATTTGCCAGCTCGCTGGGGTGAAGCTTTCATGCCCCATGATGTGCTTTGAATTCCTGCAATCCTGAAAAGACAGAGGAACGCACAAGTAATCCCGAGGTATCCCTTACCGGATTCCATCTTAAGAGTTTAGACACTCCCGGGAGTAAGTATATTTCCTGCAAGCACGTATTTTTTTAGAAGAGGAGCATCTGTATTCATGCAATCAGTATTTTAAAGACATCGGACATTCTTGCAAATGAAAATAAAGTGTACGAGACGAAACATGACTGAAAATCTGATTTTATTAATTCATGTGCCCTGAACCGACAAGATACAGTCAAAGAAACAAATCCCCTGAAATGAGGAGATTGTTACAAATTGAGAAACAAAAGATATTGGCAATGTTGATGACGCTTCAAGGAGCTTCCCTTTGCTATGACTCGTATGACATTTGACGTTCTTCTCGTCTTGTTTTCCGAAGAAGGCTGATTCTGAAAGAAGCTTGATCCTTTTGAAGCTTACCACACTGTAAGTGATACAGATGAATTCAGAATGCAGTTGTTCGCTTATTCCCTTATTTTGCGTGGATCGTCCTTTCGGGTTTTCAATCCACCGGGATACCCATTTTTGCCTGAGTTGTCCGATACGGCTTTTCAACTCAGCGGGTGTACATTTTTTGTTCATTTTCCCTTATTTTTGCCCGAGTCTTTTATTCTGTTTTTGACTCGCCGGGATGCCCTATTTTTGCCTGGACTTAAATTCTGTTTTTATGTCCAGCGGGTCATTTTTATGCGAAGTATTTTTTAACTGCATCTGAATTCACAGGGGACGGGAAGTCTTCACCATCCATAGTACCGAGCATGAGTGCTCCACCGGAGAAAACTTTCTTTACTACGAATGGTCCTTCATAATTCGGAGTCCACTTGCCCCTGTGGTCTGTATGAGGAGGGAGGAGTCTTTTCAGCACAAGATCTCCTACTTGGTACTCTCGGAGCCTGACTTTCTGATCGAAGGCTTTCTTCATTCTTTTCTGATATAACTGCCCATGACAGATTGCAGCTAATCTCTTTTCTTCAATCAGACTCAGTTGTTCGTATCGAGATCGGACCCAATCTGCTTCATTCAACTTAACATCCATTAATACCCGTAGGGAGGGTAACTCAACTTCAACAGGTAGGACTGCTTCCGTACCATAAACAAGCTGATACGGTGTTGCCCCAGTGGATGTTCTGATTGACGTACGGTATCCATGCAAAGCAAAAGGTAACATCTCATGCCAGTCCTTGTAAGTGACTACCATCTTCTGCACAATCTTCTTGATATTCTTATTAGCTGCCTCGACAGCGCCATTCATCTTTGGCCTGTAAGGAGAAGAATTATGGTGTTGGATCTTGAAGTCCCGGCACAGTTCTTCCATCATTTTGTTGTTTAAATTGGAACCATTATCAGTAATGATCCGCTCGGGAACTCCGTACCGACAGATGATGTCTCTCTTCAGAAATAGGGCTACCACTTGCCTTGTAACATTTGCATATGAAGCTGCTTCAACCCACTTGGTGAAATAGTCAATGGCAACCAGGATGAATCTGTGGCCATTTGAAGCAGTTGGTTCAATCTTGCCAATCATATCAATGCCCCACATGGCAAAGGGCCAGGGTGAAGACATCACATTCAGAGGATTGGGAGGTACATGCACCTTATCCGCATAAATATGGCATTTATGGCACCTCCTGGCATAGGCACAACAGTCGGCATCCATCGTGATCCAATAATAGCCTGATCTTAGCAACTTTTTGGCCATTGCATGCCCTCCTGCATGGGTACCAAAGGATCCTTCGTGCACCTCGTGCATCAATAAGTCTGCTTCTGCCCTATCAACGCATCTGAGGAGTACCATATCAAAGTTTCTCTTGTACAAGGAACCGTCAGTATTCAAGAAGAAACTACCAGCAAGCCTTCTCAATGTCTTCTTATCATTGGAAGATGCCCCAGGTGGGTATGTCTGATCCTCCAAGAAGCATTTGATGTCGTGGAACCAAGGCTTATCATCCTTAACAACATCTGCTGCAAATACATACGATGGTCTGTCAAGTCTGGATACTGAAATCCGAGGTACAAAGTTGGCAGCTTGAACTTTGATCATGGATGAAATGGTGGCAAGAGCATCTGCAAATTGATTCTCGTCCCGAGGGATATACTCAAGCTTGACTGTTGTGAAGAAAGTCAATAACCTTCTTGCATAATCCCGATAAGGTATCAGATGATCTTGGTGAGTGTATCATTTGCCGTTGGTTTGATTGATTACCAGAGCTGAATCTCCGAACACAAGGCTTATCATCTTTGACAACATCTGCTGCGAACACATATGCCGGTCTGTCGAGTCTGGATACTGAAATTTGAGGTACAAAGTTGGCAGCTTGCACTTTGATCATAGACGAAATGGTAGCCAGAGCATCTGCAAACTGATTCTCGTCCCGAGGGATATACTCAAGCTTGACTGTTGTGAAGAAAGTCAATAACCTCCTTGTATAATCCCTGTAAGGTATCAGATGCTCCTGGTGTGTGTACCATTTGCCGTTGGTTTGATTAACTACCAGAGCTGAATCTCCGAATACAGTCAATGTCTTGATCCTGAGGTCAATGGCTTCCTCAAGACCCATAATGCAAGCTTCGTATTCCGCTTCGTTGTTAGTGCAGTTGAAAGTGAGCTTTGCCGAGAAAGGCATGTGAACTCCTTTAGGTGTAATGAGTACTGCACCAACACCACGACCATTCATATTAACAGCCCCATCAAACATCATAGTCCATTCCTCCTCTGGGTCAGGCCCTTCGGTGTGAACAGGCTCTTCATGATCTTTTGCTTTTATGAACATGATGTCCTCATCTGGGAAGTCAAATCTCATAGGCTGGTAATCATCAATGGGTTGCTCAGCAAGATAATCAGACAATACACTGCCCTTGATGGCTTTCTGAGATGTATACTGAATGTCATATTCTGTGAGGATCATTTGCCATCTTGCAACCCGTCCGGTAAGTGCTGGCTTCTCAAATATGTACTTAACTGGGTCCATCTTTGAGATCAATAAGGTAGTGTGGGTCAACATATACTGTCTCAGTCGGCGATCAGCCCACGCTAAAGCACAGCAAGTTTTCTCGAGCAGTGAATAACGTTGTTCACAGTCGGTAAACTTTTTGCTTAGGTAGTATATTGCATACTCTTTTCGACCAGACTCGTCATGCTGGCCCAACACACACCCCATTGACTCTTCTAATACTGTCAAGTACATTATCAGAGGTCTTCCTTCAACTGGAGGCATAAGGATTGGAGGCTCTTGTAAGTACTCCTTGATTTTGTCAAAAGCCTTCTGGCAGTCTTCGTTCCACCTGACCGTTTGTTCTTTTCTCAACAATTTGAACAAGGGCTCACAGGTTGCTGTTAGATGAGATATGAACCTTGAAATGTAGTTCAATCTACCTAGGAACCCCCGAACTTCTTTTTCTGTCTTCGGTGCAGGCATTTCTTGAATGGCTTTAACTTTATCAGGGTCAACTTCAATCCCTTTCTCACTTACAATAAATCCCAACAGCTTACCGGTCGCACCCCGAATGTGCATTTGTTGGGGTTCAAATTCAGTTGGTATTTCCTCAGACGCTTGAATAACTTCAACAGATTTACCAGGTGGTCTTCTTCTGTGAGGGACTTGGAAATCATGTCATCCACATAACATTCTATTTCTTTATGGATCATGTCATGGAATAATGTTACCATAGCCCGTTGATAAGTGGCACCCGCATTCTTTAGTCCGAATGGCATCACCTTGTAACAAAACGTGCCCCAGGGTGTGATGAAAGTTGTCTTCTCCATGTCTTCAGGTGACATTTTGATCTGATTGTATCCTGAAAATCCGTCCATGGAGGAGAATACCGAGAACTTAGCCGTATTATCCACCAATACATCAATGTGAGGTAAAGGGAAGTCATCTTTCGGGCTGGCTCTGTTCAGGTCCTGGTAATCCACACACATCCTCACCTTGCCATCTTTCTTAGGCACAGGTACAATATTAGCAACCCACGGCGGGTAGCTAGTCACAGCAAGGAACCCGGCGTCCCACTGCTTTTGTACCTCTTTTTTAATCTTCATTGCCATATCCGGGCGAGTACGGCGCAGTTTCTGTTTAACCGGTGGGCAATCTTCTCTTAAAGGCAGCTTGTGCATAACAATATCGGTGTCCAACCCTGGCATATCCTGATAAGACCAAGCAAACACATCCACATATTCACGAAGCAGGTCAATCAGTTGCTCTTTCACTGAGTCTTGTAAGCAGGCCCCGATCTTAACCTCTTTCACATCTTCATCCGTATCAAGATTAATCGTTTCGACCTCCTCCTGATGAGGAGTGATAACCTTCTCCTCTTGCCTTAACAACCTGGCTAGCTCTTCAGGAAGCTCATAATCTTCTTCAACCCCTTCATCAGCTTGATTGATTGGATTGTCAAAATCATACGAAGCCATAGTTGTGCTGTTGTCGGTGTTGTCTGCAAGGCACTCTCTGCAAGGGTTTAGATTGTTCATTTTAGTGATCAATTTTAATCTTTGTTTAGAAAAAGTGAAGTAAAGTTATCATTTTGGAAAACATTGCCATTTTATTTTTGTACAAAAAGAAAAATGAAAAACAGTGAGCGGAAAAGAAAAAAAGACTCATTTGCAAAAGATGTCCGATATTCATTGATTGATCTGTTTGCACAAAATTACAAGATGGCCCGATTACAAAATGAGTCTTGTCATCTTGGGCAAGATGCAAGACTTGATGCATGCTTAAAATATACAGGAAATAATAATTACTCTGCAGGAGTAACCCTTATAATTTCCTGGGAAGACCAGTTTGAGACGCGGCTCCCCGGGATCCTTGGACGTATCCAGCTCTCCAGGTTGCGTTCATCTTCCGACTCATCTTCCAAGTTGTTCACTACATCCGGGGTGAGCATTCCCCCGCTGACAAAATTGGGCTTCTTAGCAGCCTCTGATTGATCTTGTTGAGTTGGTTTGTAACCCAACCCAAATCTGTCCTCCTTCTTCTCCACAGGTAGCAGCTTGCCCCATCCTTGGGCAGTACCCTCTTCAACAACCTTCCTGGCTTGCTGATAAGACGTCATGGAGGTTCCCAGTACAGCAGATGCTTCATTAATGTTCAGGGACTCAAACCCCTGGCTCATGGTTTCATGGATTTCTCCATCCATCTCAATGTATTTGTACGTAGCCAGATGACTAACAAAGATGTCCTCTTCACCACAGATGGTGATGATCTGGCCTTCCCACTCGAATTTCAGCTTCTGGTGAAGGGTAGACGTAACAGCGCCAGCGGCATGGATCCAAGGTCTACCCAACAAACAGCTGTAGGCCGGCTGAATGTCCATCACATAGAAGGTAATCTTAAAAGTCTGCGGGCCAATCATCACAGGCAGATCACTCTCCCCTAGCACTGATCTCTTAGAGCCATCAAATGCTCTCACCACTAAATTACTCGGACGCAGTGCCAAGCCATCATACTCCATCTTCACTAAGGCTTTCTTTGGTAGAACATTGAGTGAAGACCCAGTGTCCACCAGTACATGAGACAGAACAGCACCCTTGCATTCTAGAGTGATGTGTAAAGCCTTGTTGTGGTTACGTCCCTCAGTTGTTAAGTCAGCATTGGTAAAGCCCAACCCATGACTGGTGTTGACATTAGCTACCACAGTTTCTAGCTGATTAACAGTGATCTCCTCTGGCACGTATGTTGCGTGCAAGACTTTCAGTAATGCATTCCTGTGAGCTTCAAAACACATCAACAGGGATAGTATGGAGATCTTTGAGGGAGTTTGGTGGAGCTGATCCACCACCTTGTAGTCACTTCTCTTTATGATTCTCATAAACTCGTCTACATCTTGTTCAAAAGATGTCTTCTGAGTTTCTTTAATAATTGGTTCTTCAGATATCACACTCTTCCCCTTTGCTTTGGCAGCAGCTTCTGCTTCGGCGTTAGGTCTTTGCAATTGTGAGGCAAAAAGACGTCCGCTTCTGGTGAAGCCTCCGCCTCCCCCGACATTATCAATCTGTGGAGAAAAGGTTGAAGAGTCCAAAGTGATTTTCTCCCCATTGCAGTAAAGATCAGAGCCATAATGCCCAGGTATGGCATTGCTGCTTTCATATGGAACTGGTCCAGGTACCGTGATGGTAATTGGACTGACTGCTGCAGAGGGAGGTACTGAAATGGTGTACGGATCGTAGTAAATGGTGACTGGTGACCTGGCAGGAGGTGCCACTGTCTGTTGTTGGAATTTGGTTGTTTGGAGGAACATTTGATGGATCATAGTAGATGGTGACTGCTGAGATATCTTCATTAAGTTCTGTTGGCGTTGTAGAAGATTCTGCTGAATAACTGGATGTTGATGTTGTAGAAGAAATGGTGGTTGATATCTGGTTTGTTGAAGTGATAGATGAAGCCATTGTTGATGATATTGATGAATTGGTCGGAATGATTGTTGTTGCAGTTGTAGAAGAGTCAGGAATTATTGTCAAAGGGATTGCTGGATTTGTAGGTGCTGATGTTGTGATCTGAAGTACACCACTTTTGATAAGACCATCTATTCCGCTTCTCAAATTATCACACCCGTTGACCGAAATGTTGCAATAACCACAACCGAGCTCACACCCGGGGAACATCTGGCATTCTAGGAGCTGAGCTTTAATTTCTACCAGAGGTGTCTGAATCTGCCCAACACTGGTGATCAAGAAAGATGGCTTGTCTTCCTCAATGGCATTAATTCTTGGTCCTCCATGATTGGGCATGAGATTCTTGTTGACATTTGGATGGGGTGCAAAGTTGAGGGCTTTAGAATCCACCAGATCTTGTACTTTCATTTGTAAAGCCCTGCGTTTCTCAGTATTGTGGCCAGGTACATTGGAGTGGAAAGCACATCTGGCGTTGACATCGTAATTTCTTGGAAGATTGGAAGGATCTGGAGGTGCCAATGTCCTTAATTCAACCAAGTTGAGTTTCAGGAGTTGTGGCAATAAGGCAGCATAAGGCATAGGGATAGGATCAATCACCCTATTTGCCTGTGATGGTCTTTGCTGAAAGGGTCTTTGCTGTTGATTGTTGTTGTTGTTGTTGTTGTAGTTTCTCTGTGGCGGATACTGAACTTGCTGTTGATAATATGGTTGTTGTGGTGGTTGATATGCTGGTTGCTGAGGAATCGGAGCTGGAATAGTGACAGCTGCTACTGATATGTGAAGGTACTGAGGCCCGCCCCTGGTGGCATGAATGGCATTTGTCTCACCGGTTCTTCTAGGTCCCACAAAAGGCTTCCTGGGATTGCTTGACGAACTTGCACCATTATCAGAAATTTTACCCATCTTCAAAAGTCTTTCAATTCTTTCTCCAGCTATGACTACGTCAGCGAAGCTGGTGGAAGAAAAGGTAGCTAGCCTATCAATATACGTTCCTTGCAGAGTATTCATGAACATGTCGGCCATTTCTCTTTCCGACATGGGTGGCTGAATAGAAGCAGCAAGCTGTCTCCACCTCTGGGCATATTCCCTGAAGCTTTCTCTGGAGGATTGAGACATTCCCATCAGAGGGGTTCTATTAGGAGCCATGTCTAGATTGTATTGGTACTGCCTGATGAAAGCTTCAGCTAGGTCCTTCCAGCATCTGATGGTAGCTCTGGTCAAGTGAGAGTAACACTCCCTTGAAGCCCCAGTCAAACTATCTTCAAAGTAAAACATCCATAGTTTTTCATCCATGGTGTATGCCTTGAGTCTCCCCAGAAAAGACTGCAAGTGAGTTCGTGGATAGGAAGTTCCATTGTATTTCTCGAAACACGGGGGTTTAAACTTGTGGGGAATCCTTACCCCATCCACTAACCCCATATCCATAACATCAAAACCTAGGGAATTTTGAGACTCCAGAGATCTCAACTTCTCAGCAATTTCATCAAACCTCCTATCATAAACTTCATCCCCAGCTCCCATCACAATAAACTGCTCTTCTTGGGGGTCTTCTTGTAAGACTCTTCCTCTAGTAGTATTTCCTTGCACATTACCCGGGATGTTAACTTCCGGATGTAGATGAGGCCCATATACTGGTGGGTTAATATGAGGCTGACCCCTTTCATTGTTACTTGTTCCTCCAGTTCCCAGAGGAGGTTCTTCTGGGGTTTGTCTTTCTACCAATGCCCTCAGCCTTTCTTGACTTTGAGCCAAGCCATTCATTACTTCCATGAATTGGGTCATTTGGTTTCTCATCTCCAGCCTTTCATTAGCCATCTGAGTCCTGACCTCTGTCAGATCTTGCTGTACTTGATCCATTTGGATACCAGGAAGATTGTTGCAAGTAGGATACCTGTGCGAACGGTTGAGAGGGAACACCCGACGGCGAGCAATAATTCCTGAAGCACAACAGAGTTAGTAACAACAAAACAAAAGCCTACAAAACAAAACAAAAGTTAGTATGCAATGCAGTATGCAATGCAGTATGCTTATTTGCTTTCCAAGGTATCCGGCTTGGCACTTGGTTTTGACCTTTCCAGACCCTGAGGAATATACTTTGATGTTTGCTTGAGAGAAAGAGAACTCAGTGAAACAAACTAACAAATATATTACAAATGGTGAATCATACATAGTTTGATTTTACAACATATGCCCCTGAGGGATCAAAATACAACATAAAAGAAAAGTACATCAAATGGAAATAACAACAAGCAAAATAGTCAAACATCTAAGCCAAACTCATCCTCCTTAACCTCCTTCAAAAGTGCTTCAGTGACAGGACCAGCTGGATGCTCTGTGATGTTTCTGATAAGAAGGTTCCTGGTGGCAATAGCAGTGGTCAGCTTCTTGTGCCTGTCCTAGTCCTTTGACCTCTTCACACCAGCCCTAAGCTTCAATTCTGAAATTTCCTTTTGGGCTTCCAGCAAAGCCTCCTGTTGCTTCTTTTCATTAGCCTCCAACTGCTCAATCTTGGCTTGAGTTCTCTTATCCTCTTGAGTGCGAGCTTCAGTGATCTTGACCCACCTAGCTTGACATTCCTCTAGATAGAGATCAGTCCTAGCCTTCTGAAACTGGGCCTCTTTACAGGCATTCTTCAATATTTGCTCTCCAGCTCTTGATTTCTTGATGTAGTCTTCTGCTTTCTCAATTTTGGCCAGATGTTCTACCTTAAGCTTCTCTAACCTCTCAATGTCTATACGACCATCACTCCTCTCCCAGAGGGTCTTCTTCAGAGCTTGAGACAAATTCTCATTCCTTTCCTTCAGCTTCTCAAATTCTTCCAGGCTGACAGTGGCTGGAGGTGGTATTGTGGATGGCCCAGGTGCATCCTCAATGGTGAAGGGCATCCCAGAAATCTGAGCCCTAGCATGAGACCATTCATAATACTGAGCTGAAGCCACATTATTGCATCTCCCAAGAATGGCCATCCCTTTGGTCTGGATGTTGTCCCAAGCCCAGGATGCCTGTCTGACAACAGCTAGATTAGGTTTTATCTCACAATATAGGGTTTCAGCCAAGTCTTGCACTCTAGGAGGGTGAACCAAAGCATAGCCCAATTGTCTCTTGAACAGCAAAGGATTGTAGTTGATGCAACCCTTCACTCCTACTAGAGGTACATTGGGGTACTGCCCACAGCTAGTGATTATGTCTCTGCCCTTGGTGCTCTGGGTGCACCATCTGATGTCATCTGAAGTCAAAGCAATAAGTCTCTTAGCCCAATTCTTCTGCTGGTGAGGATTCAGGAAGGCATCAGTCATGGGCAAGTGTTTAAGCAACCAAGTGTGAAATAGAGGAGCACAGCATCTCACCAGCCTTCCTCTCTGCTTCTCATTCCTCTGGTGAACAGAATAATAGTAATCACTCAGTAAGGTCGGCACTGGGTTCCTCAAAAGGAAGAGATGAATAGCATTCTTGCTGATAAACTTGGGCTCATCTGCAAAAAGTATAACCCCATATATACTGAGGGCTAACAACGCACAAACTGCCCTCCATTCTCCCAAGGAGGCCTTCAGGGTGGCCTGAGAAGTCAGAAAGTCTAAGTGCAAACTAGGGATCCCAGCCTTGGTTGTCATGTTCTGCTCAATCACAATAGGTTCCAGGTGCAGTGCTTTTGCCACTTCTCCATTGCTGGGAGAAGTCATCTCAGGGTTGAAGGGGACACCACCCCTAACAGGCACTCCAATCAGTGATGGAAACTCCTCCAACAGAGGTCCCAACTGAAAGTTCTGGAAAGTGAAGCATCTCAAAGGGGGGTCATAAAACTGTAGGCAAGTGTGGATCAAACTCCTCTGAGAAGGATCCAGGTCCATAACCATGTCAAGAATGCCTCCATAATGCTCTCTGAATAATGGGATGTGGTCTGGAGTGATAAGTGCCTGGACCTGTCTGATGCCAGTCAGCACAGGCTCAAAGAAATGGTATGAAATGTTGCTTTTCTTGGGTGTCATGACTGCTGATGAAGAGCTGAAAATAGATGCTGATGATGAAGACTGATACTGGTGACGAGCCACTGATAAGCTGATGATGAAGGTAACTGAAGCAAACCACTGATGAAGATAGCTGAAGTAGATAACTGACAAACAAAGGTCTATGTAGATGAAGGGGTCAAAACCAAGCCAGATGTAATGTGGATACCCTGAAAAACAAATAAACAAATGTTAAATGATGCAATGATGATGTATGCGAATGATATGCAAGGGTTTGTGATCAAGCTGGATCTGATTACTGCCTTGATATAAGTCCATGTATGTTCAAGAAATCCAGATGGAGGTTTAGAAATCCAGTAACCAAGGTGGGGGACTCAAATAAAGAGTCACATGTCCAGGGTTAAATCACAAGAACTGTCCAAAGTGAAGCATTCTTAAACAAAACAAGTATCAGGGTATGATGTGGCCAAGGGTTCCTGCAAACCTGTAAATAGCCCAACCCCCTTACAGGTAGTGTTCTAAAACTAGGATCCTTAGACTTGGATCGGTTATGAGAAGTGTAAACACTTCTAACCCGGAGGTACAGTGTTTACAATAACCATAAAAGATCCTCCTCTAATTCACCTCAGCTTCTGAAGGTCACTAATAAAGGTCATCCAGACTTAGCAGGCTTCCCAGATAGCCCTAGCACTACAGGAAATCTGTAGCACAGAGTTCTCAAGAAGAAACCCACATCTGAACCGTGTTTCATATTCCCGCACCAGACCGAAATGGAATGGGAAAGAACATGAACCACTCTAGCCTAGGTGTCACTCAGGTCCCAGGTACAGGACCTTAAACTCTCAATGAACCCCACCCATCAAAACAATAAACCAGATCCAGCCAGATAACAGTATGCCAGTATGATATATAAAGCTGTAAAGAAAGCAATAAATAACTATACATAAAGCAGTAAATAAAGCAAATATACAAACACAATTAGCACATAACACCCCAGTAAACACAAATCAAACAAGCGCTAGGAGGAACCCACAAAAAGAACCAGAAGCCCTGGTTACAGTATAAGGATCCCCAGCAGAGTCGTCAAGCTGTCGCTCCCACCAAATGAGGCTAGGTCAAATGGGGTACAGACGCGAACGGTTGGCGAAAGAAGGAAGGATGAATAGAGTCGCCAGCTAGGCATTTTTATCCCGGAGGAAAGGTAATGCTGCATAGACCTAGGAAGAGATGGATAAGACGGTTGCGAACCAGAGAGACTGAGAAAGGGGGTTGGTTACAACCTGGGAAGGTATTAGCACCCAGATTGTCCGCCGTACTCGACGGGATCCACGCTTAAAAGATTTGTGTTTTAAAGGGGTAGTGTCAGTGCAATATGTGTATCAAAGCTGGAAAGAATGCAAGTGTCAGTGCTAAAAGAAAGGTGAAGTATATAAGAGAAGTGTCAGTGTAAGGACAAAAGTGAAATGCTCAAGACTATGAGGCTAAAAAGAATAAGGCTGGAAAGAGGGGGGATATACAGAGACTTTTGTTCGATAACTGTTAAGTTATGCCTACGTATCCTCTCGTGCAATGAGGAAGTCAGAACACCGTAGTTCGACCCAAAGAGACTGAAAGATAAATTGACTGATGAACTGCTTGCTTGTCTATGCTCAAGTGTATGACCTGTCTGGCTCAGGTGCAAACTGTCTTGCATTAGACGGAAGAAGCAAGTTCTCGTTTGTGAGTGAGTGAGATGAGAAAAGAATCCCGGAGGAGACGATTATTGTTTGTTTTTTGTGTTTTCAGTCTTTTATTGCTTTTGAAAGTTTGCCATAAGTTAATGAGCCTAAGCCTAAACTAAAGGTTAGTAAACTCATCGCATCTTCCCTCCGATTAGGGGTAATGAGAATACCTTAAGTGTGAAGTCAGTATCTCACACTTAATCACCATGATGTAGGATTAAGGTCATTAACCTACTTGTTATTATTCAGATGCTTTTGTTGTTTTTGTTTAGTGTTGAGTAATGAGTTTAAGCCATAATCAAGGATTTAATGGACTCATTACACCATCCTAATAGAAGGATATTAGATGAGAACATTTAAGCTGAGAAAGACTCCTCCACTTAACCCATGATTAGGGATTAACCTCATGACAAAACAAAGCCTTTATTAAGTGGATTTTAGTTAATGTTAAGATGAAGAAGTGAATTTCATGATTTGTAAGACAACTTGAGGGGGACTTGTCCATTAACACTAGGGTTAGTCCTTCTTAACCAATTAAGGAAGAATTAGAACCCTAATGCAAGGCCCAAGTTACAAGTTTGATGTCTTGATGATTATTAAGTGGGTTAATTAAAGGGTTTAAACACATTAAGGGTTTAACACTTAGGATTAAAGTTATACACTCCATCCTAATAGAAGGATGCAGGCATAAGCTTAATCACAAAGCCTTAAAGCCTTTAGGATTTAGTCCCTGATTATGAGGTGAGGAGAGAAGACTCAAAGATGACACAAAGGTAAAACTAAATGGGGGGGACTAATCAAACCCTAATTATTATCATGCTTGGTCATTCCTAGAGTTAATGAGGATTAAGAAAGAATCTTCAGAGAAACCACCAGGAAGGAAACAGATGAGAGGAGCAAGAAGCAAAAGGAAGCAAAACAACTTGCTTCACTTAAGAAGACAAGTTGCTTGAAGAAAGAAAGTAAGATGAACAAGAATGAGCAAGCTCAATCCAATACACATACAAAAGGCAGCAAAGGAAGTATGAAAGAGATGAAAAGAGATTATGAGAAGTGAAGGCAAATTCACTTCTCAAACAACTTACCACCTGAAATGTTAGCATAAGCAATGAAATGCAATGCAAATGAGATAAAATGTGATGATGCAAACCAAAACCAGAAGCATAAGCAAGATGTTGAGGATGCTAAGAGATGATGCAAACATATGACAAGAGATGAGAATGATCATACAAGCATGAGAATGCAAATGAAGATTGCATTGAACCATGGATGTTCATGAAAAGTTATGAAATGCAATGGACATACAACACGGAAAATGAAAGATGCAATGATCAAACATGATTCTAATATGTCCTAAGATGTATTATGAATCAAATGGATGCACAAAATGTCATGGCAAGTCATGGTATGCAAGCAAATGGAAGGTGGATGCAAGGGAAGGCATAAATTAGGGTTTATGATCAACACACAAAGCAAAATCCAAAACCAGAAGCAAGAGACATGATAAAAATTTGAAAATGCAATCAAGGGAACCCTAAACCTATACAAACTCACTGCCCAAAGGAGGGGATCCAACTCTTAACCTATTGAAAGTTATGAATTTTCTAAGATTACTAGGGTTATAAGGTACCTTGACAAGAAAAATGCAAAACAAATTGGAAATGCAAGATCAATTCATGCCAATTTTATCCTACAAACTACATGTTATTCAAGATGCAATGCAAAAAGAATCATTGTCCAACTCTCAATGGTTAGGCAGAAATGAATTTTTTGAAGTTGAAACAAAATATGGCCTTGAAATGAAATTAATTCCAAAGAAAATTATCAAAAGGTATCAAGATCAAAAAAGAAATTTGGTTTGAGAGTGGGACAATGTTTCTAAATGTTTTCAAATGCTATGTGAATTTTTTTTTTGATTTTTAAATACCTAAAAGTATTTTTAATTAATTAATTTTCATTAATTAATTAAAAATAAACTTTTAAATGATTTAAAAATAATTTTTAATGCAAAAAATAAAAATAAAATATTTTTGTGTTCTGAAAATTAATTAAACCTTTGACAAAAAATTTCAGAATTTTTAAAGGTTTTTTGCTATTTTAAATTAAATGTGAAAGATAAAACAAATTAAATGAAATAATAAATAATAAAAAATGAAAGTATGCGCAAGGGATGGCCAGGATTTGATCTGGGCTTGGACTGGTTGACTGCGCGCCAGATCCAAGGGCCCAGATTCAAATCTGGCTAAAATGGTTTGTGAATTAATTAAACTGGATTTTAATTAATTAAACAAGGTTAGGGTTTCTAATGATGCATCCTGGCCACACATTCACGCGCGAGTCAACCAAAGTCAACCTGATCTATGCTCCACATTCAAACTACAATTAATGACATAATTAGGGTTTAATGACTTTCAGGTGGCCGGAAATGACCTCCGGTCATCTTCTCCGGCCACATGTCTCCCTGAAAATTGCTAGCTCACTCCCCAGGTCACTAAAACTTAATCCCTCTGCCCAGAATCCATCCCCAAACATCATAGAGCAAGAATCAACAATCAAAACACATTTATTTTTCATATTAAAGCTGAATCGAAACAAAATGCATTTAGGTCAAAAAAGTTTCAGAAGCTTCATACATACTCAATACTCAATCATTTTCGAAACAAAACATATCAACATGATCAGTGAAGCATAGAGAATCATTTACGAACTTAAAAACATGTTTCTGGAAAAAATGTTCTTGAGCTCACCTGAACTGAAGCTTTGATCTTTGGAACTTTCTGGCTGGCCTTTTGATCCAAAACGCCTCTAATGAACCTCCTGAGAAGCTTGCAATGCTTGGTTGGAGTTTAAAATGGCTGGTTTGTGAGATTGAGCAAGTTCTGTTCAGTGAAGTGATGAAATCGTGTTTTGATTTCAGGGATTTTCAGGGCAAGGTGAAGGGTCAGGGATGATCAGTGAGGCATGCTGAGATGTTTTGTGAAGTTTGTTTTTGTGTTTGATGCTTGTGCTGTGTGATTCGAAGCAAAATGCATAAGGGGTGAGTTTCTTGAACTATGGCTTGGGGAGAGCTTCAGCATGAGTTTGTGTTGTGTTGTGATGTATTTGGTCCACTTATCAATCTTGGGTAGGTCAGAAGAGTGGTTGTGCCCTATTGTGATTGGTATGGGTCTTTTTCAAAAAAGTCAAGCTTTGTGTAAGAGAGGTATGGGCTCATGACTAGCCAAGGACAAGAGGGGTGTCCTGCGCAGCAAGAAGTGAGGAGGACCATAGGATCAGTTTTGAAGCCAGCCAACAAGTGGATTAGGGTTTGAAGGATGTTTTGCAACTTTGTTCCACTTTGCCCCTTTTGAAATTTCTTGATCCACAAGCCATGAAAATGAGTAAACTTTTGATGCAATCTGATCCTTAGGCCTTGGTTTATGTTTGTATGAAGATTAGAAGTCCATTTGATAGCACAATTTGTCTTGGCAAGTGGTTTTGCAACTTTGCCTCTTTGGTAGAAAACTTGAAATTATGTGATTTTTCCCAACTTTGACAAACCATAACTTTTGATCCAAAATGAATTAGAACAAGTTCTTGTACTTTTTGAAAAGGGAATGATCCATTCTACAACTTTTATGACCAAAGTTTTCTCATTTGAAGCATTTTTGACTCAAAAAGCAAGGGTTGAAAAAGTTTCCCAAAATGGCAAGTTTCCATTACAAGTCATTTTCCCAAAAAGTCAACTTTGCAAATGGCTTGAAATTCTTCAATTTTGTGAACTTCTAACATCTTCTATGATCAAATAAAGATCATACATAATCAAAATGATGATGAACACCCTTTGGTTGGGTCATTGAGGGCCTCAGATGCCCTGATTTTACATTGACTTGCTCAAGAAGTCAACTCTTAATTAGATGCCTTCCCCATGGAATTTCTTCATGAAAATTGATATGCATGATCCCTATACCATATAGAAACCAATAGAAACAAGAATGACCAAAAAATTTGGAGTTATGGCCTTTGAAACCAAAACCCTAATTCTAGGTCATCTGTGTAGTCAATCCTGGCTCTGCTTCCATGCCATTCCCAGTTCTTGTGATTCTTTGATTTTCTTGACTTTTAGAGGATATAATATGATGCTTGAACATACATGGACCCCTTTGAAGTGATTGATGACCTTTGGAGTGGCTCAAATGGCTCTTGGATTGCTTAGATCACTAACCCTAGATGCAGATGACTTTGAACCAATGCAGTGAAGCAAATATGCAATATGAGATGCTATGATTGAACTTATGCATATGAAAAGATCACAAGCCATGGTGTGAATGGGTGAGGGCAAATTTGGGGTGTTTACAGAAAGAAGCAGATGAAAGGAGCAGGAAGCAGAGAGAAGCAAAACAACTTGCTTCACTTAAGAAGACAAGATGCCTGAAGGAAGAAAGTGGGAAAGAGCATGAATGAGCAAGCTCACTCTAATACAAAGATAAAATGCAGCAATGATGCATAAGAGAGATGAAAATAGATTGTGAGAAGTGAAGGCAAATTCACTTCTCAAGACAACTTACCACCTGAAAAGTTAGCAAAAGAAATGAAATGCAATGCAAATGAGATGAAATGTCATGATGTAAACCAAAGTTAGAAGCATAAACATGATTTCAAAGATGCTAAGAGATGATGTAAACACATGTCAAGAGTTGTGGATGATCATACAAGGATAGGGGTGCAAGTGAAGCATGTTTTGAACCATGAAAGTTCATGAAAGCTTATGAAATGATATGAATGCATAACATGGCAAATGAAAGATGAAATGATAAAACATGATTCTAGTATGTCCTAAGATGTCTTACATGTCATATGGATGCACAAAATTTCATGGCAAGTTCTTGAATTCAAGCAAATGAAAGATGGATGCAAAGGAAGGCAAGAATCAGGGTTTATGAACAACATGCATCACAAAAATTCAAAACCAGAAGAAAATGACATGATAAAAAATTGAAAATGGGATAAAAGGAACCCTAACCTTACACAAGTTCACTACCCAAAGGAGGGGACCTAACTCTTAACCTAATGGGAATTATGATTTTTCTAAGTCAACTAGGGTTTCAAAGCTCCTCACAATGAAAAATGAAAAACAAATTGAAAATGAAAGATAAATGCAAACCAATTTTACCCTAGAAACTACATGCTATGAAGAATGCAATGCAAGAAGAACCATTATCAAACTCTTCATGGTTAGGCAGAATGAATTCTTTCAAGTTAGGATCAAAATAATTCCTTTAAACAAATTTAATTCCAATGAAAATTGTCAAAGTAGGTCAAGAACCAAAATGAAATTTGTTTTGAGAGTTTGATAATGTTTCTAAATGTTTTAAAATGCAATGTGAATTTTTTGGTGATTTTTAAATACCTAAATGCATTTTTAATTAATTAATTTCTATTAACTAATTAAAAATAAATATTTAAATGATTTAAAAATAATTTTTAATGCAAAAAATAAAAATAAAAATATTTTTGGGTTCTGAGAATTAATGAAATGTTTGACAAAAAATTTCAGAATTTTTTAAAGTGTTTTGCTATTTTTAAAAATTCGTAGAAGTTAAATATAAAATAAATGAAATAAAAATGAAATTATGAGAAGTCAACAGATCTAATGGCTGGCATTCAAATGGTTTTGGAGGGAGTTGACCCGCGCCAGATCCTAGGTCTATTATTCAAACTGACTGGATTTAAATTAAACCTAATTAATTAAATCTAATTATAGGATTAGGGTTTTAATGATGGATCTGGGCCACTCATTCGCGCGCGGGTCAACCCAAGTCAACAGGATCTATGGCTCACATTCAAACTGAGCCCTAACCACAATTAATGCACTAATGAATTTCAGGTGGCCGGAAATGACCTCCGGTCATCTTCTCTGGCCACATCTCCCCTGAGATTTTGCTATCTCTCTCCCCAAGCTTCTAAAACCTAATCTCTCTGCCCAGAATCCAACCTCTAACATCACTCAACAAGAATCACTCACTAAAACAAATTTATTTCACAGATTCAAGCTGAATCGAAGCAAATTAATTTTAGGTCAAAAAATTTCAGAGAGCTCATACATGCTTAATACTTGAGCTCACCTGAACTGGAGCTTTGATCTTTGGAGCTTTCTGGCTGCTTCTTTGGTCCAAGATGCCTTTAATGGACCCCCTGAGAAGTTTGCAATGCTTGCTTGGAATTTCTTATGGCTGGTTTAAGAGATTGATGAAGTTCTGTTCAGAAGGGGTGGAAAATCGTGTTTCTGCTTGGGGTGGTTTCAGGGTCAAATGAGGATTGGGAAATGATCAGAGGATCATGGTGAGTGGTTTTGTGAAGTTTGTTTTGATGTTTGAGACTTGAGTGCTGAGTTTCGAATGAAAATGCAAAGGGGAGAGTTTTTGGGAACTATGGAAATGCTCTGGTTTCAGGCTCCAAGATTGTATGAAATGTGATCCATGAGGCATGTATGTGAAGCTGTGATTGGTCAAAGAGTTGTTGCTGGCCTAGCTTGATTGGTATGGCTCAACTTGCATAAAGTCAACTTTTGTGTAAGAGGAGGTATGGGCTGGTTCAGTCATGGTACCAGAGCATGGCTTGGATCAGCATGCTTCAAGGAGGTCCATGGAAGTCACTTTTGGCAGCTGGCACAAGTGGATGAGAAGCTTTGATCCATTTTGCAATTTTGGGGAAGTTTGGCCCCTTTTGAAATTTGTGAAGTTCATGGCATGAAACTTGAGAAATTCTTGTGCAATTCTGAGTCTTGGGTCATGTGTGAGGTTTGTGTAATGCATAGAAGCCACTTTGAAGTCACAAATTGGTTTGGCAAAGGTTTTTGCAAGTTTCTTCTTTTGGTGCAAAAGTGAAAAATAAGTGATTTTTCCCAACTTTGACAAGCCATAACTTTTGATCCAAAATGAATTAGAATGAGTTCTTGTACTTTTTGAAAAGGGAATGATCCAATCTACAACTTTCATGACCAAAGTTTTTCCATTTGAAGCATTTTTGAATCAAAAAGAGGAGGTTGAAAAACTTTCCCAAAATGGCAAGTTTTCATTATAAGTCACTTTCCCCAAAAGGAAACTTTGCAAATGGCTTGAGATTCTTCAATTTTGTGAACTTCTAACACCTTCTAAGATCAAATAAAGATCAAACACATTCAAAATGATGGAGAACACCTTTTGGTTGGGTCATTGGGGGCCTCAGATGCCCTGATTTTACACTGACTTGCTCAAGAAGTCATCCCTTGATCAGATGCCTTCCCCGTTGAATTTCTTCATGAAAATTGATATACATGATACTCATATCATATAGAGATCAATAGAAACAAGAATGACCAAAAAATTTGGAGTTATGGCCTCTGAAACCAAAACCCTAATTCTAGGTCATCTGTGCAGTTAAGCTTGACTATGCTTCCATGCCTTTTTCAGTTCTTGTGATTCTTTGACTTCTTTGACCTTGTGAGGATATAATATGATGCTTGAACATACATGGACCCCTTGTAAGTGATTAATGACCTTTTGGAGTGGCTCCAATGGCTCAGGGATGGCTCAGATCACAAACCCTAGATGCAGATGACTTAGAACCAATGTAATGAAACAAGAAATGTGGTATGAGATGCTATGATTGAACTTATGCACATGAAAAGATCACAAGCCATGGTAAAATGAGTGAGGGAAAATTTGGGGTGTTTACAACTGCCCCTATTCAAGCATGAGTTAGCTGTGCAGGATGTAAGCAACGACTTATCATTCAAACAAGATAACTTGTGGTTGAATACCAAAGACAGTCCAAAATTTGCACTCACGGAATGAAGAAGAAAAGGGATATAGATTGTAAAAGAAAGTAAAGTATAATTATAAAGTGCGGGCGACGGAGGACGACCGTCAAGCAGAGGACGACTGCTGGGGATGAAGCAATGACAGGGACGACCGACATGCTGGGGAAAATGCGGGAAATAAAGCAATGACGGGGGACGGCCGGCAAGCTAGGGATATAAGAGATTATGATGGGGACGGCCATCAGGTGAAGCTATAAGACTCTCTGGGGATTATAGGTAAATGATGGGGACGACCATCAAGCTCAAGGCATAAATGAAATAAATGATGAGGTACAGTCATCAAAGGTGAAGGACGATCACCTAGCAAGGGACGGCTGCTCTATTGGGGATAAGATGAGGGACGGTCATCTAAGGTGAAGGACGATCAACTGGCAGGGTACGGCTGCCGAAAGTATCACGACATAGGACGAATGTCGGATGAAAAGGTCGACGATGGGGACGACCATCGGATAAGTATGATGAAGGAAGATCATCAAGAGGTGAAGGACGATCACCCAGCAGGGTACGGCTGCTAAAAATATCGCGACATAGGACGAATGTCGGATAGGAAGGGGTTCTAATGAATTGAGACTCCGCTGAGGGGATGATGAAGGACGATCATCAAAAAGGTGAAGGACGATCACCTGGCAGGGTACGGCTGCCGAAAGGTATCACGACATAAGACGAATGTAAGATAGAAAGGAAATAACTTATCAAGATTTGCCGAGAATTCTTCTGGGGAACGGTAGACACAGACGCGTGTCTAATCTCATGAAGACATAAGTGTTTGACACGGTGTATAGATTAAAGATGCGGACGAGCATCCTTAAGACTATGATACGGACCAGTATCACTAGAAACAAACGCTTGACGCATGTTCAGAGATGATGATACGGACGAGTATCAACTGGTTAACAAAGAACATGAACAAGTGTTGAATCTGAGGGGATGTAAGTGGTATATACAAGATACGGACGAGTATCTGTATGAGTAAAAGGTATGAGTGAGACACAGACGAGTGCTCAACTTGCTGTGGAGAGCACGACACGGACGAGTGTCGGAAAAAGTATACTATAAACAAGTATATGGTTCTCAAATGTTTAGGTAACTATGTTGGGGAAGGTGACACGGACGGGTGTCAAGGAATTGTATATATGTATCTGTGTTAGTGAGTGCAAAGGGGACGCTTTGGCTTTCCGCTGGGGATATGGTACAAATGATTGTCAAGAAGCATCTGTAATGTGTAAGTATCTGTTTGGGTGATTTTACTAGGGAATGATGACACGGGCGAGTGCCGAAAGGAGCGTGTATATATGTATCTGTACTTGTGAGGGTAAGGAAAATACTTTGGCTCTCTGGTGAGGAATTGGGAAATATTCTGTATATTGTTGATGGATTGTCAGTATTCACAAGTGTTTGATCCAGAACATGGCTTATGATTATGCAACATGTTTGATTTTTGTCGTAATGCCCCGTATTAGACGGAATGCTACGCTCTGTGGGGGGAAATATGATGCGAATGATATGATTATGCAAAGATACCGATCCGGGATTCGGATCCCGTGGCTGCGGAGATCTCTGGCTGATCTGCCTGAAATAGATGTCCTAGCCGGGGAGGAGATCATTGGTAGATCCTACATATCCGACTCTGCATGGGGGAATAGATCACTGATAGACCTATCTCAGTAGTAAGGGACCCAGCTGGGGTTTGTAGAAGCTTTTGTCACCCTGTTGTGAGATCTTCAGGCGTTGCTCTTCTGGATAGAGGCTGAAAACTCTGCGGGGAGATGGTTCCTTGCCTAGCACTTGGCTGGGGAAGAAGAAATATCACTGGGAGATCTTTCTAGAGATTTATGTGGGGATCCTGCTGAGGATGATACTTGACAACTCAGTCGGGGATATGAGCACCTTTTGGTACTGGTCTGAAGGAAATGTTGGAGAAGTGATGCCTGGCAACCCTGATGGGGAGAAAGCATCTCTGGTGATGTTTGGAAGTTGTGCTGAGGAAACAATGATTTGGCAGCCTACTGGGGAGAAGCTTTCATGCCCCATGTTGCGCTTTGGGATACCTTCAATCCTGTAAAGACAAAGAAACGCACAAGTACCCTGAGGTATCCCTTACTGGATTCCGTCATAGGAGTTTAGACACTCCCGGGAGCAAATATATTTCCTGTAAGCACGTATTTTTAGAAGGGACGCATCTGTATTTATGCAATCAATATATTAATGACATCGGACATTTTGCAAATAAAATGTACGAGACGAAACATGACTGAAAATCTGATTTTATTAATTCGTGTGCCCTGAATTGGCAAGATACAGTCAAAGAAACGGATCCCCTGAAATGAGGAAATCGTTACAAATTGAGAAACAAAAAGATGCTGGCAATGCTGATGGCGCTTCAAGGAGCTTCCCTTTTGCTATGACTCGTATGACTTTTGTCGTTCTTCTCATCTTGCTTTTGAAGGAGGTTGATTCTGACCATTGCTTTATTCTTTCGAAGCTTGCCGTATTGTAGGTGATACAGACGAATTCAGAATGCAGTTGTTCGCTTATTCCCCTATTTTGCGTGGATCGCCCTTTCGGGTTTTCAATCCACCGGGATACCCATTTTTGCCTGAGTTGTCCGATGTGGCTTTTCAACTCAGCGGGTTTACATTTTTTTTATTTATTTCCCCTTATTTTTGCCCGAGTCTTTTATTTTGTTTTTGACTCGCCGGGATGCCCTATTTTTTCCTGGACTTACATTCTGTTTTTATGTCCAGCGGGTCATTTTCATGCGAAGTATTTTTTAACTGCATCTGAATTCACAGGGGACAGGAAGTCTTCACCATCCATAGTACTGAGCATCAGTGCTCCACCAGAGAAAACTTTCTTTACTATAAACGGACCATCGTAATTCGGAGTCCACTTGCCCCTGTGGTCTGTATGGGGAGGAAGGAGTCTTTTCAGCACAAGATCTCCTACTTGGTATTCTCGAAGCCTGACTTTCTGATCGAAGGCTTTCTTCATTCTTTTCTGATATAACTGCCCATGACAAATTGAAGCCAACCTCTTCTCTTCAATCAGAATCAGTTGTTCGTATCGGGATCGGACCCACTCTGCTTCATTCAACTTAACATCCATCAGTACCCGCAGGGAGGGTAATTCAACTTCAACAGGTAGGACTGCCTCCATACCATACACAAGCTGATACGGTGTTGCCCCAGTAGATGTTCTGATTGACGTACGGTACCCATGCAAGGCAAATGGTAGCATTTCATGCCAATCTTTGTAGGTGACTACTATCTTCTGTACAATCTTCTTGATATTCTTGTTAGCTGCCTCAACAGCGCCATTCATCTTTGGCCTGTAAGGAGAAGAATTGTGGTGTTGGATCTTGAAGTCCCGGCATAGTTCTGCCATCATTTTATTGTTTAAGTTGGAACCATTATCAGTAATGATTCGCTCAGGAACTCCATACCGACAGATGATGTCTTTCTTCAGAAATCGGGCTACCACTTGTCTTGTAACATTTGCATAGGAAGCTGCTTCAACCCACTTGGTAAAATAGTCAATGGCAACCAGGATGAATCTGTGGCCATTCGAAGCAGTCGGTTCAATCTTGCCAATCATGTCAATTCCCCACATAGCAAAGGGCCAGGGTGAAGACATCACATTCAGAGGATTCGGAGGCACATGTACTTTGTCCGCATAAATATGGCATTTATGGCATTTCCTGGCATAAGCACAACAGTCAGCATCCATTGTGATCCAGTAATAGCCTGATCTTAACAACTTTTTAGCCATTGCATGCCCTCCTGCATGGGTACCAAAGGATCCTTCGTGCACTTCGTGCATTAACAAGTCTGCTTCTGTTCTATCAACGTATCTGAGGAGTACCATATCAAAGTTTCTCTTGTACAGGGAACCATCAGCATTCAGGAAGAAACTACCAGCTAGCCTTCTTAATGTCTTCTTATCATTGGAAGATGCCCCAGGTGGGTAGGTTTGATCCTCCAAGAAGCATTTGATGTCATGGAACCAAGGCTTATCATCTTTAACAACATCTGCTGAGAACACATATGTTGGTCTGTCAAGTCTGGACACTGAGATCCGAGGTACCAAGTTGGCAGCTTGAACTTTGATCATGGATGAAATGGTAGCCAGAGCATCTGCAAACTGATTTTCATCTCGAGGGATATACTCAAGTTTGACTGTTGTGAAGAAAGTCAATAACCTCCTTGTATAATCCCGATAAGGTATCAGATGATCTTGGTGGGTGTACCATTTGCCGTTGGTTTGATTGATTACCAGAGCTGAATCTCCGAACACAGTTAGAGTCTTGATCCTGAGGTCAATGGCTTCCTCAAGACCCATAATGCAAGCTTCGTATTCAGCTTCGTTGTTATTGCAGTTGAAGGTGAGCTTTGCCGAGAAAGGCATGTGAACTCCCTTAGGTGTAATGAGTACTGCACCAACACCACGACCATTCATATTAACAGCCCCGTCAAACATCATAGTCCATTCTTCTTCTGGGTCGGGCCCTTCAGTGTGAACAGGCTCTTAGTGATCTTTTGCTTTTATGAACATGATGTCTTCATTAGGGAAGTCAAATCTCATAGGCTGGTAGTCATCAATGGGTTGCTCAGCAAGATAATCAGACAATACACTGCCTTTGATGGCTTTCTGGGATGTGTAATGGATGTCATATTCTTTGAGAATCATTTGCCATCTCGCAACCCGTCCGGTGAGTGTTGGCTTCTCAAAAATGTACTTAACTGGATCCATCTTTGAGATCAACAAGGTAGTGTGGGTCAACATATACTGCCTTAGTCGGCGAGCAGCCCACGCTAAAGCACAGCAAGTTTTCTCGAGCAATGAATAACGTTGTTCACAGTCGGTAAACTTTTTGCTTAGGTAGTATATTGCATACTCTTTTCGACCAGACTCGTCATGCTGGCCCAGCACACACCCCATTGACTCTTCTAACACTGTCAAGTACATGATTAGAGGTCTTCCTTCAATTGGAGGCATAAGGATTGGAGGCTCTTGTAAGTATTTCTTGATTTTGTCAAAAGCCCTCTGGCAGTCTTCATTCCACCTGACCGTTTGTTCCTTTCTTAATAATTTGAACAAAGGTTCACAGGTTGCTGTAAGGTGAGATATGAACCGTGAAATGTAGTTCAATCTACCTAGAAACCCCCGAACTTCTTTTTCAGACTTTGGTGCAGGCATTTCTTGAATGGCTTTGACTTTATCAGGGTCAACTTCAATCCCTTTTTCACTTACAATAAATCCTAGCAACTTACCGGATCGCACCCCGAATGTGCACTTGTTGGGGTTTAACTTTAATTGGTACTTCCTTAGACGCTTGAATAACTTCAGCAGATTCACCAGGTGGTCTTCTTCTGTGAGGGACTTGGCAATCATGTCATCCACATAACATTCAATTTCTTTATGGATCAGGTCATGGAATAATGTTACCATAGCCCGTTGATAAGTGGCACCAGCATTCTTCAGTCCGAATGGCATCACCTTATAACAGAACGTGCCCCAGGGTGTGATGAAAGTTGTCTTCTCCATGTCCTCAGGTGACATCTTGATCTGACTGTATCCTGAAAATCCGTCCATGAAGGAAAACACCGAGAACTGAGTCGTATTATCAACCAATACATCAATGTGAGGTAAAGGGAAGTCATCTTTCGGGCTAGCTCTGTTCAGATCTCGGTAGTCCACACACATCCTCACCTTGCCGTATTTCTTAGGTACAGGCACGATATTAGCAACCCACGGCGGATAGCTGGTCACAGCAAGGAACCCGGTGTCCCACTGTTTCTGTACCTCTTCCTTTATCTTCATTTCCATATTTGGGCGAGTACGGCGCAACTTCTGTTTTACCGGCGGGCAGTCTTCTTTTAAAGGAAGCTTGTGCATGACAATATTGGTGTCCAACCCTGGCATATCCTGATAAGACCAAGCAAAGACATCCACATACTCCTGAAGCATATCAATCAGTTGTTCTTTCACTGAATCTTGCAGGCAGGCCCCGATCTTAACTTCTTTCACGTCTTCTTCCGTACCAAGATTAACTGTTTCAATCTCCTCCTGATGAGGAGTGATAAGCTTCTCCTCTTGCCTTAACAACCTAGCTAACTCTTCAGGTAGCTCATAATCTTCTTCAACCCCTTCATCGGCTTGATTGATTAGATTGTCAAAGTCATACGAAGTCATAGCTGTGTTGTTGTCGGTGCAGTCTGAAAGGCACTCTCTGCAAGGGTTTAGATTGGTTTATTTTAGTGATCAATTTTAATCTTGCTTAGAAAAAGTGAAAATGAAGTTATTTATTTTGAAAAACATTGCCATTTTATTTTTGTACAAAAAGAAAAAATGAAAAGACAGTGAGCGAAAAAGAGACTCGTTTGCAAAAGATGTCCGATATTCATTGATTAATCCATTTGCACAAAATTACAAGATGGCCCAATTACAAAATGAGTCTTGTCATCTTGGGCAAGATGCAAGACTTGATGCATGCTTTAAAATACAGGAAATAATAATTACTCTGCAGGAGTAACCCTTGTAATTTCCTGGGAAGACCAGTTAAGGACTTGGCTCCCCAGGATCCTTGGACGTATCCAGCTCTCCAGGTTGCGGTCGCTTTCCTCCTCGTCTTCCAAATTGTTCACGGCATCTGGGGTGAGCATTCCCCCGCTGACAAAATTGGGCTCTTTCGCAGCCTCTGATTGATCTTGTTGAGTTGGTCTGTAACCCAACCCAAATATGTCTTCCTTCTTTTCCACGGGCAGCAGCTTGCCCCAGCCTTGGGCAGTACCCTCTTCAACAACCTTCCGGGCTTGCTGATATGACGTTATGGATGTTCCCAATACAGCAGATGCTTCATTAATGTTGAGGGCCTCAAACCCTTGGCTCATAGTTTCATGGATCTCCCCATCCATTTCTATGTACTTATACGTAGCCAGATGGCTAATAAAGATGTCTTCCTCCCTACAGATGGTGATGATCTGGCCTTCCCACTCGAATTTCAACTTCTGGTGAAGGGTAGACGTAACAGCGCCAGCGGCGTGGATCCAGGGTCTACCCAACAAACAGCTGTAGGCCGGCTGAATGTCCATCACATAGAAGGTAGTTTTGAAGGTCTGCGGGCCAATCATCACAGGCAGATCAATCTCTCCAAGCACTGATCTTTTAGAGCCATCAAATGCTCTCACCACCAAATTACTCGGACGCAGTGCTAAGCCATCATACTCCAGCTTCACTAAGGCTTTCTTTGGCAGAACATTGAGTGACGACCCAGTGTCCACCAGTACATGAGATAAAACAGCACCCTTGCATTCCAAGGTGATATGTAAAGCCTTATTGTGGTTACGTCCCTCCGTTGTTAAGTCAGCATTGGTGAAGCCCAGTCCATGACTGGTATTGACATTTTCCACCACGGTTTCTAGCTGGTTAACAGTAATCTCCTCTGGCACGTATGCTGCGTGCAGGACTTTCAATAATGCATTCCTGTGAGCTTCAGAACATATCAACAGGGATAGTATGGAGATCTTTGAGGGAGTTTGGTGAAGCCGATCCACCACCTTATAATCACTTCTTTTTATGATTCTCATGAACTCGTCTACATCTTGTTCAAAAGATGTCTTCTGAGTCTCTTTGACAGTTGGCTCTTCAAGTACCACACTCTTTCCTTTTGCTTTGGCAGCAGCTTCTGCTTCAACATTAGGTCTTTGAGTTTGTGAGGCAAAAAGGCGTCCACTTCTGGTGAAGCCTCCGCCTCCCCCAACATTATCAACTTGTGGAGAAGAGGTTGAAGAATCCAGAGTGATTTTCTCCTCGTTGCAATAGAGATCAGAGCCATAATGCCAAGGTATGGCATTACTGCTTTCATATGGAACTGGTCCAGGCACCGTAATAGTAACTGGACTGATTGCTGCAGAGGGAGGTACTGAAATGGTGTACGGATCGTAGTAAATGGTGACTGGTGACCTGGCAGGAGGTGCCACTGTCTGTTGTTGGAAATTGTTGCTGGGAGGAACATTTGACGGATCATAGTAGATGGTGACTGCTGAGACATCTTCATTAATTTCTGTTGGCGTTGTAGAAGATTCTGCCGATAAGGTGGATGTTGATGTTATAGAAGAAATGGTTGTTGAATTTTGACTTATTGAAGTGATGGACGGAGCCATTGCTGATGATATTGATGAATCGGTAGGAATGATTGTTGCTGCTGTTGTAGAAGAATCAGGAATTGTTGTAAAAGGAATTGCTGGATTTGTAGGCGTCGTTGTTGAGATTTGAAGGATTCCATCCTTGATAAGACCATTTATGCCGCTTCTCAAATTTTCACATCCGTTGACTACAATGTTGCAATACCCACAACCGAGCTCACACCCGGGGAACACTTGGCACTCTAGAAGCTGAGCTTTAATTTCGACCAGAGGTGTTCGAATTTGTGCAACAACTGGTGATCAAGGTAGATGGTTTGTCTTCTTCAATGGCATTAATCCTCGGCCCTCCATGATTAGGCATAGGATTCTTGTTGACATTTGGAGGGGGTGCAAAGTTGAGGGCTTTAGAATCCACCAGATCTTGTACTTTCATTTGTAAGGCCCTGCATTTTTCAGTATTGTGGCCAGGTGCATTTGAGTGAAAAGCACATCTGGCGTTGACATCATAATTCCTTGGGAGATTGGAGGGATCTGGGGATGCCAATGTCCTTAACTCAACCAAGTTAAGCTTCAGGAGTTGTGGCAATAAGGCAACATAAGGCATAGGGATAGGGTCAATCACCCTGTTTGCCTGTGATGGTCTTTGCTGAAAGGGTCGTTGTTGTTGGTTGCTATTGTTGTTGTTGTAGGTCCTCTGTGGCAGATACTGGACTTGCTGTTGATAATGTGGTTGTTGTTGTTGTTGATATGCTGATTGCTGAAGAATCGGAGCTGGAATAGTGACTGCTGCTACTGATCTGTGGACATACCGGGGTCTGCCCCTGCTGGCATGAATGGCATTTGTCTCTTCGGTCCTTCGGGGTCCCACAAAAGGCTTCCTGGGATTACTAGATGAACTTGCACCATTATCAGAAATTTTGCCCATTTTTAATAGACTTTCAATTCTTTCACCAGCTATGACGACATCTGCAAAGCTGGTAGAAGAAAAGGCATCCAATATATCAATATATGTTCCTTGCAAAGTATTCATGAACATGTCGGCCATTTCTCTTTCCGACATGGGTGGTTGGACAGCAGCAGCAAGCTGTCTCCATCTCTGGGCATATTCCCTGAAGCTTTCTCTGGAGGATTGAGACATTCCCATTAGGAGGGTCCTGTTGGGAGCCATGTCCAGATTGTAATGATACTGCCTGATGAAAGCTTCATCTAGGTCCTTCCAGCATCTGATAGTAGCTCTGGTCAAGTGTGAATACCACTCTCTTGAAGCTCCAGTCAAGCTATCTTCAAAGTAGAACATCCACAGTTTTTCATCCATGGTATATGCTTTAAGTCTTCCCAGAAAAGACTACATGTGAGTTCGTGGACAAGAGGTTCCATTGTATTTTTCAAAGCACGGGGGTTTGAACTTGTGGGGAATTCTCACCCCCTCCACTAACCCCATATCCATTACATCGAAACCCAAGGAGTTCTGAGACTCCAAAGATCTCAATTTCTCAGCAATTTCATCTAACCTCCGGTCATAGACTTCATCTCCAGCTCCCATGACAGTAAACTGCTCCTCTTGGGGATCCTCTTGCAAGAGTCTCCCCCCAGCAGTATTTCCTTGTACATTTCCCTGGATGTTGACTTCCGGATCTAGATGAGGTCCAAATACTGGTGGATGAACATGAGGCTGACCTCTCTCATTGTTGCTAGTTCCTCCAGTTCCAGGATGAGGTTCCTCAGGGGTTTGTATTTCCACCAATGCCCTTAACCTCTCTTGACTCTGGGCCAAGCCAGTCATTACATTCATGAATTGGGTCATTTGGTTCCTCATCCCACTCTTTCATTAGCCATCTGGGTTCTGACCTCAGTCAGGTCTTGCTGTACTTGCTCCATTAGAATACCCGGAAGGTGCGAGTAGGATACCGGTGTGCACGGTTGACAGGGAACACTCTTCTGCAAGCAATATTTCCTGAACCACAACAGAGTTAGAAACAAACAAAATAATAACAAAACCTACAAAACAAAACAAAAGTTAGTATGCAATGCAGTATGCTTATTTGTTTTCCAAGGTATCCGGCTTGGTTCTTGGTTTTGACCTTTCCAGACCTCGAGGAAGATGCTTCGATGTTGTTGAGAAAAAGAAACCCCATAATGGAAACAAACTAAAATATATTACAAATGGTGAATCATACATAGTTTGTTTTACAACATATTCCCCTGGAGGGTCAAAATACAACAAAAAGAAAAGTACATCAAATGGAAATGAACAACAAGCAAAGAAGTCAAACATCCAATCCAAACTCATCCTCCTTAACCTCCTTCAAAAGTGCCTCAGTCACTGGACCAGCTGGATGCTCTGTAATAGTCATGATGAGGAGGTTTCTGGTGGCAATGGAAGTGGTCAGCTTCTTGTGCCTGTCCTGATCCTTTGATCTCTTCAATCCAGCCCTTAGCTTCAACTCTGAAATCTCCTTCTGGGCTACCAGCAAAGCTTCTTGTTGCTTCTTTTCATTGGCCTCTAACTGCTCAATCTTGGCTTGAATTCTATGGTCTTCTTGTGTCCGGGCTTCAGTGATCCTGACCCACCTAGCCTGACTTTCTTGAAGATAGAGCTCATTCCTAGCCTTCTGAATCTTGGCCTCCTTACAGGCATTCTTCAATATTTGCTCCCCAGCTCTTGCTTTCTTGATGTAGTCCTCTGTTTTCTCAATCTTGGCCAGATGCTCCACCCTAAGCTTCTCCAACCTTTCAATGTCCAGACGACCATCACTCCTTTCCCAAAGAGTCTTCTTCAGCGCTTGAGACAAATTCTCATTCCTTTCCTTCAGTTTCTCAAATTCTTCCAGGCTGACAGTGGCTGCTGGCTGTACTGTAGATGGTCCAGGTGTATCCTCAATGGTGAAGGGCATTCCAGTAATCTGAGCTCTAGCATGAGACCAGTCATAGTACTGAGCTGAAGCAACATTATTGCACCTTCCAAGAATAGCCATCCCTTTTGTTTGGATGTTGTCCCAAGCCCAGGATGCTTGTCTGACAGCAGCTAGATTAGGCTTTATTTCACAATACAGGGTCTCAGCTAAATCTTGCACTCTAGGAGGGTGAACCAAAGCATAGCCCAGTTGCCTCTTAAATAGCAAAGGATTGTAGTTGATGCAACCCTTTACTCCTATCAGAGGTACATTTGGGTACTGCCCACAGCTAGTGATAATGTCCTTGCCTTTGGTGCTCTGGGTGCACCATCTGATGTCATCTGAAGTCAAAGCAATGAGCCACTTGGCCCAATTCTTCTGTTGGTGGGGATCCAGGAATGCATCTGACTTAGGCAGGTGTTTGAGCAGCCAGGTGTGAAACAAAGGAGCACAACATCTCACCAACTTCCCTCTTTGTTTCTCATTCCTCTGATGAATGGAGTAATAGAAATCTCCCAGCAATGTGGGTACTGGGTTCCTCAGAAGGAAAAGATGAATGGCATTCTTGCTGATAAATTTGGGCTCATCTGCAAACAGTATAACCCCATATATGCTGAGGGCTAACAGTGCACAGACTGCCCTCCATTCTCCCAAGGAGGCCTTCAGGATGGCCTGAGAAATCAAGAAGTCTAAGTGTAAACCAGGGATCCCAGCTCTTGTTGTCATGCTTTGCTCAATCAAGGCAGGTTCCAGGTACAGTGCTTTTGCTACTTCTCCATTGCTGGGAGAAGTCATTTCTGGGTTGAAGGGGATTCCACCCCTGACAGGTACTCCAATCAATGATGAAAACTCCTCCAACAGAGGTCCTAGCTGAAAGTCTGAAAATGTGAAACATCTCAAAGGAGGGTCATAAAACTGCAAGCATGTGTGGATCATGCTCCTCTGAGAAGGGTCCAAGTCCATAACCATATCCAGGATACCTCCATAATGCTCTCTGAATAATGGGATGTGGTCAGGGGTGATAAGTGATTGGACCTGCCTGATACCAGCCAACACAGGCTCAAAGAAATGGTAAGATATATTGCTTTTCCTGGGAGTGGTCATGAGTGTTGATGCAGAGCTGAAGATAAGTGCTGATGAGGATCAAGACTAATACTGAAGATGAGCCACTGATAGGCTGATGCTGGTGATGATGAGAATAGCTGAGGTAGACAACTGATGAAGACAGCTGAAGCAGAGGTCTATACAAGTGAAGGGGTTAAAACCAAACCAGATATAATGTGGATACCCTGAAAAACAAATAAACAAATGTCAAATGATGCAATGATGATGTATGCAAATGATATGCAAGGGTTTGTGATCAAGCCGGATCTGATTATCTATCTTGATATAAAGTCCATGTATGTTCAAGAAGTCCAGATGGAGGTTCAGAAATCCAGTAACCAAGGTGGGGGACTCAAATAAGAGTCACGTGTCCAGGGTTAAATCTCAAGAACTGTCCAAAATGAAGTACTCTTAAACAAAATAGTGACAGGGTATGATGTGGCCAAGGGTACCTGCAAACCTGTAAACAGCCCAACCCTCTCACAGGTAGTGTTCTAGAACAAGGATCCTCAGACTTGGATCAGTTATGAGAAGTGTAAACACTTTTAACCCGGAGGTACAGTGTTTACAATAACCATAAAACATCCTCCTCTAATTCACCTCAGTTTCTGAAGGTCATAATAAAGGTCATTCAGACTTAGCAGGCTTCCCAGATAGCCCTAGCACTACAGGAAATCTGTAGCACAGAGTTCTCAAGAAGAAACCCACATCTGAACCGTGTTTCATATTCCCGCACCAGACCGAAATGGAATGGGAAAGAACATGAACCACTCTAGCCTAGGTGTCACTCAGGTCCCAGGTATAGGACCTTAAACTCTCAATAAAACCCCCACCCATCAAAACAACAAACCAGATCCAGCAAGATGATGACAGTATAAAGTATGAAAAACTGTAAAGGAAAGCAATAAATAAAGCTGTACATAAAGCAGTAAATAAAGCCAATATATAAACACAATTAGCACATAACACCCCAGTAAACACAAATCAAACAAGCGCTAGGAGGAACCCACAAAAAGAACCAGAAGCCCTGGTTACAGTATAAGGGTCCCCAGCAGAGTTGCCAAGCTGTCGCTCCCACCAAATGAGGCTAACACAAATGGGGTACAGACACGAACGGTCGGCGAAAGGGGTGAGAACACACAAGGGTGAACTCAAAAGACAAGAGTCGCCAGCTATGCATTTTTATCCCAGAGGAAAGGTAATTCTGCATAGACCTGAGAAAAGGTATGGATAAGACGGTTGCGAACTAGAGAGACTGAGAAAGGGGGTTGGTTACAACCTGGGAAGGTATTAGCACCCAGATTGTCTGTTGTACTCGACGGGATCCACGCTTAAAAGATTTGTGTTTTAAAGGGGTAGTGTCAGTGCAATCTGTGTATCAAAGCTGGAAAGAAGGCAAGTGTCAGTGTAAAAGAAATGTGAAGTGTATAAGAGAAGTGTCAGTGTAAGAACAAGGATGAAATGCCCAAGATAATGAGGCTTAAAGAATAATGCTGGAAGAGGGGGGATAGATAGAGACTTTTGTTCGATAACTGTTAAGTTATGCCTACGTATCCTCTCATGCAATGAGGAAGTCAGAACACCGTAGTTCGACTCAAAGAGACTGAAAGATAAATTGACTTGTGAACTGCTTGCTTGTCTATGCTCAAGTTTATGACCTGTCTTGCTCAGGTGCAAACTGTCTTGCATTAGACGGAAGAAGCAAGTTCTCGTTTTAGGAGTGAATGAGATGAGAAAAGAATCCCGGAGGAGACGATTATTGTTTGTTTTTGTGTTTTCAATCTTTTATTGCTTTTTGAAGTTTGTCATAAGGAAATGAGCTTAAGCCTAAGGCAAGGGTTAGTAAACTCAATCACATCCTCCCTCTGATTAGGGGTGATGAGAATACCTTAAGCATGAAGTAAGCACCTCACACTTAGTCACCATGATATAGGATTAAGATCATTAACCTACTTGTATTTATTTAGTTGTTTTTGTTGTTTTTGTTTAGTGTTAAGTAATGAGATTAAGCCATAATCAAGGATTTAATGGACTCATTACACCATCCTAATAGAAGGATAATAGATGAGAACATTTAAGCTGAGGAAGGCTCCTCAACTTAACCCATGATTAGGGATTAACCTCATGACAAAATAAAGCCTTTATTAAATGGATTTTAGTTAATGATAAGGTTAAGAAGTGAATTTTAGGGTTTGTAAGACAACTTGAGGGAGACTTGTCCATTAACACTAGGGTTAGTCCTTCTTAACCAATTAAGGAAGAATTAGAACCCTAATGCAAGACCCAAGTTACAAGATTGATGTCTTGATGATTATTAAGTGAATTGATTAAAGGATTTAAACACATTAAGGGTTTAACACTTAGGATTAAAGTCATACACTCCATCCTAATAGAACGATGCAGGCATAAGCTTAATCTCAAAGCCTTAAAACCTTTAGGGTTTAGTCCTTGGTTATGAGATGAGGAGAGAGGACTCAAAGATGACACAAAGGTAAAACTAAATGGGGGACTAATCATACCCTAATTGTGATCATGCTTGGGTATCCTAGGGTTTGTTAGGCTTAAAAGAGAAAGAATCTTCAAAGAGCCACCAAGGAAAGAAGCAGATGAAAGGAGCAGGAAGCAGAGAGAAGCAAAACAACTTGCTTCACTTAAGAAGACAAGATGCCTGAAGGAAGAAAGTGGGAAAGATCATGAATGAGAAAGCTCACTCTAATACAAAGATAAAATGTAGCAATGATGCATAAGAGAGATGAAAAGAGATTGTGAGAAGTGAAGGCAAATTCACTTCTCAAGACAACTTACCACCTGAAAAGTTAGCAAAAGAAATGAAATGCAATGAAAATGAGATGAAATGTCATGATGAAAACCAAAGTCAGAAGCATAAACATGATTTCAAAGATGCTAAGAGATTATGTAAACACATGTCAAGAGTTGTGGATGATCATACAAGGATAGGGGTGCAAGTGAAGCATGTTTTGAACCATGAAAGTTCATGAAAGCTTATGAAATGATATAAATGCATAACATGGAAAATGAAAGATGCAATGATCAAACATGATTCTAGTATGTCCTAAGATGTCTTACATGTCATATGGATGCACAAAATGTCATGGCAAGATCTTGAATGCAAGCAAATGAAATATGGATGCAAAGGAAGGCAAGAATCAGGGTTTATGAACAACATGCATCACAAAAATTCAAAACCAGAAGCAAATGACATGATAAAAAATTGAAAATGGGATCAAAGGAACCCTAACCTTACACAAGTTCACTGCCAAAAGGAGGGGACCTAACTCTTAACCTAATGGGAGTTATGATTTTTCTAAGTCAACTAGGGTTTCAAAGCTCCTCACAATGAAAAATGCAAAACAAATTGAAAATGAAAGATAAATTCAAACCAATTTTACCCTAGAAACTACATGCTATGAAGAATGCAATGCAAGAAGAACCATTATCAAACTCTTCATGGTTAGGCAGAATGAATTCTTTCAAGTTAGGATCAAAATATTGCCTTTAAACAAATTTAATTCCAATGAAAATTGTCAAAGTAGGTGAAGAACCAAAAAGAAATTTGTTTTGAGAGTTTGATAATGTTTCTAAATGTTTTAAAATGCAATGTGAATTTTTTGGTGATTTTTAAATACCTAAATGCATTTTTAATTAATTAATTTCTATTAACTAATTAAAAATAAACATTTAAATGATTTAAAAATAATTTTTAATGCAAAAAATAAAAATAAAAATATTTTTGGGTTCTGAGAATTAATGAAATGTTTGACAAAAAATTTCAGAATTTTTTAAAGTGTTTTGCTATTTTTAAAAATTCGTAGAAGTTAAATATAAAATAAATGAAATGAAAATGAAATTATGAGAAGTCAACAGATCTAATGGCTGGGATTCAAATGGTTTTGGAGGGAGTTGACCCGCGCCAGATCCTAGGGCTATTATTCAAACTGACTGGATTTAAATTAAACCTAATTAATTAAATCTAATTATAGGATTAGGGTTTTAATGATGGATCTGGGCCACTCATTCGCGCGCGGGTCAACCCAAGTCAACAGGATTTATGGCTCACATTCAAACTGAGCCCTAACCACAATTAATGCACTAATGACTTTCAGGTGGCCGGAAATGACCTCCGGTCATCTTCTCCGGCCACGTCTCCCCTGAGATTTTGCTATCTCTCTCCCCAAGCTTCTAAAACCTAATCTCTCTGCCCAGAATCCAACCCCATACATCACTCAACAAGAATCACTCACTAAAACAAATTAATTTCACATATTCAAGCTGAATCGAAGCAAATTAGTTTTAGGTCAAAAAATTTCAGAGAGCTCATACATGCTTAATACTTGACTATTTTCGAAACCAAACACATCAGCATTATCAGTGAATCATGGAGAATCAATTAGTAACTTAAAAACATGTTTCTGGAAAAAAATTTCTTGAGCTCACCTGAACTGGAGCTTTGATCTTTGGAGCTTTCTGGCTGCTTCTTTGGTCCAAGATGCCTTTAATGGACCCCCTGAGAAGTTTGCAATGCTTGCTTGGAATTTCTTTTGGCTGGTTTAAGAGATTGATGAAGTTCTGTTCATAAGGGGTGTAAAATCGTGTTTCTGCTTGGGGTGGTTTCAGGGTCAAATGAGGATTGGGAAATGATCAGAGGATCATGGTGAGTGGTTTTGTGAAGTTTGTTTTGATGTTTGAGACTTGAGTGCTGAGTTTCGAATGAAAATGCAAAGGGGAGAGTTTTTGGGAACTATGGCAATGCTCTGGTTTCAGGCTCCAAGATTGTATGAAATGTGATCCATGAGGCATGTATGTGAAGCTGTGATTGGTCAGAGAGTTGTTGCTGGCCTAGCTTGATTGGTATGGCTCAACTTGCATAAAGTCAACTTTTGTGTAATAGGAGGTATGGGCTGGTTCAGTCATGGTACCAGGGCATGGCTTGGATCAGCATGCTTCAAGGAGGTCCATGGAAGTCACTTTTGGCACCTGGCACAAGTGGATGAGAAGCTTTGATCCATTTTGCAATTTTGGGGAAGTTTGGCCCCTTTTGAAATTTGTGAAGTTCATGGCATGAAACTTGAGAAATTCTTGTGCAATTATGAGTTTTGGGTCATGTGTGAGGTTTGTGTAATGCATAGAAGCCACTTTGAAGTCACAAATTGGTTTGGCAAAGGTTTTTGCAAGTTTCTTCTTTTGGTGCAAAAGTGAAAAATAAGTGATTTTTCCCAACTTTGACAAGCCATAACTTTTGATCCAAAATGAATTAGAATGAGTTCTTGTACTTTTTGAAAAGGGAATGATCCAATATACAAATTTCATGACCAAAGTTTTTCCATTTGAAGCATTTTTGAATCAAAAAGAGGAGGTTGAAAAACTTTCCCAAAATGGCAAGTTTTCATTATAAGTCACTTTCCCAAAAAGGAAACTTTGCAAATGGCTTGAGATTCTTCAATTTTGTGAACTTCTAACACCTTCTAAGATCAAATAAAGATCAAAAACATTCAAAATTATGGAGAACACCCTTTGGTTGGGTCATTGGGGGCCTCAGATGCCCTGATTTTACACTGACTTGCTCAAGAAGTCATCCCTTGATCAGATGCCTTTCCCATTGAATTTCTTCATGAAAATTAATATGCATGATCCTCATATCATATAGAGATCAATAGAAACAAGAATGACAAAAAAATTTGGAGTTATGGCCTTTGAAACCAAAACCCTAATTCTAGGTCATCTGTGTAGTTAAGCTTGGCTCTGCTTCCATGCCTTTTTCAGTTCTTGTGATTCTTTGACTTCTTTGACCTTGTGAGGATATAATATGATGCTTGAACATACATGTACCCCTTTGAAGTGATTAATGACCTTTTGGAGTGGCTCCAATGGCTCAGGGATGGCTCAGATCACAAACCCTAGATGCAGATGACTTAGAACCAATGTAATGAAACAAGAAATGTGGTATGAGATGCTATGATTGAACTTATGTACATGAAAAGATAACAAGCCATGGTGAAATGAGTGAGGGAAAATTTGGGGTGTTTACAGTTTGTATCATCGCCTGAAGCGCTCGTCTGTGTTTCTTGGATCATCGTCTGATATTCGTTTGTATCAGTGACTTTTGGCACTCATTTGTTTTCTCTTGATGATCATCCAATACTCGTCTGTATTGAAGAGGTTTAAAATCCTGACTGTGGGAATAAATGTCAAAATGGTTACTGGTCATGGCGTAACAGGTTTATCCGAAGGAGATTTGTCTGTCTCGAGTCATATGTTCTTGCAAAGTATATGAAGACTCGTATGTCCAGTTCCTGACGTAACAGGATTGTTCGAAGAAGACTCGTCTGTCAAAGTATTCTGATTCCATATAGCAGTTTCAACTTGGAAGGAGCTCGTCTGCTTTCTCTCCACTTCAATCACCAAAGCGTCATTTGGTTGGGTTTATTTCCCAGTTTTTGCATTCTTCGTCAGAGTGCAAATTTCAGGTCTTCTTGGTATTCAACCACAGTTTATCTTGAACGTTCGATAGCTCGTGCTACCGTCCTTTTCAGATTAACAGTTGTTTGAATAGGGACAGCTGTAACACCCCAAATTTGCCCTCTCCTGTTTAGCATCATCATCATATCATAATCCTCATCAGCATGACATATCCTTTCAAGGCTCACAAGGCAGGTTACAAGGTTGACATCAGGGTCAAAGCATTATAAAGGATGAAGGATCAAAATCAGATCAAAACGGTTGGCATCGGCTTATTCTTGAAGGTTCCCACCAAAAGGAGGGAATTTCAAAATTTATTGGCGTTAACCGGTTAACAGATTGGTTAACCGGTTAACAGCCACGAATTTTGAATTTCCAGCAGCAATTCAGCATGTGTGATTTTTGCTTCTTTTTTTCATTTTTCTGATTTTATTCATTTTGAATTAATTGGAAATTAAAGAGAAAGATCTAGAGCCCTTGTCCAAGCCTAATCCCATTGCTACATCCTAATCACACTACCCAAACCATAATTTTGGATCCCAAGCCTAATTTTTGGGCCCCAAACATAAACCATATTTAATCATTTCTCTCCAAACCAAAGGGGTCTCCCCCTCATTTTTCACTCTCATTTTCTGAATTTTCACTCCTCTCACTCACAATTCTCTCACTTTTCTCTCCCAATTTTCCAAATCACTCAAAGTTCCTCTTTGAAGATCACATAACCTTGCCTTGAGGTGTGTAGATCTTGGAACTAGACTTCCATCCTTAACTTCATTACATCATTTTGCTGGTTTTAGAGGTGATTCAAATCTAGTTTGGGACCTAGAAGTGCTTTTGGATCCAAAATTCTGCATCAAGAGCTTGTTCTTGCATTTATTTTGCACGGAGTGTGAAGCTTAACATCGGATCTTCAAAGTTTTGCGCGAGATCTATCGTTTTCAGCTCAATCAACAACTACCAAAGCATACCTCAACTTTGTAGGTTGGTTAAATTCAGATCTAGCTCTGTTTTTATTTTATTTGCATGCTTGAGTTTTAGATCCACCGCGTGTTTGCATATTTGCTTGTGTCGCTCGATTGATTGATTGGTAACCGGATCTATTGATTAATGTTCATAAGCTTGATGATGCCATTTAATGTGAATTGATGCATTATTTTCATGTTCAAATGCTTGCTGGTCTGGTACAGGATTATTTGATTAAGCTGGTTGCAAGCTTATTTTCTGCAGAATTGTTGCCGTTTTAACAGCGTTAACCGGTTAACGCACCTGAATTGTGTTATGTTTATGTAGTTTTTGACATGGTTAACCGGTTAACGCTTTGGTTAACCGGTTAACACTGAAGCAGTGAGCCACTTTTATCTTATTTCAAGCTTGTTTGACCTCCATACTTGTTCTAAATACCATGGATCATTATATGATCATTGAACATGTTTGTTTGAGTGATTTTCTTGTTGGTTGATACATGCTTCCGTGTTTTCGACACGTAAATGCTTGTTTGTGCCATGTGTGACCTAATTATGTGATCTTGATTGGTGTGAACTTTGAGCATGTCATTGCCATGATTTTATTAATGAGCATGTGCTGGATTTTGCTATCCATTTCAGGTGCTATGGTAAGTGAGAGGTGTGGATGTGATTTCCACATCTCCAAATCTCATCTCTTCTTTTCTTATCCTTATTTGTGCTAACCCTTTGTTTGTTGAGCTTAGGCCTTACTCATCTCTTCTTCCTCGGTGTGCTTAGGCCACCATGGCCATTCTCCTTTCATCTTCTTCTTTTCTTATTTCTTTCTTCTCTAGGATAGTAAACCTCACTAACCTAGGATTCCCATTGCATGATAACTTTAGGATTCATTAGTCCCTCATTATACTTTTTACCTTTATGATCCTTTTGTCTCTTCTCTTCTCATCTCAAAACTATAAAGAAAACACCTAATAAAGTTTGAAGTGATACATTGAGCAATAGCCTTATCCCATGAGATACTTGTAGTCTTCCCATCTTGGGATAGTACAAGTTTATCTTGTGATGCACAAGTCTGATCAAGATATCATCTTCACAAAGAAAATCATAAAAAACACTTCTTCACTGTAAATACCAAAAACACTTAATAAGTTAATGAGTTAGTGAGCTTAGGCCCTAATCTCTGGATTCAAGTTTTGGGGATCTTCTCCTTACTTGAGTGTGCTTATTCTATTATTCCATCTTGGAATGTAGTGACAAGTGCACATTCCATGGAAAAGAGCTTGAGTTCACTTCCTTGTGACACACTCTTAAAAAGCTTCATAAAAAACACAAACAAACAATAAGCGTCTTTCCTTCGGGAATTCTTTTCTCATCTCCTTCGCTCCGTACGCGAACTTGCTCCTACTTGTCACTTTGCAAGACGGTTACGCACTCGTCGTCCAAGTCTGCAACACCTGAGCATTGGCATAGGCAACTCAAGCCTTAATTCACAAGCAATCTTTTCCACCCCTAGTTAGGGGAACTACGGCGTCTCTGATCCTCATTATCCAGATTAGGTACGTAGGCAGCGGGGTAGGGCCCGTTCGAGCACAATCTTTATTTTCCCTACATTTTCCCTTTTCATTTCTTTTTCAGTTCCCTTTTCTTTTCTTTTATCCAGTTCCAGTTCCTTTTCTTTAGCAGCAGCTTTCATTTCCTCACCCTTTGAAACAGTTTCTTTGCAAGCGTGGATCCCGTCGGGTACGGCGGACGATCTGGGTGCTAATACCTTCCCAGGTCGTAACCGACTCCCGAACTCAGTCTCTTTGGTTCACAGGACCCGTGTCCTTCCTTTTATTTCTTCTGGTTTGTGCAGCATTACCATTATTGTTCCTTCGGGATAAAAATGCCTGGCTGGCGACTCTATTCTTTTCCCCGCCACTTTCGCGTTTGTACCAGGATGGAAATCCGGGGAGCGACACTAATACCAATCCTAAGTTGTTTACTCAATACCCAAAGGGGATCCTAATGGTTAGTGCGGTTTCTAATCCTAATGAGAAAGGAAAGGAAGAAAAGAGAATTAGAATTTAACTTACTTCCTAAGGAAGTTAAGTTGATTCTAACAAAAGGAGAAATCCTACCAAACACAAGTATGAAAGGTAAGGCAAGTACAAATTAAATGCATAAAGAAGTAAAAAGAGTAAGTTGTAGAGAACTTACCTTAACCTCCCTACAAAAAAAAGGTTAGCTTTACAAAGAATAAAAAGAAATGAGGTAAATATGTACCAAATAATCCCTAAGGCAACTAGGACCTAAACTAGACTTAATCCTAGGTCTAAAGGTACTAAAAGAAATGCTAAACTAAAATCCAACAGCTATTTACAGCTCTCAAATACACAAACAGCTATGAAAACATTGTACAACACAAATAGCTTTCTACAGCTAACATACAGCATGTAAAGTAGTTGTAAAAAGTATGAACATGCAACAAACAGCACACATTTAACAGCCACTGCTTCAAAACACAGCTGTGAAAAACTAGGCAGATTTGACTCATTTTTCAATTGTGCACACACAAGTGTCAATACATGAACATACATCACTTTATCATCAAAGAAAATCAACAAGCATGGTATAAGCATGGATTTACAAGCATGTGAACATTTTCAAGAATGGAATCAAAGAACATTCACAAAGTAATAATTGTGCATTTTCATGATAAACACATATTTGCAAATGAGCACATAATGAACATGCATACATCGTATCAAGTAATTATGCATCATGGCATACAAAACTAAGAATTAAGCATTGACATGAAAGTTTAGCAATTAAGCAAACAAGAATGCATGAATCTTTCATTTTCAAGCAAAAAGCACAACATACAATTATATTTTCCTATAACCAAAACTTGCATTGATCACAAATACAGTTAAAACCGGATTTTAGATCATTATTAGCATGAAAAGGAAGAGGTTCCATCATGACATCAACTTCACAATTCATTATGAGCACAAGATTATCATTTAAGCACATAATCAGAAATAAACGAAGCGCGCGTCGAAAGTTGTCGAAACTATGGGCACCTCCTCCTAAACAGCTCCTAAAAACTCCCTAAAATCATATACTAAAGATCCATGATAATTGGAGGGTAATGGATATAAAAAATGCAAGAAAAAACAAGAATTTTCCATTCTGGTTCAGTGGTAACCGGTTACTACCTATGAGGTAACCGGTTACCAGTTCAAAAACTAGAGTTTTCATTAAAATTAATACTGGTAACCGGTTACTACCCAGGCGGTAACCCGTTACCAATGTAAAAAATTCAGTTTTCTGCAAAATTTTAAACAGGTAACCCGTTACAACCTATGCGGTAACCCGTTACTCTGGGACCAAAATTCAAAAATTCTGCATTTTCATGGAAAATTCAGCATCAACTTATTCAACTATGTTCTAACTCAATGTCTATCAATTAAGTACCAAAATTACACTTAAATGCAGCTATTTAACACCATCTAAAGCCACAAATATATTAAGATTCTAAAACCTAAAGATCCAAACAATTAAAGCATCAAAGATTAAGAAAATACGAAGAACGCGCGCGTCGAGATAAATAGAAATAAGTTAAAACGAGAAGTGATTAGAGATTCACCAACCTACAAAGCGGAGGTTTGCTTTGGTAATTGTTGCAATGTCGAAACGATGCGCGATAGGAGAGAAAACCGGAGATTCGAAGCTTCGATCCGTGAATGCGCAAAATAAATGCGGTTGATGAAAAATCTTCAAAAAACACTTCCATAAGGTGAAATAAACACCAAAACCATTGCAACTTCTTCGATAACCCGTGAAATTGATGTAAATTGTGGTGGCTTAGCTTCTGATTCTTCAAGTTTCAATGCAAAACTTGAAGAATATTGATGATGATGAAGCATTGGTATGAGTTTGGGAAATGGAAAAAAATGAGAGAATTGAGAGAAATTGTGAAAATAAATGGTGAAAATGAAGTGTTGATGTGAGGTTTGGAGTGAGAATGATTTATATATGTGTTAGGTTTGGAGTGAGGCTTGGGTTAGGAACTAGGCTTGGGAAATTAGGCTTGGGATTTAGGTTGGGGAGTTAGTTAAAGTTAGTTGGAGCCTCTAGAATATTCCTTGGAATATTCCATAGGAAGATGGTAGAAAGTTCTAGAAAGTGGTGGAATGTAAGGTAAAATGAAGTGGGGAAATGAAGTGTAATGCAAGGTAAAGTGGAAAAGTGGTGGAAAATCCTTCCAAGCCAAAAAATTGTCTTTTTTTTTCCAAATTTACACGTGGTAACCAGTTACTACCTAGGTGATGACCGGTTAGTTGACCAAAAATTTGAATTTTTACTTTTTGGTGGGCAATCTTGGGTATCCGGCCACGGTCGTTCGTTCTGAGATTGTTTTTCTTCTGAGACCCGATAAGTGCCAAATAACCCTTGATCACATGCCCTCTTCCTTGACCGATGATGCATGTATCGTATTTATTTTTTGAATGCGATGCAATGATATGTGAAATGATACGGGAATAAAGTGCAAACTGCTCGAGGTTGATAATAAATAAGAGGGCAAATTTTGGGGTGTTACAGATTGCTTCTTGGTGTACTTTGCCTATTCAGAGGCCTATTAATAAAAAGAATTATTCAGTCAAAAAGCTTCATATTTGTCTTTATTTTAAATGTGTTGTTTGCAAAATGTCCTGAATTTATTATAAAAAACATTGCATTTAAACAGGGTGGCTTTACAATAACATGTAGGTAAAAACATTTAAAATTGCTTTGAATGTTGAATAATACCTGGTGGTGGATTCAAACCATACAATTCCCCAGGGCATGTGTGTGTATTTCTGTTGCAGGGCCATTAGACAAGAGATTGGAAGAAAGAATTATTTGCAGCACGAAACATTGTGGAAATCTTTTCCCTAATTAGTGTCTCTACAGATTATAATGCTTTTCAGAGCAAGGTATCGAGAAGGGTGGTGTTCCCCAAGCAGAGAGTATTCCTACTAAGAGATGCTTTTTATCTTTTCTCCCCAATGAGAGATGCCTTACAACTCCTATCCCCAGCAAAAGGTGGTTCCTATACATCATCCCCATTGGAGTTTAAGATTGAAATCTTCCCCAGCTGAGTCAGAGCAGGTGGTTTTCCCAGCAGAATTCTATAGAAGATTAAGCAGGTGATAGACCCTAAGCGGAGTTATCATTCCCACAGTGAAGTATTCCCAACAGCCAGCTGAATACTCTCAATCCCCACAGAGCCAGAATTGTTAGAATTCTTTCCTCAGCTATGTATTGACAAAGCATTTCCCCAGCCAAGTCGGAAGATTGTCGTTTCCTTGTAGAGTTTCATGATTGGGGTTCATTCTTATTTTTAAAAAGTCGAAGCAGGCAGTTTTGTCCATATTCTTCCCAACAGAATGTCATCCTCTTAAGGATTTCCGAGATCGATTCAGCGACCATTTGCTCCTCAGCAGGAGTCAGATATTTGTCAGAATATCTTTGTTTCTTTCCTCAGTAGAATGTCAGGCAAAATGTTCTCATCCCCAATGGAGTTTTTCTAATAGAATTCTCCCATGTAGAGTCATTACTCTCTTCTCAAATTCAGGCTTAGTGGATTGATTTCAATGTCCAGTCTTAGTGGACCAATCTTAGAATGTTTATCTATTTGGTAGATGGCATGTCTTTTCCTTGGAAAGAATCTTACAGTGTGTTCCTCAGATGCATGGTTCTAATCAAGACTTCCTTCTTACCATATATCTGATGCATAAGAGGTGTGAAGAGAATCTTATATTGTGTTCCTCAGACGCAGGGTTCTGACAATGTATTTTTACCACATGCGACGCATAGGATATGTGAAGAGAATTTTACAGCGCGATCCTCAAATGCATGATTCTAGGCAATGCATCGTTTGAAAAGAATATTACAGCGTGTTTGTCAGACGCATGGTTCTAATTAATGTGTTATCTCCATATAACTCAACTTAGGGTATGTGAATAGGGTCTTACAGCACGTTCCTCAGACGCAGGGTCCTGATGGTGGGATTTATCCTCGAAGTAGTACGGAGAATCTTACATCGTGTTCCTTAGGCGCAAAGTTCTAATTAATGCATTGTTATTATTTATCCGACGCATAGGATATTTGAAAGGAATCTTACAACGCGTTCCTCAAATGCAGGGTTCTGACAGTGTATTTTTACCATTTATCTGACGCACAAGATATTTGAAGAGGATCTCACATCACATATCTCAGATGAAGGATCTTGTGCAAGTCTATCCCATGGATTAAAGTGCACCAAGTCCACCGCCGTTATGGCAAGCCAGTAGTCACCTGGTGTAACATCCCACTTTCCCAAATAGTTAAAATAACATATTAATAAAAATATCATAGTTTTCAAAGTGGAGTGCCTCATTATTTTCGATAACAATCACCAAAATAAGTTCTTTATTAAAAAATGGAAACAACAGATTAATTCAACTCGGGCAATAAGCCAATCTCAACAAAATATCTTCAATAATTCGGTTTTATAAAACAGATACGTAACAGAAAAAACTAAACAACTGAAATATTTGCATCCCGTGTTACGTATCAGAGCGTCCTAGACTAGAACAAGCAACACGACTCCATGCACTCTCAAGTACCTGGATTATCTGTACTTCCAAGGAAGCATATAGTAACAACAACAACAACAATAACAAAGGGGTGAGAAACAAATTCAAACATAAACGGTGCATATAACATCTTCAAGGTAGTTTCTCACACATAACCACAAGTACAACAAATACACCAATAACCAAACAACAACATATACACCAATAAAGAAGCAACAACAATGCAACAATAGTTATGCAATGTGACTCAACACGATACAACACATGTGGTACCAATTTTTGTTCATTCAATCGAACACAATAATTACATACGCCCATCTGGCAATGATTATCCCACCATTCTCCATAACGGAGTACTGATGGTCGTATTCGCCCATCCGGCACGATCATCCCAACAATAATACAACAATGTATGCATGAATATGACTAAGCATACAACATCTATAATTCACCATATTATACATCTACATGATCCATCCGATCAATTCACTACAACTATTTCCACAAAAATCACCAATAATAACCTCACGCAACTTAACTTATTACTCAACTAATTAAATCCACCTAAATTCCATCATTATTTTATTTCTTGATGTTAAACCTCGATTAACTATGTCTTTAGGTCCATCTCAATACTTCACACCAAATGAATCGGCCATGCATGCGAAATCGGGACAGAAATCGCAAAAATCACATTTTTTTCTCACCTCCACTGGTGTTACTCATAATGCCTAATGTGTTACGCGTAATGCCTATAGTGTTACGCTAATGCCCAGAGTGTTACTCGTAATGTGCGTAACAAGTATAGTGTTACGCGTAATTCCTAGAGTGTTACGTGTAATGCCTAGAGTGTTACTCGTAATGCCTAGATCTGTTACTAAAAACTGTTTTACCCCACCAGTCCAGATTTTGCTATGGGTTTCATATTTTTTTCACTCCAATTCAGGCTTAAACTTGTATCTACATCAATTTTACACTACTAATCTTATTCTTCTTTTACTTATCATTATTAAATCCAGTTTATCATTTGTTCCAGATCTAAAGTTCGTATTGTTCATTAACAACAACAACACTTGCATAAATTTGCACTATCCAGAACAACAACAACAACGATATTTCATCAGAATTTCATCAAGTTTATATCATCATATTCACATATTCTCAAAAAACATCATATATTCACAAATTATTCACAAACATCATAAAATTCCTACGAGGGAAGGAAACCCTCACTATCCATCATGTTAAACCACCTGAATTTAAATCCGTTCTCCCCTCTTACCTCGAATCCAGACAAAATCCTGCGAATTTCTTCAAGAATTGGGTGCCCTTGGTTGATTTCCTCTTCCTAGCCTCTTGGTTCTTTCACAACAACGTTTTACAATTAATTGTTTACTAATCTTTGTTTTGAATAATTCACCTTTAACCCTCACTTAACATTTTACTAAATTGTCCTTTATTCCAAATAATAATAATATTAATTTTAATTACTAATATTACTAATATTGTTTTATGAAGATAATTATAATAATAATAATAATAATAATAAAATAGTTAATTAAATGGTCTTATCATTATTATCCACACACTCGCTATTACTAAGTGCGCCTGATTCTACCCGTCCCACAAGGAAACAACAACAAAACGACAAATATATGCCTTAAACAACGCCAACACAACACCAAAAATACCTGACGATTAAATATTAAAAATGGGGTGTTACAACTCTCCCCCACTTAGAATATTTTCATCCTCGAAAATGTACCTGGTGAGAAAGGTTTAGGATACGACTCCTGCATCCTGCTTTCCAGCTCCCAGGTCACACTTCCACCAGCAACTCCACCCCAAGCTACTCTCACCAGAGAAATCTATTTACCTCTAAGTTGCTTCATTTTGCGATCCTCAATCCTTATTGGCATCACTTCAACAGTAAGATTCCCCCTAACCTGCACCTCATCCCTCTGAATAATGTCAGATGGGTCTGATACATACTTCTGAAGTTGTGATACATGAAACACATCATGCAAGCTCAAAAGCTCTGGCGGTAATGCAACCCTATAAGAAAAAATACCAACTTTCTGCAAAATCTTATACGGTCCAATGAACTTAGGATCCAACTTCTTCGATTTCAAATCACGTCCAACACCTGTCATTGGATTCACCCTCAAAAACACATGATCACCTTCAGCAAATTCTAATTATTTCCTTCAGTTATCATGATAACTCTTCTATCTTATTTGAGATGCTCTCATCTTTTCTCTAATCATATGAATTGCCTCAGTAGTATGTGTTACAACTTCAGGTCCAAGCACCACATTTCACCAGTTTTATACCAATATAAAGGCGTTCTACACCTCCTACCATACAAAGCTTCAAACGAAGCCATTCCAATACTAGAATGGTAACTATTATTGTAAGTGAACTCAATTAATGGCAAATGAGTATCCCATGCACCACCTTGTTCCAACACACAAGTCCTCAACAGATCTTATAAAGTCTGAATAGTTCTCTCTGACTGACCGTCTGTCTGCGGATGATAAGCCGAACTCAACTTCAAATTTGAACCCAAAGCCTCTTGTAAACTTTTCCAAAATTCAGAAGTGAACCTCGGATCACTATCTGATATTGTACTCGAAGGAACACCATGCAGTCTCACAATTATCCTGATATAAATTTCTACCAACTTCAACGGAAAACTCATGTTAATAGGAATAAAATGTACAAATTTTGTAAGTCTATCCACAACTACCCAAATGGCATCAAAACCTCTTGCCGTATTTGGCAAACTAGTAACAAAGTCCATAGCAATATTGTCCCACTTCCATTCTGGAATCTCTAATGGTTGCATCATTTCCGAAGGCTTCTGATGTTCCACTTTCGATTTTTGACACACCAAACAAGCATACACAAATTGTGTTATATCTCTCTTCATACCAAACCACCAAAATAGTTTCTTTAAATCCTGATACGTCTTCGTAGCTCCTGGATGAATACTTAACGCATCTGTTACAACATTAGCCTTACCCGAATGTTAACTCAAATTAAAATCATAATCTTTCAGAAATTCCAACCATCTTCTTTTCCTCATATTTAGCTTTTTCTGATCAAACAAGTACTTCAAGCTTTTATGGTCACTAAACACTTCAAATCTTGATCCATATAAATAGTGCCTCCAAATCTTCAAAACAAAAACCACTGCAGCTAACTTAAGATTATGAGTAGGATAGTTCCTCTCATGTACCCTCAACTTCCTAGAAGCATAAGCCACCACCTTACCATCTTGCATCAATACACCACCTAGTCCCATCTTGGACGCATCACAATATACAACAAAAGGTTCACCAGGACTTGGTAAAACCAACATTGGTGTCGTAGTCAATTTCTTCTTCAACTCTTCAAAACTTTCCTCACAAGCTGCATCCTAAATAAACGTTTGACTCTTCCTAGTCAACTGAGTCAATGAAAATTCCAAATTAGAAAACCCTGGGATAAATCTTCTATAATAACCTGCTAATTCCAAAAAACTTCGAATCACCGTTACTATCTTTGGAGGTTCACATTTTAATACACCACTTACCTTAGAAGGATCCACTGCTATACCATCACCAGATATAACATGACATAAGAAACTCACACTATCAATCCAAAATTCACACTTCGATAACTTAACAAATAATTTGTTATCTTTCAACACCTGCAAAGAAACTCTTAGATGTTCCTTATGATCATCTTCATTCTTAGAATAAATAAGTATATCATCAATAAACACCACAACAAACTGATCTAAATAAGAATGAAAATTACGATTCAAATACTCTATAAATACACCAGGTGCATTAGACACTCCGAAAGGCATCAAAACATATTTATAATGTCCATATAATGTTCTAAATGCATCCTTCTGAATATCACCTTCTTTCACTCGAATCTGATGGTAACCCATCCTCAGATCAATCTTACTAAAAACACATGCACCAACTAGCTGATCCATTAAGTCATCAATCCTAGGAAGCGGATACTTATTCTTAATGGTCACTGTGTTCAACTGACGGTAATCGATACAAAAATGCATACTACCATCCTTCTTCTTTACTAACAAAATTGGAGCTCCCCACGAGCGATACACTTGGCCTAATAAATTTCTTATCGAACAACTCTTTGTCGCTCCCCTGAAAAGACACCAAGGTCCCAAGGTGCAGACGCGAACGGTCGGCGAAAAGAGAAATGAGGTTGAATTGAATAGAGTCGCCACCTAGGCATTTTTATCCCGAAGGAAAGGTAATGCTGCATAAACCTGCAAAGAGATGGATAAGACGGTTGTGAACCAGAGAAACTGAGAAGGGGGGTTGGTTACGACCTGGGAAGGTATTAGCACCCAGATCCTCCGTCGTACTCGACGGGATCCACGCTTACAAGATTGTATTTAAAAGGGGTAAGTGTATGTGCTATCTGTGTCCAAAAGCAAGGGAATGAATATACAAAGTGTCAGTGCAATAGGTGTGAATTGCTCAGGAACCGAGGCTTTAAAAAGAAAGCTGAAAGAGGGGGATGACAAAGAGACTTTTGTTCGATAACTGTTAAGTTATGCCTACGTATCCCCTCGTGCAATGAGGAAGTCAGAACACTGTAGTTTGACTCAAAGAGACTGAAAGTAAATTGACTGTGAACTGCTTGCTTGCCTATGCTCAAGTGTATGACTCGTCTGGCTCGAGTGCTAACTGTCTTGCATTAGATGGAAAAAAAGAAAGTTCTCGTTTATAGAATGAGTGTGATGAGAAAAGAATCCCAGAAGAGACGGTTATTGTTTTTTTTTTGTGTTTTCAGTGTTTAATTGTTTTTGGTGTTTTGCATGGGATTATGAGCTTAAGCCTAAATCAAGGGTTTGTGAACTCATTATATCCTCCCTGATTAGGGATAATGAGCCTACTTAAGTATGGGATAAGCATCCCAAATTAATTACCATGATGATGTAGGATTAAGATCATTAACCTACTTGCGATTATTTAGATGTTTTTGGGTTTTTGTTTAGTGTTAAGTAATGAGTTTAATCTCTAATCACATATTAGTGAACTCATTACACCATCCTAATAGAAGGATGATAGATGAGAACACTTAAGCTGAGGAAGATACCTCAACTTAATCCATGGTTAGGGAATAAATTCATTATATAAAAAACCTTTATTAAATGGATTTTAATTTAGGGATGAGATTAAGAAGTGGGTTTTATGGTTTGTAAGATAACTTGAGGAGGACTTGTCCATTAAACACTAGGGTTAGTCCCTCTTAACCATAAGGAAGAGATAGAACCCTAATGTAAGGCCCAAGTTACAAGATAAAGTCTTAGTGATTATTAATGTGTTTTGATTAAGAGGTGTAAACAAATTAAAGGTTTAACACTAAGGATTAAAGTTATACACTTCATCCTAAGATAAGGATGCAGGCATATGTAGAATCAGAATGCGCCTAAGAGGGGGGGTGAATTAGGTGTTATCAAAATTTTCTCGATTCTTTTTCTCAGATGGATGGATTTTTCTGTTACGGTTAAAGAATAAAAATTGCAAAGCAGAAAAGTAAAGAACACACGGAGGTTTATCCTGGTTCCCTTCACAATCCGAAGGTACATCCAGTCCCCTTTCCAAACCGAAAGAGATTTCCACTAGTTTTCTTTAGAACAGTACAACCTATCACACCTTCAATGGTGAGGCCTACTTTCTAACAAAACTATACAAACAAGTGTGCAAGAACAATCATCTTGCCACACTTACCCTTATGTCCAAACAATCCTTGGAACACAAGTCACACAATAGAAAGACACTTTATATAATATTGTTTGAGTGAGAGTACAATGAAATGATATCAATAAAATTGATCTTCTCCTGTAATCAAGAATTCACTATAAATATTCAACACAAGTGTTCAAGACAAAATATGAAAAATTATGAACTTATGAACACTTTTGAAAGATGAAGATAATTTGAATAAAGTGAATTTGATTGTATGAAAATATTTGAAATTTTTCTAGGAGGTTGTTTTTGAATTTGAAAATGTTAGAATTTATAATAGATGAAACACCTATTCAAAAAGGTATGAAAATTTGAAAACAAATTCTTTTGAAAAGGTATAAAATCTTATGAAAGAAAATCATGAAGAGGTGTAACTTTAACAAAATATTTGAATTTAAAAAGAAACAATTTTTCAAACTTTCTTCAGTGTTAACCGGTTAACCAAATAGGTTAATCGGTTAACGCCTATGAACGTTACCACAGAATTTGAAAATTGTTGCCGTTAACCGGTTAACCCATATGGTTAACCGGTTAACACTGTTAAAATTCAGAAAAATATTTCTGTTAAAAGTGTTAAACCAATTCCAATTTCATTTTCAAAAACTATGCACATGCAATACAATTATGAAGATTATGTTGAACACTTGTATATCATATTTAAGAGTTAATTATTGATATACCTAATCCTTGAGACAAGTCTTGAAAGTGTAGCACAAAATCTTGAATGATCGGAAACATTCCATTGATGATGCATAGGCATGGTCTTGATCGTTTGTTGTCATCTCGACTTTTTGCAATCTGGAATGAGCTTGAATGATGTTGACGTCATCAAAACAAAGAACTTAAAGTATGCTTCTACATTCTCCCCCTTTTTGATGATGACAACCGAGCGAAATATGCGTACAAGCTTTGATCGATCAATCATGTTCTAGACTTGCTTCTCCCCCTATGTTCAGCAGCTCCCCCTATCTAAAACAAAGGCAAAAGTTCTGCACAGAGAGATATTAGAAACCAAAGCTCTTTTCCCCCTTTGTCATTAGCAAAAAGGAAGAGAGGATCAAGCATAGATATGAAAAATACAGCATAAAGTTCAGCATGATGCAGTGTAGTATGAAAGCATATATGAACACATACACATAGCAAAACATAATAATAAAACATAGTAAAACAAATAAAGCAAAAACAAATAAAACAGACAGAGGCTGAAACCTGCATTGGAAATCCATGTTTTGGATGTGTTAACCGGTTAACGTAATAGGTTAACCGGTTAACGGTTAAAAAATTTGAATTCTTTGAAAAATCCAGCAGCATGTTTTAGCCTAAAAAAATAACTTTTTCACAAAATATTTTTCATAAAGTGTTAGCACTCATCAAAACACAACTTTTGATCAAAAAGGTTTTTGAAACCGATTATTTTCGGGTATACAAAAGTGAGAAAAACGAAAAACGGCGAAATGGGAGTGCTAGCCTTTTATGACTAAAAAGTGAACAAACATACATACAAAGCAATAAAGACATACAATAAACAATTTTTAAAGTAAAGATTAGATGTCACCTTCATTGAGAATACCAAGTTCTTGTCGAATCTTGTAAAATTGCTCTTTAGCCAATGGTTTTGTGAATATGTCGGCAAGTTGATTGTGTGTATCCACGAATGTAACATCGACATCTCCATTTAGAACATGATCTCGAAGGAAGTGGTGCCGGATATCAATGTGCTTTGTTCTTGAATGCATGACCGGGTTCTTCGTGATATTGATGGCACTTGTGTTGTCACACCGGAGAGGGATACAACCGAGATCTATACCGAAATCGAGAAGTTGTTATTTGAGCCACAAGATTTGAGCACAACAACTTCCTGCTGCAAAGTACTCTGCTTCGGCCGTGCTAAGTGCAACGCATGCTTGCTTCTTGCATGCCCACGACACCAGTGCATTCCCGAGAATGTGACAAGTACCACTTGTACTCTTTCTATCGGTCTTACATCCTGCATAATCAGCGTCAGAATAACCAATTAAAGAACAAGTACTACCTTTAGGATACCATAGTCCGACGTGCGTTGTTCCTTTGAGATACTTCATGATCCTCTTCACGGAAGTGAGATGCGATTCCTTCGGATTAGCTTGAAAGCGGGCACACAAACAAACACTAAACATAATGTCAGGACGGCTCGCCGTCAAATATAAGAGTGAACCGATCATACCTCGATACTTTGTAATTTCTATTGAAGTGCCGGAAAGATCTTGATCAGCATACGTTCCGGATCCCATTGGAGTAGACATCTCTTTGCAATTGTCCATATCAAATATTTTCAATAATTCCTTGCAATACTTGGATTGGTTGATGAAGATGCCATCCTTTGTTTGCTTGATTTGTAAACCAAGGAAGTAGTTCATCTTTCCCATCATGGACATCTCGAATTCGCCTTGCATCATAAGAGAGAATTCTTCGCAAAGATCTTTGTTTGTTGAACCGAAGATGATGTCGTCGACATAGACTTGAACAAGTAAGGTTTTACCCTTAAGATTCTTGATGAACAAAGTCTTGTCAACCTTTCCTTTAGTAAAACCTTTCTCACATAGGAAGTTGCTGAGGCGATCATACCAAGCCCTTGGTGCTTGCTTTAAGCCATAAAGAGCCTTCTTCAACTTGTAGACATGAGATGGATTCTTGAAGTCTTCAAAACCGGGAGGTTGTTTGACGTAGACTTCTTCATTGATGTAACCATTTAGGAAAGCGCTTTTGACATCCATCTGGTACAACTGAAAATTCATAGAACAAGCGTAAGCAAGTAATAATCTAATTGCTTCTAACCTTGATACCGGAGCGAATGTTTCATCAAAGTCGATTCCTTCTTCTTGGTTGTAGCCTTGTGCGACCAATATTGCTTTGTTACGAACTATGATTCCATTCTCGTCAAGTTTGTTCTTGAACACCCATCTTGTGCCTATGATATGCTTGTTGTCCGGTCTTGGTACAAGAGTCCTAACTTGGTTCCTTTCGAATTGATTGAGTTCTTCTTGCATAGCTATTATCCATTGATCGTCGCCTAAGGGCTTCATCGATTTTTGCTGGTTCAATTTGAGACACGAACGCCATGTTGAGGCAAGCATCCTTGAGACTGAGTCTAGTTGCAACGCCTTGGCTAATATCACCAATCACTTTATCTATCGGGTGATCTCTATGAGTTCTCCATTCTTTTGGAAGATCTTGATGTTCTTCAATGGTTAGTGTCTTATCTTCTTGTGATATTGCTTGTTCTTTTGATATCTCCCTTTGTTGTTGTGATAGATCTACATCATCATCATCATCCACAATAATATTATCCTCTTTCGAGGGGTTAGTCTCATCAAACGAAACATGTATGGATTCTTCAATGGTAAGAGTACGTTTATTGAAAATTCTAAAAGCTTTACTTGATAAAGAATATCCAAGAAAAATACCTTCATCGGATTTCTCATCAAACTTACCAAGGTTGTCCTTACCGTTGTTGAGAACGAAGCATTTGCATCCGAATATGTGGAAGAAAGATATGTTAGGTTTCCTTCCCTTGAACAACTCATATGGGGTCTTCTTGAGAATAGGTCGAATATTGACACGGTTACTTACAAAACAAGCCGTGCTAACCGCATCCGCCCAAAAATATTTAGGAAGATTCGAGTCGCTAAGCATTGTCCTTGCAAGTTCCACTAGTGCCCTATTCTTCCTTTCTACGACACCGTTTTGTTGAGGAGTCCTTGGTGCGGAGAAGTTGTGAGAGATTCCATGCTCTTCACAAAAATCTTCAAATGATGAGTTTTGAAACTCGCCACCATGGTCGCTTCTTATGGAAACAATTGAGAGTGACTTCTCATTTTGAATTTGCTTGGCATACTTCTTGAATGCTTTAAAGGCATCACTTTTCTGCACTAAAAACAAAGTCCAAGTATATCTAGAGAAATCATCAACAATAACTAGTGTAAAAACGTTACCTCCGAAGCTTTTTGTTCTATATGGACCGAAAAGATCCATATGTAACAATTGGAGTGGTCTTGTAGTAGATATCACTTTCTTGGTCTTGAAGGATGTTTTGGTTTGCTTCCCTTTTTGACATGCGTCACAAAGCTTATCCTTGATAAACTTCATCTTTGGAAGACCAACAACTAGATCATGCTTTAATAATTTATTCAAGTGCTCCATGTGAATGTGAGCAATCCTCTTATGCCAAAGCCATGCATCGTTGTTGTTTGCCATTAAGCACTTCACCTCCAAGAGAGAGTCATCAAACGAAATCATAAAAATGTTATTAAATCGTTTACCTTTTAGCAAGAGTTCATGAGTGACTTCGTGTTCTATCAAACATTCCTCCTTTGTGAAGTTGATTTGGAACCCTTTGTCACACAATTGACTTATGCTAAGAAGGTTGTGTTTAAGGCCTTCCACATAAAGGACGTCTTCGATGATTGTATGAGGAGATGCACCAATGGTTCCAACTCCAAGAATTCTTCCTTTATTATCATCACCGTAAGTAACGTATCCTTTGGCCTTAAGTGTTAGACTTGAAAATTTTTTGATGTCACCCGTCATATGCTTTGAACAACCGCTATCGAGATACCATTGCGTAGAATTTGTTTTCAAGCATACCTACAAAACAAAGTCAAGTTTTGTTAGGTACCCAAATTGCTTTGGGTCCTTGATAGTTAGTACCCTTTTCAACCCACACATAATGCCCTTTGGCAACACCAATGTTGCGCACATAGCAAGCATTAGGTGTATGGCCTTTTATTCCACAATAAAAACAAATAGGTTGAAATTGACTTTTGAATTTAGGAACATATTTTTGTTTCTTAAGACTCCTTTTATTTTTATGAATTTGATGCATAGGTTTAGTATTGTTAGTCTTTTCCTTAACAATTTGTTCACTAGCTTTTACGAAAACGGTTTCACTTGTGCTTGGTTTGGAAAACTTAGAATATCCTAGGCCACTTTTATCATTTGGATATCTTTGGTGCCTAAGAATTTCCTCCAAGCCAATTTGACCTTTTTCATATCTTTCTAAAATTCTTTTGAGTTGAACAATTTGAAAGGACAATGACTCACAATTTTTACATGTAAGGCTTTGTTTTTCATCCTTTATCTTTTGTTTCTCATCTTCAATGTATTTTTCAAAAGATTTATTTTTTTCTTCTAAGGATAATATTTTCTTCTTTTGAGATGAAATATTTTTGTACAAAGTCTTACATTCCTTAAGAAGTTCATCTATGACTTCTTGTGCATCATTTTCATAAATAGAAAAGTTACTACTAACCTCGTCATTTTCTTCATCAGAGTGATGTGACGCCATTAACGTCATATTTTCACATTCGTCGCTTTCTGATTCCGATGAGGAACTAACTTCATTGTCATCCCACGCGACATAAGCCTTTTTATTCTTGAAGTCCTTCTTGCCTTTGAATCCTCCTTTCTTCGCAAGTCTTGGACAATCCGGTTTTATGTGACCTTGCTTTCCACATTCATAGCATGTAACTTCTTGATTCGATGTGGATGCATCCTTCTTCCTTAAATGTTTATTCTTTTTAGGAAAAGAAGAATTATTATTTTTGTTAAAAAACTTACCAAGCTTCTTAACAAGAAGCATGAAGTTCTCATCTTCGGAGATCTCATCATCTTTGTCATCCTTCGTGTCAATCTTCAAAGCAATTCCTTTGGACTTTTTCTCTTGATTTTCATGCTTCTCGAGCCTTCCAAGTTCCAATTCGTACTCTTGAAGTTTGCCGAATAAAGATGCGGATGTCATTGTTGAGAGACTCTTCTTCTCCGAAATTGCGGTCACCTTCGGTTGTCATTCCCTTATCAAAGACCTTAGAACTTTCAAGTTAAGATCGTCGTTGGTGAAGGTCTTTCCGAGTGCAATCAAGTGGTTGGTTAGATGAACAAATCTTTTTTGTAAAGCCACAATAGATTCTCCGGGCTGCATGCGGAACATTTCGTATTCTTGACTTAATGTGTTAAGCCTTGATCTTTTAACTTCTGTTGTTCCTTCATGTGTTTCTACCAAAGTATCCCAAATCTCCTTCGCCGATTTGCATTGTGATACACGAAAAAATTCGTCCATACTGAGAGAACTTTGAAGTATGTTGATTGCTTTCTTCTCATTTAGGATCTTTCTGTTATCATCTTCATCATACATATTTTTCAACTTCGTCGTTCCAACACCGTTGATTACATTGACGGGATTATGCGGACCTTCTTTGATTGCTTCTCCTTGGGCTTCAAGATGAGCCCTCATTCTGATTTTCCAGAAATCGAAGTATTCGCCAGAGAAGAGCGGAGGCTTGTTGCTACTTCCACCATCTTTGAAAACGGGATTCGAGTTTGCGGAAGCCATAGGATCTTGTAGGAACATGTTACCTAAACCTGCTCTGATGCCAATTGTAGAATCAGAATGCGCCTAAGAGGGGGGGTGAATTAGGTGTTATCAAAATTTTCTCGATTCTTTTTCTTAGATGGATGGATTTTTCTTTTACGGTTAAAGAATAAAAATTGCAAAGCAGAAAAGTAAAGAACACACGGAGGTTTATCCTGGTTCCCTTCATAATCCGAAGGTACATCCAGTCCCCTTTCCAAACCGAAAGAGATTTCCACTAGTTTTCTTTAGAACAGTACAACCTATCACACCTTCAATGGTGAGGCCTACTTTCTAACAAAACTATACAAACAAGTGTGCAAGAACAATCCTCTTGCCACACTAACCCTTATGTCCAAACAATCCTTTGGAACACAAGTCACACAATAGAAATACACTTTCTATAATATTGTTTGAGTGAGAGTACAATGAAATGATATCAATAAAATTAATCTTCTCCTGTTGTCGCTCCCAATAAATGAGAATGGCTCAAATAAGGTACAGACGCGAACGGTCGGCGAAAGGATGAAATGTGAGAACACACAGGCGTGAACTCACAGGAAAAGAAAAGAGTCGCCAGCTAGGCATTTTTATCCCGGAGGAAAGGTAATGCTGCATAGACCTAGAAAGATATGGATAAGACGGTTGCGAACCAGAGAGACTGAGAAAGGGGGTTGGTTACAACCTGGGAAGGCATTAGCACCCAGATTGTCCGTCGTACTCGACGGGATCCACGCTTAAAAGATTTGTGTTTTAAAGGGGTAGTGTCAGTGCAATTTGTGTACAAAAGAGCTGGAAAAGGATGTACAGGTGTCAGTGTAAAAGAAATGTGAAGTGAGATATGTACAGTGTCACTGTAAGAAAGGGAATAAGATGCTCAAGATCATGAGGCTAAAAGAATGATGATGGAAAGAGGGGGGATATACAGAGACTTTTGTTTGATAACTATTAAGTTATGCCTACGTATCCTCTCGTGCAATGAGGAAGTCAGAACACCGTAGTTCGACCCAAAGAGACTGAAAGATGAATTGACTTGTGAACTGCTTACTTGTCTATGCTCAAGTGTATGACCTGTCTGGCTCAGGTGCAAACTGTCTTGCATTAGACGGAAGAAGCAAGTTCTCGGTTGTGAGTGAATGAGATGAGAAAAGAATCCCGGAGGAGACGGTTATTGTTTGTTTTTGTGTTTTCAGTCTTTTATTGCTTTTGGAGATTTGTCATAAGTTGATGAGCTTAAGCCTATACCAATGGGTTAGTAAACTCATCACATCCTCCCTCTGATTAGGGGTAATGAGGATACCTTAAGTGTGAAGTCAGCATCTCACACTTAATCACCATGATGTAAGATTAAGATCATTAACCTACTTGTGATTAGTTAGATGTTTTTGTTGTTTTTGTTTAGTGTTAAGTAATGAGTTTAAGCCATAATCAGGGATTAAACAGACTCATTACACCATCCTAATAGAAGGATAATAGGTGAGAATGTTTAAGCTGAGGAAAGCTCCTCAACTTAATCCATGATTAGGGATTAACTTCATGACAAAACAAAGCCTTTATTAAATGGATTTTAGTTAATAATAAGATGAAGAAGTGAGTTTTATGGTTTGTAAGACAACTTGAGGGGGACTTGTCCATTAACACTAGGGTTAGTCCTTCTTAACCAATTAAGGAAGAATTAGAACCCTAATGCAAGGCCCAAGTTACAAGCTTGATGTCTTGATGATTATTAAGTGAATTGATTAAAGGAGTTAAACAGATTAAGGGTTTAACACTTAGGATTAAAGTTATACACTCCATCCTAATAGAAGGATGCAGGCATAAGCTTAATCACAAAGCCTTAAAGCCTTTAGGGTTTAGTCCCTGATTATGAGATGAGAAGAGGAGACTCAAAGAGACACAAAGGTAAAAACTAAGTGGGGGACTAATCAAACCCTAATTGTTATCATGCTTGGTCATTCCTAGGGTTTGTGAGGTTTAAGAAAGAAATCTTCAAGGAACCACCAAGGAGAGAAGCAGATGAAAGGAGGAAGAAACAGAGAGAAGCAAAACAACTTGCTTCACTTAAGAAGACAAGTTGCTTGAAGAAAGAAGGTAAGATGAACAAGAATTAGCAAGCTCAATCCAATACACATACAAAATTCAGCAAAGGAAGTATGAAGGAGATGAAAAGAGAATGTGAGAAGTGAAGGCAAATTCACTTCTCAAACAACTTACCACCTGAAATGTTAGCAAAAGAAATGAAATGCAATGCAAAATGAGATGCAATGTCATGATGCAAAGCAAAACCAGAAGCATAAGTATGATGTTAATGATGCTAAGAGATGATGCAAACATGAGGCAAGGCATTAGAATGATCATACAAACATATGGATGCAAGAGAAGCATGCTTTGAACCATGAATGTTCATGAAAAGTTATGGAATGCAAAAGACATATAACATGGCAAATGCAAGATGCAATGATCAAACATGATTATAATATGTCCTAAGATGTGTTATGAATCAAATGGATGCACAAAATGTCATGGCAAGTCATGGTATGCAAGCAAATGGAAGATGGATGCAAAGGAAGGCATAAATTAGGGTTATATGCAACATACAAAGCAAAAATCCAAAACCAGAAGCAAATGACATGATAAAAATTTTAAAATGCAATCCAAAGGAACCCTAAACCTATACAAACTCACTGCCCAAAGGAGGGGATCCAACTCTTAACCTAGTGAGAGTTATGAATTTCCTAAGATTGCTAGGGTTTTAAGGTACCTTGTCAAGAAAAATGCAAAACAAATTGAAAATGAAAGATCAATTCAAGCCAATTTTATCCTATAAACTACATGTTATGCAAGACATAATGCAAAAAGAATCAAAGTCCAACTCTTAAAGACTAGGCAGAAATGAATTTTCAAAGATTGAATCAAAATAATGCCTTGAAATGAAATTAATTCCATGAAAAATTGTCAAAAGACATCAAGATCAAAAAAGAAATTTGGTTTGAGGGTTGGACAATGTTTCTAAATGATTTTAAATGTTTCATGAATTTTTTTGTGATTTTTAAATACCTAAAAGTATTTTTATTTAATTAATTCTCATTAATTAATTAAAAATAATCTTTTAAATGATTTAAAAATATTTTTTAATGCAAAAAATAAAAATAAAAATGTTTTTTGTTTCTGAAAATTAATTAAAAGTTGTATAAAAATTTTCAGAATTTTTCAAAATGTTTTGCTATTTTAAATAAAATGCACAAATTAAATAAGAAAAATGTGAAATAAAAATTAATAAAATGAAAAGTATGAGCAATGGATGGATCATATGCGTTCTGGGCAAGGGAAGTTTGACTTGGCGCCACATCCAATGGCCCAAGTTCAAACCTGGTTAAATCAGGTTTATGAATTAATTAATTTGGATTAATTAAGTTAATGAGGATTAGGGTTTCTGAGGACACATCCTAGCCATTCAAACACGCGTCAGTCAGCCTGGGTCAACTCATCTAACGCACCAAATTCAAACCTCACTTAATGACACAGATTAGGGCTAATGGTTCTCAGGTGGCCGGAGAAGACTTCCGGTCGTCTTCTCCGGCGAACCAAAACCCTAGATTTTGCTATAGGTCACCAAACATGAAATCTCTTCCACATAAATGATCTTCCTCCCAATCTAAACCTAACCCCTCTTTCAAAAATCATTTATTTTCATTGACAAGCTTGAATCGAAGACAAATATGAAACACGGGCAAATTTTCAGAGAGACATGAAATGGTCATCCCTTACTTATTTTCAAAACTAAATACATCCAGATGATCAGTGCAACATGTAGATTCTTTTTGTAACAAGAAAATGAAGTTCTGGAAAATTTGTTCTTGAGCTATACCTGAGATGGAACCTTCTGGTTCTGGGCTTTCTGCGCTGTTTCTTGGTGCAAACTCACTCCTCTTGAGCTCCTAATGAAGTCTTGATACTTGGAAGAAGTTTGTGATGGCTGGTTTGAGAGATGGCAGAAGTTCTGTTCAAGGGAAGGTGGTGATCGTGTTTTTGATTCAGGGAGTTTCAGGCTATGGTGATGGGTGCTTTTTGATCAGTGAAGCATGCTGAGTTGGTTTGTGAAGTTGGTTTGTGTGTTTGCAACTTGTAGAGAGTGTTTCGAATGCTTTTGCAAATGGAAGAGATTTTGATAACTATGGCTTGTGGTAAGTTTCAGCTTGGAATGAATGGTGTGTTATGCTGGCTTTGGTCCATGTATCAAAAGGGGATAGGTCAGAAAGTTGGTGGTGGCCTATGGTGATTGGTATGGGTCTTTGGCCAAAATGTCAACTTGATGTGTACTTGAGGTATGGGCTATGGTACAACTTGCTTTTTGGCTTGCTTTGGCTCAGATTGAATCAAGGAATGCTATGAAAAAGGTTTAGAGGCAATGCAGCAAGTGGTTTGTAACTTGTGATGAGTTTTGCAAGTTGGTTCAAATTTGGTTCCTTTGAGATTTCTTGAGTTTCAAGGCATCAAAGTGCAAAGTTCTTTGGCCCATTCTGAATTTTAGGGGTCATATGATCATGTTGTGAAGAAATGGTACACATTTGAGGCCTTTAGAACACTTGAACAAACCATTTTGCAAAATGTCTCTTTGGTAGAAAACTTCAAATTTTGTGATTTTAGCCAACTTTGACAAGCCATAACTTTTGATCCAAAATGAATTAGGTCATGTTCTTGTACTTTTTGAAAAGGGAATGATCCATTCTACAACTTTCATGACCAAAGTTTTTTCATTTGAAGCTTTTTTGAATCAAAAAGCAAGGGTTGAAAAAGTTTCCCAAAATGGCAATTTCATTAAAAAGTCAACTTTCCCAAAAAGTCAACTTTGCAAATGACTTGAAATTCTTCAATTTTGTGAACTTCTAACATCTTCCATGATCAAATAAAGATCATACACAATAAACATGATGAAGAACACCCTTTGGTTGGGTCATTGGGGGCCTCAGATGCCCTGATTTTACACTGACTTGCCTAGAAAGTCAACCCTTGATCAGATGACTTCCCCATTGAATTTCTTCATGAAAATTGATATGCATGCTCCTTATACCACATAGAGACCAATAGAAACAAGAATGACCAAAAAATTTGGAGTTATGGCCTCTGAAACCAAAACCCTAATTCTAGGTCATCTGTGCAGTCAAACCTGGCTCTGCTTCCATGTCATTCTCAGTTCTTGTGATTCTTTGACATTCTTGACTTTGAGAGGATATAATATGATGCTTGAACATACATGGACCCCTTTGAAGTGATTGATGACCTTTGGAGTGGCTCAAGAAGCTCTTGGATTGCTCAGATCACAAACCCTAGGTGCAGATGACTTTGAACCAATGCAATGACTCAAAATGTGGTATGAGATGCTATGATTAGATCTATGCACATGAGAAAGATTACAAGCCATGGTGTGAATGGGTGAGGGCAAATTTGGGGTGTTTACAGCTGCCCCTATTCAAACATGAGTTAGCTGTGCAGGATGTAAGCAACGGCTTAACAGGCAAACAAGATAACTTGTGGTTGAATACCAAAGACAATCCAAAATTTGCACTCATAGAATGAAGAAGAAAAGGGATATAGATTGTAAAAGAAAATAACGTATATTATAAAGTGTGGGCGACGGAGGACGACCGTCGAGCAGAGGACGACTGTCGGGGAATGAGCAATGACGGGGACGGCCGACATGCTGGGGATGTAAGAGATTATGATGGGGACGGCCATCAAGTAGCTGTAAGATTCTCTGGGGAGTATGTAAAAAGTAAATGATGAGGTACGGTCACCAGGTTCATAAAGTAATGTAAATAACGATGGGGACGGCCATCGGGCTAAACTGATGAAGGACGATCACTAGGAAAAGGAAAAGGGACCACGACGGGGACGGCCATCGGGTTAAAGAATGAAATAATGATGAGTGACGGTCATCAAAGGTGAAGGACGATCACCTAGCAGGGGACGGCTCCTCTGAAAGGGGTAAGATGAGGGACGGTCATCTAAGGTGAAGGACGATCACCTGGCAGGGTACGGCTGCCGAAAATATCGCGACATAGAACGAATGCCGGATAAAAGGTCGACGATGGGGACGACCATCGGATGAGCATGATGAAGGACGATCATCAAGAGGTGAAGGACGATCACCTAGCAGGGGACGGCTGCTCTCAAGGTTTATCATGACGTAGGACGAACGTCAGATAACAAGATCAACGATGGGGACGGCCATCGGATAAAATGATGAAGGACGATCATCAAAAGGTGAAGGACGATCACCTAGCAGGGGACGGCTGCCAAATATCACGACACAGGACGAATGTCGGATAGAAAAGGTCGACGATGGGGACGGCCATCGGATGAGCATGATGAAGGACGATCATCAAGAGGTGAAGGACGACCACCTAGCAGGGTACGGCTGCTCTCAGGGTTTATCATGACATAGGACGAATGTCAAAAAAGAAAATTTTGCTTTGCTGGGGAATAGTAAACACGGACAAGTGTCTACATCCAAGAAATATAAGTGTCTTGACGCTGTGTATAGATTAAAGATGCGGACGAGCATCCTTAAGACTACGATACGGACGAGTATCGGGTAGAAACAAATACTGACACGTGTTCAGAGATGATGATACGGACGAGTACCAACTGGTTAACAAAGAACACGGACGAGTGCTGAATCTGAGGGGACTCTTCTGGGGAATAGTAGACACAGACGAGTGTCTAAATTCAAGAAGACATGAGTATTGGACACGTGTATGGATTAAAGATGCGGATGAGCATCCTTAAGACTATGATACGGACGAGTATCAGGTAGAAACAAACGCTTGACGCATGTCCTGAGATGATGGTACGGACGAGTACCAACTGGTTAACACAGAACATGGACTAGTGTCGAATCTGAGATGATAAGTGGTATATACAAGATACGAACGAGTATCGGTATAAGTAAAAAGTATGAGTAGTGTATAGACGGGTATTTAACCTGCTGGGGAGAATGACACAGACGAGTGTCGAAAGGAGAAAAGTAATATACACAAGTATCTGATATACAAAGTGTTTATGTTATTGTGCTGGGGAAAATGACATGGACGGATGTCAAGGAATTGTATATATATGTATATGTGAGTGCAAAGAGGATGCTTTGGCTTTCTATTGGGGATATGACACGGACGGGTGCTAAGGAGTATATACTGATGTTTGTGAATGCAAGGCAACTGCTTTAGCTTTAGCCCTTTGCTGGGGAGTCTGGGGAGTTTTCTGTATACTGTTGATGGATTGTCAATATTCACAAGTGTTTGATTCAGAACATGGCCTGTGATTTATGAAATATGTTTGATTTTTGCCGTAATGCTCCGTATTAGACGGAATGCTACGCTTTGTGGGGTGAATATGATGCGAATGCCATGATTATGCAAGGATACCAATCCGGGATTCGGATCCCGTTGCTGCGAAGATTTCTGGTCGATCTGTTCGAAATGGGCGTCCCAGCTGGGGATGAGATCATTGGTAGATCTGACAAGATATATCTTCTTGGGGAAATGGGTCAATGATAGACCTTTTCCAGTAAATGAAGGACCCAGCTGGGGTTTGTAGGAGCTTTCTTTGCTCTGTTGTGATTCTTTCGTGTGTTGTGCTTCTGGACAAAGGCTGAAGCTCTGTGGGGAGATGGTTTCTCGGCCTTTGGCACTTGGCTGTGGAGGAATATTAAAATGGCAACTCGGCTGGGGAGAAAATAGCAAGTGGCAACTCAGCTGGGGAGAAAACACTTTGGGTGCTAAGACTGAGTGAGTGTTGATTTGTCAACTTGCTAGGATGAAGCTTACATTCCCCATGTTGCATTTTGAATACCTGCAATCCTGCAAAGATGGAAAAATGCACAAGTAATCCCGAGGTATCCCTTACCGGATTCCATCATAGGAGTTTAGACACACCCGGGAGTAAGTATATTTCCTGTAAGCACGCATTCTTTAAAAGGGAAACCATCTGCATCTATGCAATCAGTATCTTATAGACATCGGACATTTTGCAAATGAAAATAAAATGTACGAGACGAGACATGACTGAAAATCTGATTTTATTAATTTATATGCCTTGAATTGGCAAGATACAGTCAAAGAAACATATCCCTTAAAATGAGGAGATTGTTACAAATTGAGAAACAAAATGTTGGCAATGTTGAAGACGCTTCAAGGAGCTTCCCTTTTGCTATGACTCGTATGACATTTGACGTTCTTCTCGTCTTGCTTTCTGAAGAAGGCTGATTCTGATAGAAGCTTGATCCTTTCGAGGCTTACCGAGTTGTAAGTGATGCAGACGAATTCAGAATGCAGTTGTTCGCTTATTCCCTTATTTTGCATGGATCGCCCTTTCGGGTTTTCAATCCATCGGGATACCCATTTTTTCCTGAGTTGTCCAATGTGGCTTTTCAACTCAGCGGGTGTACATTTTTTGTTTATTTCCCTTATTTTTACCCGAGTCTTTTATTCTGTTTTTGACTCGCCGGGATGCCCTATTTTTGCCTGGACTTACATTCTGTTTTTATGTCCAGCGGGTCATTTTATGCGAAGTATTTTTTAACTGCATCTGAATTCACAGGGGACGGGAAGTCTTCACCGTCCATAGTAGTGAGCATCAGTGCTCCACCGGAGAAAACTTTCTTTACTACGAATGGCCCTTCATAGTTCGGAGTCCACTTGCCCCTGTGGTCTGTATGCGGAGGGAGGAGTCTTTTCAGCACAAGATCTCCTACTTGGTATTCTCGGAGCCTGACTTTCTGATCGAAGGCTTTTTTCATCCTTTTCTGATACAACTGCCCATGACAGATTGCAGCCAATCTTTTCTCTTCGATCAGACTTAGTTGTTCGTATCGGGATCGGACCCATTCTGCTTCGTTCAGCTTAACATCCATCAGTACCCGTAAGGAGGGTAATTCAACTTCAACTGGTAGGACTGCCTCCATACCATACACAAGTTGATACGGAGTTTCCCCAGTGGATGTTCTGATTGATGTGCGGTACCCATGCAAGGCAAATGGTAGCATCTCATGCCAGTCTTTGTAGGTGACTACCATCTTCTGCACAATCTTCTTGATATTCTTATTAGCTGCCTCGACAGCGCCGTTCATCTTTGGCCTGTAAGGAGAAGAATTGTGGTGTTGGACCTTGAAGTCCCGGCATAACTCGGCCATCATTTTGTTGTTTAAGTTGGAACCATTGTCAGTAATGATTCGCTCGGGAACTCCATACCGACAGATGATATCTCTCTTCAGAAATCGGGCTACCACTTGCCTTATAACATTTGCATAGGAAGCTGCTTCAACCCACTTGGTGAAATAGTCAATGGCAACCAAGATGAATCTGTGGCCATTTGAAGCAGTCGGTTCAATCTTGCCAATCATGTCAATGCCCCACATAGCAAAGGGCCAGGGTGAAGACATCACATTCAGAGGATTGGGAGGCACATGCACCTTATCCGCATAAATCTGGCATTTATGTCATTTTCTGGCGTAGGCACAACAGTCGGCATCCATTGTGATCCAGTAATAACCTGATCTTAGCAATTTCTTGGCCATTGCATGTCCTCCTGCATGGGTACCAAAGGATCCTTCGTGCACCTCGTGCATCAACATGTCTGCTTCTGTTCTATCAACACATCTGAGAAGTACCATATCAAAGTTTCTCTTGTACAGGGAACCATCAGTATTCAGGAAGAAACTACCAGCAAGCCTTCTTAAAGTCTTCTTATCATTGGAAGATGCCCCAGGTGGGTATGTTTGATCCTCCAAGAAGCATTTAATGTCGTGGAACCAAGGCTTATCATCTTTGACAACGTCTGCTGAGAATACATATGCTGGTCTGTCAAGTCTGGACACTGAAATCCGAGGCACAAAGTTGGCAGCTTGAACTTTGATCATTGATGAAATGGTGGCAAGAGCATCTGCAAATTGATTTTCATCTCGAGGGATATACTCAAGCTTGACCGTTGTAAAGAAAGTCAGTAGCCTCCTTGTATAATCCCTGTAGGGTATCAGATGATCCTGATGGGTGTACCATTTGCCGTTAGTTTGATTAACTACCAGAGCTGAATCCCTGAATACAGTCAATGTCTTGATCCTGAGGTCAATGGCTTCCTCAAGACCCATAATGCAAGCTTCGTATTCAGCTTCGTTGTTAGTGCAGTTGAATGTGAGTTTTGCCGAGAAAGGCATGTGAACTCCTTTAGGTGTAATGAGCACTGCACCAACACCACGACCATTCATGTTAACAGCCCCGTCAAACATCATAGTCCATTCTTCTTCTGGGTCAGGCCCTTCAGTGTGAATAGGCTCTTCATGATCTTTTGCTTTTATGAACATGATGTCTTCATCAGGGAAGTCAAATCTCATAGGCTGGTAATCATCAATAGGTTGCTCAGCAAGATATTCAGACAATACACTGCCCTTGATGGCTTTCTGAGATGTGTACTGGATGTCATATTCTGTGAGGATCATTTGCCATCTTGCAACCCGTCCGGTAAGCGCTGGCTTCTCGAAAATGTACTTAACTGGGTCCATCTTTGATATCAATAAAGTAGTGTGGGTCAACATATACTGCCTCAGTCGGCGAGCAGCCCACGCTAAAGCACAACAAGTTTTCTCGAGCAGTGAATAACGTTGTTCACAGTCGGTAAACTTTTTGCTTAGGTAGTAAATTGCATACTCTTTTCGACCAGACTCGTCATGCTGGCCCAGCACACACCCCATTGACTCTTCTAATACTGTCAAATACATTATCAGAGGTCTTCCCTCAACTGGAGGCATAAGGATTGGAGGCTCTTGTAAATATTCCTTGATCTTGTCAAAAGCCCTCTGGCAGTCTTCGTTCCACCTGACCGTTTGTTCTTTTCTTAACAGCTTGAACAAAGGTTCACAGGTTGCTGTAAGGTGAGATATGAACCTTGAAATGTAGTTCAATCTACCTAGAAAACCACGAACCTCTTTTTCTGACTTCGGTGCAGGCATTTCTTGAATGGCTTTAACTTTATCAGGGTCAACTTCAATCCCTTTCTCACTCACAATAAAGCCCAGCAGTTTACCAGATCGCACCCCGAATGTGCATTTGTTGGGGTTCAACTTCAATTGGTACTTCCTCAGACGCTTGAATAGCTTCAGCAGATTTACCAGGTGGTCTTCTTCGGTGAGGGACTTGGCAATCATGTCATCCACATAACACTCGATTTCTTTATGGATCATATCGTGGAATAATGTTACCATAGCCCGTTGATAGGTTGCACCTGCATTCTTCAGTCCGAATGGCATCACCTTATAACAGAACGTGCCCCAGGGTGTGATGAAAGTTGTCTTCTCCATGTCTTCAGGTGACATTTTGATCTGATTGTATCCTGAAAATCCGTCCATGAAGGAGAATACCGAGAACTGAGCCGTATTGTCCACCAATACATCAATGTGAGGTAATGGGAAATCATCTTTTGGGCTGGCTCTGTTCAGATCCCGGTAGTCCACACACATCCTCACCTTGCCATCTTTCTTAGGCACTGGTACGATATTAGCAACCCACGGCGGATAGCTAGTTACAGCGAGGAACCCGGCGTCCCACTGCTTTTGTACCTCTTCCTTGATCTTCATTGCCATATCCGGGCGAGTACGGCGCAGCTTCTGTTTTACTGGCGGGCAGTTTTCTTTCAGAGGCAGCTTGTGCATGACGATATCGGTGTCCAACCCTGGCATATCTTGGTAAGACCAAGCAAACACATCCGCATACTCCCGAAGCAGATCAATCAGTTGTTCTTTCACTGAGTTTTGTAGGCAGGCCCCGATCTTAACCTCTTTCACGTCTTCATCCGTACCAAGATTAACTGTTTCGACCTCCTCCTGATGAGGAGTGATAACCTTTTCCTCTTGTCTCAACAACCTGGCTAGCTCTTCAGGAAGCTCATACTCTTCTTCAACCCCTTCATCAGCTTGATTGATTGGATTGTCAAAGTCATACGAAGTCATAGCCGTGTTGTTGTCGGTGCGGTCTGAAAGGCACTCTCTGCAAGGGTTCAGATTTGTTCATTTTAGTGATTGATTTTAATCTTGTTTTAGAAAAAGTGAGATGAAGTTGTCATTTTGAAAACATTGCCATTTATTTTTTGTACAAAAAGAAAAATGGAAAAACAGTGAGCGGAAAAGAAAAAGACTCATTTGCAAAAGATGTCTGATTATCATTGATTGATCTATTTGCACAAAATTACAGATGGCCCGATTACAAAATGAGTCTTGTCATCTTGGGCAAGATGCAGGACTTGATGCATGCTTAAAATATACAGGAAATAATAATTACTCTGCAGGAGTAACCCTTATAATTTCCTGGGAAGACCAGTTTGAGATATGGCTCCCCGGGATCCTTGGACGTATCCAGCTCTCCAGGTTGCGCTCATCTTCCGACTCATCTTCCAAGTTGTTTACTGCATCAGGGGTGAGCATCCCCCCACTGACAAAATTGGGCTTCTTAGCAGCCTCTGCTTGATCTTGTTGAGTTGGTCTGTAACCCAACCCAAATCTATCCTCCTTCTTGTCTACAGGCAGCAACTTGCCCCAGCCTTGGGCAGTCCCTTCTTCAACAACCTTCCGGGCTTGCTGATAAGATGTCATTGAGGTTCCAGGTACATCGGATGCTTCATTTATGTTCAAGGCCTCAAACCCTTGACTCATAGTTTCGTGGATCTCCCCATCCATCTCAATGTATTTGTATGTAGCCAGATGGCTAACAAAAATATCTTCTTCACCACAAATGGTGATGATCTGGCCCTCCCACTCGAATTTTAACTTCTGGTGAAGGGTAGACGTAACTGCGCCAGCGGCATGAATCCAAGGTCTACCCAACAAACAGCTGTAGGCCGGCTGAATGTCCATCACATAGAAGGTTATTTTAAAAGTCTGTGGGCCAATCATCACTGGCAGATCAATCTCTCCTAGCACTGATCTCTTAGAGCCGTCAAATGCTCTCACTACCAAATTACTTGGACGCAACGCCAAGCCATCATACTCCAGCTTCACCAAGGCTTTCTTTGGTAAGACATTGAGTGAAGACCCAGTGTCTACCAGTACATGTGATAGAACAGCACCCTTGCATTCCAGGGTGATGTGTAAAGCCTTATTGTGGTTGCATCCCTCAGTCGTTAGATCAGCATTGGTAAAACCCAATCCATGGCTTGTATTGACATTTGCTACCACGGTCTCCAGCTGATTAACGGTGATCTCCTCTGGCACATATGCTGCGTGCAAGACTTTTAGCAATGCATTCCGGTGAGCTTCGGAACACATCAGCAGGGATAGAATGGAGATTTTTTAGGGAGTTTGGTGAAGCTGATCCACCACTTTGTAGTCACTCCTCTTGATAATTCTCATAAACTCGTCTACATCTTGTTCAAAAGATGTCTTCTGTGTTTCTTTGAGGATGGGCTCTTCAGCTATTACACTCTTTCCCTTTGCTTTGGCAGCAGCTTCTGCTTCGGCATTAGGCCTTTGTGATTGCGAGGCAAAAAGGCGTCCGCTTCTGGTGAAGCCTCCGCCTCCCCCGACATTGTCAATCTGTTGAGAAGAGGTTGAAGAGTCAAGAGTGATTTTCTCCCCCTTGCAGTACAGGTCAGAGCCATAATGCCAAGGGATGGCATTAGTGTTTTCATATGGAACAGGCCCAGGTACCGTGATGGTAACCGGGCTGACTGCAGCAGAGGAGGGTGTTGCAATAGTATGTGGATCATAGTAGATGGTGACCGGTGATCTGGCAGGAGATGCCACTATTTGTTGTTGAAAATTATTGTTCGGAGGAATACTTGACGGATCATAATAAATAGTGACTGCTGAGATATTTGCTGGTGTTGTAGGAGAAAATTCTGAATAGAGGGGTGCTGATGTTGTAGAAGGAACGTTTGTTGACGTCTGGTTTGTTGAAGTAATATTTGAAGCATTTGTTGATGAAACTGAAGAATTGTTTGGAATAATTGTTGTTGCAATTTTAGGAGACTCAGGAACTGTTGTTAGAGAGATTGCTGGATTTGAAGGTATTGATGTTGTGATTTGAAGTAGACCATTCTGGATAAGACTGTCTATGCCGCTTCTCAAATTATCACACCCATTTACCGAAATGTTGCAATAACCGCACCCGAGCTCACACCCAGGGAATATCTTGCATTCAAGGAGTTGAGCTTTAATCTCTACCAGGGGTGTCCTAATTTTCCCGACACTGGTTATCAAGAAAGACGGCTTATCTTCCTCAATAGCATTGATTCTGGGGCCTCCATGGTTGGGCATGGGGTTTTTGTTGACATTTGGCGGGGGTGCAAAGTTTAGAGCTTTGGAATCTACCAGGTCTTGCACCTTCATCTGTAAAGCTCTGCACTTCTCTGTACTGTGGCCAGGTGCATTGGAGTGAAAAGCACATCTGGCATTGGCGTCATAATTTCTCGGCAGACTGGCAGGATCTGGAGGTGCCAACGTCCTTAACTCAACCAAGTTGAGCTTCAGGAGCTGTGGCAGTAAAGCGGCATAAGGCATAGGGATCGGATCAATCACCCTATTGGCCTGAGATGGTCTCTGTTGAAATGGTCTTTGCTGATTGTTGTTGTTGTTGTTGTAGTTTCTCTAAGGAGGATACTGAGTTTGTTGCTGGTAATGGGGTTGTTGTTGTGGTTGGTATGCTGGTTGCTGAGGAATTGGAGTGGGAATGGTGACTGCTGCCACTGACCTATGAACATATTGAGGTCTGCCCCTGCTGGCCTGAATAGCATTAGTCTCACCGGTTCTTCTTGGACCTACAAAAGGCTTTCTGGGGTTGCTGGACGAGCTCGCACCATTGTCGGAAATCTTACCCATCTTTAACAGGCTTTCAATTCTTTCTCCAGCTATGACTACGTCAGCGAAGCTGGTGGAAGAAAAGGCAGCTAGCCTATCAATGTATGTCCCTTGGAGGGTGTTCATAAACATGTCGGCCATTTCCCTTTCCGACATGGGTGGCTGAACAGCAGCAGCAAGCTGTCTCCACCTCTGGGCATACTCCCGGAAGCTTTCTCTGGATGATTGAGACATTCCCATCAGGAGGGTCCTGTTGGGAGCCATATCCAAATTGTACTGGTATTGTCTAATGAAGGCCTCAGCCAGGTCCTTCCAGCATCTGATGGTTGATCTGGTCAAATGAGAGTACCATTCCCTTGAAGCTCCTGTTAAGCTATCTTCAAAATAAAACATCCATAGCTTTTCATCCATGGTATATGCCTTCAGCCTCCCCAGAAAGGATTGTAAATGGGTTCGGGGACAGGAAGTTTCGTTGTACTTCTCGAAGCACGGAGGTTTAAACTTGTGGGGAATCCTTACCCCGTCCACTACACCCATGTCCATAACATCAAAGCCCAAGGAGTTTTGAGACTCCAGGGACCTTAATTTTTCAGCAATTTCATCTAACCTTCTGTCATAGGCTTCATCCCTAGCTCCCATCACAGTGAATTGATCCTCTTGGGGGTCTTCTTGTAGTACTCTGCCTGTAGTGGCATTCCCTTGCACATTAGCAGGGATGTTGATCTCTGGGTGAAGATGAGGGCCATACACAGGTGGGTTGACATGAGGCTGAACCCTCTCATTGTTGCTTGTTCCACCAGTCCCTAGATGGGGGTCTTCCTGAGTCTGCCTCTCTACCAATGCTTTTAATCTTTCTTTGCTCTGTGCAAATCCATTCATCACCTCCATAAACTGGGTCATCTGATTTCTCATTTCCAGTCTCTCATTGGCCATTTGAGTCCTGACCTCTGTAAGGTCCTGCTGTACTTGGTCCATTTGTATACCCGGAAGGTTGTTGCGGGTAGGATATCTGTGTGGACGGTTGAGTGGGAACACCCGACGTCGAGCAATAGTTCCTGAATCACAACAGAGTTAGTAACAAAAACAAAACAAAACCTACAAAACAAAACAAAAGTTAGTATGCAATGCAGTATGCTTATTTGTTTCCAAGGTATCCGGCTTGGCACTTGGTTTTGACCTTTCCAGACCCCGAGGAAGATGCTGTTTGATGTTGCTTAGGAGAGAGAGACTCAAATGAAACAAACTAATGAATATATTACAAAAAAGTGAATGATACATAGTTTGTTTTTTTACAATACATGCCCCTAAGGGATCAAAATACAACATAAGAAAGAAAAGTACAATGAAATGAAAGCAACAACAAGCAAAAGTCAGACACCAAGACCAAACTCATCCTCCTGAACTTCCTTTAGAAGTGCTTCAGTCACAGGGTCAGCTGGACGCTCTGTGAGGTTCCTGATAAGAAGATTCCTGGTAGTGATAGCAGTGGTTAGCTTCTTGTGTCTGCCCTGGTCCTTTGACCTCTTCACACCAGCCCTAATCTTTAACTCTGAGATCTCTCTCTGGGCTGCTAGCAGGGCTTCCTGTTGCTCCTTTGCATTAGCCTCCAACTGCTCAATCTTGTCCTGAGTCCTTTTATCTTCCTGAGTACGAGCTTCAGTGATCCTGACCCACCTAGCTTGACTCTCTTTCAGATATAAATCAGTCCTGGCCTTCTGAAACTGAGCCTCCTTACAGGCATTCTTCAAAACCTGCTCTCCAGCCCTTGACTTCTTGATGTAGTCTTCTGAATTCTCAATCCTGGCTAGATGCTCCACCTTTAGCTTTTCTAACCTCTCAATGTCCAGACGACCATCACTCCTCTCCCAGAGGGTCTTCTGTAGAGCCTGAGTCAGATTCTCATTCCTCTCTTTCAGTTTCTCAAACTTTTCCAGGCTAACAGTGGCTGGAGGGGGTGCTGTGGATGGTCCAGGTGCATCCTCAATGGTGAAGGGCATCCCAGAAATTTGAGCCCTGGCATGAGACCACTCATAGTACTGAGCTGAGGCCACATTGTTGCATCTCCCAAGAATAGCCATCCCTTTGGTCTGGACATTGTCCCAAGCCCAGGATGCTTACCTGACAATAGCCAGATTAGGCTTGATCTCACAATAAAGGGTTTCAGCCAAATCTTGTGCTCTAGGAGGGTGGACCAATGCATAGCCTAATTGTCTTTTGAATAGCAGTGGGTTGTAGTTGATGCAACCCTTCACTCCTATCAGAGGTACATTGGGGAACTGCCCACAACTAGTGATGATGTCCCTGCCTTTGGTGCTCTGAGTGCACCACCTAATGTCATCTGAGGTCAAAGCAATGAGTCTTCTAGCCCAATTCCTCTGCTGGTGAGGATTCAAGAATGCATCAGTCTTGGGCAAGTGCTTGAGCAGCCAGGTATGGAATAGGGGAGCACAGCACCTCACCAATCTTCCTCTCTGCTTTTCATTCCTTTGGTGAACAGAGTAGTAGAAATCTCCCAGTAAGGTGGGCACTGGGTTCCTCAGAATGAAAAGATGGATTGCATTCTTGCTAATAAACTTAGGCTCATCTGCAAATAATATGACCCCATATATGCTAAGGGCTAATAATGCACAGGCTGCCTTCCATTCTCCCAAGGAAGCCTTCAGGATAGCCTGAGAGGTCAAGAAATCCAAGTGTAGACCAGAGATTCCAGCCTTTGCTGTCATGTTCTGCTCAATCAGAATTGGTTCCAGATATAATGCCTTTGCCACCTCTTCATTACTAGGAAAAGCCATCTCAGGGTTGAAGGGGACTCCACCCCTGATAGGTACACCAATCAGTGATGAATACTCTTCCAACAAGGGTCCCAACTGAAAATTCTGGAAGGTGAAGCACCTCAGAGGAGGATCATAGAACTGCAGGCAAGTATGAATCAAGCTCCTCTGGGAAGGGTCCAAATCCATAACCACATCAAGGATGCCTCCATAATGTTCTCTGAATAGTGGTATATGGTCTGGAGTAATCAGGGCATGGACCTTCCTGATGCCAGCCAACTCAGGCTCAAAGAAATGGTAGGAGATGTTGCTCTTCTTGGGTGCCATGCCTGCTGATGAAGAGCTGAGACAGATACTGATGATGATGACTGATACTAGGAGATGAACCACTGATAGGCTGATACTGGTGATGCAGATGACTGAAGCAAGGTAGCTGATGAAGGTAGCTGAAGCAGGTAGCTAGTGAACAAAGGGCCTATGCAGATGAAGGGGTCAAAACCAAGCCAAATGTAATATGGATACCCTGAAAAACAAATAAACACATGTTAAATGATGCAATGATGATGTATGAAAATGATATGCAAAGGGTTTGTGATCAAGCTGGATCTGATTACTGCCTTGGTATAAGTCCATATATGTTCAAGAAATCCAGATGGAGGTTCATAAATCCAGTAACCAAGGTGGGGGACTCAAATAAATAGTCACATGTCCAGGGTTAAAATCACAAGAACTGTCCCAAAATGAAGTACTCTTAGTCAAAGCAAAGTAACAGGGTATGCTGAGGTCAAGGGTACCTGCAAACCTGTAAACAACCCAACCCCCTCACAGGTGGTGTTCTAAAACAAGGATCCTCAGACTTGGATCAGTTATGAGAAGTGTAAACACTTCCAACCTGGAGGTACAGTGTTTAAAATAACCATAAAAGATCCTCCTCTAATTCACCTCAGTTTCTGAAGGTCAATACTAAAGGTCATCCAGACTTAGCAGGCTTCCCAGATAGCCCTAGCACTACAGGAAATCTGTAGCACAGAGTTCTCAAGAAGAAACCCATTTCTGAACCGTGTTTCATATTCCCGCACCAGACCGAAATGGAATGGGAAAGAACATGAACCACTCTAGCCTAGGTGTCACTCAGGTCCCAGGTATAGGACCTTAAACTCTCAATAGAACACCCACCCACCAAAGCAACAAAACCAGATCCAGCCAGAACAGTATGACAGTATGATGTGTATAAAGCTGTAAAGAAAGCAGTAAACAAACTGTACATAAAGCAATAAATAAAACAAATATACAAACACAAATAGCACATAACACCCCAGTAAACACAAATCAAACAAGCGCTAGGAGGAACCCACAAAAAGAACCAGAAGCCCTGGTTACAGCATAAGGCTTCCCCAGCAGAGTCGCCAAGCTGTCGCTCCCAATAAATGAGAATGGCTCAAATAAGGTACAGACGTGAACGGTCGGCGAAAGGATGAAATGTGAGAACACACAGGCGTGAACTCACAGGAAAAGAAAAGAGTCGCCAGCTAGGCATTTTTATCCCGGAGGAAAGGTAATGCTGCATAGACCTAGAAAGATATGGATAAGACGGTTGCGAACCAGAGAGACTGAGAAAGGGGGTTGGTTACAACCTGGGAAGGTATTAGCACCCAGATTGTCCGTCGTACTCGACGGGATCCACGCTTAAAAGATTTGTGTTTTAAAGGGGTAGTGTCAGTGCAATTTGTGTACAAAAGAGCTGGAAAAGGATGTACAGGTGTCAGTGTAAAAGAAATGTGAAGTGAGATATGTACAGTGTCACTGTAAGAAAGGGAATAAGATGCTCAAGATCATGAGGCTAAAAGAATGATGATGGAAAGAGGGGGGATATACAGAGACTTTTGTTTGATAACTATTAAGTTATGCCTACGTATCCTCTCGTGCAATGAGGAAGTCAGAACACCGTAGTTCGACCCAAAGAGACTGAAAGATGAATTGACTTGTGAACTGCTTACTTGTCTATGCTCAAGTGTATGACCTGTCTGGCTCAGGTGCAAACTGTCTTGCATTAGACGGAAGAAGCAAGTTCTCGGTTGTGAGTGAATGAGATGAGAAAAGAATCCCGGAGGAGACGGTTATTGTTTGTTTTTGTGTTTTCAGTCTTTTATTGCTTTTGGAGATTTGTCATAAGTTGATGAGCTTAAGCCTATACCAATGGGTTAGTAAACTCATCACATCCTCCCTCTGATTAGGGGTAATGAGGATACCTTAAGTGTGAAGTCAGCATCTCACACTTAATCACCATGATGTAAGATTAAGATCATTAACCTACTTGTGATTAGTTAGATATTTTTGTTGTTTTTGTTTAGTGTTAAGTAATGAGTTTAAGCCATAATCAGGGATTAAACAGACTCATTACACCATCCTAATAGAAGGATAATAGGTGAGAATGTTTAAGCTGAGGAAAGCTCCTCAACTTAATCCATGATTAGGGATTAACTTCATGACAAAACAAAGCCTTTATTAAATGGATTTTAGTTAATAATAAGATGAAGAAGTGAGTTTTATGGTTTGTAAGACAACTTGAGGGGGACTTGTCCATTAACACTAGGGTTAGTCCTTCTTAACCAATTAAGGAAGAATTAGAACCCTAATGCAAGGCCCAAGTTACAAGCTTGATGTCTTGATGATTATTAAGTGAATTGATTAAAGGAGTTAAACAGATTAAGGGTTTAACACTTAGGATTAAAGTTATACACTCCATCCTAATAGAAGGATGCAGGCATAAGCTTAATCACAAAGCCTTAAAGCCTTTAGGGTTTAGTCCCTGATTATGAGATGAGAAGAGGAGACTCAAAGAGACACAAAGGTAAAAGCTAAGTGGGGGACTAATCAAACCCTAATTGTTATCATGCTTGGTCATTCCTAGGGTTTGTGAGGTTTAAGAAAGAAATCTTCAAGGAACCACCAAGGAGAGAAGCAGATGAAAGGAGGAAGAAGCAGAGAGAAGCAAAACAACTTGCTTCACTTAAGAAGACAAGTTGCTTGAAGTAAGAAGGTAAGATGAACAAGAATGAGCAAGCTCAATCCAATACACATACAAAATGCAGCAAAGGAAGTATGAAGGAGATGAAAAGAGAATGTGAGAAGTGAAGGCAAATTCACTTCTCAAACAACTTACCACCTGAAATGTTAGCAAAAGAAATGAAATGCAATGCAAAATGAGATGCAATGTCATGATGCAAAGCAAAACCAAAAGCATAAGTATGATGTTAATGATGCTAAGAGATGATGCAAACATGAGGCAAGGCATTAGAATGATCATACAAACATATGGATGCAAGAGAAGCATGCTTTGAACCATGAATGTTCATGAAAAGTTATGGAATGCAAAAGACATATAACATGGCAAATGCAAGATGCAATGATCAAACATGATTATAATATGTCCTAAGATGTGTTATGAATCAAATGGATGCACAAAATGTCATGGCAAGTCATGGTATGCAAGCAAATGGAAGATGGATGCAAAGGAAGGCATAAATTAGGGTTATATGCAACATACAAAGCAAAAATCCAAAACCAGAAGCAAATGACATGATAAAAATTTGAAAATGCAATCAAAATGAACCCTAAACCTATACAAACTCACTGCCCAAAGGAGGGGATCCAACTATTAACCTAGTGAGAGTTATGAATTTCCTAAGATTGCTAGGGTTTTAAGGTACCTTGTCAAGAAAAATGCAAAACAAATTGAAAATGCAAGATCATTTCAAGCCAATTTTATCCTATAAACTACATGTTATGCAAGACATAATGCAAAAAGAATCAAAGTCCAACTCTTAAAGACTAGGCAGAAATGAATTTTCAAAGATTGGATCAAAATAATGCCTTGAAATGAAATTAATTCCATGAAAAATTGTCAAAAGACATCAAGATCAAAAAAGAAATTTGGTTTGAGGGTTGGACAATGTTTCTAAATGATTTTAAATGTTTCATGAATTTTTTTGTGATTTTTAAATACCTAAAAGTATTTTTAATTAATTAATTCTCATTAATTAATTAAAAATAATCTTTTAAATGATTTAAAAATATTTTTTAATGCAAAAAATAAAAATAAAAATGTTTTTGGTTTCTGAAAATTAATAAAAAGTTGTATAAAAATTTTCAGAATTTTTCAAAATGTTTTGCTATTTTAAATAAAATGCACAAATTAAATAAGAAAAATGTGAAATAAAAATTAATAAAATGAAAAGTATGAGCAATGGATGGATCAGATGCGTTCTGGGCAAGGGAAGTTTGACTTGGCGCCACATCCAATGGCCCAAGTTCAAACCTGGTTAAATCAGGTTTATGAATTAATTAATTTGGATTAATTAAGTTAATGAGGATTAGGGTTTCTGAGGACACATCCTAGCCATTCAAACACGCGCCAGTCAGCCTGGGTCAACTCATCTAACGCACCAAATTCAAACCTCACTTAATGACACAGATTAGGGCTAATGGTTCTCAGGTGGCCGGAGAAGACTTTCGGTCGTCTTCTCCGGCGAACCAAAACCCTAGATTTTGCTATAGGTCACCAAACATGAAATCTCTTCCACAGAAATGATCTTCCTCCCAATCTAAACCTAACCCCTCTTTCAAAAATCATTTATTTTCATTGACAAGCTTGAATCGAAGACAAATATGAAACACGGGCAAATTTTCAGAGAGACATGAAATGGTCATCCCTTACTTATTTTCAAAACTAAATACATCCAGATGATCAGTGCAACATGTAGATTCTTTTTGTAACAAGAAAATGAAGTTCTGGAAAATTTGTTCTTGAGCTATACCTGAGATGGAACCTTCTGGTTCTGGGCTTTCTGCGTTGTTTCTTGGTGCAAACTCACTCCTCTTGAGCTCCTAATGAAGTCTTGATACTTGGAAGAAGTTTGTGATGGCTGGTTTGAGAGATGGCAGAAGTTCTGTTCAAGGGAAGGTGGTGATCGTGTTTTTGATTCAGGGAGTTTCAGGCTATGGTGATGGGTGCTTTTTGATCAGTGAAGCATGCTGAGTTGGTTTGTGAAGTTGGTTTGTGTGTTTGCAGCTTGTAGAGAGTGTTTCGAATGCTTTTGCAAATGGAAGAGATTTTGATAACTATGGCTTGTGGTAAGTTTCAGCTTGGAATGAATGGTGTGTTATGCTGGCTTTGGTCCATGTATCAAAAGGGGATAGGTCAGAAAGTTGTTGGTGGCCTATGGTGATTGGTATGGGTCTTTGGCCAAAATGTCAACTTGATGTGTACTTGAGGTATGGGCTATGGTACAACTTGATTTTTGGCTTGCTTTGGCTCAGCTTGAATCAAGGAATGCTATGAAAAAGGTTTAGAGGCAATGCAGCAAGTGATTTGTAACTTGTGATGAGTTTTGCAAGTTGGTTCAAATTTGGTTCCTTTGAGATTTCTTGAGTTTCAAGGCATCAAAGTGCAAAGTTCTTTGGCCCATTCTGAATTTTAGGGGTCATATGATCATGTTGTGAAGAAATGGTACACATTTGAGGCCTTTAGAACACTTGAACAAACCATTTTGCAAAATGTCTCTTTGGTAGAAAACTTCAAATTTTGTGATTTTAGCCAACTTTGACAAGCCATAACTTTTGATCCAAAATGAATTAGGTCATGTTCTTGTACTTTTTGAAAGGGGAATGATCCATTCTACAACTTTCATGACCAAAGTTTTTTCATTTGAAGCTTTTTTGAATCAAAAAGCAAGGGTTGAAAAAGTTTCCCAAAATGGCAATTTCATTAAAAAGTCAACTTTCCCAAAAAGTCAACTTTGCAAATGACTTGAAATTATTCAATTTTGTGAACTTCTAACATCTTCCATGATCAAATAAAGATTATACACAATCAAAATGATGAATAACACCCTTTGGTTGGGTCATTGGGGGCCTCAGATGCCCTGATTTTACACTGACTTGCCTAGAAAGTCAACCCTTGATCAGATGACTTCCCCATTGAATTTCTTCATGAAAATTGATATGCATGCTCCTTATACCACATATAGACCAATAGAAACAAGAATGACCAAAAAAATTTTGAGTTATGGCCTCTGAAACCAAAACCCTAATTCTAGGTCATCTGTGCAGTCAAACCTGGCTCTGCTTCCATGTCATTCTCAGTTCTTGTGATTCTTTGACATTCTTGACTTTGAGAGGATATAATATGATGCTTGAACATACATGGACCCCTTTGAAGTGATTGATGACCTTTGGAGTGGCTCAAGAAGCTCTTGGATTGCTCAGATCACAAACCCTAGGTGCAGATGACTTTGAACCAATGCAATGACTCAAAATGTGGTATGAGATGTTATGATTATATCTATGCACATGAGAAAGATCACAAGCCATGGTGTGAATGGGTGAGGGCAAATTTGGGGTGTTTACACCTGTAATCAAGAATTCACTATAAATATTCAACACAAGTGTTCAAGACAAAATATGAAAAATTATGAACTTATGAACACTTTTGAAAGATGAAGATAACTTGAATAAAGTGAATTTGATTGTATGAAAATATTTGAAATTTTTCTAGGAGGTTGTTTTTGAATTTGAAAATGTTAGAATTTATAATAGATGAAACACCTATTCAAAAAGGTATGAAAATTTGAAAACAAATTCTTTTGAAAAGGTATAAAATCTTATGAAAGAAAATCATGAAGAGGTGTAACTTTAACAAAATATTTGAATTTAAAAAGAAACAATTTTTCAAACTTTCTTCAGTGTTAACCGGTTAACCAAATAGGTTAATCGGTTAACGCCTATGAACGTTACCACAGAATTTGAAAATTTCTGGCGTTAACCGGTTAACCCATATGGTTAACCGGTTAACACTATTAAAATTCAGAAAAATATTTCTGTTAAAAGTGTTAAACCAGTTCCAATTTCATTTTCAAAAACTATGCACATGCAATACAATTATGAAGATTATGTTGAACACTTTTATATCATATTTAAGAGTTAATTATTGATATACCTAATCCTTGAGACAAGTCTTGAAAGTGTAGCACAAAATCTTGAATGATCGGAAACATTCCATTGATGATGCATAGCCATGGTCTTGATCGTTTGTTGTCATCTCGACTTTTTGCAATCTGGAATGAGCTTGAATGATGTTGACGTCATCAAAACAAAGAACTTGAAGTATGCTTCTACAGCATAACCCTAATTCCAAAGTCCTGAAACTTTAAGAGTTTAGTCTCTGATTATTGAGATGAGAAGAGAGACTCAAGGAGACTCAAAGGTAAAAGACTAAGAGGAACTATATAAAACCCTAAACGTTATTATGCTTGGATATCCTATGGTTTGTGAGGCTTAAGAGAAAGGATCTTCAAGACCACCAATGGAAGGAGCAGATGATAGGAGAGAGAAGAAGAAGAAGAAGTTACTTACTTCTTGAAGAAGATAAGTAACTTAAAAGAAAGAAAATAAGAAGGATGGAACATAAGTGAATTGGATTAACTTCAAAGACAAATAAATTATGAAAATGAAGAGATGAGAAGAGATGGAATGTGAAGGAAAATCCACATTCCAAACAACTTACCATAAGCCCCTGAAATGTTAGTATGGATGCATAAGGAATGAAATGAAAAGAAATAAGACAAATTAAAGTGAAAATACCAAAGTCATAAGTGAATATGCAATGTAAATGGCATATGAGATGATTCAAAGTCATACAAGATGCATATGAATGATCATACAAAGATGATATGCAAAGGAAGCATGTTAGAAGCATGAAAACACATGGATGTTCATGAAATGTAATGGATGCAAAGCATAGCAAATGAATGAAGAAATGATCAAGAAATGTTTAAGCATGTCTTAATATTTCTAAGATGTCATACAAATTCTTGGAGTGTCATGGCTAGTTCATATGATGATGATATGCAAAGATGAATGCAAAGGAAGATGCAAAATTAGGGTTTTAAAGCAACATGAGATGCATATGATCAAAACAGAAGCAAACACCATGATAAAAAATTGAAGTCAAGCTCAAACAAACCCTGATCCCATATAAGATCACCATCCAAAGGAGAAGGCCAGAAGCTTAACCTAGTGGAAGTTATGAATTTCCTAAGTTACCTAGGGTTTTTGGGTGCTTCTAAAGGGAAAATGTAAATCAAAATGAAATTGAAAGATAAAATCATTAGATAAATAACCTAGAAACTATATGCAATATTTAAAACAATTCAAAAAGAATCAAGTTCAAACTCATCATGGTTAGGCAGAAATAAAATTTTCAAGTTAGGGTTAGAAAATGTGATTTTTTAAGAACCCTAATTCAAAGAAAATTGTGGAATTATGATCAAACCTAAAAATAAATTTGTATGGTGAGTTTGAAAATGTTTCTAAATGTTTAAGGATGCTTCATGATTTTTTTGGTGATTTTTAGAAACCTAACTGCATTTTTAATTAATTAAATCCATTAGTTAATTAAAAAATAAAATTTAAATATTTTAAAAATATTTTTTAATTCAAAAAATAAAATAAAAATTTTTTTCAGATAAAGAAAAATATTTAAATCAAAAATGCAAGAAATGATATTTTTTTATGAGTTTTGCTATTTTAAATAAAATGAGAAAGAAAATGCAATAAAAAAGGAAATAAAATGAATTTAAATAGAAGGTGTGCTGATCCAAGGCTCCAGATTCAAACTTGGGTGGAGGGAATTGACTACGCGCATTATTGGATGGATGAGATTCATTCTGGCATTTTTACTAATTAAACCTAATTAATTAATTTAATTAAAGGATTAAAGTTAAGTGGATGCATCTTGGCCCTCCAAAAGCGTGATAAGCTTAGATCCAAGGGCCACCATTCAAACTGATCCCTAAACCCTAATTAGAACCCTAATGACTTTCAGGTGACCGGAGCAAGCTCCGATCATCTTCTCCGGAAACAACAAAACCCTATCTCTCTCCCCAGGCCATGAAAACTTCCCAAAAACTCCAGAATCAACTCCCAAACATCAAACATCAAGAATCCATAAACAAAAATAACTTATTTTGCATCAAAAGAGAGAATCAAGCAAGAACATGTTTCACGGGCAAAGTTTTAGAAGTTAAATACACACTCATTTCTCAATTATTTTCAAAAGTAAAGACATCATCATGATCAGGGAAGCATGTAGAATCACTTAGGAACTTAAAAGAAAGCTTCTGGAGAAAAGGTTCTTGATGATTATCTGAGATGGAGCTTTCTGATTCTGAGCTTTCTAGACCTCTCCTTGGTGCAAATCGACTCCAATGGACCCCCTGAGGATGTTGTGATGCTTAGAACAAGCTTATGGTGGTTGGTTTTAGTGTTTCAGTTCTGAGTATGCAGAAATCATGTTCTTGTTTGAGAGGCTTTTAGGTCATTATGAGGGTTGCTTTGTGATCCTGAGGATGTGTATGATTGAATGGTGTAAAGAGTTTTGAGGTTTGTGGCATGTGTTGAGGGAATCGAAGAGATGAATATTTTTGGGGATTTTGGTGATTCAGACTTATGGGAGCATTCAGGCCAATGTGTGTTATGGAATGAGCTCCTTAGGGTTTGCATAAGAGGTCTTGATTGGTCAGAAGGTTGGTGGTGGCATAGTGTGATTGGTATGGGCTAGTTGCAAAAATGTCAACAACTTTGTACTTCAAGCATGGGCCATGGAAAATCTGGCTTTTGGGGTGTCTTGGCTTCAGCTTGGTTCAAGGATGGACTTAGGATCATGATTATGCAGCTGGCACAAGTGGATGAAGAGTTTCAAGAGTTTTTGCAAAGTTATGCATTTTGGCCATTTTGAGATTTCTTAAGAATCAAGTCATCAAAATCATGCAATCTTGGGCCAATTTTGATGTTTTGAAATTTCCTTGACATGTTATGGTGCATAGAAGTTGATTAGAGGTCATGAAATAGGTTGGCAAGTGAAATTGCAAAATTCCCTCTTTGGCATGATCTTGAAAATTATAGGATTTTTGCCAACTTTGAAAGGCCATATCTTGAGTTCTAGGATGAATCAAGACATGTTCTTGTACTTTTTGAAAATGGGAAGACATAATCTACAACTTTCATGCCCAAGAATTTTTCATTTGAAGCATTTTTGGTCATGAAAGAATAGGTTGAATATCTTTCCCAAAATGGAAAGTTTCCATTACAAGTCATTTCCAAAAATAGCAAGTTTGCATTTGGCTTGAAATTATTCAACTTTGTGAACTTCCAACCACTTATAAGATCAAATAAAGATCATAGGGACTCAAAATGATGAATGTGAGCCTTTGGTACCCTTGATGGAGGCCTCAGATGCCCTGATTTTGACATTGCTTGCTCAAGAAGTTACCCAATGATCAGATGACTTCCATAGTGAATTTCTTCATCAAATTTGGTACACATGATCCTTATAACATATTAAGACCATTAGAAACAAGAATGACCAAAAAAATTGGGATTAAGGCCTCTGAAACCAAAACCCTAATTTTAGGTCATCCGTGCAGGAAATATTTAGTCTGCCTCTATGCTTTTGCCATGCTTTGTGATCCCTTGACTTTTATGAACTTTGGGAGGCATATTATGATCATGTAACACACATGGACCCTCTTGGTGAGTTTCAAGACCATTGGGATGGCTCAGATCACTTCTTGGATTACTCAGATCACAAACCCTAGATGCAAATGAAATGGACTATGCAGATGAAACAAACATGCAATATGAGATGGTATGCCTATGCTAATGCACAAATGAAAGATCACAAGCCATGGTGTTAGAATAAGTGAGGGAAAATTTGGGGTTTTTACACTCTCCAATCTGAGATTTCAACTCAGTCAATTCTGACGCAGACATCCTGTACGGTGCCATAGAAATAGGCCTTGTACCAGGAATAAGGTCAATGGTGAACTCAACTTCTCTCATCGGAGGTAATTCCGTAATATTATCAGGAAACACTTCCGAAAACTCATTCACAACTGGCAGGTTACTAACTGATACCTTACGGTCCATAGATAACGATGTGAACAATGCAAACATCTTTACCTTATCTTCTAACAAAGTCCTCAACTCTTTAGTAGATAAGGAATTAGCCCATGCTTCTTCTTCAAAAGTAAAAAAACAACAACTTCTTCTTATAGTAGTCAATATAAACTCGGTTGAACTCCAACCATTTCATTCCTAAAATAACATCCAAATTTCCAAGCGGTAAACAAATCAAATCCACATAGAAATCTCTATCAAAAATAGTGAGCGGACACTTCAAACATACCAAAGATTTAACCATAGAACCAATAGACGGAGTTTCAATTGTCATCCTCTACTCTATAGTAGAAGGTATAATTCCTAACCTCCTCACACAATCAATAGAAATAAAAGAGTGTGTTGCACCCATATCAATAATAGCAATTAAAGGAGTACTATTAATAAATCAAGTACCTTTGATGGAACACTCCTCATTAGTGGACTGGGCTCCCACTAAAGCAAATACTTTACCACTGGCTCCTTGAGTCTTCTTTGGTTTATAACAAGTCATACTAATATGACCATATTCATCACAATTAAAACAAGTAGGCATAGTAGCCATGCACTCAGCTACCACATGACCTGTCCTCCCACACTTGAAGTACTTCTTGACTTCATTTTGGCGAGTATTAGCACGATGACCCGTGCTTCCACATCTGAAACACTTCACAGAATTGGGATTTACCCCTCCCCCACTCAGATTCTTGTCAATAGTAGACTTTTGTTTACCTTTATCAGTCGGAGCACTATAAGGAGTACCCCAAAACCTCTGCTTACCATTCTTGTCATTCACAGCTTTCCAGTGAGCAATCCGAGCTCTGTTATCATTATCATAAATCCTGCTCCTACTCACCAGCTTTGGATAGTTCATGATCTTTTGGAAAGCAATGCCCTGTTTGATCTCAGGATGCAACCCATTCTCAAATTTCAAACACTTAGAAGTCATAGCGTATTTGGTGTTATAGTGTGCATAATACTGCACCAGCTCTTCAAATTTCGCAGCATACTCAGCCATGGTCATATTACCTTGCTTAAGTTATAGAAACTCAACCTCTTTGGCACTGAGAATGTCTTATGGAAAGTACATCTCCAGAAACTCACCTCGAAACACAACCCAAGTAACATCAGTACCTGCAGCTTCCAACCTTTGGCGACTGTTGTCCCACCATGCCTCAGCTTCTCCTTCAAGCATGTGAGTACCAAACCTCACCTTCTGATCGTCATTTCACCCCATGGTCCTAAATATATTCTTAATAGTCTTCAACCATTTCTGTGCAGCCTCAGAATCTAAAATACCTCCTTCATACGTAGGCGGCTTGTTACTTCTGAACTGATCCATATCATGAAATTCAACATCCCCAACAGCTGGACCAATGTCTCAACAACTTGTGTCAGGGTTTGCATAGCAGCAACAACTGCAACATCATTCCAACCTGCCATACTAATACAACAACCACCAACACCTCAAGTTAGAACACAACAACAACTCATATTCTAAGGACTGACTCGACAACAACATCTGGTCGAATGGACAGGCCTGCTCTGATACCAATTGTAACACCCCACTTTCCCAAATAGTTAAAATAACATATTAATAAAAATATCAAAGTTTTCAAAGTGGAATGCCTCATTATTTTCAACAACAATTACCAAAATAAGTTCTTTATTAAAAACAGCGGAAACAACAATTTAATTCAACTTGGGCAATAAGCCAATCTCAACAAAATATCCTCAATACCTGGATTATCTGTACTTCTAAGGAAGCACATAAGCAACAACAACAATAACAACAATAACAACAAAGGGGTGAGAAACAAATTCAAACATAAACGGTGCATATAACATCTTCAAGGTAGTTTCTCACACATAACCACAAGTACGACAAATACACCAATAATCAAACAACAACAGATACACCAATAAACACGCAATAGCAATGCAATAATAGTTATACAATGTGACTCAACATGACACAATGCATGTGGTACAAAGTTTTTTTCATTCAATCGAAGACGATAATCACATACTCCCATCCAACAATGATTATCCCATCATTATCCATAACGGAGTACGGATGATCGTATTCACCCATCTGGCACGATCATCCCAACAATAATACAACAATGTATGCATGAATATGAATAAGCATACAACATGTATAATTCACCATATTATACATCTAAATGATCCATCCGATCAATTCACAACAATTATTTCCACGAAAATCACCAATAATAACCTCACGCGACTTAACCGATTACTCGCCTAATTAAATCTACCTAAATTCCATCATTATTTTATTTATCGGTGTTAAACCTTGATTAACTATGTATTTAGGTCTAACTCAATACTTCATACCAAAATAATCGGCCACGCAAGCGAAATTGGGACAGAAATCGCAAAAATCACATTTTTCCTCACCTCCACTGGTGTTACGCGTAATGCCTGGAGTGTTACGCGTAATGCCCAGAGTGTTACTCGTAATGTGCGTAACAAGTATAGTGTTACGTGTATTGTCAAGATTGTTACGCATAATGCCCAGAGTGTTACTCGTAATGCCCAGATCTGTTACTAAAAACTGCTTTCCCCCACCAGTCCAGATTTTGCTACGTTTCATATTTTTCCACTCCAATTCATGCCTAAACTTGTTTCTACATCAATTTTACACTACTAATCTTATTCTTCTTTTACTTATCATTTTTAAATCTAGTTTATCATTCGTTTTAGATCTAAAGTTCGTATAGTTCATCAAAAACAACACCTACATAAATTTGCATCATCCAGAACAACAACAAAAACAACAACAAAGATATTTCATCATAATTTCATCAAATTTATATCATCCTATTCATAGATTCGCAACAAACATCAAATATTCACAAATTATTCACAGACGTCATAAAATTCCTACGAGAGAAGGGAACTCTCACTACCCATCATGTTAAACCACCTGAATTTAAATCCATTCTCCCCCCTTACCTCGAATTGAGACAAAATCCTGCGAATTTCTTCAAGAATTGGATGCCCTAGGTTGATTTCCTCTTCCTAGCCTCTTGTTTCTTTCACAACTTTTTACGATTAATTGTTTACTAATCTCTATTTTGACTAATTCACCTTTAACCCTCACTTAACATTTTACTAAATTGTCCCTTATTCCAAATAATAATAATATTAATTTTAATTACTAATATTACTAATATTGTTTTATGAAGATAATTATAATTATAATAATAAAATAGTTAATTAAATGGTCTTATCATTATTATCTGCACACTCGATATTACTAAGTGCACCCGATTCTACTCGTCCCACTAGTACACAACAACAAAACGACAGATATATGCCTTAAACAAGGCCAACACAACATCAAAAATACTCGACGATTAAATATTAAAAATGGGGTGTTACACCTAGCGTCGTACAAAAAGACAGTGTTCCAAGTCCACCGTCATTGTGGCAAGCCAATAGTCTTCTGGCGTCGTTCAAAAGACAGTTGTCTGTGTTTATTGATTACTTTTCCCCACACCAGAGTTCTCCAAGCAGAGTTTTCTTTGGTTGGGTTTATATCCCTTTTCTTCTTCTCCATCAGAGTGCAAATTTTAGGGTTTGTTTTGGTATTCAATCACAGTTTATCTTGATCATCTCATAGCCAACGCTCTCATCCTTTTCAGATTAACAGATGATTGAAAAGGGGCAACTGTAACACTCCAAAAATGTCCCTCTCATTTCAAAGCATTTAGTATATCATTTGCATACATAGCATTACATTCATTAGCATAGAAAGATGAAGCATAACATTAATAGCTTAAAGCATAAGGCATGTAGTCAATGACTTACAATGGTGTGATCATCCAAATCCAAAGACAAGGGTCAAGTGTCTCTCAACAAGACTCAAAGGTCTCTTATATCTTGCATAAGTTCAAATGATGTTTCAAGTCCCTGGAAGAGGGAAATTCATCAGGAATTTAGCTCAAAGCTTTATCTCCTACACAAGGAACCCAAACTAGGGTTTTGGTGGCAAGAGGCCTCTTGAGGATTTTTTGGTTCTAACTTGCGTTCATGGTCTTATATATGTTCTCAAGTTTCTATGGATTAATTTTGGTGCATTAGTTCCTTGAGGAAGGTTTTCAGGTAAATAGTTACTTGTGGTCTAAGCAAAAGTCAATTGTGCAAGAAGAAAAGTAAAATGTGACTTTTTGAGGTCTAATTCATGATTTTCAAGGTCTCGTACCTTCATATGGTCTTAAAATGTCAATATTTAAATCATTCATCAAGAATCAAGAATTAGGTCAAAAGTTACTAAATTTGGAAATGAGCTATAATTTGGAATTTTCATTTTTGGAAACTTTTCAAGCCACTTTCAACTTGACTTTTCCTCACGAAAAATGCTTCAAATAAAATTTTTCCAAACATCAAAGTAGACAATATTTCTCTACCCTTTCCAAAAGTACTAGATCACTTCCATAGCATGTGTGAATCTCAAGTTATGATCAAAAGACCACAAGGTGTGCTTTAGGGTTTTCATTGAAGCCAAATTCTTCCACTTTTGCAAAAAGCCTTCTACAAGACTTGTATTGATTCTAACTTGCCAATTAAGTCTATATACTTCAAATACACTTCATTTAAAGCAAGGTTGGTCTTTGATTCATCCAATTTCATGGCTTGTGTCTCACAAAATTTTCAAAATGCAAAATTTCAAAAGGATTCAAAACTTGCAAACCAAGTAACCACAAGTCACAAAATTAATCCAAGGCAGATCAGCATCATGAGGGAAGGAAATGCATGTGCACAAGCAGCTCTATGCATGTATGGGTTATCAGATACACTTCAACATGAAAAAATGCAATTTCATAAAAATTTGATTGACCCCATTTCCATTGGGTCTCTAACTATGGTTAGGCCCAAAATTGATCACATATAAGCTCCATTTATCTCTTGTTAAGGGAGAGGTTCAACCATTGTTTAGATTGCACCTAATTTGCACAAAAAAATCATTTCTTTGATTCTCTTTCATTTCAAGTTCTTTTTGAAATGTTATTTTACATTATGGATCCTGAAGTTCCATAGAACAAGAAGCAACCATTGGTTTGAGCTCATTGCAAGGATTTCATTGGATTCGAATTTGAGAGCCTCTTCATCAAAACTCAATATTTAGACCAGATTCAAGCTCTAATTGCATTTATTTTGAAATTAGAGGATTCAAGAACTTGATCTTCAACTTCCAGATGGATTTCTAGGAGTAGTTTTAGTTCTGCAAAAGCTCGGGTTAATGCAATTTAAATGCTCTTAGATCTTGTTTCTTTGATGTGCATTAGATTCCTTGAGTGTTGTTGAGCATGTTAATGTGTTTAGAATCAAATTTGGATGTATATCATGTGTGTAATCTGTGTTTGAAGTTTTCAAATCCAAAATGTTTGGCTTCGATTTAATCAATTGGTGCATTGTATGTTGTTTTTGATGTGATATTTGTGATCAGGAAGTAATTTAGATTCGATTTATTTATTTGTTTTAGATTTTAGGAGATTTCTTATTGAAGTTCCACCAGAAGGGACGAATGGAGCTAGGGCTCTAGCATCTGTGTATTTTTCAGGTCACCGGAAGGTGAAGGTAGAAGATGATATTTTAGCCATTGGATTGTTTGATCTAATGGTTCTCTTATTGCCAGCACATTAAAAATGTGTGTGGCCTCTCACGTGCATCTGGTGTTCATTTTTCTTTAGTTTGACTTGTTTGCGCGCGTGTCTTTGTGTGTTATTGTGTGTATTCAATCTGAGCCATTGATCTGGTAGACTTGTTGATTTGTTGACTGATTACCATGCGTATGATTAATCTGATGGATACGTTTAGGTCAATTGTATTGACTAACTGACTTTTATAATGTGTTGAATGCGCCTTTGAGTGGACCTGGACCTTGATTTCTACCACCACCCCCTGTTTGAGCCCATTATAGTTGTTAAACGCATTATTTGCTAATGCCATACCCCCTGGCTCATTTCTTGTCATTTTCATTTTATTTTTCATATGTTTTGCATTTCATTTTTTTAAAATCATCAAAAATCATTTTTAAATTCTACAAAAAATCATGAACATTTTTAATGCATTAAAATAATTTTGTGCATTTTTTATTTCTGAATTTTTGCATTTTTCATATTATTTTATTTATTTTCTTTTATTTATTTTTCAAATGGATCCTGTTTTCATACCTTAACATCAAGAATTAATTTCTCATAGCATATTAAACATTTTCAAAGCATTCTTTTTGATTCATTCATTAACATTCTAAAACTCACAAAAACATTTTTGTTTCATTTTAAAAACTTTTTCATATTGCATTTTAGTCCCTCCTCTTTGCATGTTTGCTTTTGGTTCTTACTTGACCTTTGCCTAATTGTTTGAGGCACTGGAACTTTGAATTTTTGTTTGAGCTTTTAACATATGATTGATCTGTGTATTAGGTCACTTGAGCTCTGATTTCACAATTATTCAATGTCCTTTTATATATGTTTGATTGCTTGTGCTTGAAGGAACTTTGCATAATCACAATTTGCCATCCCTTAACCCTAATTGCTTGAAGGCATTTATGCCACCATTTGAGGTCTCTTGTATGAGTTTGTGTGTTATGTTTAGACTCTTAGAGGTATTGTTTGATCATTGGTGAGTACATTTGGTATGTGTTGACCTTGTATTTTGTATGATGCATCTTATGTGAGATTTTGACCTAATTTTTCCCATGTATTCATCATATGCTTCTTATGTCTACTTGTGTGCTTCTGACATGTCCATACCATCATCCCTTTTGAATTGCATCGTTAATATGCTACTGAATTCATACCCAAGCATCCATACTTGTATGACATTTTTCATCTTTTGCATTCCATTTCATGTAAGAAGCATACTTTGTCGAATGTGACATTCTTTTGCATCTTTGCTATGTTGTTTGGACTAGTTTGATATGTGATTTTGCCATGATCATTTGTGCATCTTTGACATGTCATATTATGCATGTGCTTCTGAATTTGATAATCTCATGTCATCCATGCCTCTTTGACTTTCATCTTCACGTTACTTGTTTCTTCTAACTTTAATGTGTGTTTGACTCTCTCTCCTCATCTCTCATTCTACCATGAATTAATTCATGCATTTTGGTATGTTCATTTAGGATAAAATTAGGCATTTAAATATGATGTTTGAATTCTGACTTTGAAGTTTATCTTGTGTCTTCAACCATGTTTGTCCACCTTTTATTTCTTACATCTTATTTTGCAACTTATTTGAACTTTTTCATCTCTTTTGTGCTTATTTGAATTTTGTTGGATCTTGTTTGAGTTCTTTGAGCTTTTAAATTTTGGTTATTTGTGAATTATGACTTGTAAGTTTTTGGTACCTTTCAATCCATTCCTTTTGTTCCCTATGTTTGATTGGTTTAGATTTCTTTTCTTATGAAAGTTTATGCTTCATTTGCAAACCATTGCAGGGGCTTTGGTAAGTTGAAGGCGTGTGGATGTGCTTCCATATTCCAGCATCTCCTTTCTCTTTTAATATTCATACTTATGTTTGTGCAAGCATTTAAGATGATTTGTATTTGCATAATTTCTTCTCATCCTCTTTATAAGCAACTTAACTTCCATCTTGGAAGTAAGTTTTCTTCTAATCCTTTCTCCTTTCTTCTTCCTTTTCTTTTCTTATTCTCTTCTTCCTTCTTTATTAGGTTAGAGATATTATGCCTCGATAACCTAGGATATCCAAGCATGATAAATTCATTAGGTTTAGTCTCCCTTTTACAATTTACCTTTGAAGATCCTTTATGTTCTTTCTCTCATCTCATCTCAAAACAACTTTAAAAGACTTAATAAAAGTTGAAGTGACTTCTTGTGTTATGGACTTATGCCATGGGTAGTTTGCATATATCACATTTTAGGGTATTTGAACTTGTCTAATATGATATACAAGTCTAAGATTGAAGTCATTTTCACAAAGAAGAACTTAAAAAACACTTTTTCACTTCCGAATACAAAAACACTTAATAGTACAATGGATTAGTGTGCTTGAGCCCTAATCCTTGGAATCAAGTCTTGGGGGTCTTATCCTTGCTTGAGTGTACTTCTTCTTCATTCCATCTTGGAGTGATGTAAGAATTACATACTCCATGGAAAGGGACTTGAATACATTTTCTTGTTCCAAATTCCAATAAAAAGTTTCTAAAAGCATTCAAATCAACAATAAGTGTCTTTCCTGCGGGAATTCTCTTCTCATATCCTTCATTCTAAACGAAAGACTATTTGTAAGACGGTAAACGCACTCGTTCCAGACGAGCCTACAACACCTGAGCATAGGCATAAGAAGTTCCGTAATAAAAATACAAACAAACAAATTCCTTCCCTAGTTAGGGTAACTATGTCGACTCTGGTTCATATTCCCGATGAGATACGTAGGCCTTGGGGTAGGGCCCATTCGAGCACTTTCTTTATTTTCCCTATATTTTTCCCATTCCTTTTCTTTCTCTTTCTAGTAGCAGTTCCAGTTCAGTAGGAGTTTATCCTCACCCTTTGAAACAGTGTTAGCAAGCGTGGATCCCGTTAGGTACGACGGAGATCTGGGGTGCTAATACCTTCCCATTTAGTAACCAACTCCCTTACCATTTCTCTTTGGTTCGCGAGACCCCGCTTTCTCCTTCTTTCGGGTTTGTGAAGCATTACCCTTTCTTCGGGATAAAAAAGTGGCTGGCGAATCTTCCTTTTCTGCGCCACTTTCACGTCTATACCAGGATGTAAATCTCAGGAGCGACAATAGGCTCCATAGGAGCATAGTTTAGTTTTTAGGGAAAATTTTCTTGTCTTCGACTCTTGTTGTGTATGTATTATTTGTGAAATCTTAGCACAGATTTATGACATCCATATCTTCAGCTTCAATTTGATATAAGGATCATACATTTTGGTTGACCTGGAACCTGACCGGAGAGTGGCCTGAGAAGACGGCCGGAGTCATCTCCGGCCGGTGACATTCATGTGAGCTCATAAACCCTAGGTCACTTCTCAATTAATATCGTAGCCATCAGATCCTTCATAATCCAATGCTTCTCATTGTAACAACGCATTAATGAACATGCACCCTTGCATGTGATCTCTTCTCATCCCTTAGTTGACTTTGACTCATTATGTGTGTGTGTGTGTGTGATAATGTTTATTGGCATATGTGTGTATTATCATCCATTAGATCCTCATACTAATATGATCATCACATGTTGACTCCATCTTATGGCTCTCAATGAGTCAATGTTTGACTAACATCCACCATAACTCTATAGGCTTCAGAGTGTATTTGGACATGAGCTCCCTCTTGCTAATTTCACCCCATGCATAAGAGCCCAATCATTTTTGAACTGAGTTTTTGCTATGTACGCGTCTCCTGGCTTATTTCATTTCTTTTTTTTCTCTTTTCATATCTGTTTGCTTTTTAATTTTTAAAAATGGTTTTGACTACCCAAAAATTCTATAAAAATTCATGAAGCACCTAAATACATTTAAATAATTTTTAGCATTTTTTATTTCTAATTTCTATTATTTGTTGTATTGTTTTCAGAATTTTCTTTGAATTTCTCTTCAAATTGTTTCCTTCTTGATACCTCAAATTCAAACATTTCTTTTACATAGCCCAAAAAACATTTTTCAACTCTTCTTTTTGCATTCATCCTTTAATATCCCAAACCTCATAAAAAAATTTCATATTTTTCAAATCATTTTTAATTGCATTTTGGTCCCCTACCTTTTGCATCTTTGTTTTTTGGTCCTTATGCAACTTTAACCAAGTGTTTGAGGTAGTTTGATTGTGAGCTTTTGACAAGTAAATAGCCTCTGACTTAGGTCATTTGAGGTACATTTTTACAATTTTTTAATATTTTTTTGTATGTGTTTGGTTGCTTAAGTTGGAAGGCACTTTTCATGATCTTTCTTTAACCCTAATTGCTTGAAGGCATTTATGCCATGGTGTGAGGTCCCTTGTAAGGATTTGATTGGGTTGTTTAGAGGTTTATAGGTCTCCTTTCATCACTTGTTGGTCCATTGCTATTTGTGTTTGTCTCTTACTTGGGTTTATCCATCATTGTTCAACTTTGACGTAATTCTTCTATGCTTTCTCCTACTATGCTTTTTATGCTTGTTTGTATGACTCTAACATGTTCATATCTTCATCTTATTTTCATTACACATCAAGTACGATACTGACTTCATGTATAAGCATTCATATTTGTATGTCATGTTGCATATTTTGTCATTCATATCAAGTATGAAGCATCATTTCCTTATGTGACTTTCTTTTGCATGTTTGGTGAATTGTTTGAACTTGTTTTCTATGTGCATTTGATATGCTTGTATGTGCATATTTAACATGTCTTCTTGATCATATGATACTGACCTTCATCATCTCATATCATCTTTTCTTATTTAACTTTCATCTTGACTTATGTTTTCTTCTTACCTGATACATGCTCACTTCTTCTTACTTCTTCTTCCTCTTAATCCTTCTATCACTTGAATACTTATTCCTATGCTTTGTATGCATATTCATAAGTATTATAGGACATTCATTAATTATGTATGATACTTACTTTGATCATACATTAAGCATTAACACATGTTCACCTTTCATAACCATTCATTCTTTCTACACTTACTTCACTTGGAACTTTCTTGGAGTTTAAGGCATAATTTGAGCTTAATTAACTTGTGTTTAGTTTCTTAGACTTAGTGAGCTAAGTTAGAGATTATCTACTAACTTTAGAAGTTATGTGACCCTTAGGTACCTTCATCCTTAGTCGTAGGCTCTATTTGAACCCTAGTTGCCCTTTATAGGATGTGTGAGGTTTAATTGTTTCTCTTATAGATGATTTCATATTCAATTGCTACTAACCTTTTGTGTAGGAGCTATGGTAAGTAATTCAGTATGTGGATGCTTATCCATACTCATGATTCTTCTCCCTTATATTTTAAAAGATTTCTCCTTTGTGATTGTGATAATCATCTTTATGCTTCTTTGACAAGCAATATATTTCCATCCATTTGAGTTCTTATCTCATCTTCAACCTATGAAGTGAGTTAGAACTTGTTCTTCTTCTCTTTTCTTATAGGTTTAGAGTTCTTCAAAACCTCATTAACCTTAGGCTCCCCATTGAATAATAACATAGGGTGAGTCTTAGTTTCCCTTAGAGTTTTCCCTTTCTCTCCACTTGAGTCTTCACTCTCTCATCTCAAAACAACTCAAAAACACCTAATAAAGGTTGAAGTGACTTCTTATGTCATAGGCTTATTACATGGGTAATTTATAACTATCCCATCTTGGGGTAATGTAAACTAGCATGATGTACAAGCCTTAGCATGAAGTCATTTTCACAAAGAAACCCTAAAAAGTACTTCTTCATCAATAACAACAAAACACTTAATAAGCAAAAGTAGGCCAGTGTGCTTGAGCCTCAATCCTTGGAACTAAGTCTTGGGAATCGTCTCCTTACATAGGTGTGCTTCTTCCTCATTCCATCTTGGAGTGATGTAATAAGTACACACTCTATTGAATGATACTTGAATACACTCTCCTATGCAAACTCAAATAAAAAGCTTCTAAAAAGATCCAAATCAACAACAAGCGTCTTTCCTGCGGGAATTGTCTTCTCATCTCCTTCACTCGAAACGAAAGGACTCGCTTTGACTTGTCTTTTGCAAGATGGTAAACATACTTGTTCCAGACGAGCCTACAACACCTGAGCATAGGCATAAGCAGTTCAATCATAAAAAACACAAACAAAAAAATTCCCTCCCTAGTTAGGGGAATTACATTGACTCTAATTCTCACTCCCGATGAGATATGGAGGTAGTGGCATAGGGCCCATTCGAGCATAATTTTTTCTTTTCCCTACATTTTTCCTGTTCATTTTTCCAGTTCAGCAACAGGTGTAGCAAATTTTTATACTCTTTGAAATAGTACGAGCAAACGTAGATCCCGTCGAGTACGACAGATGTGAAGGGGTTTTAATACCTTCCCTTCACATAACCGACTCCCTTACCCATTCTCTCTGGTTTGCAAGACCTTGTTCTTTCTTTTCCCTTGGTTTGTGCATCTTACCTTTCCCTTTCCTTGGGATAAAAATGTCTGGCTGGAGGCTCTTCTTCTTTTTCCGCGCCACTTTCGTGTTTGTACTAGGATGAAAATCCCGGGAGCGACAGTGTTTAAACTTTTTTTTCAACTTTTTGCTCCCGATATTTTTGGTGATTCTCTCTCTAAATTGAATATCATACTTGTACAATCGAACAAGCTAGTTTTCTTTGATAGCCGATAAAAAAATGCAGTGCTATAGTATATATTAGAATCAATTACTAATAAAAAAATTGGAGGCCTGAGGAAATAGCCTAGGTGGCCTACCCCTTGGGTCGGGCCTGCGCTTTTAAAGCATTTCAGAACAAACACGGAGGTTCCATATCCAAATTCAGAATTTCGATATCCAAATTATAATGCATCGTTTCATAACCTTATCAGGTTAATGCATTAAGAAAGCATTCAGTTGTCGGCTCTAATAATCACTACAAATTGCGTTCGCTTCTCGGTTCCATTGTTCATTATGCCTTTAGGTATCAACGTCGAATAATGTAAAAATAAACGATATGGTGAATCTACTACCTAATCACAATTCTCTTCGTCGAGAGCAACAATTCCTTCAAAAATCCGTGAAACGGCGGAAGCAAGGACTTCAAATCCAGATCTAAGGTTGTGTCGACATTCGGGCCTCCCACTGCCACGAGAAGGATAAAAGGGAGAGCCAATGGAAGATATCACAAGTTCATAGTTATTGTCAGAAACTAATCAAATGCTTGGGTGCATCTCGCAGACTCCATGGGATTTCTTCCGGATGTACCAGGGTTTCCACCGAACGAATAACGAAGTAGAGGGCCATTGGAAATGTCAAATGAAAGATATATGTGGTCTTGATCGCCAGGAAACCTGTTGGTATCCCTCTCCGATCATTGTCCAACAATCCAGTAGGAAAGATTCACTAGAGTAACTCCCGAGTTCTGTTTGAGAAGGAAATGAACAAGCCAGGATCCCATCGGTCCCAAGTCGAACAACCAGGAAACCTGAACATCGTATAGAGAGCTCTGAGTCTAGAAACGTTGGTCCACCTCGACCGCAAGAAGCAAAACTGGGCACATCCATCAGAGTCCATCCATCTCCCAAGTTGAGGGCCCAATCCTCGAGATTAATCGATCAAACATCCTAGAAAACACATTTGAGTATGAGCGATCAGTACATACTCATGGCTGACCGTTGTATTTAATAAGCGTAATTTATTAGTGAGATGCAATTATTGATATAATAGTGAAATGAAAATTATATACTGCAATTATATTCTTGATGCACTACTTTCAGTCTTGTTCCCTCTTCAGGGCACCAAAGTGTGAATGCATGTAACATTGAACTAGGGTACAACAAATGTAGTTGATACTTGAAACAAAGATTTAAGGGGTGCTATCAAAGACATTTTTGGTCGCGACTAACTGCAAGTGTACAGTCTATCGCGTAGTAATAAAAGGTATTGACCCCACAGAGACTCGATAATCCACCTAGTGTAGTCGGGTGTTGCTATGTTTAACTAAGGCGAACAATATTTTGGGTTTTAAAGGGTTAAGAATTAACTTAATTAAAGTAATGATATAAATTATTGGTACATAATTGATTTCTCCTTCGCGAATTCAATAGAGGTTCGGCTTGTTAAGGTTTATTAAGTTATCTCTCCGTAGAAACTCTCGGTCTAAAAGTCATCGACTCATACTCTCGTGGTCTTGCCTAATACTATACTCCTAAGTTCAATTAAGCGCTCTCGCTGTGTCAATTAAAGTTAGAAATACTTTTTGGAAACCTAAAGGTTCTAATTAGTTTTAAAGCGCTCTCGTTGTGTTTAAAACTAATGCCTAATTTCAGCTATCTGACTAGAATCTCACACTCTCGTGGTCTTAATCCTAATCTTCTAGAATCTCTTACTCTCGTAACGAAAGTTAATTAAAACAAGAAATTGAAACCAGATTATAACTTAATTTAAGGTTTTAGCCTAATTTTATCGAATTCATTCCGGTTTATGCAATTACATACCGATTAACGGTTTAGGCTGACATATTAAATAAAGAAAGGTAGAAGAAGAAAAATTGCATAATAGAAATAAATAAGATAATAAATAAATAAAATAACATTAAAATCAGAAACCTGGTTGCAATATCCTTGATCAACCAAACTTCGAAACTTGAACGAAAACGAAAATGCAGTGGCTAGAAACAATAAAAATGGTGATAGTTTCCTAATGGCGAAAACTATCACTAAGGTTCGGTAAAAGAAATAAAAATAAATGCAATATGGAAAATTAAAGGCGAACTTCGCAGAACAAAAATGGCAGAAATTGGATGTCAAACGAAGCTCTCTTGCTCAAATAGCAGAGAGCTCTATTTATAGATACTGTGTTAGGGTTTGTTGAGAAAAATAAGGCTTGAACTTCGACTGGGCTTTGGAGTGAGCTTCAAAGACTGAGTAAACTAGGGTTGAGAATAATTCTCTGTGTGACCGGAAAAATCTCTTTGAATATTGACTTATGTTGCTTGCTGTTACGACTTTTGCGTTACTGAGTTATTAAGTTGAAACAAATGTCTTGCAATTGAAACGAACAACTTAAGGATGAGACGATCATCTCATTTCCAAGTTGGGAGTTTGCACAAATGAGACGAAGTATGGCTAGTGAAACGACCATTTGACTGCAAAAATGCGGAAATGCATTTTTCTGTCATTTTCCTTCTGTTTTCCCTTGTTTCTTGTCTTAAATGCTTCCTTTTTGTATTCTTGCCTCCAAATGACGAGTCCGATCGAATGTTTGCAAAACAAACACAATTTGCACATAATATTGTCCAAAACAAATAAATAAACATGTTAAATAATCAGAAATCACATTAAATAATCGATATGAATTCGAGTTATCAAATTCCCCCATACTTGAATCTTTGCTTGTCCTCAAGCAAACAATCAACCATGGTTTTAAATGGAATACCTCTACACGCAGACATGAAACAAAACACCTATCCGTACGTGGTCGTGCAGCTTTATGTTAAATCAACTGATCTTAACTCGAACACTAAAAATACACTAATGACACTAAAAACGAATAATGTTCTTAAACCCCCTTACAAACCAATCTGAATCATTTTGTTATAACTTAGCTTGATGCTCTTATATCTATTTCACCCGGTTTCATTCCAACGCAATCACATTAAGCCCTTTACCCTTGCACATGCATACTGAAATAGCCTGTTAGTGAATTTGATCCTTCTTTTCAAACGGGGTCTGGTACACAACTGTGGTAACCCTTTATCAAACCGAATGTAAGTCGTGGGGGATCGAACAGTAATTCGCCCTACCGAGTTTAGAACCAGATTCCTCTGAACCAACTGACATCAGTCTTTTTACTTTTCCTTTTGTGCAGCTTGATTGTTTACCAATGGCATGCATAATCTCGATATTTTTATTTTTCTTCCTTTTTTTGGCATTTTTGCGATCAATCACTTATTTGCATCAACTTTCCACGTAGCTTGTACTTCAGGCGGTGTTGACTGCTAATATAAACAACTTCGGGGCTAATTTAGACTTAAAGCTTAGACTTTGGTATAATAGGTATCCAAATCGATATCGTTTCTAAGGGTTCAAGGTGTCAAGACTGTATAGATTTTTTTTAAGTCTTTCTCAGTTTGTCTAACATTGCCTATTAACCTATATACTTGAAGGGTATGTTAAGTGAAAACATTATAAAGGAATAAAAAAAATTTGGTAATGCTAAAAATACTTGTGAGAATTTTGAAACTGAATACTTTGATTAATTTAATTTGGTTTATTACACCTGAATTTGGAAATCTAATACCTTCTCCCATACTATCTCAGACATTGTCCTCAATGTTGTGAGATATAGGTACACTTCTAATAATTACAATAAAAACATAACAAAACTAAAAACTAATAAAACTAATAACTAAAAAAGTAACTACTCTTGTGGTGGTGGTCTTTGGCCTCTACCTCTAGCTCTACCTCTCATGGCTCTCTGTCTGTGGATCGCAACATAATCAGGTATACCCTCTTCGTGGATGTACTTATGCAGCGCTTGGACTCTACTTGTTAGTCCTCCTAAAGCCTCGGTATTGGCAGCTATCAGCCTTCCGTGCTTTGTCTGCGTCAAATCAATCCTCGTCATCCTTTGTGATAAATCTTCATACTGCTTCTGTTGCACCTCATGGTTTTGGATTATGGCCGCCATAATGTCATCCATAGACGCGGTTTGTTGATTCCTTGTCTGGCGCCTAGTGGATGTGATGGTGCTTGCAAACTCGGTGGCTCTCTGTTGTGCTCTCTCCTCATCATCCAAAACTTGTTGGGCTTCATCTACTTCGGCGTCTTGTTGAGCTTCCTGTGCAGCCGCACCTGGTGAAGGAGCTCGGAGGTCGAAGTTCCAGTTGGCTCTGACTCTCCCATCCATCCTGGTATGACAGGGCAGGATGATGCTTCTGACGATTTTCCCATTGACGACAAGGTTGTGCCTGCCATCCTTCTTTGCTCTGATCAAGTGACTTGATTTGCAGAACTCCAGGTCAAGGAATAGGGAGGGTGCTACATGCATCTAGTTCAGGGTTTCCTCTAAACCCAGCTTAAGCGTAATATCGGTAATCATACCGCCAAAGCAGATGGGATATTTCCCTCTGTTACAGATATATTTGATGTTGTCGAAGATGAAGGCGACGGGGTTTACCTGCATGTCGAATAATGCACGGTAAATCAAGAATAGCTCTCTTTGATTTACTTTGTGGTTGTTGGCTCTCTCGAAGATAACACTTGACATAGCCCTCTGAAAGTATTGGATGGCAGGGTTTTGAATGTCTGTGGCATACAGCTCCTCCCATCCATCTTCTCTCTCTCTCTTGATAATTCCTCCCACAAATCAAAAGCTCTGATCTACCAGTCTCCTCCCTTCGGAATGGTTAGGTGAACACCTTCACCATGTGGGAACCCAAACCACTCACTGAATTGTTCTTGAGTTACAAAGAATTCCCTCGCGAACATACAGAAGGTAATGTTCCTCGTCAAGAATTTCGTTTCTCCTCTAGGCATATGGTACTCGAAGGAGCTAAGGAACTCCAGCACGAGCGGGGCGTAGGTTGGTCGGTTGCTTCGGCAGAGCGTCATGAGATGAGTCATATCCATCATATAGTTAACTCTATCGAGGAGACCCAAATGCGTTAGGAACTCCTCGTCGGCTTAACAGGTGATGTTGACTCGCCTCTCGCGGAACTCCTGAAAGCGAGCCCGTTAGAGAGCTCTAACGTCTCCTTCTCTTGAAACTAGAATATTTGCTCTATGCTCGGCCATATTTAGAAAGGTGTAGGATTATAGAGATGAAGAATGGTGGTTAGTTTGATGGAATTATGAGAAAGTGGTGGCTGGTGTAAAAAGAAAATTATGCATCAAACAAAATTAGAAACAGAAGGTGGGAAAGCTGAGAAAATTGCTAAGAAAATGTTATAGAATGTTGTTGTGTGAAAATGAGATTGGAAAAGTCTATATTTATAGGAAAGAAGATCATCTTCGTGGAAACAAAATGTAGTGGGGTAGCAACGGCTCTGACGACCGTTATAAAAAAGAACGTTGAGCATTGAGACGCCCGTCTGGACGTTGTGACGATCGTCTGAAGCTTGAGACGGTCGTCTCATAGCTCAGATGGTCATCTGGCTAGAAAACTTCAAATTTCGAATAAAAATATACCTACTCCTCTGTTTTGTACTGGATCACACGTATTGTAACTACAACTTATTTCATGCAAATGGGATATATAACAGGTAACAAAATAAAGTAAATGACAGTCATGCTATATATATCAGTACTGAAAATGGAAACTTTTCTCTAGCAGTAGGTAAATAATATGCATTATTATATCAACTAGCAGTGCAATAATAAACGTATCAACTGACATATTTTTAACACACATAACACATAATCCTTTTTACTACTAAGTTTATAATATTTCTCAACTTCAATAGCAATCGAAAATTCAAAGCTCTAGCAGATCAAGATAAAAACCAAAGTACTTTATTATAACTTAGCAAAACGCAGGAGTAATAATTCAAATTAAGCTGAAAATTTAAAATTAACTAAACTTAAAATACTAAAATTGAATAAAAATGCGAGAAAATTATGATTAAATTGTCGATGAAAATCAGCCACGACTTTTGCGGATTGAATCAATTGCATCCCTCAAATACTCAAAATTATCCATTTCCATATCTTTTAAAGTAATAATATTGACGCGCGAGTCGCGGACGTCGTATTGCATGGTTTGAATCTTAGTTTGTAGACTTTCTAAAGTAAGTTCGGGCTTTGTTGGAATTGGTGTAGGTGTCTTAAGTTTAAGTTCTTCTTCCAATTTAGGTTTCTCTATCTCTTCAGTCATATCCTCTAAATCATAATAATTTGATGGAGTCTTAGGATTTATATCAGCTTCAGACCAAGCATCACCTGGTTCATAAATTGGTTCATCCAAATCAGATAGTAAGTTTTCCCTCTTATGCGCACTAGTGCACTCATGATCAGGTAATAATAAATGTGGCACAACTTCGCCATTGATTAGGAGCGTGAAATGGTCGAGTCCGCGGTCATACAACATTGCTCTCTCAAAACAAAAGGTAATATTCATAGGCTTAAACTCTCCAAGTGGGATCATCTTAGGAAGACGGGGTCTAAATCCCATTGCTTCAGCAATCTTAGTAACTAATCCTCCTATCGTAATTTAACGGTGATCACTTTGGATAATTTTGCAAAAGTTGTCAAACATAAAGGTAATTGCATTAAACTCCCTGGAAGTGAAAGCACAATACATGATAAACAATTCATCTCTTGTAACGATGTTATCACTTTCAGCTTTTCCGAACAGTGTGTAAGCTAGGATCATATGAAAATACCTAATAGTTGGGTTATGTATTTCAGTGGACAGCCTAGGGTGTTGGTCATGATCAGGTCTTCCTGAGATACTACTCCAAAAATTATCTAACTCACCATATGCAAACAATTTTTCTTGTGCTTCTGAGAAAATAGTAGGGTCATCTAGAAAGCCTAAAAGGTTAGCCATCTCATGGATGTTAAACTCATAGGGATATCCAAATAGTCTAAATGTTATCTTTCCTCTGGTCAAGCCTTTTCCACGGTTAGGGTGGTAAATCAATGAACTCAGGAATTCTAAAGTTAGCTCATAGTAGGTTTTATGCTTCCTAAGCGCAAATCCGTGCCAATCTAGCTGGCTAAACAGGTAATCAATGCTAGCACCTATGCCTAAAGTTTTCATGGTAGGTCTATAGGCAAATTTGGTCAGGGCCATAGATCGTAGGGCTAAAGCTTCATAATGGCGCCTCTGGACACCATCTCTAAAATCCACAATCAGCTTGGAAGTCATGATCAGAGTCAGTGAAAAACAGAGAAAGATGAATATAAGGTAGAAAACTTTAAAATCCTGGAATCACACAGTAAAACAAATCATACAAAAATCAGTGAATTTAAAACATCGAAAAATCAAATTTTTGAAAAACTAAATAAAATGCGAATTTTAAAGTAAGAATTTTAAAAACTAAAAATGCGGGTTGCCTCCCACTAAGCGCTTCATTTAATGTTGAGGCTCGACACAGCTTAAGGGAAACTAATCTAAGGTTTCCGGTGGAAATTCTGCCAGTTTCAGACCCATTAAATATTCTTTGTCCTCTACGCAATTGTAATGTTTAAGCATTTTCCATTTACTATAAACGGTGCACTAGACCTACCCTTAATTTCAATAGCGCCACTACTTAAAACTTTAGTTATTTCGAAAGGTCCGGACCATCTAGATCATAATTTTTTTGGGAATAACCTAAGTCTAGAATTGAATAACCGAACGACATCTCCCACACTGAATTCTTTCCTAGAAATTTGCTTGTCATGCCATTTCTTGGTTCTATCTTTATAAATGTGGGCGTTCTCGTAAGCGTCTAGTCTTAGTTCCTCTAATTCATGTAAGACTAGAATACGTTTCTCACATGTGTTAATGTAATTAAAGTTAAGGGTTTTAATCTCCCAATAGGCTTTATGCTCTAATTCTACCGACAAGTGGCAAGATTTTCCGTAGAATAATTTGAATGGTGTGGTTCTGATGAGTGTCTTAAAAGTTGTTCTATAGGACCATAAAGCTTCAGATAATTTAATAGACCAATCTTTCCTCGATGTAGCTACAGACGTTTCTAGAATTTTTTTTATTTCTCTATTTGATAATTCTACTTGTCCACTAGTTTGTGAGTGGTAAGGTGTAGCTATTTGGTGTCTTACTCCATATTTTAATAAGAGCTTATCAAATATTCTAGATATGAAATGAGATCCTCCGTCACTTATGACGAATCTTAGTATACCGAATCTTGGGAAGATAATGTTCTTAAAAAGCTTTTTATAACTACTCGAGTGTCATTTGTTGGGGAAGCTATAGCTTCTATCCATTTTGAAATGTAATCGACAGCTACGAGTATGAATCTATTTCCAAAAGAAGAGGGGAATGGTCCCATAAAATCAATTCCCCAAACATCAAAAATTTCTACTTCAAGAATGCCTTTTCGGGGCATCTCATCGCGCCTCGAGATGTTACTAGTGTATTGGCATCGGTCGCAATTCAGAATGGCGAGGTGAACATCTTTCCAATGAGTGGGCCAAAATAGGCCTGATTGAAGGATCTTCGCACAAGCCTTAGAAGTACTTGCATGTCCATCGTAAGGAGCAGAGTGACAATGGGAAATTATGTTTTTTATTTCTTCATTAGAGACGCATCGACGGTAAATACTATCGGATCCTTGCTTGAAAAGCAATGGTTCGTCCCAGTAATACTATTTTAAATCATGGAAGAATTTCTTCTTTTGCTGGTAAGTAAGATCTGGCGGAAGTACTCTGGAAGCTAAATAGTTGAGTATGTCAGCATACCATGGCAAAATGGTTTGCACATAAACTTCTTCCATTGTTTCTTTTTTGTTTTATTCGTCTAGAGAATATATCTCTTGTTCTAGTTTGGCTATAAGACATTCATCAGGGAAATCATCGTTTATTGGTATTAGGTCAGGTTTAATTCCTTCCATACGTCATAAGTGGTCTGCTACTACATATTCAGTTCCTTTCTTATCCTTGATTTCTAAATCAAACTCTTGTATTAATAGGATCCATCTTAGTAATCTGGATTTTGCATCCTTTTTACTTAGAAGGTATCTGATGGCTGCGTGATCGATATAAATGACGATTTTGGTTCCTACTAGGTAAGAACAAAATTTATCAAGCGCGAATACTATGGCTAAGAGTTCTTTTCTGTTGTGGCATAATTCATCTAAGTAGGGTCTAATGTTCTACTTGCGCAATATATTGCGTGGAGTTTCTTATCTTTTCTTTGGCCTAAGATTGCGCCTACAACGTAATCACTTGCATCGCACATAATTTCGAACGGTAGCGTCCAATCTGGTGGTTGCATGATGGGTGCAGTAATAAGAGATGTTTTGAGTGTTTCAAAAGCTTTTAGATAGTATTCGTCAAAGATAAACTCAGTGTCTTTCATTAATAAACTCGTCAATGGCTTAGTGATTTTAGAGAAGTCCTTAATGAATCGTCGGTAAAAACCAACGTGTCCTAGGAAACTTCTTATATCTTTCACGGTTTTAGGCGGTTGAAGGTCTTTTATCGCTTCTATTTTTTCTTTATCTACCGCGATGCCTCTGTTGCATATCACATGTCCTAAAACAATTCCTTGTCTGACCAAAAAGTGGCACTTTTCCCAATTTAGTACGAGGTTTACTTTTGTGCATCATTCTAGTACCATTTCCAGGTTAGATAAACATCCTTCGAAAATTTGTTCGCATACAGAGAAATAATCCATAAACACTTCCATGATGTCATCTATGAAATCAGTGAAGATTGCTATCATGCATCTTTGAAATGTTGTTGGGGCGTTACATAAACCAAACAGCATACGTCGATAAGTAAATGTTCTGTAGGGGCATGTGAATGTTGTCTTTTCTTGGTCATCATGGTGAATAGGTATTTAGAAAAATCCTGAGTAACCATCCAGGTAGAAAAAATAAGAATGTGTAGCTAATCTTTCTAACATTTGATCGATGAAGGGGAAAGGAAAATGATCTTTATGGGTAGCTTTGTTTAGTTTTCGGTAATCGATACACATTATGTTCCCAGTTACTACTCTTTGTGTTATAGACTCGCCTCTGACGTTCTTAGTGATTGTAATGCCTCCCTTATTTAGTACAACGTGCACTGGGATGACCCACTGACTGTCGGATATTGGATATATAATCCCGACGTCTAACAACTTCTTTACTTCATCCTTGACTACAGTACTTAGAATCAGATTAATCCTTCTATGTGGCTCTCTAGAGGTTTTACAATCTTCCTCTAGCATAATGTGGTGCATATATATCGAAGGGCTTATTCCTTTTAGATCAGATATATTATAACCTAACACGGTCGGGTATTTTCTTAGGACATCTAAAAGTTTTTCTGTTTTGAGTTGTCCTGAGTCTGCGTTTACTATAACTGGTATTTTAAGCTCTGAATCGAGAAATTTGTATCTAAGATTATTAGGTCATGTTTTTCAGTTCAAGATCGGGTTTCTTTGGGCATGGCATATGGTCAGGTGTAAGAGCTAAGCTTTCATTTAAGATTTCATCTTTATAAGGTTCTTTCCGATTATCGTCTTCGAATATTAAAGGAGATGGGATCTTCATTATGTCATAATAGGTAATCTCCTCCTTTTCCATTTCTCGTCTGCATTCGTCAATGACGTCTATGAAATAAAAGGTATAGTCTATGGATGGAGCTTGGAGAAATTGGGTTAGAATGAATTTGAATTTTTCTTCTCCTACTTCGAATGTCAGTCTGCCTTTCTTTACATCTATAATTGCTCTGGTTGTGGCTAAGAACGGTCTTCCTAGTATGATAGGGGTCGTAGCATCTTATTTAATGTCCATGATTATGAAATCAGTTGGGATGTAGAACTGGCTTATTTGTACAGGAACGTTTTCTAAAATATCAACCCGAAACTTGACTGAGCGATCGGCTAGTTGAACTGACATCTTGGTCGGTCTAAGTTGTCCCGTATCGATTTTCTTACAAATTGATAATGGCATAACGCTTATGTTGGCTCCTAGATCGCATATAGCTTTGTCTATGACGAACTTTCCTATTTCACAAGGAATAGAGAAACTTCTTGGATCCTTCAGTTTAGGTGGCATATTGTTTTGAATAATAGCACTACACTCAGCAGTAAGTGTAACAATTTCGTTTTCTACGATTTTCTTCTTGTTAGATAAGATCTCCTTCAAAAATTTATCATACGAAGGCATCTGAGTTATAGCTTCTATAAAGGGTATGGTAATGTTTAATTGTTTTAGAAGCTCTACAAATTTCTTGAATTGTCCCATTGTTTTAGAATTTGTTAACCGTTGGGGGTACGAAATTGGTGGTTTATATGGTGGCGGAGGTACATAAGGTTTTTCCTTTTCCTCAGCCTCTTGTTCGTTGGTTTCCTTTTCCTAAGGTTTATCATTTTTCTCAATTGATTTCTCATGTTGAGGTTGTTGATACATGGCTGGGTTTTCGGTTCTAGGATCAACAGGTCTGTCCAACTCTTTTCCACTTCTTAGTATAACTGCATTTGCATGACCCTTAGGATTCGGTTGCAGTTGTCTAGGAAAAGTTCCAGCTGGAGCAGCAGTTGATGCTTGTTCTTGAGATTCTTGAGAAATTTGGATTTCTAGCATCTTACTATGAGTAGCTAAATCATCTACCTTGGTTACCAATTGCTTTATCTGTTCACTAGTATGGATATTTTGATTTAAGAAATCCTTATTCATTTGAGCTTGGGTAGAAATGAAGTTTTCCATCATCAGTTCGAGGTTTGACTTTCTAGGAACATTAGGATTGGGTGCAGCAGCTTTCTGATATCCTGGTGTGTAGTTGGTGCTTGATTCGGTGCATATAAGGCGTTGTTATTCTTGTAAGAGAAATTTGGGTGATTCTTCCATCCTGGGTTGTAAGTGTTAGAATACGGGTTTCCTTGAGCATAGTTCACCTGATCTATGGCTAATCCGGAAAGAAGATGACATTCAGGCGATGTGTGTCTTGGGATTCCAAAAATTTTGCAATTTGGATTTACAGCAGCCACGGTGGTTGATGGTGTTATGGTCAAGTTATCGATTTTCTGAACTATGGCATCCATCTTTACATTTACGTAATCGAAACTGTTCACTTCGTACATTCCTCCTCTAGTATGGTTCTTCTCTACAGGCGCTCTTTCACCTCCCCATTGGCAATGGTTCTGAGCCATGTTTTCAATGAGGTTATAGGCTTCTTCATAATATTTATCCAAAAGAGCGCCGCCCGCGGCAGTGTCTATCGTCATCCTGGTGTTGTATAGAAGTCCATTATATAAGGTTATGATGGTTACCCAATTTTCAAACCCATGGTGTGGACATAATCTTAACAGGTCCTTGTATCTTTCCCACGCTTCATAAAGTGATTCGGCATCTTTCTGTCGAAATCCATTAATCTGAGCTCTTAGCATAGCTGTTTTGCTTGGCGGGAAATAACGAGATAAGAAAACTTTCTTCAGTTTTGCCAATGTTGTGACAGAGTTGGCTGGTAATGATTGTAACCATGCCCATGCTCTATCTCTTAAAGAAAACAGAAAGAGTCTTAGTCTAATTGTGTCTTGGGTTACACCATTTTTTTTCACAGTATTTGCATATTGCATGAACTTCGTCAGGTGTTCGTTCGGATCATCCATCGGACTTCCAGAAAACTGGTTTTGTTGTACAGCTTGCAGCAGTGAAGCTTTGATCTCAAAATCGTGTCGGTTTATGGCTGGTGCAGCAATACTGTTGTGCGGTTCTAGTTGGCTTGGAGTCGCATAGGACTTAAGTGAACGAGGTGGTCCTTCGTTTTCTTCGGCCATGATTGGTTCTTCAACTGGTTCTGGTATAATAATTTCAAGAATAAGGGTTTTGTTGGGTTCGGTTCGGCGCCTCGAACTTAAGATACGTTCTACTTTGTCGATCAGGGGTTCTAAGTATTTGCCTCGGGAGAGAGTATCGGGCATACAATCGAAAAAGAAAAGGTAATTTTGTTGCCCTGGTCTAGACTGCGCAATAACTTAATACACTATTAACTAAATCTTAGTCCCCGACAACGGCGCCAAAAACTTGGTCGCGACTTCCTGAGTTTAACGGTTACTAACTGCAAATGCACAATCTATCGCGTAATAATAAAATATATTGATCCCACAGAGACTTGATAATCAACCTAGTGTAGTCGGGTGTTGCTATGTTTAGCTAAGGCGAGCAATGTTTTGGGTTTTAAAGGGTTAAGAATTGACTGAATTAAATTAATGATATAAATTATCGGTACGTAATTGATTTCGCCTTCCCGAATTCAATAAAGGGTCGGCTTGTTAAGGTTTATTAAGTTATCTCCCCGTAGAAACTCTTGGTCTAAAACTCCTCGACTCACACTCTCGTGGTCTTGCCTAATACTATACTCCTAAGTTCAATTGAGCGCTCTTGTTGTGTCAATTAAAGTTAGAAATACTTTTTGGAAACCTAAAGGTTCTAATTATTTTTAAAGCGCTCTCGCTGTGTTTAAAACTAATGCCAGATTTCAACTATCTAACTAGAATCTCACACTCCCGTGGTCTTAATCCTAATCTTTTAGACTCTTTTACTCTGGTAACAAAATTTAATTAAAACAAGAAATTGAAACCAGATTATAACTTTATTTAAGGTTTTAGCCTAATTCTATTGAATTCATTCTGGTTTATGCAATTACATACCAATTAACGGTTTAGGCTTACATATTAAATAAAGAAAGGTAGAAGGATAAAAATTGCATAATAGAAATAAATACGATAATAAATAAATAAAATAACATTAAAATCAGAAACCTGGTTGCAATATCCTTGATTAACCAAACTTCGAAACTTGAACGAAAACGAAAATGCAGTGGCTAGAAACAATAAAAATGGTGATAGTTTCCTAATGGCGGAAATTATCACTAAGGTTCGGTAAAAGAAATAAAAATAAATACAATACGGAAAATTAAAGGAGAACTTCGCAGAACAAAAATGGCTGAAATTAGACATCAAATGAAGCTCTCTTGCTCAAATGGCAGAGATCTCTATTTATAGATATTGTGTTAGGGTTTGTTGAGAAAAATAAGGCTTGGACTTCGACTGGGATTTGGACTGAGCTTCAGAGACTGAGTGAACTAGGGTTGAGAAGAATTCTCTGCATGACCGGAAAAATCTCTTTGAATATTGACTTATGTTGCTTGTTGTTACGGCTTTTGCGTTACTGAGTTATTAAGTTGAAACGAACATCTTGCAATTGAAACGAACAACTTAAGGATGAGACGATCATCTCATTGCCAAGTTGGGAGTCTGGACAAATGAGATGACCGTCTGGCTAATGAAACGACCATTTGACAGCAAAAATGCAGAAATGCATTTTTCTGTCATTTTCTTGCTATTTTCCCTTATTTCTTATCTTAAATGCTTACTTTTTGTTTTCTTGCCTCCAAATGACGAGTCCGGTCGAATGTCTGCAAAACGAACACAATTTACGCATAATATCGTCCAAACCAAATAAATAAACATGTTAAATAATCAGAAATCGCATTAAATAACCGATAAGAATTCGAGTTATCAATTTTACACATTTTAATACATCAATCAAATATCCATTGTGCCAAGCGGGCCTAAAGATTTCAGGGGTGTTGTCGGAGACACTTTGCACGGAAGACTACAACAGGAGTACACAAACTATCACCCCTAAACACGGTGTGGGAAGCATCGGCAAAAAGACCTCTCTTACCCGCTACAAATAGACTCCATACGAAAGCTAGATTCTCGGTGGCAACATCACTAGCAAATTCCTCCGGGGTGTTGGGTACCCGAGATGGAAGAATAGCAGAAAGCCGAAAGAAAGGATTAAGAACCCCCAACTCAGTGTTATCCATCAAACAAGCCCATTTGGAAGAAACTCCTTCAACGGGAGTACACAAACTATCACCGAAGATCCTTTTGATTGGAGAAGGAGATGGTGAAGCCTCACAAACAAAGAAATCAGCCACCGTAGTAGTCGGTTGTTCCACCTCAAGAGTTACACCTAAGATAATATTTGCAACAATGTGGGGTAGTAGCAATAATCAGATCCTGGACAACTAGAGAAAGAACAGGCGTAACAAAAGTAAACGTTGTCACTTAGATAGATAAGCTAGTCATTAGGCCTTAATCCTTGGTGAGCGCGAGAACCTTCTGCAACTAATCCATGTAATCTATAAGAAACAAGTTAAAATTATTAAGAAAATGAAAAGGGGTGCCACGGGTCTGTCGCTCCCCTGAAAAGACACCAAGGTCCCAAGGTACAGACGCGAACGGTCGGAGAAAAGAGAAATGAGGTTGAATTGAATAGAGTCTCCAGCTAGGCATTTTTATCCTGAAGGAAAGTTAATGCTGCATAAACCTGGAAAGAGATGGATAAGACGGTTGCGAACCAGAGAAACTGAGAAGGGGGTTAGTTACGACCTGGGAAGGTATTAGCACCCAGATCGTCTGTCGTACTCGACGGGATCCACGCTTACAAGATTATGTTTAAAAGGGGTAAGTGTATGTGATATTTGTGTGCAAAAGCTAGGGAATGAATATACAGAGTGTCAGTGCAAAAGGTGTGAATTGCTCAGGAACCGAGGCTTTAAAAAGAAAGCTGAAAGAGGGGGATGACAAAGAGAATTTTGTTCGATAACTGTTAAGTTATGCCTATGTATCCTCTCGTGCAATGACGAAGTCAGAACACCGTAGTTCGACTCAAAGAGACTGAAAGTAAATTGACTATGAACTTCTTGCTTGTCTATGCTCAAGTGTATGACTCGTCTGGCTCGAGTGCTAACTGTCTTGCATTAGACGGAAAAAAGCAAGTTCTCGTTTATAGAATGAGTGTGATGAGAAAAGAATCCCGGAGGAGACGATTATTGTTTGTTTTTGTGTTTTCAGTCTTTTATTGTTTTTGGTGTTTTGCATAGGATTATGAGCTTAAGCCTAAATCAAGGGTTTGTGAACTCATTATATCCTCCCTGATTAGGGATAATGAGCCTACTTAAGTATGGGATAAGCATCCCAACTTAATTACCATGATGATGTAGGATTAAGATCATTAACCTACTTGCGATTATTTATATGTTTTTGGGTTTTTGTTTAGTGTTAAGTAATGAGTTTAATCTCTAATCACAGATTAGTGAACTCATTACACCATCCTAATAGAAGGATGATAGATGAGAACACTTAAGGTTAGGAAGATACCTCAACTTAATCCATGGTTAGGGAATAAATTCATTATATAACAAACCTTTATTAAATGGATTTTAATTTAGGGATGAGATTAAGAAGTGGGTTTTATGGTTTGTAAGACAACTTGAGGAGGACTTGTCCATTAAACACTAGGGTTAGTCCCTCTTAACCATAAGGAAGAGATAGAACCCTAATGTAAGGTCCAAGTTACAAGATAAAGTCTTAGTGATTATTAATGTGTTTTAATTAAGAGGAGTAAACAAATTAAAGGTTTAACACTAAGGATTAAAGTTATACACTCCATCCTAAGATAAGGATGCAGGCATAACCCTAATTCCAAAGTCCTGGAACTTTAAGAGTTTAGTCTCTAATTATTGAGATGAGAAGAGAGACTTAAGGAGACTCAAAGGTAAAATACTAAGAGAAAATTTATACAACCCTAAAAGTTATCATGCTTGGATATCCTATGGTTTGTGAGGCTTAAAAGAAAGGATCTTCAAGGCCACCAATGGAAGGAGCAGATGATAGGAGAAAGAAGAAGAAGAATAAGTTACTTACTTCTTGAAGAAGATAAGTAACTTAAAAGAAAGAAAGTAAGAAGGATGGAACATAAGTTAATTGGATTCACTTAAAAGACAAATAAATTATGCAAATGAAGATATGAGAAGAGATGGAATGTGAAGGCAAATCCACATTCCAAACAACTTACCATAAGCCCCTGAAATTTTAGTATGGATGCATAAGGAATGAAATGAAAAGAAATAAGACAAATAAAAGTGAAAAGGCCAAAGTAAGAAGTTAATATGCAATTTAAATGGCATATTAGATGATGCAAATGAAGGAAAATTGCGATCTAAACGCAGCGGAAAACAAAAATTTTCCTTTAGTGATCCTTACGAATGAGCATGGTCAGTGATAGAATCGTTACCTCTTTGTGGCGATTCAGATCTTTGATGCAGCGATCACAAGCGTTGATGAAGTGCAACGCCTCTACTCAGTCCACACGAACAGCTTCCGGTCACAGTGCTAGCTGCTTACGAACGGAATTATTTGAGTGAGAATCAAAAAACGAAATTGCATCAAGTAAAAGCTTCATCACAAGGGTTCCTTTTATAGACTCTCTTGTGGGCTGCGGGCTAAAAGCCCAATTCACATGATCCATAATAATATTATATATTATTATAATAACTATTATTATAATAAATATATTTATTTTATTATTATTTTATAACCATTATAAAATAACAATAATTATTATTATATTATCCGAATTTCTATTTTTCACTTAAGTGCACCGTACCTTACGGTGTTCCTTTGATTTCTCTATCTCTCATCAAACTGTCCTTATGTGTGTGACCCTGTAGGATTTCGTAACGTTGGTAATTATATTAAATTATATATTTAACATAATAAACAGTGAGCGGTATCTAGCAACACATCACTGCTACCCAAGTCACGAAAATGTCATGTGATCTGACAAAACCTTTTTCGTGATAATATATGTTTGTACAATTACCCTTTTGCCCCTATGTCTATATTGAACACAAGGCATACACTGTGTCATCCTTGTCCAGTTCAATATTGGGCCCTTAGACATTTCTCCTGTTATGCAGGATTGGCAAATTCCATCTAGGACACTCATGTCCCTCAGCATGCTTCGTGGGGTGCCCATCAACTGTCTTTATGATCATCCAGTTACGGATAATGTTTGATCAGCAATAAAGCACCCGACTCTACATCTAGGGTCCATAGTGGTTTCAGGTCGAAGGGTGGTAATACACCATTATCACCATGAGAATAACTTATGACACTTTGCATAACATATTATGTAGTATTCTCATAGCGGGTCAATCCGGTATAAATATTACTCCTAATATTTATACCTATGTCAAGACTTGATAACTCTTTATCCATGATCCATGAGATGTGATCATCAGTCTATCTTCATAATAGTCTCAATGCTTTAATGTTATCCCACTTTGCAATAAAGCTTGACTACGGATATTTTAAGAATAATGTCTTTATGTTTAATGGGATCTCATGATTAAGTCACACTTAACATTTCATTAAACAAACTAACTATTCTAGGGACTTTATTATTCTGAAAGACAAACATAATAAAGAAATGCCTTTTATTATTAAACGAATAATCCGATACAAGTACCAAAAAGTATTGGCCTCTAGGGCTTACACCAACAATCTCCCACTAGCACTAGAGCCAATTAGGCATACCCTTAATACCCATAGATCTAGTATGACCATCATGCTTCTGTTGCGCAAGAGGCTTTGTTAATGGGTCAGCGATATTGTCAAGTGTAGGTACTCTGCATATCTTCACATCTCCCCGATCGATTATCTCTCGAATGAGGTGATAACGCCTAAGTATGTGTTTGGATCGTTGGTGAGATCTAGGCTCCTTAGCTTGTGCGATAGCACCATTGTTATCACAATATAAACCAATGGGATCCACAATGCTAGGGACTATGCCAAGTTCACTAATGAACTTCTTGATCCAAACAGCTTCCTTTGCTGCATTTGAGGCAGCAATATACTCGGCCTCAGTTGTAGAATCAGCAATTGTTTCCTGCTTTGAACTTTTCCAGCTCACAGCGCCACCATTGAGACAGAACACATAACCAGATTGTGATCTAAAATCATCCTTATCTGTCTGGAAGCTAGCATCAGTGTGACCAATTACATCAAGCTCTTCCTGACCTCCATATATCAAGAATGAATCCTTAGTCCTTCTCAAGTACTTAAGGATATTCTTGACAGCTACCCAGTGAGCATCACTGGGATCAGATTGGTACCTACTCGTTGCACTTAATGCATACGAGACATCTGGTCGAGTACATAACATGGCATACATGATAGATCCTATTGCAGATGCATATGGAATCTTATTCATGCGATCCCTTTCTTCCTTAGTTGAAGGGGATTGTGTTTTTGATAAACATAGACCATGTTGCATAGGTATGAATCCTTTCTTGGAATCATGCATATTAAAGCGTCTCAACACTTTATCTATGTATGTACTCTGACTTAGGCCAAGCAGTTTTTGTGATCTATCTCTATAGATCCTAATTCCTAATATATAGGCTGCTTCACCTAGGTCTTTCATAGAAAAACAATTCCCTAACCAAGTCTTCACTTGTTGCAAGGTAGGGACATCGTTTCCAATGAGTAATATGTCATCTACATATAATACCAGAAACACGATCATGCTCCCACTAACCTTCTTGTAGACACAAGGTTCATCTTCATTTTTGATGAATCCATATTGTTTTACGGTTTCATCAAAACGAAGATTCCAGCTTCTGGAAGCTTGCTTCAATCCATAGATTGATCGCTGTAACTTGCATATCTTTTGGGCATCTTGTGGTATGTCAAATCCTTCAGGTTGTGTCATGTACACATCCTCAAGAAGATTCCCATTAAGGAAAGCAGTTTTGACATCCATCTGCCATATTTCATAATCATGATATGCAGCGATGGCAAGTAAAATCCGAACAGATTTAAGCATTGCAACTGGTGAAAAGGTTTCATCATAGTCAACCCCATGAATTTGTTTATAGCCTTTTGCAACCAGTCTTGCTTTATAGGTATGTACCTTACCATCCATGTCAGTCTTCTTCTTGAAGACCCACTTGCATCCTATAGGGTTAACTCCTATAGGAGGTTCTACCAAGGTCCAAACCTGGTTTGTGTACATGGAATACATTTCAGATTTCATGGCTTCTAGCCACTTCTCAGATTCAGGACCAGTTATGGCCTCTTTGTAGGTCACAGGCTCATCTTGATCCATGAGTAATACATCACCCTGATCACTTATGAGATATCCATATCTCTCAGGTTGGTGACGTGTCCTGCTTGACCTACGCTGGTCTTGTTCTACTTGAGCAGGTTGCTCTTCCACAACTACTTGTGTTTCCTGCTCTAGTTCCTCCATAGGTGTTTCAATGTTTTGTGATTCTTGAATTTCTTCAAGCTCTATTTTCCTCCCACTGTTTCCTTTGGAAATAAAATCCCTTTCCAGAAAGACTCCAGTTCGAGCGACAAACACTTTGCCCTCAGAAGGATTGTAGAAGTAATATCCTCTTGTTTCTTTAGGATATCCCACAAATAAGCATTTGTCAGATTTGGGCTCAAGCTTGGTTGAAATTTGTCGTTTGACGTAAACTTCACAACCCCAAATCTTCATGTAAGACATATGTGGTTTCTTACCACTCCATATCTCATATGGTGTCTTATCAACCTTTTTTGGATGGAACACGGTTAAGTGTGTAAGCTGCTGTTAATAATGCATGTCCCCAAAAGGAGTTTGGAAGATCGGCGTGACTCATCATGGATCGGAGCATGTCTAACAAGGTTCGATTTCTTCTCTCAGATACACCATTCCATTGTGGTGTTCCAGGAGGAGTAAGTTGGGATAGAATCCCATACTCTTTTAGATGGTCATCAAATTCTAGGCTTAAATATTCACCGCCTCGATCTGATCGAAGAACTTTAATATTCTTCCCTAGTTGGTTTTGTACTTCATTCTTGAATTCCTTGAACTTTTCAAAGGACTCAGATTTGTGTTTCATTAAATACACATATCCGTATCTACTGAAGTCATCAGTGAAAGTGATGAAGTACTGAAAACCTCCTCTGGCTGGTATGTTCAGTGGTCCACATACATCAGTATGTATGAGTGCCAAAAGATCATTAGCCCTTTCACCTTTTCCTGTGAATGGGGACTTTGTCATCTTTCCAATTAAACAAGATCTGCATGTCTCATATGATTCATAATCAAAAGAGTCCAAGAGTCCATCTTTATGGAGTTTGGAAATGCGTTTCTCATTTATGTGGCCTAATCGACAGTGCCAAAGGTAAGTTGGATTCAACTCATTAGGTTTCAACCTTTTAGTATTAATGTTATAAATTGGCATTTCAAGATCAAGGACATATAGTCCATTATTCATTTTTGCAGTAGCATAGAATATATCATTCAAATAAATGGAGCAACAATTGTTCTTTATTATGAATGAAAAACCAAACTTGTCCAAACAAGAAACGGAAATAATATTCCTGCTAATTGCAGGTACATAATAACAGTTCTCTAACTGAATTATTAAACCACTAGGTAAAGTTAAAACATAAGTTCCTACAGCTAAAGCAGCAACCTTTGCTCCATTGCCAACTCGTAGGTCAACTTCACCTTTTGCCAAATCTCTACTCCTTTTTAGCCCCTGCACATTAGTACAAATGTGAGAACCGCATCCAGTATCTAATAACCATGATGCAGAAGTAGATAAATTAATTTCAATAACAAAAATACCTGAATTTGAAGTCTCTACTCCATTTTTCTTATCTTCCAGGTACTTTGGGCAATTTCTCTTCCAATGTCCGGTCTTACCGCAATGGAAGCAAGTGCCCTCCTTTGCTATTCCTCCACTAGGCTTCAAAACAGGAGGAGTGGGTTTGGGTTTGGCAACTTCCTTGCCTTTCCCTCTACCACCCTGTTTGATGGGCCTCTTGTTCTGTTTCTTTCCATTACTGACCATCAGAATGGATTTCCCTTTTGTCTTCATATTCTGCTCAGCAGTTCTCAGCATGCCTAGCAGTTCTGGAAGACTTTTGTCCAAGTCATTCATATTGAAATTCAGGACAAACTGACTGAAGCTCTCTGGCAACGATTGCAAGATCAGATCAATCGCAAGTTCTTTTCCAAGGGGAAACCCTAATCTGTCAAGGTTCTCCACATACCCAATCATCTTGAGTACATGGGGACTTACAGGGGCTCCCTCAGCTAACTTGCTGTTAAAAAGGGACTTTGAAACCTGAAACCTCTCATTTCTTGCTTGCTCTTGATAAAGCATTTTCAGATGTCCGATCATATCGAACGCAGACATGTTCTCGTGTTGCTTTTGCAACTCAGAGTTCATGGTAGCAAGCATGAGGCAAGCGGTTTCATTGGCATCATCGAAATGCTTCTTATAAGCATCTCTTTCTGCCTTTGGTGCAGAACTAGGAGGTTCCTCCTCAGGAACTGGTGTCTCCAAGACATACAGCTTCTTATCGTGCTTGAGGACAATCCTCAGATTACGGTGCCAATCCAGGAAATTTGTTCCAGACAATTTTTCCTTATCTAGGATGGATCGCAAAATATTGTTCGATGTGTTTGTTGTCATGGTAATCTACAAGAGAAATATGAAAATATAAGTATCATTAAAACAACATATTTTAATTAGGCCTTTAATCAAATATGCTCCCACTATTTTATTCAAAACAAATGACCCTCATCATTTGATTCGGAAAATCCCGTTGGAAGACTTTCTAGTGGGTCGAGATCCATGTTTCACTTTGTTTTAAGTCAGCGTTAGGCTGATTACACAAAACTAAGTTATTTAGGTAGGAACTCCTTCCAATTGTATCTCATACAACTCTCGAATATTTTCAATTGGGTGAATAACTCCTTTATTCTGATCCATCACATGAATCATTCCCAATTCTTGCTTCTAAACATGTATAATCTTATTATAATTTGTTTAGTTAAGTTTGACCCATTGTTTTAGCAATTGGATATTACAATTATCCCATCACACCTTACTAATATAGAACATGCACCTCGCGTAGGCGAAACCTACAATGCTCGATACTAGTCTTGATGAGTGCTAAAAATTGGAAAGCATAAACTTAATATTTAATTTTGAGGGAATTAGTTATTAGTTTGATCTCACCGGCTTAACATGCAAAACGTCTCTCACATGCATCAACATACAATTACATGCATCAACATACATATAAAAAGATACAATTATGGCCCCTAACGCAATTGTTCTCTCAAGCCAATGAGAGAACCTAAGCTAACCTAATAACGATCTAAGCTTCTCCAAGCATGATCTCCAAGGTTATCCTCCTTTAATATTGAATACTTCCTTTTTCTTCATAACATAATATTACATTACATATAAGAAAACTCGTTTTACATACGAGGGAGTGAGATGAGAAAAGAAGTTACATAAAGAGATTGAGAGAGAGGCACGACACGCAGGCCGTATTTAAAAATCCCAAAACAATAATAAAGGATAAACTAAGGCCATAACTGATCACCACAAATAAATAATAATAAACACACTTTTATTATTAGTTTAAAATTCCGATAATTAAATAAACTAAATTAAATTTCGGCTGATTGATCACACTTTGCAGACTTAGCCGGGGTTTCCGCTGCCCGGTCAGCGGACGGTGGTTCCGCTGACCGTTCAGCGGACGGGGGTCAAGGGGGCAGCGCCTCCTTGCGAGGTTGTCAGGGGCAGCGCCCCGGTGAAAAATTTTATGAACACTTCATTGTATTTCACGTCGTTTCCTGCACAACTTTTGTGCATTTACAACCCCAACCGGAAAAGTCTGCGGCAATACAACACTTGTACTGCCATTAATCCTAATGCAACAATTTCATGCCGTCAAACACAACTCGATTGATAACTCAATATGATAGATCAACATGTCATTGCTTCACCATACTAACGTCGGATTCCGAAGCGAATGAAAATGATGATCTTTCAAAAGAATTACAATCCTTATGTGATTGAATGGATGAAATCAAAACAGTATATCCCATATACCATCTTTGCATCAGAATTTCTTATATCTTATATAAAAGTGATCGATCTAATTGTGTAACCTATGGATGATCAATGTATCGCACAACTTCACCATACTAATGTCGGTTTCTGAAGCATAATCAACATCAATCATCCAAATCGTACACAACAGATGCCAAATTTAATTAATCGTTTATTGTTAAATTCGTTCTGTGTTTTAATCGAATCAAATACAGAAAAAAAAACGGAAATTTAACAGCTATCAGATCCATGGTTTCGTAAGTGGCTCTGATACCACTGAAGGAAAATTGCGATCTAAACGCAGCGGAAAACAAAAATTTTCCTTTAGTGATCCTTACGAATGAGCATGGTCAGTGATAGAATTGTTACCTCTTTGTGGCGATTCAGATCTTTGATGCAGCGATCACAAGCGTTGATGAAGTGCAACGCCTCTACTCAGTCCACACGAACAGCTTCCGGTCACAGTGCTAGCTGCTTACGAACGGAATTATTTGAGTGAGAATCAAAAAACGAAATTGCATCAAGTAAAAGCTTCATCACAAGGGTTCCTTTTATAGACTCTCTTGTGGGCTGCGGGCTAAAAGCCCAATTCACATGATCCATAATAATATTATATATTATTATAATAACTATTATTATAATAAATATATTTATTTTATTATTATTTTATAACCATTATAAAATAACAATAATTATTATTATATTATCCGAATTTCTATTTTTCACTTAAGTGCACCGTACCTTACGGTGTTCCTTTGATTTCTCTATCTCTCATCAAACTGTCCTTATGTGTGTGACCCTGTAGGATTTCGTAACGTTGGTAATTATATTAAATTATATATTTAACATAATAAACAGTGAGCGGTATCTAGCAACACATCACTGCTACCCAAGTCACGAAAATGTCATGTGATCTGACAAAACCTTTTTCGTGATAATATATGTTTGTACAATTACCCTTTTGCCCCTATGTCTATATTGAACACAAGGCATACACTGTGTCATCCTTGTCCAGTTCAATATTGGGCCCTTAGACATTTCTCCTGTTATGCAGGATTGGCAAATTCCATCTAGGACACTCATGTCCCTCAGCATGCTTCGTGGGGTGCCCATCAACTGTCTTTATGATCATCCAGTTACGGATAATGTTTGATCAGCAATAAAGCACCCGACTCTACATCTAGGGTCCATAGTGGTTTCAGGTCGAAGGGTGGTAATACACCATTATCACCATGAGAATAACTTATGACACTTTGCATAACATATTATGTAGTATTCTCATAGCGGGTCAATCCGGTATAAATATTACTCCTAATATTTATACCTATGTCAAGACTTGATAACTCTTTATCCATGATCCATGAGATGTGATCATCAGTCTATCTTCATAATAGTCTCAATGCTTTAATGTTATCCCACTTTGCAATAAAGCTTGACTACGGATATTTTAAGAATAATGTCTTTATGTTTAATGGGATCTCATGATTAAGTCACACTTAACATTTCATTAAACAAACTAACTATTCTAGGGACTTTATTATTCTGAAAGACAAACATAATAAAGAAATGCCTTTTATTATTAAACGAATAATCCGATACAAGTACCAAAAAGTATTGGCCTCTAGGGCTTACACCAACAGCAAAGTCATACAATATGCATAAGAATGATCATACAAAGATGAGATGCAAAGGAAGCATGTTAGAAGCATGAAAACACATGGATGTTCATGAAATGTAATGGATGCAAAGCATAGCAAATGAATGAAGAAATGATCAAGAAATGTTTAAACATGTATTATGATGTCTAAGATGTCATATAAATTCTTGTAATGTCATGGCTAGTTCATATGATGATGATATGCAAAGATGAATGCAAAGGAAGATGCAAAATTAGGGTTTTAAAGCAACATGAGATGCATATGATCAAAACAGAAGCAAACACCATGATAAAAAATTGAAATCAAGCTCAAACAAACCCTGATCCCATATAATACCACCATCCAAATGAGAAGGTCAGAAGCTTAACCTAGTGGAAGTTATGAATTTCCTAAGTTAACTAGGGTTTTTGGGTGCTTCTAAAGGGAAAATGCAAATCAAATTGAAAATGAAAGATAAAATCATGAGATAAATAACCTAGAAACTATATGCAATATGTAAGACAATGCAAAAGGAATCAAGTTCAAACTCATCATGGTTAGGCAGAAATGAATTTTTCAAGTTAGGGTTATAAAATGTGATTTCTTAAGAACCCTAATTCAAATAAAATTGTGGAATTATGATCAAACCTAAAAATAAATTTGTATGGTGAGTTTGAAAATGTTTCTAAATGTTTATGGATGCTTCATGATATTTTTGGTGATTTTTAGAAACCTAAATGCATTTTTAATTAATTAAAATCCATTAATTAATTAAAAAATAACATTTAAATATTTTAAAAATAATTTTTTAATGCAAAAAAAAAAATTTGTTTTCAGATAAAGAAAAATATTTGAATCAAAAATGCAAGTATTGATATTTTTTTTATGAGTTTTGCTATTTCAAATAAAATGAGAAAGAAAATGTAGTAAAAAAGGAAATAAAATGAATTTAAATGGAAGGTATGCTGATCCAAGGCACCAGATTCAAACTTGGGTAGAGGGAATTGAATGCGCGCGCTATTGGATGGATGAGATTCATTCTGGCATTTTTACTAATTAAACCTAATTAATTAATTTAATTAAACGATTAGAGTTAAGTGGATGCATCCTGGCCCTCCAAACGCGCGCTAAGCTTAGATCCATGGGCCACCATTCAAATTGATCCCTAAACGCTAATGACTTTCAGGTGACCGGAGCAAGCTCCGGTCATCTTCTCCGGCAACAACAAAACCCTATCTCTCTCCCCAGGCCATGAAAACTTCCCAAAAACTCCAGAATCAACCCCCAAACATCAAACAACAAGAATCCATAAACAAAAACAACTTATTTTGCATCAAAAGAGAGAATCAAGAAAAAATATGTTTCACGGGCAAAGTTTCAGAAGTTAAATACACACTCATTTCTCAATCATTTTCAAAAATAAAGACATCGGCATGATCGGGGAAGCATGTAGAATCACTTAGGAACTTAAAAGAGAGCTTCTGGAAAAAACGTTCGTGATGATTACCTGAGATGGAGATTTCTGATTCTGAGCTTTCTGGACCTCTCCTTGGTGCAAATCGACTTCAATGGACCCCCTGAGGATGTTGTGATGCTTAGAACAAGCTTATGGTGGCTAGTTTTAGTGTTTCAGTTCTGAGTATGCAGAAATCGTGTTCTTGTTTGAGAGGCTTTTAGGTCAATGTGAGGGTTGCTTTGTGATCCTGAGGATGTGTATGATTGAATGGTGTAAAGAGTTTTGAGGTTTGTGGCTTGTGGCTTGTGTTGAGGGAATCGAAGAGATGAAGATTTTTGGGGATTTTGGTGATTCAAACTTATGGGAGCATTCAGGCCAATGTGTATTATGGAATGAGCTCCTTAGGGTTTTCATAAAAGGTCTTGATTGGTCAGAAGGTCGGTGGTGGCATAGTGTGATTGGTATGGGCAAGTTGCAAAAATGTCAACAACTTTGTACTTCAAGCATGGGCCATGGCAGAGATGGCTTTTGGGGTGTCTATGCTTCAGCTTTGTTCAAGGATGGCCTTAGGAACAAGATTATGCAGTTGGCACAAGTGGATGAAGAGGTTCAAGAGTTTTTGCAAGGTTATGCATTTTGGCCATTTTGAGATTTCTTAAGAATCAAGTCATCAAAATCATGCAATCTTGGGCCAATTCTGATGTTTTGAAATTTCCTTGACATGTTATGGTGCATAGAAATTGATTAGAGGTCATGAAATGGGTTGGCAAGTGAAATTGCAAAATTCCCTCTTTGGCATGATCTTGAAAATTATAGGATTTTTGCCAACTTTGAAAGGACATATCTTGAGTTCTAGGATGAATCAAGACATGTTCTTGTACTTTTTTAAAATGGGAAGACATAATATACAACTTTCATGCCTAAGAATTTTTCATTTGAATCATTTTTTGTCATGAAAGAATAGGTTGAATATCTTTCTCAAAATGGAAAGTTTGCATTACAAGTCATTTCCAAAAATAGCAAGTTTGCATTTGGCTTGAAATTATTCAACTTTGTGAACTTCCAACCACTTATAAGATCAAATAAAGATCATAGGGACTCAAAATGATGAATGTGACCCTTTGGTACCCTTGATGGAGGCCTCAGATGCCCTGATTTTGACATTGCTTGCTCAAGAAGTTACCCAATGATCAGATGACTTCCACAGTGAATTTCTTCATCAAATTTGGTACACATGATCCTTATAACATATTAAGACCATTAGAAACAAGAATGACCAAATAATTTGGGATTAAAGCCTCTGAAACCAAAACCCTAATTTTAGGTCATCCGTGCAAGAAATCTTCAGTCGGCCTCTATGCTTTTGCCATGCTTTGTGATCCCTTGAATTTTATGAACTTTGGGGGCATATTATGATCATGGAACACACATGGACCCTCTTGGTAAGTTTCAAGACCATTGGGATGGCTCGGATCACTTCTTGGATTGCTCAGATCACAAACCCTAGATGCAAATGAAATGGACTATGCAGATGAAACAAACATGCAATATTAGATGGTATGCCTATGCTAATGCACATATGAAAGATCACAAGCCATGGTGTGAGAAGAAGTGAGGGAAAATTTGGTGTGTTTACAGCTGCCCCTATTCAAGCATGAGTTAGCTGTGCAGGATGTAAGCACCTGGCTTAACAGACAAACAAGATAACTTGTGGTTGAATACCAAAGACAGTCCGAAATTTGCACTCACTGGGGAGAAGAAGAAAAGGGATATAAATTGTAAAAGGTAGTATAATATTTTTATTAAGTACAAACGACAGAGGACGACCATCGAGTAGGGGACGACTGCTGGGGGTAAAACAGTAAGTAAAGCAGTGATGGGGACGACCATCATGCTGGGAAATAAAGAAACCGCGGCGGGTACGGTCATCGAGTAAGGTAATAAAACTCTATGGGGATTGAGACAAGGATAGATGGGGACGGCCATTAGGCTGGAAAGTAAAGTAAACAACGATGGGAACGGCCATCGGGTAAAAGCTGATGAAGGACGATCATTAGGAAAAGGAAAAGGGACCACGACGGGGACGGCCATCGGGTTAAAGAATAAATGAAATATTTGATGAGGGACGGTCATCAAAGGTGAAGGACGATCACCTATCAGGGGACGGCTACTCTTTATCTCGACATAGGACGAATGCCGGATAGAAAAGGTCACCGATGGGGACGGCCATCGGATAAGCATGATGAAGGACGATCCTTAAGAGGTGAAGGAGGATCACCTAGCAGGGTACGGCTGCTCTTGGGGATTATCGCGACATAGGACAAATGCCAAATAACAAGATCAACGATGGGGATGGCCATCGGATAAATGATGAGGGACGGTCATTAAAAAGGTGAAGGACGATCACCTAGCAGGGGACGACTGCTAAAATGATATCGCGACATAGTACGAATGTCGGATAGAAAGTTCCAACAATGGGGATTCCACTGGGGAAAGGATGAAGGATGGTCATCCAAAGGTGAAGGACAATCACCTGGCAAGGGACGGCTGCCGAAAGTATCACGACATAGGACGAATGTCGGATGGGAGAAAGTTGTTTCGTTGGCGACTTACTGGGGAATGGTAAACATAGGCGAGTGCTTAAGTCTTTTAAAATAAAAGGTATAAGTGTCTAACAGTGTGTATAGATCAAAGATGCGTACAAGCATCCTTAGTACCACGATACGGACGAGTATCGGTAGAAACAAACTCTGACACGTGTTTTAGGGATGATGATATGGACGAGTATTAATCGGTTAAGCAAGGAACACGGACGAGTGCTGAATCTGCTGAGGGGTGATATATACAAGATACGGACGAGTATCAAAGACTTCTGTATAAGTATGTACAAGTATGATCTGCTGGTGATGTATGTGCAAGACACGGACGAGAGTTTTTACTTGTTGGGGAAGTATGACACGGACGAGTGCCAAAAAGAATATGTACAAGTCATGAACAAATATCTGTATTGAGAATGTAGAAGGTATTATGGCGACCTTACTGGAGAAAGATGACACGGACGAGTGTCGAAAAGAGCATATATAAATATAAATAGGTATCTGTATTTAAGAGTGAAAAGGGGATGCTTTGGCCTTTATCTGCAGGGGGTATGCGTTTTGTATATTGCTGGCGAAGTGATAATGGTATTTGCAGGTGATTGGCTCGAACCTGGCTCATGATCATGCAAATGTTTGATTTTTTTGCCATAATGCTCTGTATTACGGAATGCTACGCTTATTTTGGTGAAAATGATGTGAATGCTATGATTATGCAGACGAGAGGACCGATCTGAGATCCGGATCCTGCGGGGAGAAAGATCTTTGGGTGATCTGTCTGGAGGGGCAACTCAGTTGGGGAAGGAAAAGTTTTAGTAACTCCGCTGGGGAAGTAAATCCACAAACTCTGCTGATGATGAGAGAATCATGGAAACCCTGATGGGGAAGGGAAATTTCTGATCACTTTGCTGGGAAAAAAACGTCAGGCACTGCTCGGGAGGTCCTGCTTGGGGAGGAGATAACTTCTAGGAAGTAATATGCTGGGGATTGATGAATTCCTCAAAGGATTCTTTGGGGGATAAATTTTGCGAGGAAATACTTCTTGTCCAGGAGTCTTGTTGATGATGTGATTGCTGACTTGGCTGGGGAAAATTCCTGATATGCCCCATGCTGTGAAAGATTGTCTGCCTTGAGTACCTGCAACCTGTTATGAAAAAGGAAACACACATGTGTCCCGAGGTATCCTCAACCAGATTCTGTCATAGGAGTTAGATTTGCTTAAGAATTCCTATTTCCTGCAAGCATTTGTTAAACATGGCCTATATGTTTTCATGCAAATGTTGTATTACGAATTCTGGACATTTTGCAAACAAAAAAAAAGGTAAAAACAAAGTGTAACTGAATATTCTGATTTTATTTATTTGTGTGCCTTTAACAGGCAAGTACAGTCAAAGAAGTGAATCCCCTGAAAGGAGGAGATTGCTGTAAAATTGAGAAAATAAAATTATTGGCAATGTTAAAGTTGACGCTCCAGTGAGCTTCCTTTGCTATGACCCATATGACCTTGACGTTCTTCTTATCTTGCTTTCTGAAGAAGGTTGATTCTGATCGGTGCTTTATCCTTTAGAAGCTTTCCATGTTGTGAGTGATATAGACGAATTCAGAATGCAGTTGTTCGATTATTCCTTGATTTTGCGTGGATCGCCCTTTCGGGTTTTCAATCCACCGGGATACCCATTTTTGCCTGAGTTGTCCGATGTGGCTTTTCAACTCAGCGGGTGTACATTCTTTTTTATTTTTGCCCGAGTCTTTTATTTTGTTTTTGACTCGCCAGGATGCCCTATTTTTGCCTGGACTTACATTCTGTTTTTGTGTCCAGCGGGTCACTTTATGCGAAGTATTTTTTAACTGCATCTGAATTCACAGGAGACGGGAAGTCTTCACCATCCACGGTTGCGAGCATCAGTGCCCCACCCGATAAGACTTTAGTTATCACGTAGGGACCTTCATAGTTTGGTGTCCACTTGCCCCTGTGGTCTGTATAAGGAGGAAGGATTCTTTTCAGAACAAGCTCTCCCACTTGGTATTCTCGAGGTCTGACCTTCTGATCAAAGGCTTTCTTCATTCGCTTCTGATACAACTGCCGATGACAGATAGCTTCTAATCTCTTCTCTTCAATTAGATTCAGTTGATTGTATCGAGACCGGACCCATTCTGCTTCATCCAGCTTCACATCCATCATTACCCGTAATGAGGGTATTTCAACTTCGACAGGTAGGACAACTTCCATACCATACACAAGCTGATAAGGTGTTGCCCCAGTAGACGTTCTGATGGAGGTTCGGTACCCATGAAAAGCAAATAGTAGCATTTCATGCCAGTCTTTGTAGGTGATTACCATCTTCTACATAATCTTCTTGATATTCTTGTTAGCGGCCTCAACAGCGCCATTCATCTTTTGCATGTAAGGGGAAGAGTTATGATATTGATTTTTGAAGTCCCGGCAAAGTTTTGCCATCATCTTGTTGTTAAGATTGGAACCATTGTAAGTAATGATTCGCTTGGGAACTCCATATCGATAGATGATATCCCTCTTCAGAAACCGAGCTACCACTTGTCTGGTGATGTTTGCATACGAAGCTGCTTCAACCCACTTGGTGAAGTAATCAATGGCTACCAGGATGAATCTGTGACCATTTGAAGCAGTCGGTTCAATCTTTCTAATCATATTAATGCCCCACATGGCGAAGGATCAAGGTGAAGACATTACATTCAAAGGATTCTGAGACACATGCACTTTATCCGCGTAGATCTGGAATTTGTGGCATTTTATGGCATAAGCACAACAGTCTGCATCCATTGTGATCCAGTAGTAACCTGATCTTATCAATTTCTTTGCCATTGCATGTCCTCCGACATGGGTACCGAAAGAACCTTCATGTACTCTGTGCATCAGGAGGTTTGCTTCCTTCTTGTCAACACATCTAAGCAAGACCATGTCGAAGTTTCGCTTGTACAAAGAGCCATCAGTATTGAGGAAGAAACTGCCGGCTAGCCTTCTTAATGTCTTCTTATCATTTGATGATGCTCCATGTGGGTACATCTGAGTTTCCAAGAAGCATTTGATGTCATGGTACCAAGGCTTGTCGTCAGTGACAGTGTCTACCGAGAATACATATGTTGGTCGGTCTAGTCTGGATACCAAAATCTGAGGTACATAATTGGCAGCTTGTACTTTAATCATGGATGAAATGGTAGCAAAAGCGTCCGCAAACTGATTCTCATCTCGAGGGATGTATTCAAGCTTAACTATTTTAAAGAAGGTTAACAATATCCTCGTATAGTCACGGTAGGGAATCAGATGCTCCTGATGAGTGTACCATTTGTTGTTGGTCTGGTTGATTACCAAAGCTGAATCTCCAAATACATTCAAGGTTTTGATCCTGAGGTCAATGCCTTCCTCAAGACCCATGATACAAACTTCGTATTCTGCTTCGTTGTTAGTGCAGGCAAAGGTGAGCTTTGCTGAGAAAGGCATGTGAACTCCCTTGGGTGTGATTAGTACTGCACCAACCCCACGACCGTTGCAATTAACTGCCCCGTCGAACATCATAGTCCATGCTTCTTCAGAGTCAGGCCCTTCAGTGTGAATAGACTCTTCACAATATTTTGCTTTTAAGAACATGATGTCTTCATCAGGGAAATCAAATCTCATAGGCTGGTAATCATCAATGGGTTGCTCAGCGAGATAGTCATACAATACACTGCCTTTGATGGCCTTTTGAGAGGTGTACTGAATATCATATTCTGTTATAATCATTTGCCATCTTGCAACCCTTTCGGTAAGTGTTGGCTTCTTAAATATGTACTTATTTGGATCCATCTTTGAGATCAACAAGGTAGCATGAGTCAACATATATTGTCTTAGTCGGCGAGCAGCCCACCCTAAAGCACAGCAAGTTTTCTCGAGCAGTGAATAACATTGTTCACAGTCGGTAAACATTTTGCTTAGGTAGTATATTGCATACTCTTTTCGACCAGACTCGTCATGCTGGCCCAACACACAACCCATTGACTCTTCTAATACTGTCAGATACATGATTAGAGGTCTTCCTTCAACTGGAGGCATGAGAATTGGGGGTTCTTGCAGATATTCTTTGATTTTGTCAAAAGCTCTTTGACAATCATCGTTCCACCCGACTGTTTGTTCCTTTCTTAACAGCTTGAACAAGGGTTCGCAGGTTGCAGTGAGATGAGATATGAACCTTGAAATGTAGTTCAATCTTCCTAGGAACCCTCAAACTTCCTTCTCAGTCTTAGGTGCGGGCATTTCCTGAATAGCTTTGACTTTGTCGGGATCAACCTCAATTCCCTTTTCACTTAGAATAAAACCCAACAGCTTACCAGAACGTACCCTGAATGTGCATTTGTTGGGGTTCAACTTCAACTGATACTTCCTTAGACGCTTGAACAATTTCAGTAGATTTACCCAATGATCTTCCTCTGTAAGGGACTTGGCAATCATATCATCCACATAGCACTCGATTTCTTTGTGAATCATATCGTGGAATAATGTTACCATAGCCCGTTGGTATGTTGCACCGGCGTTCTTCAGACAAAACGGCATTACCTTGTAGCAGAATGTACCCCAGGGTGTGATGAAAGTTATCTTCTCCATGTCTTTAGGTGACATCTTAATCTGATTGTATCTAGAAAATCCATCCGTAAGTGAAAATACCGAGAACTGAGTTATGTTATCTACCAATACATCAATGTGAGGTAATGGGAAATCATCTTTCGGGCTCGCTCTGTTCAGATCCCGGTAATCAACATAAATACGCACCTTGTCATCCTTCTTAGGTACGGGTACAATGTTAGCAACCCACGGCGGGTAACAAGTTACAGCGAGAAAACCGGCGTCCCACTGCTTTTGTACTTCTTCCTTTATCTTCATGGCCATATTTGGGCGAGTACGGCGTAGCTTCTGTCTGACTGGAGGACAATCTTCATTCAATGGTAATCTGTGCATGACAATATCTATATCTAGACCTGGCATATCTTGATAAGACCAAGCAAAGACGTCAACATATTCCCGAAGCATACTGATGAGTTGTTCTTTCACTGGAGCTTGTAGACTGGCCCCGACCTTTACCTCTTTCACATCTTCTTTAGTACCAAGATTGATAGTTTCAACCTCCTCCTGATGAGGAGCAATCACTTTTTCCTCTTGTTTCAACAACCTGGCCAACTCTTCAGGCAACTCATAATCTTCATCAACCCCTTCATCTGCTTGATTAATTGGATTGTCGAAGTCATACAAGGTCATAGCAGTGTCGTTGTCGGTGCAATCTGGAGGATTAACTCTGCAAGGGTTGAGATGTGTTTATTTTAGTGATTGATTTTATTCTTGTTTAGAAAAAAAATGTGGATGGAATTTATTATTGAAAAACATTGCCATTTATTGCTTAGTGCGAAAATAACAAAAATGAAAGACAGTGAGCGACAAAAAAGATCATTTGCAAAAGATGTCCATTTGTTCATTAATCATTCATTTGCACAAAATACAAATATGGCCCTATTAAAAAATGAGTCCTGACACCTTGGGCAAGATGCAGGACTTGATGCATGCTTAAACAGGAAATAATAATTACTCTGCAGAAGTAATCCTTATACTTTCCTAGGAAGACCAATTAAGGACTTGCTAGCCTGGGACCCTTGGACGAATCCAGCTCTCCAGGTTGAAGTCACTTTCAGCCTCGTCTTCCACATTGTTGATTGCATCCGGGGTTAGCATACCCCCACTGACAAATTTGGGAGCTTCAGCAGCCTCCTCTTGGACCTGTCGGGATGGTTTGTAACCCAACCCGAACTTGTCTTCCTTGATCTGGACTTGCAGCAGCCTGCCCCAGCCCTGGGCATTCCCGTCTTGAACAACCTTCCGAGCTTGCTTATAAGAGGAGATTGAAGTACCATACACTTCAGATGTTGCTTCATTGACATTGAGGGCCTTAAACCCTTGGCTCATTGTCTCATGGATCTCTCCGTCCATCTCATTATACTTGTAAGTAGCTAGATGACTAACGAAGATATCCTCCTCCCCACAGATTGTGATAACTTGGCCCTTCCATTCGTAATTTAACTTCTGGTGAAGGTTCGACGTTACAGCGCCAGCGGCATGAATCCAAGGCCGACCCAATAGACAGCTATAGGCAGGCTGAATGTCCGTCACGTAGAAGATAGTTTTGAAGATCTGTGGGCCAATCACCACAGGTAACTTAATTTCCCCAAGAACCAATCTTTTAGAACCGTCAAAGGCACTCACTACCAGGTTACTTGGACGCAATGCTAGACCATCATATTCCATTTTGACCAAGGCTTTCTTTGGAAGAACATTGAGAGAAGACCCAATGTCAACCAAGACATGAGATAGAACAGCACCCTTACACTCCAATGTGATGTGTAAAGCTTTATTATGGTTACGGCCCTCCGTAGTTAGATCAGCATCAGTAAAACCTAGCCCATAGCTAGTATTGACATTTGAAACCACTATTTCTAGATGATTAACTGTAATATCTTCTGGCACGTATGTTGCGTGTAGGACTTTGAGTAGTGCATTCCTATGAGCTTCGGAACACATCAGCAGTGATAGAATAGAGATTTTGGAGGGGGTCTGATGGAGCTGGTCCACAACCTTATAGTCACTCTTCTTAATTATTCTCATGAACTCGTCTACATCCTACTCAAAGGATGTCTTCGGAGTTTCCTTGGTGATAGGCTCTTCAGGAACCACACTTTTGCACTTAGCCTTGGCAGCAGCTTCTGCTTTAGCATTGGTTCTTTGGAATTGTGAGGCAAAGAGACGTCTGCTTCAAGTGAAGCCTCCGCCTCCCCCACATTATCAATCTGTGGTGTAGAAGTGTCAAGAGTGACTTTCTTTCCGTCGCAATATAAATCTGAGCCATAGTGCCAAGGCACGGCACTGCTGCTATCATATGGAACTGGTCCTGGTACCGTGATAGTAACTAGACTGATTGTTGCGGAAGAAAGAATTGTGACAGTCTGAGATACATAATAAATTGTGACATGAGTTCTGACCGGAGATGGTGCTGGTGATGATGGTTGTTGTTGTTGATGGAGTTGTTGATTGTTGAAAGAATCTGGAACATGGATTATTGTAGGATCATAGTAAATAGTAACTGTTGAAATATCTTCATTGATGGTTGTTGTTGTTGTAGAAGGATGTGTTGAACTGATGTTTGTTGATGTTGAAGAAGGGATGACTGTTGATGTTGTAGAAGAATCTGTTGGAATGATTGTTGTTGAAGTTGTAGGAGTGATATCTGATGGAACGATGTGTGCTGGAGTTGTAGAAGGAATGGTTGTTGATGTTGTAGGAGTTGAGACTGTTGAAGTGATTTGCAAGGTGTCTTCCTTGATAAGATTTTTGATACCGGTCTTCAAATCTGCACAACCATTGATAGAAGTCTTGCAAGCTTCACTATGGGCCTCACAACCCGGGAACACTTGGCACTTTAAAAGCTGGGCTTTAACCTCGGCCAGAGGTGTCTGAATGCTTGCAACATTGTCAATTAGGTTCATCGGTTGATCCTCCTCAATGGCATTTATCCTAGGCCCACCATGGCTAGGCATAGGATTCTTGGTAACACTTGGAAGAGGTGTAAAGTTAACTTCCTTAGAATCAATCAGATCCTGAACCTTCATGTGCAAGGCTCTGCACTTCTCTGTAGTATGGCCAGGTATATTTGAGTGGAAGGCACACCGGGAATTAACATCATAATTTCTTGGAAGGTTCTGGGGGTCCGGTGGAGCCAGAGTCCTCAATTCAATCAAGTTGAGCTTTAACAAGTGTGGAATTAAGGCAGCATAGGGCATCGGAATGGGATCAACTGTTGACTTGTGAAGTCCTTTGCTGAAACGGACGTTGTTGCTGATTGTTATTGTTGTAAGATCTCTATTGAGGAAATTGTTGTTGCAGTGAGAAGTGTTGTGGTTGTGGAGGATACTGTTGTTGAGGTGTTAGAGCTGGAATGGTAACGGCAGCTACTGATCTTTGCATGTATTGAGGCCTCCCTCTGCCCATGTGTACTGAATTGGTTTCACCTGTCCTACGAGGTCCTGCGAAAGGTTTCCTTGTATTGCTGGAACTAGCACCGTTGTCTGAAATTTTGCCCATCTTCAAAAGACTCTCAATTCTCTCTTCAGCTATAACTACATCCGCAAAGCTGGTGGATGAGAAAGCAACAAGTCTGTCAATGTATGTCCCTTGCAGGGTATTCATAAACATGTCGGCCATTTCTCTCTCAGACATTGGAGGCTGGACAGCAGTAGCGAGCTATCTCCATCTTTGGGCATACTCCCTGAAGCTTTCTCTTGAAGATTGTGACATGCCCATTAGGAGTGTTCTGTTGGGAGCCATGTCCAAGTTATATTGATACTAGCGTATGAAAGCTTCGGCCAAATCCTTCTAGTAATCGATTATATGTTTTGGTGTGTATTCGTTGTAATTATGTATCCATGGTAAGGGATAGTACTCTTAAGAAGAAGACTTTAAGGTAGTAGGAGTGTGTGACCAAAAGTGTAGAGATTGGTGGTGTGGTGAGTAAAACTAATTATATAATGTTAGTTAATATATATTTAATTATAATATTAGGAGGATATTGATTTAAATAATATTGGGTGGATAATTAAAATAGTAGATAATTAGAGGGTGTAACTAATAATATTAGTAAAAGTGGTATTATTATGGTTAGCATTATTATTATTATTACTATTATCATTATTATTATTGTCATTATTATTATTATTATTATTATTATTATTATTATCGTTATTATTATTAAGATTATTATTAGGTAAAAATAAGAGTTATTAATAATATTGTTAGTGGGAGAAAAATAAGGAGTTAATCGAGAGAAATAAGGAATAAATAGGTTTTAGGTGGATTTGGTGGGAGGTTAACAAAAGGAAAAGGGAAGACAAAATTTTTATCACATAAGAACGGCTGAGAGGAAGAACAAAAGGGAGGCTAGGAAAAATCTCCATCATCAATTCTCGCATAATTTTATCAGGAATTCAGGTAAGGGTGGGTTCAATTATTATAATCGGATATGAAATCCAATATTTTGATTGGGTAGTTAGGGTGATACGTTTCGTCGCTTGTTAGATTGTTATAGAAATTTCATCAATTTTGTGTTTATGTGGTGTTACAAGGTTTCTGAATTTTTTGTGAATATACATAAAATTATAACTAAATAGTGCAATTATTATGTTAATTGGTATTAGAAATAATTAGAAATAATTATTACGGTAATTGGTATTAGAACAATTAGAAGCAATTATTATGTTAATTAGTATTATAATCAATTAGAAGAAATTATCATGTTAATTGGCATTGGCAGTAGAAACAAATTATGTATAATTGTAGGTAAGGGGCCACTTTGGGAGGGTGGGCCCCACACACCCTTAGAAGCATGGCGCAGGCCATGTATGTCAACATGGTGATGGCGCAGGCCATCAAATTGCTTAGAAGCAAGGCGCAGGCCGTAGCAGAGGTGGCGCGGGCCATAGGGGTGGCGCAAGCCTATAGGGTCCTGTAGCCACCATTTTTTTTGTTATGTGTTCAATTTTTTCCTCTCATAAGTAATTACTAGTTAATGTAATTAGGTGAATTAATTAAGATTAATTAATACTTTAAGAACAGTGGAAATATTATTAATTAGTAATATCGTGATTTTGTCAACTAAATTAGAACCTGTATTTGAATGATTTTTTGGCAGAATTTCTTGAAGGGTTGCATTAACCTCAAAATGTTAAAAACAGTGCTGAGTTAGTCAGTTTAGCCGAATTAGGCGGAAAACTTAGTTCCTCGGAATTTAATGAAATTTATCGGGATAAGTCGGGTAATATTATTGTTGATTTTGATGCGTTGTTTTGTTGAAAATTACGTCGTAAGGTTGTGTTACAGGTATGACTGATGTCGGTAAGTTGTTCCGGTTGCGGAAAGTCTTAAAGTTATTATGTTGTAGGCTTTAAAGCCAAAGTGGAATATAAGTTGATTAATTTGGAAAAGCGGTCGTGTTGTTATTGTTGTTATGTTGTATGGGTTTAAAGTCGTGTATAGCATTTAAGTCATGTGCATTGTCGGAGCCGTTGCTCACACCACGTTGGCCTGGATTGGCAATTAAAGTTGGACGTTGAAGGCTTATGCCTTGTTGCCTCGATAAATTGGCAGATTTTTAAGTTGGGAGTTTACTCCGATTGGTACCACATGCATAATTAGTCGAGTCTCATTAAAGTTGCACTATTGTCGATTTGTTGTGTTGACGATTGATTTAATTTGTGAAGTGGTGTTTGTTTATAATCCTTAGTCATTATATTGTTTTTCATATACTGCTTATAATTATTGTAACTCACCCTTTCTGTTGAATGTTGTCCTCATGTGACAATGTGCAGGTAACCCTGAGAAGTAGCCGGTTACCATTAGTCGAGTCGGTGGTCAGTCGCTCTGATACGTAGCACTCAGGGGTGGGATTGACGCGTGTTTTTTTTATCATTGTCAAATTTTATTTAGTTGAAGAACTTAGAGTTGCTTATTTCTTATTTTAGAGTTGTTATTAGGTGGAATAAAAATACTATGAGTTGTGATGTGAATCCGCTGTGTAAGGTTTTATGAAGTTCATTTATTTTAGTAAACTAAAGTTGTTTTATGTTATTATGAAAAGTACTATGTATTAAGTATGACTTCCTTAAGTTGAAATTTGTTTATAGTTGAAAATGTGATATCCCGTTTTGTGGAAAGTTTTTATAAACTCTGATTTCAGTTATATTCGCGGTTAGAAAATGGGATGTTACATTAGTGGTATCAGAGCAGGTCGGTCCGTCCGGCCAATGTTGTCTAACGTTGTTGATTCCTTAGTACGCGACATGTGTGTGAAACACTGTCGGTACTTGTTAGTTTCTAGTCGTTGTCTACAGGTGGGTTGGAATTAAGTGGGGGAGAAGCTTGACTCCCAGACTGTTGTTAGAATGTCGGAGTTGGTTCAAGTTGATGTTGATTGCAAGAGTGCAAGGTTGTTGGAGAGACATTGTTGCGGACCGGTGAGAGCATGGATTCATGAATTCATATTGGTCGAGTTGAGAAGTACGTGGATTTATGGATGGAGATTGTTTAAGAAAGAAGGATTTATTCCAAATAAAAAGACAAGTTGGTGAATTAAGTTGAAGGATCAAGTCGGTAAATTGCTATGCCTTGAGTGTAGTGGATTAAAGTCGAGTAAATTTCGAAGTTAGGTGTAGAGCAAGATTTTTGGTAGAACATGGAATTAAGATGGAGAGAGGTGGAATTTACATTCATCAATCTCAAAAATTCTGGTTTTTGCAATCTTGGAGCAGCTGTTACGAGAAGTGGTATAACTTTTTAACCATGATTCGGATTGAAGCGGTTCTAGAATTTTTGGAAAGCTTACGAAATTTCCTACAGTTTGCATATAAGATTTGCATTCAGGAGGTTTGTAATGAGGGAGATAAGTAGGTTTTAATAGTTGGGTCTGCTGCTGATTTTGGAAATTCTGCATACGAAAATTGTTGACCAGTCCCATTGTGATGTGGATAACTTTTTACTCGTAAGTCGGATTCGAGCAATTCTTGAAGTTCTGGAATCTACACAAATTTTTCTTCATGTTAGAATATAATTTTGTGATTTGGAGGTCTGTATTGGAGAAGATAATTGCGTTCGAAGTGGAGCGTGTGTTGCTGAAAATTTGGAAAGATAAAAATGTTATTAAATAATAAAATGTTGGTATCAGAGAATGCATAGAGATACGATTTGTGTCGAATGAGGACAATTAAAGTGCCTATTCTAGGAGATGGTGAAGTTGGGGGAAAGATGGAAGTTGATTATTGTTATTAAATATTTTAACTTGGATGAAAGTTGTAATTGGAACAGACAGTTTTGGATGGTACTTGTTATAACGACTCCGGTGTTAGATGGATATTGAAAGTCATGTGGTACTATGTGTGTAAATAAGAAAATGTGTATTGGATTTTTGGATGTTTTGCATCGTTGATGAAGTTGGAATTAAGGGAATATGCGTTGGACCTTGGACGTTGTATATAAATGGCGAGGTTGGAAATAATTAGATTCAAGAGACGTTTGCAAGCCATAGAGAGTTAGTAGAGCAGTATGCTGAGGTAACCTTGAGCAGAAGGTAAAGGACACTGTTGTGGTTGGGTAATGATGATTTATGCCACCATTATGGTTGCTGGCTATCTATTGACAAATTGAGGAACTGATCAACCTTAATTTCTTGTTGATAGTAGATGGAATCATGTTGGATGGAATAGACGTGTCTTGCCAACTAGAATTGTATGTACAATGAATTGTTTGGAGTGAGCCAAGGGCTAAAGGATTATTTTAATTAGTTGATGCAGATTCCTATATAAGAAGATGACGCAGACTCGAGGATGTTAGTATGAGATTGTGAGTTGATCGGTGAATAGTGTGGAAACTCATAGTGGTGTCCGGGATAACTCGAGTTTTGATTTGTGATGGATCAAGAATCTGATTGAAATGAGACTTGAAGCATTATGGAGATGATCCAAGGAGGAAGTGAATGGAAATGCAAGACCACGATTTGACCAAGGATGTCAGATAGAGAATAGTGGGGGTCAATATGCCTTAAAGTGTATATAGGGAGTATGAATCGTATCTTCCATACTTGTTTGGATAAGTTAAAACAGGTGTTCATTGTGGATATTCTGCTCAGTTATAAAATCAGAAGGAGAGATAGTAGAGTATTTGAAAATTGAGTTACAATTATTGAAAGAGGTGAAGTTATATGTTAAGTTATAAAAGTGTGATTTTTAGTTAGTAAAGATGAGTTTACTTGGTTATGTTAATTCAGAAGAGGGTGTATGAAGAAATTGTTTTATTATGAGTAGGAATTGATGAATTGGTTGTTGGATTGGCTTGGTTAATGTGCATAGGTTAGGTGTGGAGTATTGATGCAAAAGCTGTGGTTAATTGGTGTTAAAAACTATTTGGAAAGTGTTAAATCTCAGCAGAAGATGGATTTTATCGTTGGGTTTTCTGTAGAATTCACAGTTTTCTCTTAGCGAGGGATGGTCGTTGCTTAGGGTGGACTGGCAGTGAAAAGATGACTTTCTTGTTGAAATTATTTGGACACATGTATCCTTATGTTGTTGCAATGTTGTTATGTGTTTAAGATGAGTTTGGGCAGTATGTTAATACAAGATGGTAAAGTTGTAGCTTATGTTTGGTGATAATCGAGAATTCGTGAAAGTATTTATCCTATTCAAGATTCAGAATTGTTGCGGTTGTAATTGTGTTGAATATTCTGAGGTATTATTTTTATGGATATGGGTTCGAAGTGTTTAATAATTGAAAAAGTGTAGAATACCTGTTTGTTCGGAATTTCCGATGACCTTGATGGTCGAAAGCTTGATGTGAACTTGGTAGACTGATGGGTGCTAGTAATCATAGTGCGTAGTAGAAGCGTGGTGTATCGCATTTGTTCATACGTAGGTAATCGGGATATTAATAGTTTGGTTACGTCGATGTTGTGTTATGGGAGTTTGTGTTCTTAACTTTGTGGTTGCCTCGTTACATATGGTGATGGTTCGAGTGCGAGTAGCTAATTCCTAGAATGGGGAATTTGGGGAGTATTTCCTATGGTAATGGTAATGATCGTGTTGTGTTCTGGTTCATACTGAACTTGTGTGTTCTTAACTTGGTCATTCTTTGTATCTTGAGTTAGTCGTCGAGTGCATTGTGTAGGCATTACATCTTGTTGTAGTTGTCTTTGATAAGAAATTTTGTTGTTTTTTTTATTTGTGATGTTGCCTTTCATGACATGGGAGATGACTAATTGGTTGTGAGGGTGTGTCCGGAGTAGTTCGTATCCGGTAAATTTTCGAGGACGAAAATATTCTAAGTGGGGGAGAGTTGTAACACTCCGTTTTTATTTTGATTATTATTTGTGAGTTAACTAGGAATTGATGTAATCGATTATATGTTTTGGTGTGTATTCGTTGTAATTATGTATCCATGGTAAGGGATAGTAGTCTTAAGAAGAAGACTTTAAGGTAGTAGGAGTGTGTGACCAAAAGTGTAGAGATTGGTGGTGTGGTGAGTAAAACTAATTATACTATATTAGTTAATATATATTTAATTATAATATTAGGAGGATATTGATTTAAATAATATTGGGTGGATAATTAAAATAGTGGATAATTAGAGGGTGTAACTAATAATATTAGTAAAAGTGGTATTATTATGGTTAGCATTATTATTATTATTATTACTATTATCATTATTATTATTGTCATTATTATTATTATTATTATTATTATTATTATTATTATTATTATTATCGTTATTATTATTAAGATTATTATTAGGTAAAAATAAGAGTTATTAATAATATTGCTAGTGGGAGAAAAATAAGGAGTTAATCGAGAGAAATAAGGAATAAATAGGTTTTAGGTGGATTTGGTGGGAGGTTAACAAAAGGAAAAGGGAAGACAAAATTTTTATCACATAAGAACGGCTGAGAGGAAGAACAAAAGGGAGGCTAGGAAAAATCTCCATCATCAATTCTCGTAGAATTTTATCAGGAATTCAGGTAAGGGTGGGTTCAATTATTATAATCGGATATGAAATCCAATATTTTGATTGGGTAGTTAGGGTGATACGTTTCGTCGCTTGTTAGATTGTTATAGAAATTTCATCAATTTTGTGTTTATGTGGTGTTACAAGGTTGCTGAATTTTTTGTGAATATACATAAAATTATAACTAAATAGTGCAATTATTATGTTAATTGGTATTAGAAATAATTAGAAATAATTATTACGGTAATTGGTATTAGAACAATTAGAAGCAATTATTATGTTAATTAGTATTATAATCAATTAGAAGCAATTATCATGTTAATTGGCATTGGCAGTAGAAACAAATTATGTATAATTGTAGGTAAGGGGCCACTTTGGGAGGGTGGGCCCCACACACCCTTAGAAGCATGGCGCATGCCATGTATGTCAACATGGTGATGGCGCAGGCCATCAAATTGCTTAGAAGCAAGGCGCAGGCCGTAGCAGAGGTGGCGCGGGCCATGGGGGATAAGGGGGCAGTGAGGTGGCGCAGGCCTATAGGGTCCTGTAGCCACCATTTTTTTTGTTATGTGTTCAATTTTTTCCTCTCATAAGTAATTACTAGTTAATGTAATTAGGTAAATTAATTAAGATTAATTAATACTTTAAGAACAGTGGAAATATTATTAATTAGTAATATCGTGATTTTGTCAACTAAATTAGAACCTGTATTTGAATGATTTTTTAGCAGAATTTCTTGAAGGGTTGCATTAACCTCAAAATGTTAAAAACAGTGCTGAGTTAGTCAGTTTAGCCGAATTAGGAGAAAAACTTAGTTCCTCGGAATTTAATGAAATTTATCGGGATAAGTCGGGTAATATTATTGTTGATTTTGATGCGTTGTTTTGTTGAAAATTACGTCGTAAGGTTGTGTTACAGGTATGACTGATGTCGGTAAGTTGTTCCGGTTGCGGAAAGTCTTAAAGTTATTATGTTGTAGGCTTTAAAGCCAAAGTGGAATATAAGTTGATTAATTTGGAAAAGTGGTCGTGTTGTTATTGTTGTTATGTTGTATGGGTTTAAAGTCGTGTATAGCATTTAAGTCATGTGCATTGTCGGAGCCGTTGCTCACACCACGTTGGCCTGGATTGGCAATTAAAGTTGGACGTTGAAGGCTTATGCCTTGTTGCCTCGATAAATTGGCAGATTTTTAAGTTGGGAGTTTACTCCGATTGGTACCACATGCATAATTAGTCGAGTCTCATTAAAGTTGCACTATTGTCGATTTGTTGTGTTGACGATTGATTTAATTTGTGAAGTGGTGTTTGTTTATAATCCTTAGTCATTATATTGTTTTTCATATACTGCTTATAATTATTGTAACTCACCCTTTCTGTTGAATGTTGTCCTCATGTGACAATGTGCAGGTAACCCTGAGAAGTAGCCGGTTACCATTAGTCGAGTCGGTGGTCAGTCGCTCTGATACGTAGCACTCAGGGGTGGCATTGACACGTGTTTTTTTTATCATTGTCAAATTTTATTTAGTTGAAGAACTTAGAGTTGCTTATTTCTTATTTTAGAGTTGTTATTAGGTGGAATAAAAATACTATGAGTTGTGATGTGAATCCGCTGCGTAAGGTTTTATGAAGTTCATTTATTTTAGTAAACTAAAGTTGTTTTATGTTATTATGAAAATTACTATGTATTAAGTATGACTTCCTTAAGTTGAAATTTGTTTATAGTTGAAAATGTGATATCCCGTTTTGTGGAAAGTTTTTATAAACTCTGATTTCAGTTATATTCGCGGTTAGAAAATGGGGTGTTACAGATAGCATTGACTTTAGGGTTGAGGTGTGGCCCAAACTCTGGCGCATCTGTTCGTGGTTGCCCATGATCATTGTTACTAGTACCTCTTGTACCTGGATGATTCTCTTCAGGAGTTTGCCGCTCAACCAACTCTCTTAATCTTTCTTGGATTTGGGCCAACACAGTCACTACTGCCATGAACTGGTTCATCTGAGCCCTCATCTCAGTTCTCTCATTAGCCATCTGAGTTCTCACGTCAGTCAAATCTTGCTGAACTTGGTCCATCTGTAAGCTCGGAAGGTTGCTTCTTGTAGGATACTGGTGAACTCTGTTGATGGGGAAAACCCTCCTACGAGAAATGTTTCCTGAAACACACAGAAAAGTGAGAAAATAACAACAAAAACACCTACAAGACAAAGAATAAGGTTAGTATGCAATGCAGTATGTCTATTTGTCTTCCAAGGGTATCCGGTTTGGTTCTTTGGCTTTGACCTTCCAGACTACGAGGAATGATGATGTTGAAGAGAAGTGAAGTCCAAAAGATAATCCAGGTAACACATAAACCATATATTACAAATGCAAAGATACATAGTTTGTGATTACAACAAATTCCCATGGTGGGTCAGAATACAACAAAATCATCAAAAAGTACAACCAAAATACAAATACAAAAAAAATCAAACATCCAGCCCAAAGTCATCCTCTCTGACTTCCTTCAGGAGAGCATCAGTCACTGGTCCAACTGGATGTTCTGTGATGGTCCTGATAAGAAGGTTCCTGGTGGCAATGGCACTTGTCAACTAGTTATACTTGTCTTGATCCTTTGATCTCTTCAACCCCACCCGGAGTTTCAACTCGGAGATTTCCTTTTGTGCTGCTAACAAGGCTTCCTGATTCTTCTTTTCATTAGCTTCCAACTGCTCTATCCTAGCCTGTGTCTTCTGATCTTCTTGCATACGAGCCTCAGTGATCCTGATCAACCTAGCCTAACTCTCCTCTAGGTAATGCTTAGCTCTGGCCTTCTGAATCTTGGCTTCTTTGCAAGCATTCTTCAATACCAACTCCTCTTCCCTGGATTTTCTTATGTAACCATCTGTCTTCTCAATCTTGATCATATGCTCGATCCGGAGCTTCTCTAACCTCTCATTGTTCAGACGACTGTAACACGGTGGGAGAACTGACTTTAGTAATGTTGCGGATAGCAAGAGTCGCCACCGACTTTTATTTTATCCAAAAGGAAAGGGTATAAAAGAACAGGAAAGACCTTAAGAGATATTTTTGGGTCCGGGGGGTAGGTTATGTAAAGGGAAGGTATTAGCACCCTTTACATCCATGGTTATCCATGGGCTCTTAGTTACTTATCTCACTTTTGAATTGTTTTTGAAAGTGTAGTGTGTGAATAGAAAAATTTTCATAATAGTTAATAATGATCCATGTACGGATGCGTAAAAACTTGTTTTTGAAAATTTGTTTGAAATTTGTTAAGTGTTTGAAAAAATGAAGTGAGCAAGCAACTAGGAGTTACCTACCCTAAAATTTTAAGTCTTTCTTGTTCTTTATCCTTTAATTGGTAAGACTATCCCTACTATTAAGGAGTAGGTAGTCATTACCTTGGATGTAAGGGACATGAGAGGGACATCTATTTATGAAGGCAACTGTGGGGTGTATTAAGCATTTAGGAGGGACTATCATCATTATTCGAAGAGGGACTTGATCTTTAAAGGTAACCATTAGGGACTTGATGATTTTTTCTTTTAAGGGACTTGCTTTATACACCCCACTTGACCTTATGATTAGGCAACAATGAGGGATAACCTTAGAAATGTGAGATGGCGATTAAAAATCGACTTACGTGTGTGAGTGTTTAATTTAAATTTATCTTATAATTAAGGTGATCTAAATTAATTTTTAAATAAAATACATATTTGCACCCCCTAAATTACTAACCATAGCATAACAATTAAATAAACTAAATATTACAAATTTTACACCAAGGAGCAATTACATAATTATAAATAAGTAGCAAAAATAAAAATAAAAATAAATAGCAAAATAAATATAGAAGCAAAAATATAAATAATAGGTGAAAAATAAATAAATAAGCAATAATAAGGGTTAGTAAAATTAAAATAAGCAAAAGTTAGTAATAATATGGTTAATAATAATAATAGAAATCAAAATAAATTGAATTAACAAAAATATTATAATAACAAAATTAAAATAATAAACAAAAGTTTAATATGAACAACTAAATAATTATAGCATTTTAGTTTATATACTAATTATTAAATTATTTATAATTGTAAAAAATTTAAATTATTATAAATTTAATTGTTTCTATACATATATTAAAAGAAAATAATTTAGATTATAGACATAGTATATAAAATATATTTACATATTATTAATAATAGATTATATTTACAAAAAATTAATTATATTAAAGATTATATTAAATATATACATGACAATTATATTAAAAATTAGAGAATAGCAATTAAGTTTTTTAATAAGTATTTAGAAAATAAATTAGGGTTTGTTAGAAAAATATTTTTTAGGAATTATAATACACAAAATTTATTTTAATTAATTTACATATATTATATTTACACATATAATAAAGAAAAGGATTTTTGAATTAGAAACACAAAAGTTTAGAACTTTTTTAGAAAATATTTGTTAAACATATATTCATGCATAATTTAAATCCTTATTTAGTAAATAAGAAAACAATTAAACAAATTAAGAAAATAAATTAAATTAAAAAGAGTAAAAGGAAACTTACCTTGGCTGGGTTTTGTGCTTTGTCTTTGAAAAATTGTGAAAAATAATGAAAAACAAAAAAGGCCTGGGGTGGTGTTGAACCCAGGACCTTTGAACACAAGCAAACACGCATAACCGCCTGGCTGGAAGAGCCTACCTGATATCAATCCAGCAAACAATAATAATATGTAATACTCAACGCATTAATGAAAAAATACCAAAACATTTGTCGTGGCCAGGATTCGATCACAGGTCCTGTTGCCAATACGCATACGCCTCCTTCCACTGGGACAACATAATTGTTGTGATACCAAACAGCCAATAATTCATAAAATATAATACAAGATTTTTGAATTCACAAACGCGCGCGAAGAAGTCTTCTTCTACCTCCAGAACTGCGAACTTAGCTGCGAAAATAGCTAGGAGATTACCTGCGAAAATAGAATGGTAGCAAAACCTACAAAATTCATACATTGACAAAACAGTAAGATTTTGCGAAATTGACTATGCCATTAAGTTCCTAACAAGATTTCCAATCCTTCTACGTCCTCATAATCCATTTATATTGGCTGGATTACAAAACCCTAATTGGAGTCGTAAACCCTAAAAATGGTGGATCATGTTTCAGGCTATGGAACTTCACCAAACAATCCAGATTCCATCTATAGTCATCAACAAACAAGGTTATGTAAACAAAATTCAATAATATGCAGTGAATCATTGGAATCAAAAAAAATTTTGTCAAGCATAAACAAGCCACGGGTTCATCATTATGACACGATTTGGAGGCATATGAATGATGATTTATGATCAGTGATATCCAATGAAGCTCTCCATGTTCTTATTTTACCTTCTAGTGCTCTGAATCAAGGAATCCGAATATGAGTTTTGGATGGATTTTTGAGGTTTGGAACTTACACTTAGAGGCAGCCAATTCGTGTATGAGTGCTAGGGTTATGATCAGTACTTATATGTGAATGAATTAGGTTAAGAAAATTCAATTGTTGTGTGGAGATTTTGATATTTGAAGATTGAAAAAGATCATGGTTTAAAATTCAAATATTTGTTCATGAAGGCTTGCTATTTTTGTACCAATCTCATGATTTCCTTCCCTTTTGATTCAAATCAGCATTGAAGAGATTCTAGAAGCTCAATCTTCATCAAATAATATATTTTCATATTTTATATTTATTTAAAATGATTTTTTATGAATTAAATCAAAATAAATAAAAATAAAATAATAAAAATTCTGATTTTTTATCAACTGGGTCGTGCATGATGATATGGTATGGATTGGATCACAATTTGACAAGCCCATTTGGAAAGAAGTGGTTTTAAACCTCCATTTTCAACATAAACCATCACAAAATTTCCCAACTTTGCAAGGGCATATCTCCCTCAATTTTAAAGGTATGAGGGTGTTCTTGGACATTTTGGAAAGCTTGAAGAGTCCTCTAAACAACCCCACTGGTTTCATGTCCATATCATTTACCAATCTCAAGTTATGCCCTTTTGAAGTTGTTGACTTTTTGTTGACTTTTGAAATGACCTATAATGTCTTAGCTCATATCTTCCAAATGAAGCATTTTTGGGCTTGACTTGCAAGATCAAAGTTGTAGAGGATTCAATTTCCTTCAAAATGAGCTTTGAGTGGAGACTTGGTGATGAAGTATGTGAAAGTTATGGCTGGTTAAAGTTCAGTTGACTTTTACTGAGGAAACCCTAATTTAGAAACTCCTGATTCTTGATGATCTGGAACCTCCTTGATGAATCATGATCAACCCTTGATCAAATGATGAATTTTACTTCATATACTTGATGTTAGCAAAAAATAATGAAGTTTGACTTTGGTTTGACCACAGTTGACCTCAGTTTGACTTTTTAACTGCTTTGACTGATTTTGACTTATCTGATCATCTGACTGAGCAAACTTCTGAGAAAAGTCTTGAAACTTGTCATGGGGGTTCTTACACACATATAAGATGTTATGAAGCTCACTTGAAGTCTTGGAAGTCCATTTAGCCTGATTAAAGTCAAAACCCTAGTTTTGGATGCACTGCTTAGGAGGTGCATTGTCTGAGGGAATTGTCAACTCTTCTGACCAATTGTGAACTTTGTGAACCTTGTGAACCATCATAAAATGTCTTGTGAATCTCATGGGAGGTATTGTGAACCTTGTGAACCATCATAAAATGTCTTGTAAACCTCATGGGAGGTATTGTGAAGCTTGTGAACCTTGTGAACCTCATAAAGTGACTTTGTAGACTTCATGAACCTCAGGAAAGCTTTGTAATCATTGTGAATCTTGTGAACCTTCAAGAGGTAACTTGTAGACTTCATGAACCTCATGAAAGGTCCTGTAAATGTTGAGAAACTTGTGAACCTTGTGAACCTTCATAAAGTAGCTTGTAGACTTCATGAACCTCATGAAAGGTCTTGTAGATGTTGAGAAACTTGTGAACCTTGTGAACCTTCATAAAGTGACTTGTAGACTTCATGAACCTCATGAAAGGTCTTGTAGATGTTGAGAAACTTGTGAACCTTGTGAACCTTCATAAAGTGACTTGTAGACTTCATGAACCTCATGAAAGGTCTTGAAAGCATTGGGAAACTTGTGCACCTTGTGAACCTTCATAGAACACAAAGTCTTGTATTGTGAGGGCAAATTTTTGGGTGCAACAGCTGACCCTGTTCAATTTTCTGAAACCTGAGGGGTTAGATTGGTATGTTTGCCAGTCGTGACCTGGAAGGTTGAAGGGGATTGAACACAAAAGCCCAAAAATTTGCACTCACCAGTGCATAAAGTGGTACAGATGGTTAGTTGAATATGATTGAGTGGGTTTAAAGATGCCACTTGGAGAAAAGTTCTTAGATACATTTCTTGGAGGATAAAGCAGTCTAAAGTATGAAGGTATAATGATAACTTTCAGGAGGATAAAGCAGTCCTGAAGTAATGATGATAGCTGTCAGGAGGATGGAGCAATCCTGAGGTATTAATAAGCTGTCAAGAGGATGAAGCAGTCTTGAGAGATATGATAATATGCTTTCAGGAGGATAAAGCAATCCTGATGTAGTGATGATAGCTGTCAGGAGGATAAAGCAGCCCTGAGGTAATAATAAACAGTCAGGAGGATGGAGCAATCCTGAGGTAATAATAAGCTGTCAGGAGGATGGGGTAATCCTGAGGTAATGATATGATTTCAGGAGGATGAAGCAATCCTGATGTAATAAAAAGCTGTCAGGAGGATGAAGCAGCCCTGAGGTAGTAATAAGCTGTCAGGAGGATAAAGCAATCCTGAGGTATAATAAATTTTCAGGAGGATAAAGCAGTCCTGATGTAATAATGTGATTCCAGGAGGATAGAGCAGTCCTGATGAGATAATAGGCTTTCAGGAGGATGGAGCAGTCCTGATGTAGTGATATAATTTCAGGAGGATGAAGCAATCCTGATGTAATAAAAAGTTGTCAGGAGGATGAAGCAGCCCTGAGGTAGTAATAAGCTGTCAGGAGGATAAAGCAATCCTGAGGTAATGATATGATTTCAGGAGGATGAAGCAATCCTGATGTAATAAAAAGCTGTCAGGAGGATGAAGCAGCCCTGAGGTAGTAATAAGCTGTCAGGAGGATAAAGCAATCCTGAGGTATAATAAATTTTCAGGAGGATAAAGCAGTCCTGAGGTAATGATAGGCTATCAGGAGGATAAAGCAGCCCTGAGGTAACAATGTTTTCAAGAGGATGAAGCAGTCTTGAGAGATAATAAGTCTTCAGGAGGATAAAGCAATCCTGAGGGATGATAACTTTCAGGATAAATCACTCATGAGAATCATAAGTTTATTTGCCGGATAATTAACCTGAAAACAAAGTAGTATTCTGTATAATAATATTAGTTTGTGCATTATGTATGTATGTATGATATGATGCACTTAGGTAATGTATTATCGTATATATGGATATGTATGTTATGGTATGATGTAAATGATGTATGTATGATATGACACTGCCGGAAGCGTCTGGATATCTTCATATAACAACTGCTGACCAGGGAAAATAAATCCCGATTTGTTGCTGAAGAATATGAAGAACTCGTTCCCGTCTTGTTTGATAATAAGGCATATATAACCTCCCGTATGCTGGGGATAGTAAGGTATATATAACCTTCGTCATCGTTTGGCAGTAGGATAGATATAACCTCCCGTCTTCGTTCGTCGTACTCTTATTGGAAAGTAAATTCCCGAATATCCGTATGAGGATAAAAGAGATGGATATAAATTCCAGGGGAGATGAGACTTTATGAAGATGGATTCGTCCTACTGAGGATTTGCAATTGTTTTGTAGAGATGGACCGGCGAAGCTTCGTTGGAATCCTTCCCTCGTTCGTCCTTAGTAAATATTATTACTGCATTTTCATGCATTTCTGGTAAACATCAATCATATTAAGCACTTATGCATTTCTGGTAAACATCAATCATATTCAAAAGCATACATACATTCAAACACAACCAATGGACGTTTCGCTTATGTAAATAGGGTAAAAGTAAATCTGGATTCAAAGGGAAAAGTAAAGCTGAACTTGAGAACAGAAACGTTTCAACTTCGAGAGTGTATAACCAATTGGATTTGGAGCTCCTGAAATTTTTAACTTTCCTGAATACCTTCCCCGAAATCCTCATAGTTGGATCTGAAGACATGATACTGACACCATCTAATACTACTGGCGTAGACAATTAATTTCCATCATGGTTTCAGCTGAGAATCCAATATCAAGGTAATATAACGAGAGGAATGTATCTCCAAATTGTGATGGACCATATACGCTCCGGCTACTAGATTTGAAAAGAAAGCATTGCCCCTTGGTTGAGGATGAATTGTCCCAAAAGGGAAGTATCTGAATGTAGTTACCTCAGGAGAACTAAGCAGAATGCCCCATAATGATATGCCCTTGACATCATGAACTTTGCAGTGTTACCCTTGGTAATTCAAATATATGAGAAGAGCTGCCCCTGGCTATTAAGCACTGTTGGATCTGGAACTGATTGCCCCGAATGATTTGAACAGTAACTTGGTATGCCCTATTGATTAGGAAACAATGACCATGCCCCTGGCATTATGACTTCTGTAATGTTACCCTTGGCACTTCAGATAGATGAGGAGATCTGCCTTTGGCTGCTTAAACATAGTTGAATCTTGTCCTGATTGCCCCAAATGAGTTAGGCAGTATCATGGTCTGCCCCCTTGATTGGGAGATAATGATTATGCCCCTTTGTGTATACATGGACTTTGATCCAGGAAGCAACTTTGTTCATCGGAAGGACTTTGGTTCATTGAACATTCATCCTGTAAGTTTCTTCATTTATCCAACACTCAGGTATATGCAAACAAATATATTCAAAAATGCAATGCTTATGTCTGTCTTGAAGTTTTGAAACAAGTTATTTTTTAGAAAAAACTGTTTTTTTTTTTTTTTGAAGACTGTGATATTAACTCAAGTTTTATAATAAGCCCTAAAGGAGTCAGGATACCTTTTTGTAGCAGTACGCTTTCGAACTAACCATGCTTCAGTTAGGACTTTTAGAGGGTTATAACGTGGCCTGGTTCACGGTTTAAGAAATAAAGGATAAAGGCTCAAATTTTATTTGTACCAAACCCAATCTCCATGATGTTCTTCAGTCCTATGCTCAGTTAACTCATGCATTGAGGTTCCATAGCAGTTTGGAATTGTAACACTGACATTTGTGATGGTTCAGAAACCCAACATTTATTTGAACATTCAGTCATCTTTCTTTGTTTGAGGATTCATAGTGACCCCTTTTTTTTTTGACTTTGTTATCCCTTCTTTTTGTCTGAACTGTTTATTTCAAGGTTTACAGTCAGCGGGATGTCTTAATGTTTTACTAAGTCTCCTTCATAGGTTTTGACTTAGTGAGCTTTTTTTTTTGCTGAATATTGACTGTCAGGTTTAATGATTACAGAGAACCATCATTAGTTGTGTACAACACAGATAATTGGCATATTTGAGTTAACCGAGTAACTACCCTGCCCCAGGTTATGATTAAGGGTTTTAATTTGTGCGAAAAATAAAAACGCCTACTTCATAGGCTCAAAAGGGTTGACTAGGGATTAACTTCCTTATATCTCCACTGTTTAGGAATTGAAACAATGCCTGTACATCGTCAGCATAGTCTGTTCAAAAGCATACTGCATAAGATTATGGTATTGTTTTCGTCATCCTCCCTCTACAGGCTTATAGCTTTATCAGGAGTTAAATATCACAAAATAGAAATAAGAAGCATAATTCAAAATATAGTGGAACGAATGGATTAATTCAAGACAAACATATGCAATGCATTAATGAAAACAAAAGTTTAACATAATAGTAAGTGTTCAAAACAAATAAAAGAAATTACAAATGAGAATTCAAATGTTGTCAAAGTCTCTTCCTCTAAACTTGCCACTCCAGTTATCTGGAAACTTTGATGCTTGATGGACGATAGAAGAACTCAACCTGGCCTTCTAGAGTAACATCGAGTATTCCTTCGTCAATTAGGTCTTGAATCTTATTCTTCAACATCCAGCAGTTATTAGTATCATGTCCAGGACTGTTGGAGTGATACTCACACCTTGCCTTGGAATTATAGTGAGGAGAGGCAGTTTTAGGATTTTGAGGAGGATTTTTCAAAGAAACTAATTTCATCTCCAACAAGCATTGCAGAACTTGTGACATTGGAGTGCTGAACTTGATAAACTGCCTTCTATATTCCTTGTGTTGAGGTGGATTAACCTTATCAGGTCTTTTTTCTTCAACTAAAGAACAATCAGTGGCAACCTGTCTCTTACCTTCTTGTATCCTCATCTTCCTTTCAACCAAGTCAGCTTGTTTTAACGGAGGTTCACTGACAATCAGATCCCTGACTCTATTACTTTGAAGTTTTTGGACAAAGGTTCTCAGCTCTTCTTGCCCTTGAGCTAAACTTTGAATAAGGACCAACTGGTCGTTCATCTGGATCCTCATTTCTGTCATCTCAGCTTGTAGTTTTTTCAGCTGATCATCCTTGTTGTCCTCAGGATTCTTCTTCTTAGCCAGCAGTACCTTCAATTCATCCTGCCCCTTGGTCAGGTTCAGGATCAGCTCTTGGAACTGTGCATTTTGTGCCTGGAGATCCTTAACTGTTTGTTCAAGAGCCATTGCTGAAATAAACAGCGAGAAGATGAGAAACCTGTACACAATTATAAACCTGTGATGCAATGAAATGATATGGGAATGCATATGCAATGTTTTCAAGGACCGCAGGATTTAAATTTGCTTAGACAAACACGAAAGTAAACTTTTATTAGTAATAACTTTGTTTTGCCTTTTAGGCTTACAAAAAATAAAATGAAATAAGTACAAAAGATGGGGTTTTAAGTCTCCCATGGACGTTTCCTCTTTGTATTGAGGTATGAGTTGAGGTTCCGCTCCTCATGAAGTTGCTTTGTTAGTTCTAGGATTCTTGCTTGGCTTTCCTTGTAATGAGCCTCGAAAGTATCCCTTTGCTCCTTCAGTTGGATCCATGATCTCTGCAAGTCTTCCTTATCAGTAGGCATGTCTGGGTGAAGGATGGTATAAGTTGTGTCTCCTTCAGCAACAGGTTCCATGGTAACTGGTAGGACGGCAGGATATGGCATCATGAGTGTCTGAGCACGAGATCGTACCCATCTGAGATAAGCTTCCATAGGAATAGTGTACTTAGGCTCCAGTGTCTTGCTGTCAATCCTGTTTACTTTTCCCCAGGCTCGTATGAATCTCTGACGGTAACCCTGAAGATCGTTGTCGTAATCAAACACAATGCCCTGAATCAACATGTCATGTGGACCATCACTCCGAGCGTAACCAAACTGTCGTAAAGCTAAGGAGGGGTTGTAGGTGATGCCTCCTCTTATGCCTAGAAGTGGCACATTAGGAAACTCTCCACAACGGTCAATGATGGTGACATTCTCCCTAGATCTAGAGCACCAATGGATATCTGAGTGAGAAAGTGACATGATCCTTTTGGACCATCTGAACCCTTGCTCATTCTTCATTACTGAGCGAGGAAGGTGAGAAATAAGCCACCTAGAAAGCAAAGGTATGCAGCACATCAAAGTTCCTCTTGCCCTTGTAGTACGGGTGTGAAGAGAATGTAGGATGTCTCCCAGCAATGTAGGCACTGGATTGTGACTCAGGAATATATTGATGGCATGAACGTCTATGAACTGATCTGGATTGGGGAACAATACTAAGCCATATATCAGCAAGGCTAAGATCTCCTCAAAAGCATCATGGCTCATGGCCTTCAAGAACAACTGAGCTTTCTCTATCAACACCTTGGCAAGAATACCCTTAACTCCGCTTCTTGTTTCTAGAACAATGTCAGACTTCTTCAGATGTAGAGTTGCAGCAATAACCTCTGGTTTAAGCTCTCTCTCCAAGCCTGTGAAGGGTCTTTGATCAAGAACAGGTATACCCAGAAGTTTAGAGAACTCTTCCATTGTAGGAACCAGCTGGTAGTCGGGGAATGTGAAGCAATGGTGTTTAGGGTCAAAGAACTGAAACAGGACACTCATCATGTCTTCATTGAACCCTGAAGTGACTAGATCCAATAGGTGACCATGTCTCTTGATGAACTGGGAATGATCCGACACCTGAGAAACCAACTCTTTAAGCTTAGCAGGTATGCTCACAAAGTTGATCCTGATGGTGTTTCTACGAGCAGAAGCCATGACCTGCAACAAAGAACAAAGATAAATCCTTTGGTCCTTGAAATGGTTAGTGAAAATGCTATGCTTATGATGCATGATGATGTCATGATGTTATGCTCAATCACAAACATGTGGCACACACAAGCAAGTCACACAATAGCCCTAGGTTTAAAGGCTTGCATGAGGTTCAAAGGTAAGTACCCTCCCCTGAAGTTAGTTGGTTCATCCTGTCCTACAAAAGTAACCAGGTTCTAAGGGATCTCAATATCATTGATCCTTCACAAGGGTGGTTGATCAGAAGGCAACTTACTTGCCAACCAAAACCCTCCAAGTTTAAGATCTCAATGAGTGTAGTATCGAGTGTCAACCAACTTCAGTCTGCACCAAAGCCGGTTACCTCACTACTTTTCTAAAGGCCAAGATGAGTTAACTAGGGTTCTAAAAGTTAGTTAGTGCATTGACAACATATGGCAGCCCCATATTATCCTTAACTTGACTTAAGGAACATAAGCACCAACCAAGAAGTCACACTAACTATGGCCACCAGATCAACCGTATCGATATACGTCGTACAGTTTCCTTGGTCTATTGCCATTTACCTAAGGTACACTAGATCCGGGTTAGGACCTTTCACACATAAGAGCACCCCAACAAGATAATGTAAAGCAAACAAGGCAAACAATTTAAAGTGATCTAATTCCTAAGGGTACCTCTCTTAAATTTAAATCCCCAGCAGAGTCGTCAGTTCTGTAACACGGTAGGAGAACTGACTTTAGTAATGTTACGGATAGCAAGAGTCGCCACCGACTTTTATTTTATCCAAAAGGAAAGGGTATAAAAGAATAGGAAAGACCTTAAGAGATATTTTTGGGTCCGGGGGGTAGGTTATGTAAAGGGAAGGTATTAGCACCCTTTACATCCATGGTTATCCATGGGCTCTTAGTTACTTATCTCACTTTTGAATTGTTTTTGAAAGTGTAGTGTGTGAATAGAAAAATTTTCATAATAGTTAATAATGATCCATGTACGGATGCGTAAAAACTTGTTTTTGAAAATTTGTTTGAAATTTGTTAAGTGTTTGAAAAAATGAAGTGAGCAAGCAACTAGGAGTTACCTACCCTAAAATTTTAAGTCTTTCTTGTTCTTTATCCTTTAATTGGTAAGACTATCCCTACTATTAAGGAGTAGGTAGTCATTACCTTGGATGTAAGGGACATGAGAGGGACATCTATTTATGAAGGCAACTGTGGGGTGTATTAAGCATTTAGGAGGGACTATCATCATTATTCGAAGAGGGACTTGATCTTTAAAGGTAACCATTAGGGACTTGATGATTTTTTCTTTTAAGGGACTTGCTTTATACACCCCACTTGACCTTATGATTAGGCAACAATGAGGGATAACCTTAGAAATGTGAGACGGCGATTAAAAATCGACTTACGTGTGTGAGTGTTTAATTTAAATTTATCTTATAATTAAGGTGATCTAAATTAATTTTTAAATAAAATACATATTTGCACCCCCTAAATTACTAACCATAGCATAACAATTAAATAAACTAAATATTACAAATTTTACACCAAGGAGCAATTACATAATTATAAATAAGTAGCAAAAATAAAAATAAAAATAAATAGCAAAATAAATATAGAAGCAAAAATATAAATAATAGGTGAAAAATAAATAAATAAGCAATAATAAGGGTTAGTAAAATTAAAATAAGCAAAAGTTAGTAATAATATGGTTAATAATAATAATAGAAATCAAAATAAATTGAATTAACAAAAATATTATAATAACAAAATTAAAATAATAAACAAAAGTTTAATATGAACAACTAAATAATTATAGCATTTTAGTTTATATACTAATTATTAAATTATTTATAATTGTAAAAAATTTAAATTATTATAAATTTAATTGTTTCTATACATATATTAAAAGAAAATAATTTAGATTATAGACATAGTATATAAAATATATTTACATATTATTAATAATAGATTATATTTACAAAAAATTAATTATATTAAAGATTATATTAAATATATACATGACAATTATATTAAAAATTAGAGAATAGCAATTAAGTTTTTTAATAAGTATTTAGAAAATAAATTAGGGTTTGTTAGAAAAATATTTTTTAGGAATTATAATACACAAAATTTATTTTAATTAATTTACATATATTATATTTACACATATAATAAAGAAAAGGATTTTTGAATTAGAAACACAAAAGTTTAGAACTTTTTTAGAAAATATTTGTTAAACATATATTCATGCATAATTTAAATCCTTATTTAGTAAATAAGAAAACAATTAAACAAATTAAGAAAATAAATTAAATTAAAAAGAGTAAAAGGAAACTTACCTTGGCTGGGTTTTGTGCTTTGTCTTTGAAAAATTGTGAAAAATAATGAAAAACAAAAAAGGCCTGGGGTGGTGTTGAACCCAGGACCTTTGAACACAAGCAAACACGCATAACCGCCTGGCTGGAAGAGCCTACCTGATATCAATCCAGCAAACAATAATAATATGTAATACTCAACGCATTAATGAAAAAATACCAAAACATTTGTCGTGGCCAGGATTCGATCACAGGTCCTGTTGCCAATACGCATACGCCTCCTTCCACTGGGACAACATAATTGTTGTGATACCAAACAGCCAATAATTCATAAAATATAATACAAGATTTTTGAATTCACAAACGCGCGCGAAGAAGTCTTCTTCTACCTCCAGAACTGCGAACTTAGCTGCGAAAATAGCTAGGAGATTACCTGCGAAAATAGAATGGTAGCAAAACCTACAAAATTCATACATTGACAAAACAGTAAGATTTTGCGAAATTGACTATGCCATTAAGTTCCTAACAAGATTTCCAATCCTTCTACGTCCTCATAATCCATTTATATTGGCTGGATTACAAAACCCTAATTGGAGTCGTAAACCCTAAAAATGGTGGATCATGTTTCAGGCTATGGAACTTCACCAAACAATCCAGATTCCATCTATAGTCATCAACAAACAAGGTTATGTAAACAAAATTCAATAATATGCAGTGAATCATTGGAATCAAAAAAAATTTTGTCAAGCATAAACAAGCCACGGGTTCATCATTATGACACGATTTGGAGGCATATGAATGATGATTTATGATCAGTGATATCCAATGAAGCTCTCCATGTTCTTATTTTACCTTCTAGTGCTCTGAATCAAGGAATCCGAATATGAGTTTTGGATGGATTTTTGAGGTTTGGAACTTACACTTAGAGGCAGCCAATTCGTGTATGAGTGCTAGGGTTATGATCAGTACTTATATGTGAATGAATTAGGTTAAGAAAATTCAATTGTTGTGTGGAGATTTTGATATTTGAAGATTGAAAAAGATCATGGTTTAAAATTCAAATATTTGTTCATGAAGGCTTGCTATTTTTGTACCAATCTCATGATTTCCTTCCCTTTTGATTCAAATCAGCATTGAAGAGATTCTAGAAGCTCAATCTTCATCAAATAATATATTTTCATATTTTATATTTATTTAAAATGATTTTTTATGAATTAAATCAAAATAAATAAAAATAAAATAATAAAAATTCTGATTTTTTATCAATTGGGTCGTGCATGATGATATGGTATGGATTGGATCACAATTTGACAAGCCCATTTGGAAAGAAGTGGTTTTAAACCTCCATTTTCAACATAAACCATCACAAAATTTCCCAACTTTGCAAGGGCATATCTCCCTCAATTTTAAAGGTATGAGGGTGTTCTTGGACATTTTGGAAAGCTTGAAGAGTCCTCTAAACAACCCCACTGGTTTCATGTCCATATCATTTACCAATCTCAAGTTATGCCCTTTTGAAGTTGTTGACTTTTTGTTGACTTTTGAAATGACCTATAATGTCTTAGCTCATATCTTCCAAATGAAGCATTTTTGGGCTTGACTTGCAAGATCAAAGTTGTAGAGGATTCAATTTCCTTCAAAATGAGCTTTGAGTGGAGACTTGGTGATGAAGTATGTGAAAGTTATGGCTGGTTAAAGTTCAGTTGACTTTTACTGAGGAAACCCTAATTTAGAAACTCCTGATTCTTGATGATCTGGAACCTCCTTGATGAATCATGATCAACCCTTGATCAAATGATGAATTTTACTTCATATACTTGATGTTAGCAAAAAATAATGAAGTTTGACTTTGGTTTGACCACAGTTGACCTCAGTTTGACTTTTTAACTGCTTTGACTGATTTTGACTTATCTGATCATCTGACTGAGCAAACTTCTGAGAAAAGTCTTGAAACTTGTCATGGGGGTTCTTACACACATATAAGATGTTATGAAGCTCACTTGAAGTCTTGGAAGTCCATTTAGCCTGATTAAAGTCAAAACCCTAGTTTTGGATGCACTGCTTAGGAGGTGCATTGTCTGAGGGAATTGTCAACTCTTCTGACCAATTGTGAACTTTGTGAACCTTGTGAACCATCATAAAATGTCTTGTGAATCTCATGGGAGGTATTGTGAACCTTGTGAACCTTGTGAACCATCATAAAATGTCTTGTAAACCTCATGGGAGGTATTGTGAAGCTTGTGAACCTTGTGAACCTCATAAAGTGACTTTGTAGACTTCATGAACCTCAGGAAAGCTTTGTAATCATTGTGAATCTTGTGAACCTTCAAGAGGTAACTTGTAGACTTCATGAACCTCATGAAAGGTCCTGTAAATGTTGAGAAACTTGTGAACCTTGTGAACCTTCATAAAGTAGCTTGTAGACTTCATGAACCTCATGAAAGGTCTTGTAGATGTTGAGAAACTTGTGAACCTTGTGAACCTTCATAAAGTGACTTGTAGACTTCATGAACCTCATGAAAGGTCTTGTAGATGTTGAGAAACTTGTGAACCTTGTGAACCTTCATAAAGTGACTTGTAGACTTCATGAACCTCATGAAAGGTCTTGAAAGCATTGGGAAACTTGTGCACCTTGTGAACCTTCATAGAACACAAAGTCTTGTATTGTGAGGGCAAATTTTTGGGTGCAACAGCTGACCCTGTTCAATTTTCTGAAACCTGAGGGGTTAGATTGGTATGTTTGCCAGTCGTGACCTGGAAGGTTGAAGGGGATTGAACACAAAAGCCCAAAAATTTGCACTCACCAGTGCATAAAGTGGTACAGATGGTTAGTTGAATATGATTGAGTGGGTTTAAAGATGCCACTTGGAGAAAAGTTCTTAGATACATTTCTTGGAGGATAAAGCAGTCTAAAGTATGAAGGTATAATGATAACTTTCAGGAGGATAAAGCAGTCCTGAAGTAATGATGATAGCTGTCAGGAGGATGGAGCAATCCTGAGGTATTAATAAGCTGTCAAGAGGATGAAGCAGTCTTGAGAGATATGATAATATGCTTTCAGGAGGATAAAGCAATCCTGATGTAGTGATGATAGCTGTCAGGAGGATAAAGCAGCCCTGAGGTAATAATAAACAGTCAGGAGGATGGAGCAATCCTGAGGTAATAATAAGCTGTCAGGAGGATGGGGTAATCCTGAGGTAATGATATGATTTCAGGAGGATGAAGCAATCCTGATGTAATAAAAAGCTGTCAGGAGGATGAAGCAGCCCTGAGGTAGTAATAAGTTGTCAGGAGGATAAAGCAATCCTGAGGTATAATAAATTTTCAGGAGGATAAAGCAGTCCTGATGTAATAATGTGATTCCAGGAGGATAGAGCAGTCCTGATGAGATAATAGGCTTTCAGGAGGATGGAGCAGTCCTGATGTAGTGATATAATTTCAGGAGGATGAAGCAATCCTGATGTAATAAAAAGCTGTCAGGAGGATGAAGCAGCCCTGAGGTAGTAATAAGCTGTCAGGAGGATAAAGCAATCCTGAGGTAATGATATGATTTCAGGAGGATGAAGCAATCCTGATGTAATAAAAAGCTGTCAGGAGGATGAAGCAGCCCTGAGGTAGTAATAAGCTGTCAGGAGGATAAAGCAATCCTGAGGTATAATAAATTTTCAGGAGGATAAAGCAGTCCTGAGGTAATGATAGGCTATCAGGAGGATAAAGCAGCCCTGAGGTAACAATGTTTTCAAGAGGATGAAGCAGTCTTGAGAGATAATAAGTCTTCAGGAGGATAAAGCAATCCTGAGGGATGATAACTTTCAGGATAAATCACTCATGAGAATCATAAGTTTATTTGCCGGATAATTAACCTGAAAACAAAGTAGTATTCTGTATAATAATATTAGTTTGTGCATTATGTATGTATGTATGATATGATGCACTTAGGTAATGTATTATCGTATATATGGATATGTATGTTATGGTATGATGTAAATGATGTATGTATGATATGACACTGCCGGAAGCGTCTGGATATCTTCATATAACAACTGCTGACCAGGGAAAATAAATCCCGATTTGTTGCTGAAGAATATGAAGAACTCGTTCCCGTCTTGTTTGATAATAAGGCATATATAACCTCCCGTATGCTGGGGATAGTAAGGTATATATAACCTTCGTCATCGTTTGGCAGTAGGATAGATATAACCTCCCGTCTTCGTTCGTCGTACTCTTATTGGAAAGTAAATTCCCGAATATCCGTATGAGGATAAAAGAGATGGATATAAATTCCAGGGGAGATGAGACTTTATGAAGATGGATTCGTCCTACTGAGGATTTGCAATTGTTTTGTAGAGATGGACCGGCGAAGCTTCGTTGGAATCCTTCCCTCGTTCGTCCTTAGTAAATATTATTACTGCATTTTCATGCATTTCTGGTAAACATCAATCATATTAAGCACTTATGCATTTCTGGTAAACATCAATCATATTCAAAAGCATACATACATTCAAACACAACCAATGGACGTTTCGCTTATGTAAATAGGGTAAAAGTAAATCTGGATTCAAAGGGAAAAGTAAAGCTGAACTTGAGAACAGAAACGTTTCAACTTCGAGAGTGTATAACCAATTGGATTTGGAGCTCCTGAAATTTTTAACTTTCCTGAATACCTTCCCCGAAATCCTCATAGTTGGATCTGAAGACATGATACTGACACCATCTAATACTACTGGCGTAGACAATTAATTTCCATCATGGTTTCAGCTGAGAATCCAATATCAAGGTAATATAACGAGAGGAATGTATCTCCAAATTGTGATGGACCATATACGCTCCGGCTACTAGATTTGAAAAGAAAGCATTGCCCCTTGGTTGAGGATGAATTGTCCCAAAAGGGAAGTATCTGAATGTAGTTACCTCAGGAGAACTAAGCAGAATGCCCCATAATGATATGCCCTTGACATCATGAACTTTGCAGTGTTACCCTTGGTAATTCAAATATATGAGAAGAGCTGCCCCTGGCTATTAAGCACTGTTGGATCTGGAACTGATTGCCCCGAATGATTTGAACAGTAACTTGGTATGCCCTATTGATTAGGAAACAATGACCATGCCCCTGGCATTATGACTTCTGTAATGTTACCCTTGGCACTTCAGATAGATGAGGAGATCTGCCTTTGGCTGCTTAAACATAGTTGAATCTTGTCCTGATTGCCCCAAATGAGTTAGGCAGTATCATGGTCTGCCCCCTTGATTGGGAGATAATGATTATGCCCCTTTGTGTATACATGGACTTTGATCCAGGAAGCAACTTTGTTCATCGGAAGGACTTTGGTTCATTGAACATTCATCCTGTAAGTTTCTTCATTTATCCAACACTCAGGTATATGCAAACAAATATATTCAAAAATGCAATGCTTATGTCTGTCTTGAAGTTTTGAAACAAGTTATTTTTTAGAAAAAACTGTTTTTTTTTTTTTTGAAGACTGTGATATTAACTCAAGTTTTATAATAAGCCCTAAAGGAGTCAGGATACCTTTTTGTAGCAGTACGCTTTCGAACTAACCATGCTTCAGTTAGGACTTTTAGAGGGTTATAACGTGGCCTGGTTCACGGTTTAAGAAATAAAGGATAAAGGCTCAAATTTTATTTGTACCAAACCCAATCTCCATGATGTTCTTCAGTCCTATGCTCAGTTAACTCATGCATTGAGGTTCCATAGCAGTTTGGAATTGTAACACTGACATTTGTGATGGTTCAGAAACCCAACATTTATTTGAACATTCAGTCATCTTTCTTTGTTTGAGGATTCATAGTGACCCCTTTTTTTTTTTGACTTTGTTATCCCTTCTTTTTGTCTGAACTGTTTATTTCAAGGTTTACAGTCAGCGGGATGTCTTAATGTTTTACTAAGTCTCCTTCATAGGTTTTGACTTAGTGAGCTTTTTTTTTGCTGAATATTGACTGTCAGGTTTAATGATTACAGAGAACCATCATTAGTTGTGTACAACACAGATAATTGGCATATTTGAGTTAACCGAGTAACTACCCTGCCCCAGGTTATGATTAAGGGTTTTAATTTGTGCGAAAAATAAAAACGCCTACTTCATAGGCTCAAAAGGGTTGACTAGGGATTAACTTCCTTATATCTCCACTGTTTAGGAATTGAAACAATGCCTGTACATCGTCAGCATAGTCTGTTCAAAAGCATACTGCATAAGATTATGGTATTGTTTTCGTCATCCTCCCTCTACAGGCTTATAGCTTTATCAGGAGTTAAATATCACAAAATAGAAATAAGAAGCATAATTCAAAATATAGTGGAACGAATGGATTAATTCAAGACAAACATATGCAATGCATTAATGAAAACAAAAGTTTAACATAATAGTAAGTGTTCAAAACAAATAAAAGAAATTACAAATGAGAATTCAAATGTTGTCAAAGTCTCTTCCTCTAAACTTGCCACTCCAGTTATCTGGAAACTTTGATGCTTGATGGACGATAGAAGAACTCAACCTGGCCTTCTAGAGTAACATCGAGTATTCCTTCGTCAATTAGGTCTTGAATCTTATTCTTCAACATCCAGCAGTTATTAGTATCATGTCCAGGACTGTTGGAGTGATACTCACACCTTGCCTTGGAATTATAGTGAGGAGAGGCAGTTTTAGGATTTTGAGGAGGATTTTTCAAAGAAACTAATTTCATCTCCAACAAGCATTGCAGAACTTGTGACATTGGAGTGCTGAACTTGATAAACTGCCTTCTATATTCCTTGTGTTGAGGTGGATTAACCTTATCAGGTCTTTTTTCTTCAACTAAAGAACAATCAGTGGCAACCTGTCTCTTACCTTCTTGTATCCTCATCTTCCTTTCAACCAAGTCAGCTTGTTTTAACGGAGGTTCACTGACAATCAGATCCCTGACTCTATTACTTTGAAGTTTTTGGACAAAGGTTCTCAGCTCTTCTTGCCCTTGAGCTAAACTTTGAATAAGGACCAACTGGTCGTTCATCTGGATCCTCATTTCTGTCATCTCAGCTTGTAGTTTTTTCAGCTGATCATCCTTGTTGTCCTCAGGATTCTTCTTCTTAGCCAGCAGTACCTTCAATTCATCCTGCCCCTTGGTCAGGTTCAGGATCAGCTCTTGGAACTGTGCATTTTGTGCCTGGAGATCCTTAACTGTTTGTTCAAGAGCCATTGCTGAAATAAACAGCGAGAAGATGAGAAACCTGTACACAATTATAAACCTGTGATGCAATGAAATGATATGGGAATGCATATGCAATGTTTTCAAGGACCGCAGGATTTAAATTTGCTTAGACAAACACGAAAGTAAACTTTTATTAGTAATAACTTTGTTTTGCCTTTTAGGCTTACAAAAAATAAAATGAAATAAGTACAAAAGATGGGGTTTTAAGTCTCCCATGGACGTTTCCTCTTTGTATTGAGGTATGAGTTGAGGTTCCGCTCCTCATGAAGTTGCTTTGTTAGTTCTAGGATTCTTGCTTGGCTTTCCTTGTAATGAGCCTCGAAAGTATCCCTTTGCTCCTTCAGTTGGATCCATGATCTCTGCAAGTCTTCCTTATCAGTAGGCATGTCTGGGTGAAGGATGGTATAAGTTGTGTCTCCTTCAGCAACAGGTTCCATGGTAACTGGTAGGACGGCAGGATATGGCATCATGAGTGTCTGAGCACGAGATCGTACCCATCTGAGATAAGCTTCCATAGGAATAGTGTACTTAGGCTCCAGTGTCTTACTGTCAATCCTGTTTACTTTTCCCCAGGCTCGTATGAATCTCTGACGGTAACCCTGAAGATCGTTGTCGTAATCAAACACAATGCCCTGAATCAACATGTCATGTGGACCATCACTCCGAGCGTAACCAAACTGTCGTAAAGCTAAAGAGGGGTTGTAGGTGATGCCTCCTCTTATGCCTAGAAGTGGCACATTAGGAAACTCTCCACAACGGTCAATGATGGTGACATTCTCCCTAGATCTAGAGCACCAATGGATATCTGAGTGAGAAAGTGACATGATCCTTTTGGACCATCTGAACCCTTGCTCATTCTTCATTACTGAGCGAGGAAGGTGAGAAATAAGCCACCTAGAAAGCAAAGGTATGCAGCACATCAAAGTTCCTCTTGCCCTTGTAGTACGGGTGTGAAGAGAATGTAGGATGTCTCCCAGCAATGTAGGCACTGGATTGTGACTCAGGAATATATTGATGGCATGAACGTCTATGAACTGATCTGGATTGGGGAACAATACTAAGCCATATATCAGCAAGGCTAAGATCTCCTCAAAAGCATCATGGCTCATGGCCTTCAAGAACAACTGAGCTTTCTCTATCAACACCTTGGCAAGAATACCCTTAACTCTGCTTCTTGTTTCTAGAACAATGTCAGACTTCTTCAGATGTAGAGTTGCAGCAATAACCTCTGGTTTAAGCTCTCTCTCCAAGCCTGTGAAGGGTCTTTGATCAAGAACAGGTATACCCAGAAGTTTAGAGAACTCTTCCATTGTAGGAACCAGCTGGTAGTCGGGGAATGTGAAGCAATGGTGTTTAGGGTCAAAGAACTGAAACAGGACACTCATCATGTCTTCATTGAACCCTGAAGTGACTAGATCCAATAGGTGACCATGTCTCTTGATGAACTGGGAATGATCCGACACCTGAGAAACCAACTCTTTAAGCTTAGCAGGTATGCTCACAAAGTTGATCCTGATGGTGTTTCTACGAGCAGAAGCCATGACCTGCAACAAAGAACAAAGATAAATCCTTTGGTCCTTGAAATGGTTAGTGAAAATGCTATGCTTATGATGCATGATGATGTCATGATGTTATGCTCAATCACAAACATGTGGCACACACAAGCAAGTCACACAATAGCCCTAGGTTTAAAGGCTTGCATGAGGTTCAAAGGTAAGTACCCTCCCCTGAAGTTAGTTGGTTCATCCTGTCCTACAAAAGTAACCAGGTTCTAAGGGATCTCAATATCATTGATCCTTCACAAGGGTGGTTGATCAGAAGGCAACTTACTTGCCAACCAAAACCCTCCAAGTTTAAGATCTCAATGAGTGTAGTATCGAGTGTCAACCAACTTCAGTCTGCACCAAAGCCGGTTACCTCACTACTTTTCTAAAGGCCAAGATGAGTTAACTAGGGTTCTAAAAGTTAGTTAGTGCATTGACAACATATGGCAGCCCCATATTATCCTTAACTTGACTTAAGGAACATAAGCACCAACCAAGAAGTCACACTAACTATGGCCACCAGATCAACCGTATCGATATACGTCGTACAGTTTCCTTGGTCTATTGCCATTTACCTAAGGTACACTAGATCCGGGTTAGGACCTTTCACACATAAGAGCACCCCAACAAGATAATGTAAAGCAAACAAGGCAAACAATTTAAAGTGATCTAATTCCTAAGGGTACCTCTCTTAAATTTAAATCCCCAGCAGAGTCGTCAGTTCTGTAACACGGTGGGAGAACTGACTTTAGTAATGTTACGGATAGCAAGAGTCGCCACCGACTTTTATTTTATCCAAAAGGAAAGGGTATAAAAGAATAGGAAAGACCTTAAGAGATATTTTTGGGTCCGGGGGGTAGGTTATGTAAAGGGAAGGTATTAGCACCCTTTACATCCATGGTTATCCATGGGCTCTTAGTTACTTATCTCACTTTTGAATTGTTTTTGAAAGTGTAGTGTGTGAATAGAAAAATTTTCATAATAGTTAATAATGATCCATGTACGGATGCGTAAAAACTTGTTTTTGAAAATTTGTTTGAAATTTGTTAAGTGTTTGAAAAAATGAAGTGAGCAAGCAACTAGGAGTTACCTACCCTAAAATTTTAAGTCTTTCTTGTTCTTTATCCTTTAATTGGTAAGACTATCCCTACTATTAAGGAGTAGGTAGTCATTACCTTGGATGTAAGGGACATGAGAGGGACATCTATTTATGAAGGCAACTGTGGGGTGTATTAAGCATTTAGGAGGGACTATCATCATTATTCGAAGAGGGACTTGATCTTTAAAGGTAACCATTAGGGACTTGATGATTTTTTCTTTTAAGGGACTTGCTTTATACACCCCACTTGACCTTATGATTAGGCAACAATGAGGGATAACCTTAGAAATGTGAGATGGCGATTAAAAATCGACTTACGTGTGTGAGTGTTTAATTTAAATTTATCTTATAATTAAGGTGATCTAAATTAATTTTTAAATAAAATAAATATTTGCACCCCCTAAATTACTAACCATAGCATAACAATTAAATAAACTAAATATTACAAATTTTACACCAAGGAGCAATTACATAATTATAAATAAGTAGCAAAAATAAAAATAAAAATAAATAGCAAAATAAATATAGAAGCAAAAATATAAATAATAGGTGAAAAATAAATAAATAAGCAATAATAAGGGTTAGTAAAATTAAAATAAGCAAAAGTTAGTAATAATATGGTTAATAATAATAATAGAAATCAAAATAAATTGAATTAACAAAAATATTATAATAACAAAATTAAAATAATAAACAAAAGTTTAATATGAACAACTAAATAATTATAGCATTTAGTTTATATACTAATTATTAAATTATTTATAATTGTAAAAAATTTAAATTATTATAAATTTAATTGTTTCTATACATATATTAAAAGAAAATAATTTAGATTATAGACATAGTATATAAAATATATTTACATATTATTAATAATAGATTATATTTACAAAAAATTAATTATATTAAAGATTATATTAAATATATACATGACAATTATATTAAAAATTAGAGAATAGCAATTAAGTTTTTTAATAAGTATTTAGAAAATAAATTAGGGTTTGTTAGAAAAATATTTTTTAGGAATTATAATACACAAAATTTATTTTAATTAATTTACATATATTATATTTACACATATAATAAAGAAAAGGATTTTTGAATTAGAAACACAAAAGTTTAGAACTTTTTTAGAAAATATTTGTTAAACATATATTCATGCATAATTTAAATCCTTATTTAGTAAATAAGAAAACAATTAAACAAATTAAGAAAATAAATTAAATTAAAAAGAGTAAAAGGAAACTTACCTTGGCTGGGTTTGAACCCAGGACATCCTGTTTGCAAGCATCAAAACTCACCACTAGGCCAGCCAGGCGCAGATGATAGAGGAATTGGTCAACTTGGTTTTGTGCTTTGTCTTTGAAAAATTGTGAAAAATAATGAAAAACAAAAAAGGCCTGGGGTGGTGTTGAACCCAGGACCTTTGAACACAAGCAAACACGCATAACCGCCTGGCTGGAAGAGCCTACCTGATATCAATCCAGCAAACAATAATAATATGTAATACTCAACGCATTAATGAAAAAATACCAAAACATTTGCCGTGGCCAGGATTCGATCACAGGTCCTGTTGCCAATACGCATACGCCTCCTTCCACTGGGACAACATAATTGTTGTGATACCAAACAGCCAATAATTCATAAAATATAATACAAGATTTTTGAATTCACAAACGCGTGCGAAGAAGTCTTCTTCTACCTCCAGAACTGCGAACTTAGCTGCGAAAATAGCTAGGAGATTACCTGCGAAAATAGAATGGTAGCAAAACCTACAAAATTCATACATTGACAAAACAGTAAGATTTTGCGAAATTGACTATGCCATTAAGTTCCTAACAAGATTTCCAATCCTTCTATGTCCTCATAATCCATTTATATTGGCTGGATTACAAAACCCTAATTGGAGTCGTAAACCCTAAAAATGGTGGATCATGTTTCAGGCTATGGAACTTCACCAAACAATCCAGATTCCATCTATAGTCATCAACAAACAAGGTTATGTAAACAAAATTCAATAATATGCAGTGAATCATTGGAATCAAAAAAAATTTTGTCAAGCATAAACAAGCCACGGGTTCATCATTATGACACGATTTGGAGGCATATGAATGATGATTTATGATCAGTGATATCCAATGAAGCTCTCCATGTTCTTATTTTACCTTCTAGTGCTCTGAATCAAGGAATCCGAATATGAGTTTTGGATGGATTTTTGAGGTTTGGAACTTACACTTAGAGGCAGCCAATTCGTGTATGAGTGCTAGGGTTATGATCAGTACTTATATGTGAATGAATTAGGTTAAGAAAATTCAATTGTTGTGTGGAGATTTTGATATTTGAAGATTGAAAAAGATCATGGTTTAAAATTCAAATATTTGTTCATGAAGGCTTGCTATTTTTGTACCAATCTCATGATTTCCTTCCCTTTTGATTCAAATCAGCATTGAAGAGATTCTAGAAGCTCAATCTTCATCAAATAATATATTTTCATATTTTATATTTATTTAAAATGATTTTTTATGAATTAAATCAAAATAAATAAAAATAAAATAATAAAAATTCTGATTTTTTATCAATTGGGTCGTGCATGATGATATGGTATGGATTGGATCACAATTTGACAAGCCCATTTGGAAAGAAGTGGTTTTAAACCTCCATTTTCAACATAAACCATCACAAAATTTCCCAACTTTGCAAGGGCATATCTCCCTCAATTTTAAAGGTATGAGGGTGTTCTTGGACATTTTGGAAAGCTTGAAGAGTCCTCTAAACAACCCCACTGGTTTCATGTCCATATCATTTACCAATCTCAAGTTATGCCCTTTTGAAGTTGTTGACTTTTTGTTGACTTTTGAAATGACCTATAATGTCTTAGCTCATATCTTCCAAATGAAGCATTTTTGGGCTTGACTTGCAAGATCAAAGTTGTAGAGGATTCAATTTCCTTCAAAATGAGCTTTGAGTGGAGACTTGGTGATGAAGTATGTGAAAGTTATGGCTGGTTAAAGTTCAGTTGACTTTTACTGAGGAAACCCTAATTTAGAAACTCCTGATTCTTGATGATCTGGAACCTCCTTGATGAATCATGATCAACCCTTGATCAAATGATGAATTTTACTTCATATACTTGATGTTAGCAAAAAATAATGAAGTTTGACTTTGGTTTGACCACAGTTGACCTCAGTTTGACTTTTTAACTGCTTTGACTGATTTTGACTTATCTGATCATCTGACTGAGCAAACTTCTGAGAAAAGTCTTGAAACTTGTCATGGGGGTTCTTACACACATATAAGATGTTATGAAGCTCACTTGAAGTCTTGGAAGTCCATTTAGCCTGATTAAAGTCAAAACCCTAGTTTTGGATGCACTGCTTAGGAGGTGCATTGTCTGAGGGAATTGTCAACTCTTCTGACCAATTGTGAACTTTGTGAACCTTGTGAACCATCATAAAATGTCTTGTGAATCTCATGGGAGGTATTGTGAACCTTGTGAACCATCATAAAATGTCTTGTAAACCTCATGGGAGGTATTGTGAAGCTTGTGAACCTTGTGAACCTCATAAAGTGACTTTGTAGACTTCATGAACCTCAGGAAAGCTTTGTAATCATTGTGAATCTTGTGAACCTTCAAGAGGTAACTTGTAGACTTCATGAACCTCATGAAAGGTCCTGTAAATGTTGAGAAACTTGTGAACCTTGTGAACCTTCATAAAGTAGCTTGTAGACTTCATGAACCTCATGAAAGGTCTTGTAGATGTTGAGAAACTTGTGAACCTTGTGAACCTTCATAAAGTGACTTGTAGACTTCATGAACCTCATGAAAGGTCTTGTAGATGTTGAGAAACTTGTGAACCTTGTGAACCTTCATAAAGTGACTTGTAGACTTCATGAACCTCATGAAAGGTCTTGAAAGCATTGGGAAACTTGTGCACCTTGTGAACCTTCATAGAACACAAAGTCTTGTATTGTGAGGGCAAATTTTGGGGTGCAACAACGACTATCATTCCTCTCCCAGAGGGTCTTCTTCAGAGCTTCAGAAAGTTGGGTATTCCTCACTTTCAACTTCTCAAACTCCTCTAAACTAACTGTAGCTACTGGCTCTACTGCTGATGGCCCTGGCACATCCTCTAGGGTGAATGGCATGCGGGTGATTTGTCCTATGATACGAGACCAATAAATGTATTGAGTTGAAGCTATATTGTTGTACTTGCCAAGAATAGCGGTCCTTTTTGTCTGTATGTTATCCCAAGCCCAGGTTGCTTGTCGGATGATGGCATGATTATTCTGAACATCACAGTAAAGGGTCTCTGCTAAATCTTGCTCTCTTGGTGGATGTACTAAGGAATACCCTAGTTGTCTTTTGAAAAGCAAAGGATTGTAGTTGATGCAACCATTCACTCCAATAAGAGGTACATTAGGATACTGCCCACAGCTTGTAATTATATCTCTTCCCTTGGTGCTCTGAGTACACCATCTAATGTCTTCTGAAGTGAGAGCAATCATTCTCTTAGCCCAATTTCTTGACTGATGAGGATTCAAGAAAGCTTATGTCTTTGGTAGGTGTCTCAATAACCAACAGTATAAGAGAGGTGCACAACATCTGACTAGTCTTCCCTTCTGCTTCTCATTTCTCTGATGCACTGAATAATAAAAATCCCCTAGCAAGGTAGGAACTGGATTCTCCAGCAGGAAGAGATGGATAGCAGTCTTGCTTACAAACTTAGGCTCATCTGCAAACAAGATGATTCCATATATACTAAGAGCCAGGAGAGCACAAACAGTTTCCCACTTCCCTGCTGCAGCATGACTGGTGGCCTGAGTGATCAAGAAGTCCAAATGGAGGCCTGGGATTCCAGCCTTGGTGGTCATATTCTGATCAATGATGGTGGTTTCCAAATACAGAGCCTTAGCTATGTCTTCATTCCTAGGAGCAGTCATCTCAGGGTTGAAAGGAATCCTTCTCCTGATGGGGATACCCAACAATATGGAAAATTCTTCTAACAAAGGACCCAACTAAAAGTCTGGGAAAGTGAAACATCTGAGAGGAGGGTCATAAAACTGAAGGCAAGTGTGGATCATGTTCCTCTGAGATGCATCCAAGTCCATGATCATGTCCATAATACCACCATAATATTCTCTGAATAAAGGGACATGATTAGGAGTGATAAGTGCCTGAATCTGCCTGATGCCTGCTAGGGAGGGCTCAAAGAAATGATAAGTGATGTTGCTCTTTCTGGATGAGTCCATACTGACAATGGGTGCTGATGAAGATAACTGAGGAGAAATACTGATGAAGACAACTGGAGAGGATATTGAAGAAGATCTCTGATGAAGATAACTGATGAAGATATCTGATGAAGATGTCTGAGCAGAAGAACAGTCAAAACCAAACCAAGATGATATGGATACCCTGTAAAACAAATAGACAAATGTTAAAATGATGCAAAATGATGTATGCAGAATGATATGCAAGGGTTTGTGATCAGGTGCTGGATCTGTTATCTGCTTTGATAGGGTCCATGTGTGTTCATAAGTCCAGATGAATGCTAGAGAACCAGTAACCAGGTGGGGACTCAAATAAAGAGTCACAAGTCCAGGGTTTCATAGAATCAGTCCAAAATAGTGTGACCTTAAAAACAACATTAGTAACAGGATATGATGAGGCCAAGGGTTCCTGCAAACCTGTAAACATCCCAACCCCCTCACAAGTATTGTTCTAGAATAAGGATCCTCAAGCTTGGATCTGTTATGAGAAGTGTAAACACTTCTAACCCGGAGGTACAGTGTTACATTAATCATAAAGGACCCTCCTCTAATTCTCCTCAGATGTTGAAGGTCATCTAAAAAGGTCATCCAGACTTAGCAGGCTTCCTAGATAGCCCTAGCACTATAGGAAATCCGTAGCACAGAGTTCTCAAGAAGAAACCCATGTTTGAACCATGTTTCATATTCGCGCACCATACCGAAATGGAATGGGAAAGAATATGAAGCCACTCTGATCCTATGTGTCACTCAGGCTCCCGGTATGGAACCTTACTCACTGAAATATCCCTCCCACCAAGGTAAAACAACAAATCCAGCACATGATATGGTAATGATAAATGAAATGCACAAAACAGTAAATGAAAGCAATAAATAAAGTTGTACAGGAAGCAATAAATAAAGCAATAAACAAAAGAATACATAACACATAACACCCCCATAAACACAAATCAAACAAGCGCTAGGAGAAACCCATAAAAAGAACCAGAAGCCCTAGTTGCAAGATACCTCCCCAGCAGAGTCGCCAAGCTTTCGCTCCCCTGAAAAGACACCAAGGTCCCAAGGTGCAGACGCGAACGGTCGGTGAAAAGAGAAATGAGGTTGAATTGAATAGAGTCGCCAGCTAGGCATTTTTATCCCGAAGGAAAGGTAATGTTGCATAAACCTGGAAAGAGATGGATAAGACGGTTGCGAACCAGAGAAACTGAGAAGGGGGGTTGGTTACGATCTGGGAAGGTATTAGCACCCAGATCGTCCGTCGTACTCGACGGGATCCACGCTTACAAGATTGTGTTTAAAAGGGGTAAGTGTATGTGATATCTGTGGGCAAAAGCTAGGGAATGAATATACATAGTGTCAGTGCAAAATGTGTGAATTGCTCAGGAACCGAGGCTTTAAAAAGAAAGCTAAAAGAGGGGGATGACAAAGAGACTTTTGTTCAATAACTGTTAAGTTATGCCTACGTATTCTCTCGTGCAATGAGGAAGTCAGAACACTGTAGTTCGACTCAAAGAGACTGAAAGTAAATTGATTGTGAACTGCTTGCTTGTCTATGCTCAAGTGTATGACTCGTCTGGCTCGAGTGCTAACTATCTTGCATTAGACGGAAAAAAGCAAGTTCTCATTTATAGAATGAGTGTGATGAGAAAAGAATCCTGGAGGATACGATTATTGTTTGTTTTAGTGTTTTCAGTCTTTTATTGTTTTTGGTGTTTTGCATAGGATTATGAGCTTAAGCCTAAATCAAGGATTTGTGAACTCATTATATCCTCCCTGATTAGGGATAATGAGCCTACTTAAGTATGGGATAAGCATCCCAACTTAATTACCATGATGATGTAGGATTAAGATCATTAACCTACTTGCGATTATTTAGATGTTTTTGGGTTTTTGTTTAGTGTTAAGTAATGAGTTCAATCTCTAATCATAGATTAGTGAACTCATTACACCATCCTAATAGAAGGATGATAGATGAGAACACTTAAGCTGATGAAGATACCTTAACTTAATCCATGGTTAGGGAATAAATTCATTATATAACAAACCTTTATTAAATGGATTTTAATTTAGGGATGAGATTAAGAAGTGGGTTTTATGGTTTGTAAGACAGCTTGAGGAGGACTTGTCCATTAAACACTAGGGTTAGTCCCTCTTAACCATAAGGAAGAGATAGAACCCTAATGTAAGGCCCAAGTTACAAGATAAATTCTTAGTGATTATTAATGTGTTTTGATTAAGAGGTGTAACCAAATTAAAGGTTTAACACTAAGGATTAAAGTTATACACTCCATCCTAAGATAAGGATGCAGGCATAACCCTAATTCAAAATTCCTGAAACTTTAAGAGTTTAGTCTCTGATTATTGAGATGAGAAGAGAGACTCAAGGAGACTCAAAGGTAAAATACTAAGGGGAACTATATACAAACCTAAAAGTTATCATGCTTGGATATCCTATTGTTTGTGAGGCTTAAGAGAAAGGATCTTCAAGGCCACCAATGGAAGGATCAGATGATAGGAGAAAGAAGAAGAAGAATAAGTTACTTACTTCTTGAAGAAGATAAGTAACTTAAAAGAAAGAAAGTAAGAAGGATGGAACATAAGTGAATTGGATTCACTTCAAAGACAAATAAATTATGCAAATGAAGAGATGAGAAGAGATGGAATGTGAAGGCAAATCCACATTCCAAACAACTTACCATAAGCCCCTGAAATTTTAGTATGGATGCATAAGGAATGAAATGAAAAGAAATAAGACAAATGAAAGTGCAAAGACCAAAGTCAGAAGTTAATATGCAATGTAAATGGCATATGAGATGATTCAAAGTCATACAAGATGCATATGAATGATCATACAAAGATGAGATGCAAAGGAAGCATGTTAGAAGCATGAAAACACATGGATGTTCATGAAATGTAATGGATGCAAAGCATAGAAAATGAATGAAGAAATGATCAATCAATGTTAAAGCATGTCTTAAGATGTTTAAGATGTCATACAAATGCTTGGAATGTCATGGCTAGTTCATATGATGATGATATGCAAAGATGAATGCAAAGGAAGATGCAAAATTAGGGTTTTAAAGCAACATGTGATGCATATTATCAAAACAGAAGCAAACACCATGATAAAAAATTGAAATCAAGCTCAAACAAACCCTGATCCCATATAATATCATCATCCAAAGGAGAAGGTCAGAAGCTTAACCTAGTGGAAGTTATGAATTTCCTAAGTTAACTAGGGTTTTTGGGTGCTTCTAAAGGGTAAATTCAAATCAAATTGAAAATGCAAGATAAAATCATGATATAAATAACCTAGAAACTATATGCAATATTTAAAACAATTCAAAAAGATAAAGTTCAAACTCATCATGGTTAGGCAGAAATGAATTTTTCAAGTTAGGGTTAGAAAATGTGATTTTTTAAGAACCCTAATTCAAAGAAAATTGTGGAATTATGATCAAACCTAAAAAGAAATTTGTATGGTGAGTTTGAAAATGTTAAATGTTTAAGGATACTTCATGATTTTTTTGGTGATTTTTAGAAACCTAAATGCATTTTTAATTAATTAAAATCCATTTATTAATTAAAAAATAACATTTAAATATTTTAAAAATAATTTTTTAATGAAAAAAATAAAATAAAAATTGTTTTCAGATAAAGAAAAATATTTAAATCAAAAATGCAAGAAATGATATTTTTTTTATAAGTTTTGCTATTTTAAATAAAATGAGAAAGAAAATGCAATAAAAAAGGAAATAAAATGAATTTAAATGGAAGGTATGCTGATCCAAGGCTCCAGATTCAAACTTGGGTGGAGGGAATTGACTGCACGCGCTATTGGATGGATGAGATTCATTCTGGCATTTTTACTAATTAAACCTAATTAATTAATTTAATTAAAGGATTAAAGTTAAGTGGATGCATCCTGGCCCTCCAAACGCGCGCTAAGCTTAGATCCAAGGGCCACCATTCAAACTGGTCCCTAAACCCTAATCAGAACCCTAATGACTTTCAGGCGACCGGAGCTTGCTCCGGTCATCTTCTCCGGCAACAACAAAACCCTATCTCTCTCCCCAGGCCATGAAAACTTCCCAAAAACTCCAGAATCAACCCTCAAACATCAAACAACAAGAATCCATAAACAAAAACAACTTATTTTGCATCAAAAGAGAGAATCAAGCAAGAACATGTTTCACGGGCAAAGTTTCAGAAGTTAAATACACACTCATTTCTCAATCATTTTCAAAAGTAAAGACATCAGCATGATCAGGGAAGCATGTAGAATCACTTAGGAACTTAAAAGAGAGCTTTTGGAAAAAAGTTCTTGATGATTACCTGAGATGGAGCTTTCTGATTCTGAGCTTTATGGACCTCTCCTTGGTGAAAATCGACTCCAATGGACCCCCTGAGGATGTTGTGATGCTTAGAACAAGCTTATGGTGGCTGGTTTTAGTGTTTCAGTTCTGAGTATGCAGAAATCGTGTTCTTGTTTGAGAGGCTTTTAGGTCATTGTGAGGGTTGCTTTGTGATCCTGAGGATGTGTATGATTGAATGGTGTAAAGAGTTTTGAGGCTAACATTAATAACTACCAATTCTAACCTAGGTGTTCCCTCTTCTTTTTCCAAAGCTCAATTCTTACTTGTGATGTATCCCCAAGATCCCACAAATAAATAACAAGCATATAAAAGAAAGCAATAAAGAAAGAAACCAACAAAGATAACAAACATAGAGAAGACAAATAAGACCAGATCAACAAATAAACGCTCAAAGCTAATTTAGGCTCGACCCTCTCTAGCATGGAGCTATCCCCAGTAGAGTCGCCAAGCTGTCGTACCTCGAAAAAATACGATCCTCACGATGGAACGCGGAAAGAAACAACAGAGTCGCCACCTAATTCTATTTATTCTACGAGAGAAAAGGGAGATATAGATACAGCCTAATAAAGGATAAGAAATGGTTTACGAAACTAAATTTTAAGTTCGGGAGTCGGTTACGCATGGGGAAGGTATTAGCACCCCTCACGTTCGTTGTACTCAACGGGAACCTCTTAGTTAACTATACGATTAAATGTTGATTATGTCTTTGTCTTCTAAATGTTTGTTAAAATGTTTATTCTTAAAGGAAAGAAAATTATTATTATTGTGACGGAGAAAATATTAGATTTTTTATTATTCTGCTCGCGAAGGATAAAAATCCATGTGCCTACATATTCCCTTATGCAATGGGAAAGTCATAGCTTCGTAGTTCGTGCAACTACGGTTTGTATTTTTTAATGAACAATTGTTTGAAATGCTTTCTAACTGCTAAGCGTTGGCTTATTTACTCGCGGTGGAGGCTGAAGCGCTAGCTTGTTTGCGAGATAGGAAGATTTAAACAATGTTCGTTTAGAGAAAAGTGTTTGACCTTTGTTAAGGTGTTTTAAACGAAATGCCGAATGGACCTCAACGCGTGAGGCTAGCCCATGAATGATTTCATTCAAGAACCCTAGGAATGCTAGATTCCTGAGTTCAGTTCCTTCACTATTTAATAAAAAAAAGGTTTGAACTTGTTAGATATGTTTTAAGTTGTATTTGAAAGAAAGAGACAAGTCGTCATCCTTAAGGGAGATATCTCACCTATTTTACCACAAACATTTGAGGAATGAAATCGAAAGAAGCTTTAAACTTGGATACGGGGATCGACAAGAAATGCCACATTCTTTCTTTGAGAAATAAAATCGGAAGAAGCTTTAAACTTGGATACGGGGATCGACAAGCAATGCCACATTCTTCCTTGATAGAAATTGTTTGATAAAATTGATTTGTTTCTGTTTGTGGGAGATAGGAGGAATATCTTTCCTATGAAGATGATCATGTCTCATCTATTCGAGTTGTTAAGTTTGAATGTTTTGAGTGTTTTGAATACAGAAGAGTGAATGGACCACAATGTGTGGGGCTAGCCCAGGAGTGATTTCATTCAAGAACCCGAGGAATGCTAGATTCCTGAATTCAGTTCTTTCGTAATTTAATTTGAAGATTTCTGGTATTTGTTGGATATTTTAGGAACGAGAGAGAGAATAAACCACAACTCGAAGGCTAGCTTCAAGAATGATTTATTCAAGAACTATGTGGAGTGCTAGACTCCAGAATTGAGTTCCTCTGTTATTTTATATGTGAATTAAGTATTTGCATTTGTTTTGGATGATTTAGGGTTTAATCTTAGAAACGAAGGAGTAAATGAAACACAACTCGAAGGCTAGCCTCAATAGTGGTTCATTAAAGAACCCGAGGAATGCTAGATTCCTGAGTTCAGTTCCTCGTTGAAAAGTTTGAATGATTATTTGATGGCGAGGCGCGAAGCACTCGACTTACGGGTAAAATGAAAATGGAGGTTGGTTGTTTGATTGATTAAACGGATTCGAATCCTAGTCCCTAGGGGTGCTCCTAGTAATACGAAATCCTAACCGTATGGAATGTGCAAGCGTGCAAGTGAAACTGCTCGGTGTTGGACCGAAAGTTCGCGAATGAAATAAAAGCAATAAATACGGAGAAATAAATGAAATGTGTACAATATAATCGGGAGAGGGGTACAAGATAATTTACACGGGATTGCAATGAAATAAAGAGTCTCGTTGTAATTTGCCCAAGAGAAAGCGTGTGTGCAATGTATTAATTATTCGGAACCGTTAGAACTTGATATTGTATAAAATGCAAAAAATAAATAAATAAAATAAATAGACTAGATAAAATAAAATGAATTAGACTCTGGAATAAAAATAAAATAAACAGTCTCATATTTGTCACAATTTATCGATTTATCGGAATCGATTTATCGTGGTTTTTTATTATATCATTGGCCACACTAAAAAGAGAAAATTAAAATCAAATAACTCACTATTTTATTTAGGGCATTTTCTACATAAAGAGCTTACTATCAAGAAATTAAAAAAAATAAAATCAGAAAAAATAAATTATAATAATAAAAAAACTAACATCATGAAACAAAGAAAACAAACAAAATACAAAAAAAAAATATATGAAAATGGGGTTCAGCGTTGGATAACAGTGTGTGTTTAAAGGAATCAGATGGGCTCGAGTTTCCAGCTGAAAGTCCATCGAGCCAAGGGTTTCTTTTTTTTTTTTAAATAAATAAATAAATAAAACCAAAATATAAATATAAATACTTAGTCAAAACAGAATGATAAACTCCTCTGCAAACCCCAAAATCCAACTTGTTATTTTGTAAAAAAATAATTAAATCCTCCCTCAAGAACAAAGGTGAGAAAAAGCAAACCACCTTGTGTTTCAAGAGAAAAACTGACGACTTCCTCCTCTCACTTTCAATCGCGATGCCTTCTCAAGGTTTTCTCTCAAATCACGCTCAACTCTCGTCTCGCCGTTTTCAGATCTGCAACTCGTGTGATGGTGATGGTGGTGATTTGAAATCGGTGGTGGCGGTTTGTACGTTCTGCGAGCGGCGAGGTGGTGTTCTGATTTTTGCGAAACAGTTTTTGGTGGAAGTAGTTTTCGAAGGTTTGGAGGTTTTCGGCAGTTGATGCATTTTGGTGGTCGCGGTGGTCGCGACTCGGTTCCTCGATTTGTTTTTGTTTTGGTCTCCTCACTTCATCTCCCTCTCTAGTTTTGTTTATGGAGGGCTTATTTGGTTATTGTTTGAAGGTTATGAGAGTAAACTCAGAGACCGAAAGAGTGGTCCTTCAAAGCAGCAAAGCCTCACACGAGTAGTTGCCAATGGAGGATGGGGTGGTTTTTGGATGTCAAAAATTTGTGAGTTTGGTTCTGAGTTTTTCCTGGATTTTTCGATGGTTTACGACTCAGTTTTGTTCTATTTTTGTGGGTATCTGTATTGGTTTGTGAAAGTTTTTTAATGAGTTTAGTTTTTTTTTACCGTGTTTTGCAGGTGATGTTCTTTGGGAGATATGGTTGAGGGTGATGAAGAGCAAAAGAGTGAGAGGTGGTTTTCAAAATGTATTTTGCAGAGAGTCTTTTTTCTCTGTTTTTTCGCAGACTATCTCCCCCTCCCTTTTTTCACTTTCTCCCCTTTTATGTTGTTCTTCCTCTTTTTGAAAAAATCTCTTCCCCCTTTAAAAAAATACAGACTTGTTCATTAAGTTTCAATTTGGTCTCTGCAGATATATCATTATCAAAATTACAGGTTATTGTTTTTTTATGGCTTTTGATTTGCAGGTCCTGCATTTTCCAAATTAGTGTAAGTGTTTTGAAAGGTTATTATCATCCTGCCAGAGGGACTGGTTTGGAGTGTTGGAGTAGTATTTGGGTTGACTGAATAAAACAAACCTCTATTTTTTGTACTATTTTGGATTAAATAAATATAATTAAAAGAGACTAATAAGACTAACTAAGAAACAAATTAATTGAAAAAAAGACTAAATAAATAAATGAAAGTGACCTAAATGCAATATTAAAAATAATTAAGTTAATTAAAACTAATTGATAAAATTAAACTAAAACAACTATTTTTAAATCAAACTAAATTAAATTTAAAATTAAATTTAAATTAAAAACTTAAATTAAAATTACACTTAAATCTAAATTAACTTAAATAAAAAAAATTCTAAATTAGAATTGAACCAAAATAAAATTTAAATTAAAACTAATTTTAAAATATCTAATATAATCTAAACTCCTATTCTTAAAGTGAAATAAGTAATTCTAAAAAAAATCAAGAATAAAATATGACATCAAATGATAGAATGAATAGAAAATGCAATGGTTAATGATTAATGGACTAAAATGCAGAAATGTCTGACTATTGGTAATGCTATGAAATACCCAAATTGATGAAAATATTTGAAAAATGTCCGGTCAAAATTTAAGATGTGACAGTGACCATTTAAGATTTAAATTGTTTCGGAGATATATCTCTAAAATATTAATAATATTTCATCATCCATAGGACACGTCCGAAGATATATCACTATAATCTAAAGACATATATAAGAAACCACATCGTGGTAAAGAAATTTATGGGATACATTAAGAAATTGCCTTATATTTTAAGGCATTGTCTTTAGAATTTCATTTACATTTAACTGAATGACATGTATATGTATGTATGTATATATAAAATTCCTTTTACATTTAAATGTATGTATATATGGGATAGATTTCTGAATATGTTATGTATATTAATTGACATCTGTCATTTTTTTCATACTATAATAAGAATACACAACATTTCTCAAATCTCAGAAATTATGAAATGCCCTCACTTATATATATATATATATATATATATATATATATATATATATATATATATATATATATATATATATATATATATATATATATATATATATATATAGGCTTGAAGTTAAATGGCTTCAGATGCGTTCGATTTTCTATTCTTTAAACCTTGAAGTCAGGGAAATTTGACCTTGTATCCTTACGTTTGTCCGATACTCCTACGAATAATTTTTTAGACAAAAATACCCTCATATAAATAGTGTGTAATTAAAAAATTAAACTTTTACAAAGCAGATTTCGCTCCCGGAACACCCAGTAGCAAGACATCCAGTTTAAGTTTTTGCACTTCGAAACTAGCAAGTAAGTTAAATCCGGTTTATAATTTTTTACGTTTGCACACTGAAAGTAGCTGTATTTCTACTTCCGGTTTAGTTTATTTCCAGTGACACACCGGAAGTAGCTATATTGCTACTTCCAGTTTACATTTGTTATGGGTTTACACACCAGAAGTAGCCTATGTGCTACTTCCGGTTGAGTTTTTTTTTATTTTATTTTGTTTTATTTTGATTTTTTGTTAAATTTTTTATTTTATTTTATTTTGTTTATATTTTTTTAATTTTATTTTAATTTATTTTTTCATTGTCTCGCATTAGAGGATGCAACAGATATATTCATTGGTGATTTCCTGATGGAAGGACAGTTCTGACGCATATAATTATTCAGATGAATTCATAAAAAAATAACATGTAAACAATTGTGCATTAGAAATATAAAAAAACATGAAAATATATCATAATATAATATGTTTTGGGAGAATCGGTGTAAGCTTGTGTCAATATTGTAACCGTCCAGAGAATCTTGTTATCCAAGATGTTGCATATGATGTACGATTATTCTGCTAATCCACTGTGACTGGCGGTAAGGAAAATTCTTCATTCATGTTTACATGTTACAAAGATATATTTGTGAGATGGTAAAATAAATATAATAGTAATGGAAATTAAATGTTTATAATATAGGGGTATTGGGACAAACGTAGGATAAAATTGAAAGTTAAAAATATGTAGAGGTATTTGGGAAAACGTAGGGGTATAAGGTAAAAGTTAAAAATAATTAAATAAATAAAAATGATAAAATTGGAATATTATAAAATATGTAGGGGTATTGGGAAAACGTAGGGGTATAAGGTAAAAGTTAAAAATAATTAAATAAATAGAAAGGATAAAATTGAAATATTTAAAATATGTAAAGGTATTTGGGCAAACGTAGGGGTACAAGGTAAAATTTTCTAAATTCAATGCAAAAGAGATGCGAAAGTCATGTTCGAGCAATTTCACCTTAATAAAATGTCCTTGAACTATTAGAAAACTTCAATAATATGTTTAGAAAGATGCAAAAGAAAAATCATATACATTTGACATGGGAAAAGTTACTGGTATAATAAAACCTCAAAATGTCTGTTGCGCTAAAAATTCACATAGTGCATTCGTTCTCAATCATCTCCCGAACCTCATTTATTACCAAATATGTTTTGTTTGCACCAATGACTTCAGCTTGTTTCTTGCTGTCTTTCCATAGCTGCAAAGGAAACATTTAAAACACCAGCATAAGAAAAATACAACAAACTTATCAAATAAAATACAGTGGTGCTTACTTGTATGGTTGGCATTTTCTGCAATAAAGATTGAGAGCGCCACAACATGCATCACATGGAAGAAATATAATAAGACAAATGTTTCCATAGCTAATTTAGTTGAAGCAAATACAACAATCAAAATGATAGGAAAATTGAGAAAAATAGTTTCACATAGTGGTATAAGCCAATTACTATAAGTGCTTAATAAAACAATCCAGTAAAATCATATTGGAAATCATTCAGATGTTTCTGAAATGATTCCCTGCCCCTCCAGCGAAACAATTCAGTAACAAATCATAGACCATAATATTAGGGTGAAATAAAATCAGAACAATCTATCTAAGGAAGCATAACAGAGATAGCAAAAGAAAAGAATGAACATAAAGTGGAAGCTTAGAGCAACTTACAGTCACACCAGCACGAGCAACAAGTTTGTGTGAAACTGCATTAACATCTACACTGTAGAATTGCAATCTACATGAAATTAACAAACATATCCTTGATTGAGTCGACAAATACTGAACAAAAATGTCATGACAGCAAAAGTTAGTTCGAAGTATTAGAATATGATTCTATATTCATAAGCATATTCTAAAATCATCACTTGGAACAAGTCAAAATACTAATCAACTATGATCAATAGCTGTTCATCAGCTCTGTAATCAATATTTTCTGTGCTGGTTTGTACTTTGGTATTTTGTTGCGGCTTGAGGTAGAGATGACTCCAAAGTAGAATTTATTTTTGGTACAAGACTTCAAAGGAGGTTAAGCAAATGCAATTTGTCCAATGCTGTCAACCACATCTTGAGGTGGCTGTGCTGACATGCTTATTGGACTTGTGATTTCTATTATGCTATCAAAAGAGTCTGGGATTAGTACTATGGACACTATTTGAAGGTGACTTTTAGCATTACAAGTGGTATGACAGACATAGGTTGACTTGATCCCTAAAGTGAAACGTTGAAAACTGTGTCATGTGCATAGAATGTATGCCAGGAGAAGCTGCAAGATTTAGGAGGCTCATGTGCATTTAATGTATGCCAGGAGAAGCTACAAGATTTAGGGGGCTCAGTAACAAGAAAAGTCAAATACCTAGAACTCAGATCGCAGTTTCCCAAGCTTCATGAATGAGAGCAGGCTAAATGCTTCTAGTTCTCGGCATTATTTGTGTTTGGAAAATATCGCACCCCGTTCTACATATGTTTGATAAATGCTAGTAACCAGGGACAGAATCATAAACACAACAACACATTTAAACATGATTAAGACCAAAATGTCAACATCCTTGGATAAGGGATCAAATTCCCTACGAACAACATTGCATTAAAAGATACATGCCTTTTGCCCATTGATACGACAACTTTTAATGGATAAAGTTGAAAATCCTCCTCTGCAGCAGAACTAACAATTTTACATCTCCAATCCCATACACGAAACAATGCCTGGTATAGTAGTTATATCCCACAAGAAATTGTTTGATAATCAACGATCCTTACACACACTGTTATTTAATGACTTTCCTAGGTTCTTATTTTTTGAAAATAAAATAATCCACATATCTATCATATTAATTATGATTATGCATACATTTAAATTTTTGAACCTACTAATAAAATAAGAATTTGCCAACACTTGATTAAATAGGATATTAGCACGTGTTAACCAAGTATAGGCAACATCCCCGGCTTTGAGCTCTGATGCCGATATTGGTATAGCTCAGAAAGACTTGAAAGTTGGCCGAAAGGCATCCAAGATTGATACTATAAACACAATTAAGCCTCCACTACAGTTGAGGCAAGCTGTCTCCACTGCTGCAAACGAGATTAAAACCAGAGTTCATTCTGTCAAAGAATCCTTTCTGAGAGCTGCAAGAAATTCCCTGACTGCTGAGGAGAACAGGATACTTGAAACCTATGAGAGAGCACTTCCGAAGATAATAGCGACTTTCGAAGAAAGTCGCACCATTATTTCACAAAGAGAGGAAGGGTCACTTCTCGAATATCTGGTTGATCATAAAATCCGCCAGTTTGACAAGGTTGAGCCATTAATTATTCGCTATCGTGCTGGCGCGGAATCTATAATGACCAATACTGAAGAGAGGATCACAGGACTAAAGGGAACATTAGAAGCCACCTCTAAAGAGCTTTGATACAATGATAGGATGCAAAACTAAACCCTATCAAGACTAAACCAAACTAAGAGAAGCAATAAAACTAACTAAGAAAAATAGAGAAAATTTTCATTCATTTCATAATCATTCATCTCTCAATAAATACATATATAATAGTAGTAGTGGATAGTAACTAAAGGCCCAATAACTAATTAAAAGCCCAAACTACCCTAAGAATATTCTAGAAACATAACAATATAAACTAATTCTTAATATATCAAAACTACTCATAAATTTAACTAATAATTAAGCTCTCTATCATTACTCACCCCTCCAAAACCAACTTTGTCCTCAAGGTTGTAGACAAATAACACCCTTAAAGACTTATATTTTCTTTATCTTTATCTTTTTCAGTCACCAAAATTTATTTCCACAACTCATCTAATCAGGTAATGCCTTTTTCATATTGAAATTGATGTGATGAGTTTCTCATCACATGGTTGCCAGAATCAATAAGAGGTCCACAAGCAGGATCTTCTTCAACACCCGGATTATGAATAACCATTTTAACAACATCAAACTCAGCTTTGGATCCATAAGCAATAGGATCCCAACCACTACTTGTATACAAAGTTTGTATAGGAATAACACCAAAATCAGGAGCAACAGATATAGTAATTCTCTCTTCTTATGCAGATGGCTTTGGACCAAGCTCAAAATTCCCATTTGCAACAAGACCAACAAGTTTGATATCGGTGTTTTCCACTAGCCATTTTGCTCCATCTACAGTGAACCCCACATGGTTGGAGTCAAATTCCTTCTGAAACATAAGCTGCCTGTCGGTATTTAATGTTCAGAAGAGTACACGCTTTACACCCCAGGGGATATTTAATGACTGCATAACTTCAGCAGTTATATTACTATTTCTTGGAACATCAACTAAAAGGGCAGGACCTTCATGATCACTATGGGTGGAAAGAAACAGCCTTATAAACTCCAGCATTTCCGGATCATCAAATCCTAAAATGTAAGCATAGTTTGCACCAGAGAATGATAATTCAGAAATTGGAAGAATTGGTAGAAGTTGAATTCCAATTTTTAGCGATGGAAGTGTTGATGTCGTTGCCACGAGTTCTGAACTTTCAAGTTTTACAGTATCCCATTTATGTGCAAGGCAATTGTACTCGGATGAAACTTTCAACCTCTTGCAATACGTCTCAAGTCGACGACCCGTCTCCTCACCCTTTTCTGCCGGCCTAAATCCTGGCAGAGGAAGATCAATTCCTGTAATATGAAGCTTCGGAGGCCCGCCGAGGCTCTCCGAAAGACAGTGAATGAGGCAATGCCACTTAAAGCCAAAGAAAATCCCAAACAGTAGTGTGGATGCTGCTTTTGTTTTCTACCAGATTCAGAATAGTTTTGTTGGCCAAGAAATTCGACATCCTTTGAAATGGAGATACAGCTGATAACCACGCCGCAAGCCCATCGACAAAGTAATGAACCGAACCCTGAAGCCCATCACCAAGAGGTGAAGAGTTCTGCCTAATCTTCTTGAGTATGGTAGTAGCATTCCTTTGTGATGTCCACTGCTCCACTTTCTGATCAGTGTCACAATGAAATCCTGACTTTGTATCCACGTATACATATTCATTGGTTTCTGAGCAGTGATAAGTTACAAGTGGTGAAGCATGATCGGCAACTACATCTGTTCTATGTGCTTCAAAGTCACATGCAGCCAAAGATGCTTCCTCTGGTGACACATTCTCTTCTGTGCTGCTAATGCTCTCTTTAATTTTTGCGTCATATTCAGGTCGGCCTCGCGCCTTCTGTTCTTTCTGCCTAAGCTTTTTCTGGCGTTTTCTCTCCAAAATCTCGGCTTGTCTTCTCTGAGCAGCTTCCTTCTCCTCCACCAGCAGCTTCCTTCTCCTCCACCAGCAGCTTCTGGCATCTCAATGCTTCAGCATCCTTGTCGGCAAGCCATGCCTTTACCAATATCTGCTCTAGCAAGAAACTTGTGCAAGCAACTAGGTTTTTCGGTTCAAGACCAATCTTTCCAGCCTCTCCATCAAAAACATGTCTTTGCATTGATACTGCTGATCCACACAAAAATGTTTTTTCACTGGAATCATCAAGAATCTCGAACAGCTTCTGTGAAGATATAGGGAAACTAGAGGGCCTGGATTGAACAATATCCAAAAGGGCAAAACCAGCTCTGAGGTAACCATGTGGAAAAGAATAGAATCCTTGTTGTGTTCTAAGAGTTGAGAGAGCTTGTAAAACTGAAGACCCTGGAACCTCCTCCAGCATTACATTCTTAAATGACACAACTTCCTTCGCCTCTTCTACAGAGAGCTTATCCCATATGCCTCTAACAGCTCCCTCTTCATTGAATCCAGATCTGGCTCGTCTTGGTTGAAATAGGAGTCGAATTCGTCGGTGATTTCAGATTCCTCTTGGTAGTTATTGTCTTCTTCAACTGTGAGAGCATCTTGTTGAACTTCGTCGCCGAGAAGCTTCGAAAGACGTTCACCACTAGCAGATTCTGAATGAATTGAAGGGGAAATCGAAGAAATTGAGACAAAATCTTGAAGGCTAGCAGAAATCATGGTTGTGGCTGTGAGTAGAGGCTTGGGTGTTCTTGAATGGAGTAGTTTGGAGACATATGGGGCTTGAGAAGGTAGCTTTGGTTTTATGACCATGGTGTGGATGGATTCAGAATGATGTTTAGCAGATTTAGATGTTTTTTTAAAAGGGAGACGAGAAACTAAATGTTTCTCATATTTTCCCCTACCAATGGTGTGTGGAGGAGGTGTTTGTTGATTGTAGTTGTTGATGAGAATTATGGTAGGAATATGAATAATGAGATGATGAATATGGGTTAGGTTGAGGTGGTGTATACCCATAATTAAAATACATATTTGATATATTTGATGATGAAGATGTAAGATGAGTATGGGTAGGATAAGGTGTAAAAAACTTCCATGGAAAATATGGGAATGATGGAATGTATGTGGAATGATAATATGGATATGCCATAGAAGTTCAAGATGAAAGCACCAATTGATAGGATGCAAAACTAAACCCTATCAAGACTAAACCAAACTAAGAGAAGCAATAAAACTAACTAAGAAAAATAGAGAAAATTTTCATTTATTTCATAATCATTCATCTCTCAATGAGTACATATGTAATAGTAGTAGTGGATAGTAACTAAAGGCCCAATAACTAATTAAAAGCCCAAACTACCCTAAGAATATTCTAGAAACATAATAATATAAACTAATTCTTAATATATCAAAACTACTCATAAATTTAACTAATAATTAAGCTCTCTATCATACAAGGTCCAGGAGCTCATGAAATAGATAACAGAGTTAAGGATACATAATCAACATCTTCGCGAGTCTGCAGCACAAAATAAGTGTGATCCGGTTCAGGTCCCTCCTTGTGTTTTGCCTATCCCATTGAAGAAAAATGTTGATCCACTTGCCCCTATGGATCCGTTACCTGTACCGCAGATGAGCAGGCGATTGGCCTACTCTGACATCGATAAGATGTTTGAGAGTTTGAGCAAGAACTCAAAGACTGGGGTGATGAACAATGAGTCACTTCTTCCCGTTCCTACTGTACAGAAAGAACAAGATTACCTACCTAACTACTGTTGACTCCAATACATCTAGGAGAAATATGTAAAAACCCTATTCAGGCTATGCAATGAGAGAGCCGATCTGGGTCTGAAAGCTCTGGAAGCAAATGCTGTCCAAAAAGCTCAGATGAAAAGGAAGCTGTCAAAGAAAGTGGATTTTGAAGGGATGAGTTAGGTCAAACCCTAATTCTATTATTCTCTGCTCCCCTCTACCCAATGTCTTTCTTCTCTTTTTCTTCTAAATTTGCAAATAGAGCCTAAAAGGCATTTCCCAAAGAATAAACTACATAAAAGTTAGAGAAAATTTTCACACGTTGGACGTTAAGGGGTTATAAAGGAAAAGTTTCTCAAATATAAATGTCTGTTACAGATACATTGAAATTGTTGTAGCTCTGTGTGGTAGTAAAAAAAACAAAAATGAAATCTCACCTTGGATAATAGTCTAATGCCAACTTTTCTAATTTCGGTTTTAGATATATACATTTTCTGCACCAACTTGCCATCCTGCAAACCAATAATCTCACCTCAAATCAATAAGTAAGAGAAACAAATTCCGATCAAATTTAGAGGAATGTACCAAACAAAAAGGAGAGTGTGTTGTTGATGTTGAGCCTCGGCAACAAGGCGATCGAAGTGGTCCTCGCTGCTGATTGGTTGAAGATGAAGAGATGAAACAGGGTCATCATCCTGTAACCGCCCTTCCTCGTGCCTTAATGGAATCGACGAGGGAGACGAAGGCGATATGGAAATCGACGATGGGAAGGTGAAGCGGCACGGAGGGAGAGTAGTTGACTGAGTTGATGGAGTTGTAGTTGTGAAGAAGAATGTTGATGCCGGATGAGAGTGGGGATGAAGGTGGGACCCAACATGTTGCGCCATTGTTGGCTTGCTGACTGTTGCAGAAGCCAAATGTCCAAATCACACTGCTTTCTATGTTTAAGGGCGGGCGCGTCAAGATGTGCGTTTAGTAAACTTCTTAACATGTGTTTTGGATGTCTATTTGTGCAAAACCATTTGGACTCCCTCCTTCTTAAAATGAAAATCTTTAAACATTGTAAGTGGATTAAAGAAAAATAATGATTAAATAATTAAAAATTAAATATATTTTTAATTCTAATAAATATCTCAATTTTTCATTTTAGTTCTTATTAAAAAAAATACAATATTTTAATCCTTAAAAAATTATTATACACGTAGTTTTAATTTCTTATGTTAAATCAATGTGTATTTTTAAATGATTATTTTACAGATATCTTTATAATGTTATAAAAAGTTTCTCGAAAAAAAAAACTCAAAATTTGATTTTTAAGCCGAGATTTTTATTATTTTTATCATTATATTTTGAAATTTAAAAAATTCATATTTAATTCTTCTCATTTTAAAAAGTTCTAAAATTTAGGAAAGAAATATTTTATAGTATTCTAAATATGGATAAAAAAAATTATTTTAAAAAATTCAAAATTAAAAAAAAACAATAGGGAGTAAAATTACATGCATATAAAATTTGTAGGGACTAAAATTTATTATTTTTTAATAGGGACTAAAAATGAAAATTGAGATATTTATAGGGAGCAAAAACATATTTAACCTAATAATTAAATATAAAATTTTTATAAAATTGTTTTTAGTTACTATTGGTTATTATTAAAGTATAATGTTTTTTTCTTGATAATGTAATGTAATTTTTAAAGATGTATAAATAATATTTATTAGGGATAAAGTTAGTAAAAAAGTTAATTATTATTACATTGAAAACGTAGATAGATTTTTATTTTGGACCAACTTTCTTTGATTAGAATTTTTTTATCTTAGAACGTAGGGAGTAGTTTATAAAAAAATTTAATCTTAAATATTATTATTTCATTCTAAATTATAAATTACTTTATAAAAAGAAGTTTAAATTATAAGCCAATTTAAAATTATATCAATTAATGTGAAATTAATCAAAACAAGATTATGATATATAATAATAGAGATGTAGGAAAGTGTTTTTGACAGTATGAGTGTCCAATAATTTTAATCTAGTAAGTTAAATCATTCATCACGTTACATGCGACTCAAGTATGTTATGATACATGGGATATCGATATATGGTCAATCAAATAGATCTTTACATTCCATGTCTACAAATGAGCATGTGGTTACAAGGGAATCACGACATTTTTCAAGTACTTTTGAATTAAAACCTTATTAATTTATCTTAATCTTTGTTACACTGGATATTTTTACTTGTATTCATGAGACTAGCCATAAATGTGTCACGTGGAAGTTTAAAATAGAGTGGGTCAATATGACAGCAACATGACTCAAGATCGGAAGTCACATAAGGTGATATTGGTCGAAGGTGGTGAAGTTGAAGGACATGGTGAAAAGCATGGGAAATTAGTGAAATTGAGTATTATGTTATGTTACCTACATAGTGAAATTGAATACTATGCTATGTTGGCTAAGGTTGAAGTCCATCATTACAATGGAAGTAATATCAACTCAGTCACCACATGTGGAGTACATCATTATAATGGAAACAATGTTGACTTGGGTGCTACATGTGGAGCACATCATTACAATGGACAATACGACAAAACGTGTCACCTTAACATGGTCGACGTCGAAGGCTTCGACGGGGATATTTAGTTCTTGGCGCCCAGTAAAAGTAGTTAAGAAATTTAAATGAAAATAAGGTGGGAACTACTGCATCAGCGTCGACGATTACGTAGAGAACGTGGGACACGTAGGGGGAAACGGTTACATGATCTTGGACGTGTCACCATGGGAGTAGTTTATCATACTTAGACAGATATTCTAGAGTTGTATATATAGATACTTAGATTCATTTTGTAAGGGGTCCGCAAATTGTTCACATTTCCGAAATACTCAAAGTACCTACGTTGTGAGAAACGAGTAAGGAAAATGTACCTATGAGTTCCACTAATTTAACACATTCTCCAACATTTTATCTTAAAAGTCTTTCTTTTATGCATTAAAGCTTTTCGACTTCCTTTACCTTTCATGCCACTTTACATTTTCGGCACTTTAATTTCAAGTCTCTTTTAATTTCAAATCGTTTTCTTTCCTTGAATTTTACCTTTCGACGTCAACATTTATTTACTTTACCTTGCATTTTACTTACAGTTACCTTGTCCTTTAATTACTTTCCTTGTTTTCAAGCAATCATAAATATTTTCATACATTTTTCAGAAGTTTTCGTTAACTTCGACAGTCACACTGATTTTCACCACACAAATATGTCCGAGAGATTTCTGAGTTTGATCCCTTAAGTATTAATTTAAACTTGTATTTGTTTACCAAATTTCACAGTAAAAAAATTGACACACCCGATGAGACCGTTTTATGTGTTTTTTTTACTTTTGTGTTAAAAATCTTAGTTTTCTACGTGTGTTTCATCAACTTTTCATGTTCGTGTACGAGAGTGCATGAGATTGAGGTGTGACAAAATAGCCAAGAGAGAAGTGAGGAAACCTGTTAGAAGTTACATAAGAAGAATGGTGAATCCTAGAAATAAAAATGGAGACCAGACTTCTAATAGTGCAGGAGCGGAAACAATTTCTGCAATGGTAACTGAACTCATTCTTTCAACTGCTAGTACTACAGTAACGCCATCAACAACGATGACATCAACGATTCCACATGATAGGACGATTTTGTCGCCTATACCCCAGAGTCACCCAGTGACTCCAAGACCGTTTGTGGCGACATACTTTAGGCTTTTTGCCACATATTTTACAATGCCCATGTCAGGGCGTGAACAACCCTTTGGAATACCAACCACAATTATGGCAGGTTTGCAAAATAACCTATGTTTCGGGACAATGCTACAAATAATTTTTCACCTATTACGAGGTCCAGCCTAACCATAGGTAACCTTGGTTAAAATATGTCACCTCACATAGGAGCGGGATTTGATTCCCAAGAAATGCCTTCCTTGACAACAAATTTTATCATGCCGATTAGGCAACTGATGGATGAGAGTAACCATGACATTGTAATCACTCTAACACAACAGATATAACCCATTGATTCAAATACAAATCAGAGTTACCAGCAATTGGCGACTCAAATGACAAGAATCGTTGATTTTTCCAATGCTCCGCCGGTGCAAATTCGACCAGGTGTACAACCCCAGGTTGTTGGACAAACTCAAAATGAGGAGTAATTTTAGACAAAATTATGAACTAGGGACATCAAGTGATTCCCCAACGGGTCGAAAAAGAAATATTTGGTGAAGATAATCCACTTGTCGTAATAGTTAATCGACACCAGGATGCTGACTATGTTGTCCATCAGGTTCAATATGGAAATTTGTTAGGATAAAATAACCTAACAACCATTGTTGAAAGGCTAATGGCGCAGAATGAGGTTAATACGGGTTTGTCATACCCCAAAATTTGTCCTATTTTTTTCTTTTTATCTGCATCAGCATGACATGAGCATTTCGTTTTATCATGCATTCCATCAATTATTTCATCTACATATTCAGATGTCCTAATCATCCATCATAAGACATTCATTTACAATTGCATCTTTCAAAATAACATCATTGATTCAATGATTTCTCCTTATTTAAGATGCAAGACATTAAGTTGATTTGCAATCTTATAGCCATTGGTTTCATCTTGACATTGTGGATTATGGGCACAACAAATTGATGGTTGATCTTTGTTCTTGATTTGAATCTTCATGGAACCTTAATCTTTGGTTCTGAATCTCTGATCGTATTTGCATCATGATATTGAGATTTGGGAGGGTCATTTTCAAGTCTTGATTTTAGTCAATAAGAGTCAACCATTTGAGAATATTACTTAAGTAATCACCATTGATTGTTGTTTGATTTATTACATGGTATTTCATTTAAGTGGTCAGAAGAAATCTAATATTCAAAGGAATCCAAGGTTCAAGTTCATATTCAAAGTCCAAGGTCATTCAACTCAAATTTAGAGGGAAACGACTATTTTGGAATACAAGTCATACACATCATTCAAGGCCATTTGTCATTACAAAATGGAATTGCTTTCATCACAAGAATATCCAAAATTACATCGCCATATACAATGCACATCCTTTTTAAAACAATATCCAAATTCCCACTAAATTCACATTCATATGACCTGTAACCTATGCGCACCATTAGCTCTAGAAAAACGCTAGGAAGCTGATGAAACATACACCTCCTTGCTGGAAGAAAATCAAGACATAATGGACATCATTCAGCTAACTATATGATTGACGTTTTTTCCCTTAACACACTGATCCAACCATAAACTATTGTTTCCAGTCCTTTGTCAAGAAACATGCTAGTGTGACTTTTCCAAGGATCTTATCAATAATATGGGACAATTTTTATCAAGAAGCTTAACAATATGAGAATGGTCACCCTCTCTATCTTTAATTAACAACAGTAGCAATGCTATGACGGCACGCCCGCATCATAAGATTCCAAATCTGGCATAGAGTTTCACCTGTAATATGGTTCAACTATCAGGAATTATCGAAGCAATATCTCAAGCAGCATGGCAAATGTTCAGAGTCTCAACTTGTGGTACTCAATTTCGGTGTGAAAGATGATCGACCTATCAAGCAATATACTACTCAAACTGGAGCCTCATTTTCTCACACACGTAGCCTGGATGCTCAACATCAAATTGTGCGAACTAATGCAGCAACCTGTCATAAACGCTGTAACATTTCAGAGACTTGGAGCCACCTTCAAACTTCACCCAATCTCCTGATAGCAAGCATCCAACCCAACATTAGCCAGCACATCCTCAACGAGATATATCCTGCAATTACACAAACAGTCCAATTCATAAATTATTAGCTACCCAATTCCAACTCAAAAGTACAATTAACTGACTCTTGATTCAATCCAAATAATAATTCACTAAAAATCATAACATCATAAGTATATCAAACCTTATTTCATATCAAGCTAACATAAATAGCACAACCACTCATTCTAGGACCGACACATAACAATTATGATTCAATTAACGCTAACCAAACTCGTTTCACTCACTAACTGATTCAAGTTAATCCAACACTTCAACTCAGTTTCATCACCCAGCTACTCATAGGGAACCTTCAAGCTCGACTGTTACAATCAGACGGGAGAACGGAGTCGAACACGATCAAAGCTGAACCAAGGATCAATGTTGAGCCAAAGCCAAATTTCTGATGTGAACGCAACCAAGTCGAACTACAAAAATCAATGCCAAGTCACATAATACACTAACCTATTCTTCACACTAATACAATTTATTCAGTGACAAATTTCATTAACTGTCATAACTCACCCCGACCTTACTAACGCTTCAGGATAACTACAACTCACCTCATTATTAAGTTCATAACAAATTCTAGAACTAACTGTTTTTATGAAGCTACTAACTACCGGCCAGGGCCGCGATTAACAGTAACTAACTTGAATCGTTTCTCACCACGTAAGTAATTGAGTCCAAGATATAAGTAACTGAGTTTAAGGAAAACTCAGTGAGTCTAATATAAAAAAACTCCAAAGTTGTTTAACCATACTCCCGAGCCTCACTCCTGAGCAAAAACTCTCTGAACCTCAAGTCTATATAAGAGCACTCCACGCTCCATTCTTCCTTCAGTTTTTCAACCATTTTCTTCTGGATTTTTCCACACACTCTCTCTCACTAAAAGCTTCAACCATTTTTTTCTCTCACCTCTCTGCTTCTTTCCCTTCACTATCTCTCTGCAATTCATCACCCATAGACCCTCCTCAAAACTCCTTCAAAATACCTTGCTAGACTTTACATTGAAGTCTCGTCAAGGTAGAGCTTAGCCTCCATTCTTTGACTATTTCTGAGATTCTCATCACAACCGCCACCTCATATACTCCGGATTTCTCAACTACGGCGATCTAACAGAATAAAAGAAGGTATAGAAGAAGAGGAAATCGCAAGAATTTGAAGTAGAAGGTTTACCTGTCGCTGGTATTTTCTTTCCCTTTAGCTTCTGGATCTGTCTATTCCTCCATCAGTTAGTACAATTTGACTCTCTGTGTTTTCGTTATTCCATCGCGCTATTAAGATATAGTCAATTGTTGCAGGGATCAAAACTCTAGGGTTTGGATCCCTCTTGATGTTGAGTCTTTAGATCGGTGAATTTCCTCGTAAGATTCGTACTCTGTGATATTCGATTTGAGCATATAACAAATTAGGAGAAAATGACGGTGGATTAGGCTTCAGGAGGTGAGGAGGAGTAATTTGGTATAGGTATTGTGTTGTTTCTCCCTCCGCCGCCACCGCCGAAGGCGATCTCCGGAGCGGCGGAGACGTTTACTCTACGGCAAGATGTAGAAACACCACTGACTTGTGCTTTCTCTTTTATTCATGTGCTTCACTTTTATCTAGGGTTGTCTTCTTGTGCATTCTGCTTCATGCATTTCTTGTGATATCAAAACATGATTGTAATTAAATACTCTCTTTCAATTATCTTAGTAAAAAATAACATGTTTAGAATTAGTTTTAGAATTAATCCACTTAGTTTTTTTGGAAAAATAATAAACAATTATTCATTGTAAATTTTAGGTTAGTTTTCTTTTGAAATTAATTTGCTTTGATCTTCTTAGGTTTAGGTATTGAAAATTAAATTTTTTATTTACACTTTGGTCTCACTCTTGACTAATTGATCAAAGTCCTCTTTGATGTGTATAATTTCTCCCCTATCTAGTCAAGTGACTCTGATCACTTGACGAGATAATTATGCTACTCGCTTCTCAGTCAAGTACTTTTCAAGCACCATTCACCTCAGTCATTTCAAGTTTAACTTTGCCCATACTCTCAAGACACTGTCAAATGCATGGCTTCACCACCTTGGAAACTCCAGACTTCAATGCATATGAAACTCAATTTGTACATAAGTCAAACACCCTTGGAGCTCTGTTCAAAGAACAACATCAAAGATCTTCTCAACGCTTTTCAATCACAGTTTAAACTGTACACCACGAGCCTTAAGCGATATGGAAGGAGTGGGCTGGAGAAATCCTACCCCATTCTGATTACTCTGGGTATGGACTGAATGGTCCAGTGCCCAAGTATTCACCCATATCCATAGACTTTAGTACATTTTGAGCGACGATCGACAAGGTCTCCTCCGCGCAACTTTGCATGATCAAAGTCAACAAGACTCAAACTCAAGCTCAAGCTAACATTGGAGTCTCACTTTACAATCACCAACACCTTGGACCAAGTGTCGCTCCCGATAAGTGGGACCAGGCCCAGATAAAGGTACAGACGCGAACGGTCGGCGAAAGGAACAATGAGAACACACAGCCGTGAACTCACTGGAGATGAAAAGAGTCGCCAGCTAGGCATTTTTATCCCGGAGGAAAGGCAATGCTGCGTAGACCTAGAAAGACATGGATAAGACGGTTGCGAACCAGAGAGACTGAGAAAGGGGGTTGGTTACAACCTGGGAAGGTATTAGCACCCAGATTGTCCGCCGTACTCGACGGGATCCACGCTTAAAAGATTTGTGTTTTAAAGGGGTAGTGTCAGTGCAATCTGTGTATGAAATAGCTGGAAAACAAAATGTACAGGTGTCAGTGTAAAAGAAGTGAAGTGTGATATATACAGTGTCAGTGTAGGAATGAGAATGAATTGCTCAAGATCATGAGGCTAAAAGAATGATGCTGGAAAGAGGGGGAATATACAGAGACTTTTGTTCGATAACTGTTAAGTTATGCCTACGTATCCTCTCGTGCAATGAGGAAGTCAGAACACCGTAGTTCGACCCAAAGAGACTGATAGATGAATTGACTTGTGAACTGCTTACTTGCCTATGCTCAAGTGTATGATCTGTCTGGCACAGATGCAAACTGTCTTGCATTAGACGGAAGAAGCAAGTTCTCGGTTGTGAGTGAATGAGATGAGAAAAGAATCCCGGAGGAGACGATTATTGTTTGTTTTTGAGTTTTCAGTCTTTTATTGCTTTTGAAAGTTTGTCATAAGTTAATGAGCTTAAGCCTAAACCAATGGATTTAGTAAACTCATCACATCTTCCCTCTGATTAGGGGTAATGAGAATACCTTAAGTGTGAAGTCAGATTCTCACACTTAATCACCTTTGATGTAGGGTTAAGATCATTAACCTACTTGTGATTATTTAGATGTTTTTGGTGTTTTTGTTTAGTGTTGAGTAATGAGGTTAAGCCATAATCAGGGATTAAACAGACTCATTACACCATCCTAATAGAAGGATAATAGATGAGAATGTTTAAGCTGAGGAAAGCTCCTCAACTTAATCCATGATTAGGGATTAAGCTCATGACAAAACAAGCCTTTAATTAAGTGGATTTTATTTAATGATATGATGATGAAGTGAATTTTATGGTTTGTAAGACAACTTGAGGGGGACTTGTCCATTAACACTAGGGTTAGTCCTTCTTAACCAATTAAGGAAGAATTAGAACCCTAATGCAAGGCCCAAGTTACAAGTGTAATGTCTTGTTACTTATTAAGTGAATTGATTAAGAGATTTAAACACATTAAGGGTTTAACACTTAGGATTAAAGTTATACACTCCATCCTAAGAGAAGGATGCAGGCATAAGCTTAATCACAAAGCCTTAAAGCCTTTAGGGTTTAGCCCCTGATTATGAGGTGAGAAGAGAAGACTCAAAAGAGACACAAAGGTAAAACTAAGAGGGGAGACTAATCAAAACCCTAATCATTGTCATGCTTGGTTGTTCCTAAGGTTTGTGAGGTTTTCAAGAGCAATCTTCAAAGAGAACCACCAGGATGCAGATGAACAGGATCAAGAGAAGCAAAGTGACTTGCTCCATTCAAGAAGTCAAGTCACTTGAAGAAAGAAAGTAAGAAGAACAAGAATGAGCAAGCTCAAACTCAAACACATATAAAAATGTAGCAATGGATGCAAGAGAGATGAAAAGAAAAGTCATGAGAAGTGAAGGCAAATTCACTTCTCAACATCACTTACCACCTGAGATGTTAGAAAAGAAATGCAATGTAATGCAAAATGAGATGAGATGACATGATGAGAAACAAAACCAGAGGCATGTTGATGATGCTAATGATGTTATGAGATGCTACAAACATGAGGCAGCACATGGAAATGATCATACAAGTTTATGAATGCAAATGAAGCAAGTTTAGAAGCATGGACATACATGAAAAGTTATGAAGCATACATGGCATACAACATGGCAAATACATGATGCAATGATCAAACATGCTTTCTATATGTCTTATGATGTCAAATGAATCAAATGGGTGCTTGAAATGTCATGGCAAGTCATGCTATGCAAGAGAATGCAAGATGGATGCAAATGAAAGCCCAAATTAGGGTTTATAAACCAAACATCAAACAAAAACCAAAAACAGAAGCAAACCCTAAGATAAAAAAATAGAAAATGCCACTCAAAAGGCCCCTAATCTTATATTAAACCAATGTCAAAAGGGGAGGTCTCAACTCTTAACCAATCTCAAGTTATGATTTTTACAAGTTATTAGGGTTTTTAGGGTTCCTAAACAAAAGAAATGCCAAACAAATGGAAAATGCAAGATCAAATCATGGCCATTTTATCTCAAAAACTACATGCTAGACACAATGCAATGCAAGAAGAATCAATGTCCAACTCCTCATGAATAGGCAGAAATGATTTTTTGAACTATGGATCAAATTAATGCACAAAAATGATTTTAATTCAATGAAAAATTCTCAAAATGCATCAAGATTAAAAAAGAAATTTGGTTTGAAGGTTGGACAATGTTTCTAAATGTCTTAGAACATTTCATGAATTTTTTGGTGATTTTTAAATACCTAAAAGTATTTTTAATAAATTAATTTCCATTAATCAATTAAAAATAATCTTTTAAATATTTAAAAATACTTTTTTAATGATAAAAATAAAAACAAAAATATTTTTGTGTCATAAAAATTAATAAAACTCATGAGAAAAAGTTTCATAATTTTTACACATTTTTTACTATTTTAAATTAAATATGCAAATAAAATGAAAAGAAAAGAAATTAAAATGAATTTAATCTGAATTAAATGAAAGTCAACACATCCTAGGGCCTGGATTCAAAGCTACACGCGCGGGAAGAGACTTGGCGCCAGATCTCACGGCCAGAATTCAAATTTCGCTAATTAATGCTTATGCCCTAATCTCGCCGTTAAACACACTCAGATGACCGGAACAGTGCTCCGGTCATCTTCCCCGTTCAACCAAAATCTCTAACTCACTCTATACGCATCTAAAATGAATTCTAAGAACCCAGAAATGATTCCCACAAGCTCACGATTCAAAACCCCCACTCAAAACAAATTTATCATTCATGGAAAGGCTGAATCGAAGCAAACAAAAACTAGGGCAAAACAGTTTCAGGAAGCAATTAAATCCTCATTTCATCACCATTTTCGAAACTAAAAGTATCAGGATATTCAGTGAAGCATGGAGAACAAGTTTAGAACATAAAAAATGATTTCTGGAAAAATATTTCTTGAGCTACCTGAGATTCGAAGCTTTCACTCCAGCAACTTTCAGGCCTCCCTTCTTGGTGAAATCCCCTCCACTTGACCCTCTGGTGATGCTTGAATGCTCAAGAGGAATTTATAATGGCTGGATGAAGAGTTTGAGCAGCTTCTGCTCAAGCTCAGTTGAAAATGGCAATGGTGGTTCAGGTTGTTTCTGGCAAGGGTGAAGGGTTCTTTGTGGTCCAGATGATGAGTGGAGAAGGTTTGTGGAGTTGGTTTTGATGTTTGTGTGCTGTGGAGAGAGTTTCGAAAGAAACTGCAGGTTGGAGTGAAAATGGTGAAATGGAGTTGTGGCTTGTTTCAGGCCTGGTTCTTGGTTGCTTTGGGCTCAATGAGGCATGGTGAGTTGATTGGTGAAAATGGTTTGAATGTTTATGAGCTGGGCAGAGAGTTTCGAAGAGAGATGCAAAATGGAGTGTTTTTGTGTATGTGATGCTTGAGAGTGTTTCAGCCTTGCTTCCTTTATGAAATGGCTTGCAAATGGATAGTATATTTTAATCCTATAGGTCAGATGATTTGACATGGCCTCTATTGATTGGTAAGTTTGCTTTTGCCAAAAGTCCACTCTTTGTGTAAGAGAAGTATGGCTTGGTTCTAGGCTAGTACAAGGCATGGGGCTGCGCAGCAAGGGTGAGGGGAAAGGCTAGACAAAGTCAGCATCCAATGTTGCAAGTTGTAGGAAATGTGATGAGTGGTTTTGCAAGTTGGCACACTTTTGAAACTTCATGGAAAAGTCTTGTTACACAAACCATAACCATGTGAAACCTTGGTCCAATTCTGATTTTTAAGGCTCATAGAATGTTTGTGTAATGGTTTGAAGTGAATTAGAAGTTACAAATGGCATTGGTTCATGGTTTTGCAAAATTCACATTTGGTGCACATCTTGAAAATCAATGATTTTTGCCAACTTTGTCACACCATAACTTTTGATCCAAGAAGAATTTGATCATGTTGTTGTACTTTTTGAAAAGGGAAAAATGTATTCTACAACTTTCATGACCAAAGTTTTTTCATTTGAAGCATTTTTGGATCAAGAATCAAGGCTTGAAAAATGACCTAAAATGAAGCATTCTTGAAAAGTCAACTATGCCCAAAAAGTCAACACTTGCAAAAACTCCAAATTCTTGATTTTTGTGAACTTCAACCCTCTTCCATGATCAAATAAAGATCATACACACTCAAAATGATGAAGATCACCCATTGGTTGGGTCATTGGGGGCCTCATATGCCCTGATTTTGCACTGACTTGCTTGAAAAGTCAACTCTTGATCAGATGACTTCCCCATGGAATTTCTTCATGAAAATTGATATGCATACTCCCTATACCGTATAGAGACCAATGGAAACAAGAATGACCAAAAAATTTGGAGTTATGGCCTCTGAAACCAAAACCCTAATTTTAGGTCAACTGTGCAGTCAAACTTGGCCCTGTTTCCATGCAATCCTCAGTTCTTGTGATTCTTTTGAAATCTTGACTTTGAAAGGATGGAATATGATACAAGAACACCTATGGACCCCTTTGAAGTGATTGGTTGCCTTTGAAGTGGCTCAAAAGGCTCCTGGATTGCTCAGATCACAAACCCTAGATGCAGATGACTTAGAAGCAATGCAATGACTCAAAATTGAGATATGAGATGTTATGATTGTGTTTATGCATATGAAATGATCACAAGCCATGGTGTGAATGGGTGAGGGCAAATTTGGGGTGTTTACAGCTGCCTCTATTCAAACATGAGTTAGCTGTGCAGGATGTAAGCAACGGCTTAACAGGCAAGCGAGATAACTTGTGGTTGAATACCAAAGACAGTCCAAAATTTGCACTCACAGAATGAAGAAGAAAAGGGATATAGATTGTAAAGGAAAATAGAGTATATTGTAAAGTGTGGGAAATAAAACAATGACGGGGACGGCCGACATGCTGGGAAAGTGCTGAAAATAAAGCAATGACGGGGACGGCCGACATGCTGGGGATAAAAGGTAAAGCCAAGACGGGGACGGCCGACTGGCTGGGGAAAATAAGATATTATGATGGGGACAGCCATCAAGTAAAGCTGTAAAGTTCTCTGGGGATTAATGAAACATGACGGGGACGGCCATCAAGTTCATAAAGCAAAATAACCGACGATGGGGGCGGCCATCGGGCTAAAAAGAAAAGGGACCACGACGGGGACGGCCATCGGGTTAAAGAATAAATGAAATAAACAGATGATGAGGTGCGGTCATCAAAGGTGAAGGACGATCACCTAGCAGGGGACGGCTGCTCTGTTGGGAAATAAAAGAAATATGATGGGGACGACCATCAAAGGTGGAGGACGACCACCTGGCAGGGTACGGCTGCCGAAAATATCGCGACACAGGACGAATGCCGGATAAAAGGTCAACGATGGGGACGGCCATCGGACGAGCATGATGGAGGACGACCATCAAGAGGTGGAGGACGACCACCTAGCAGGGGACGGCTGCTCTCAGGGTTTATCATGACATAAGACGAATGCCAGATAACCAAAATCAACAATGGGGACGGCCATTGGATAAAATGATGAAGGACGATCATCAACGGGTGGAGGACGACCACCTAGCAGGGGACGGCTGCTAAAATCAACGATGGGGACGGACATCGGATGAGCATGATGGAGGACGACCATCAAGGGGTGGAGGACGACCACCTAGCAGGGTACGGCTGCTCTCAGGGTTTATCATGACACAGGACGAGTGTCAGATAAGAAGGAAAATTTGCTTTGTTGGCGATCTACTGGGGAGTAGTAAACACGGACGAGTGTTTATATCCAAGAAACAAAAGGTATAAGTGTTCGGTATTGTGTATAGATTAAAGATGCGGACGAGCATCCCTAAGACTACGATACGGACGAGTATCGAATAGAAACAAACTGACACATGTTCAGAGATGATGATACGGACGAGTATCAACGGGTTAACAAAGAACACGGACGAGTATCGAATCTGAAAGGACCCTTCTGGGGAATAGTAGACACAGACGAGTATCTATATTCAAGAAGACACAAGTGTTTGACACGGTGTATGGATTAAAGATGCGGACGAACATCCTTAAGACTATGATACGGACGAGTATCATGTAGAAACAAACACTAGACGCAATGTTCTGAGATGATGGTACGGACGAGTACCAGCTGGTTAACAAAGAACAAGGACTATTGTTGAATCTGTGGGGATATGAACAGTATACACAAGATACGGACGAGTATTTGTATAAGTGTATCATGAGTGGTGAGTATGAGTATTGTTTTGTATAGATGAATATTTACCTGCTGGGGAGAGTGACACGGACGGGTGTCGAAAGAGAAAAGTATAATAATAACAAATATATGGGTGATAAAGGTGTAAGCGACTGCGCTGGGGATATGACACGGACGGGTGTCAAGGAAATGAGTACAAGTGAGTGCAAAGAGGAAGTCTTTGGCTTTCTACTGGTGATCTGACACGGATGGGTGTCAGGAAGTATCCGTGATACAGGTGATTTTGTTTGTAAAGAGTGTTCAGGCGACTTTACTGGGGAGTGATGACACGGACGGGTATCAACTGGTGTTTGTGAATTGTGAGGCAACTGCTTTTGTTGGGACTCTGGGGGATTTTTGTGTATTGTAATCTGTATATTTGACGGATTGTCAATATTCACAAGTGCCCGATTCACAATATGACTTATAATTATGCTATGTAGTCGATTTTTGCCGTAATGCTCCGTATTAAAACAGAATGCTACGCTTTGGGGGTGAATATGATGCGAATGCTATGATTATGCAAAGATACCGATCCGGGATTCGGATCCCGTTGCCATGAAGATCTCTGGTCGATCTGTTTGAAGTGGACATCCCAGCTGGGGATGAGATCATTGATAGATCTGATGACGTATCTGCTTGGGGATATAAGTCACTGATTGACATATCCTTGTAATATAGGGACCCAGCTGGGGTTTGTAGAAGTCTCCTGTACTTTGTTGTGACTCCCTCATGCGTTGCTTTTCTGAATAGAGGCTGAGACTCTGTGGGGAGATGATTCCCTGATTCTTGCATTCTGCTGAGGAGGAATGATTGGTACTACGGCTGGGAGAATTGTAGGTAACTCAGCTGGGGAGAGTAACGAGAGGCAACTCAGCTGGGGATAGAGCATTTTGGATGCTGAGATTATTTGTTGATTTGCCAGCTTGCTGAGATGTAACTTGCATGCCCCAAGTTGCGTTCTGGATACCTGCAATCCTGCAAAGATAAGGAAACACACAAATGGTCCCGAGGTATCCTTTACTGGATTCCGTCATAGGAGTTTAGATACTCCTGAGAGTAGGCATATTTCCTGCAAGCATGTGTTTTTATTTTCTTAGAGAAAAGCATCTGTACTTATGCAATTAGTTTTTTAGAGACATCAGACATTCTTTGCAAATAAAAATACACAAGACGAAACATGACTGAAAAATCTGATTTTATTAATTCATGTGCCCTGAATTGGCAAGATACAGTCAAAGAAACATATCTCCTGAAATGAGGAGATTGTTACAAATTGAGAAACAAAGTGCTGGCGATGTTGACGACGCTTTAAGGAGCTTCCTCTTTCGCCATGACTCGTATGACTTTCGACGTTCTTCTCGTCTTGCTTTCTGAAGGAGGCTGATTCTGATTGAAGCTTGATCCTTTCGAGGTTTGCTAAGTTGTGGACAATACAGACGAATTCAGAATGCAGTTGTTCGCTTATTCCCTTATTTTGCATGGATCGCCCTTTCGGGTTTTCGATCCATCGGGATACCCATTTTTGCCTGAGTTGTCCAATGCGGCTTTTCAACTCAGCGGGTGTACATTTTTGTTTATTTTCCCTTACTTTTGCCCGAGTCTTTTATTCTGTTTTTGACTCGCCGGGATGCCCTATTTTTGCCTGGACTTACATTCTGTTTTTATGTCCAGCGGGTCATTTTTATGCGAAGTATTTTTTAACTGCATCCGAATTCACCGGGGACGGGAAATCTTCACCATCCATGGTGCTGAGCATCAGTGCTCCACCAGAGAAAACTTTCTTTACTACAAATGGTCCTTCGTAATTCGGAGTCCATTTGCCCCTGTGGTCTGTGTGAGGAGGAAGGATTCTTTTCAGCACAAGATCTCCAACTTGGTATTCTCGGTGCCTGACTTTCTGATCGAAGGCCTTCTTCATTCTTTTCTGATATAGCTGCCCATGACAGATTGCAGACAGTCTCTTCTCTTCAATCAGACTCAGTTGCTCGTATCGGGCCCGGACCCATTCTGCTTCGTTCAGTTTAACATCCATTAATACCCGCAGGGAGGGTAATTCAACTTCAACCGGTAAGACTGCTTCCATACCATACACCAGTTGATACGGTGTTGCCCCAGTGGATGTTCTGATTGACGTGCGGTACCCATGCAAGGCAAATGGTAGCATTTCATGCCAGTCTTTGTAAGTGACTACCATCTTCTGCACAATCTTCTTGATATTCTTATTAGCTGCCTCAACAGCGCCATTCATCTTTGGCCTGTAAGGAGAAGAATTGTGATGTTGGATCTTGAAGTCCCGGCACAGCTCTGCCATCATTTTGTTTTTTAGATTGGAACCATTATCAGTAATGATTCGCTCGGGCACTCCATATCGACAGATGATATCTCTCTTCAGAAATCTGGCTACCACTTGTCTTGTGACGTTTGCATATGAGGCTGCTTCGACCCACTTAGTGAAATAATCAATGGCGACCAGGATGAATCTGTGGCCATTTGAAGCAGTTGGCTCGATCTTGCCAATCATATCAATGCCCCACATAGCAAAGGGCCAGGGTGAAGACATTATGTTCAGAGGATTCGGAGGCACATGCACTTTGTCCGCATAGATCTGGCATTTGTGACATTTTCTAGCATAGGCACAACAGTCTGCATTCATTGTGATCCAGTAATAGCCTGATCTTAGGACTTCTTAGCCATGGCATGCCCTCCTGCATGGGTACCAAAAGATCCTTCGTGCACTTCATGCACCAGCAAATCTGCTTCCGTCTTGTCAACACATCTGAGGAGTATCATATCAAAGTTCCTTTTGTATAAAGACCCATCAGTGTTCAGAAAGAAACTACCAGCAAGCCTTCTCAAAGTCTTTTTATCATTGGAAGATGCCCCAGGTGGGTATGTCTGATCCTCCAAGAAGCATTTAATGTCATGGAACCAAGGCTTATCATCTTTGACAACTTCTTCTGCGAACACATATGCTGGTCTATCAAGTCTGGACACTGAAATCTGAGGTACAAAGTTAGCAGCTTGAACTTTGATCATGGATGAAATGGTAGCAAGAGCATCTGCAAACTGATTCTCGTCCCGAGGGATATACTCAAGCTTGACTGTTGTGAAGAAAGTCAATAACCTTCTTGTATAATCCCTGTAAGGTATTAGATGATCCTGGTGAGTGTACCATTTTCCGTTGGTTTGATTAACTACTAGAGCTGAATCTCCGAATACAGTCAATGTCTTGATCCTGAGGTCAATGGCTTCCTCAAGACCCATAATGCAAGCTTCGTATTCAGCTTCGTTGTTAGTGCAGTTGAAAGTGAGTTTTGCCGAGAAAGGCATGTGAACTCCTTTGGGTGTAATGAGTACTGCACCAACACCACGACCATTCATATTAACAGCCCCGTCAAACATCATAGTCCATCCTTCTTCCGGGTCAGGCCCTTCAGTGTGAACAGGCTCTTCATGATCTTTTGCTTTTATGAACATGATGTCTTCATCAGGGAAGTCAAACCTCATAGGCTGGTAATCATCAATGGGTTGCTCAGCGAGATATTCAGACAATACACTGCCCTTGATGGCCTTCTGAGATGTGTATTGGATGTCATATTCAGTAAGGATCATTTGCCATCTTGCAACCCGTCCGGTAAGTGCTGGCTTCTCAAATATGTACTTAACTGGGTCCATCTTGGAGATCAATAAAGTAGTGTGGGTCAACATATACTGCCTTAGTCGGCGAGCAGCCCACGCTAAAGCACAGCAAGTTTTCTCGAGCAGTGAATAACGTTGTTCACAGTCGGTAAACTTTTTGCTTAGGTAGTATATTGCATACTCTTTTCGACCAGACTCGTCATGCTGGCCCAGCACACACCCCATCGACTCTTCTAATACTGTCAAGTACATTATCAGAGGTCTTCCTTCAACTGGAGGCATAAGGATTGGTGGTTCTTGTAAGTATTCCTTGATCTTGTCAAAAGCCTTCTGGCAGTCTTCATTCCACCTGACCGTCTGTTCCTTTCTTAACAGCTTGAACAAAGGTTCACAGGTTGCAGTGAGGTGAGATATGAACCGTGAGATGTAGTTCAATCGACCTAAGAACCCTCGAACTTCTTTCTCTGTCTTCGGTGCAGGCATCTCTTGAATAGCTTTGACTTTGTCAGGGTCAACTTCAATCCCTTTCTCACTTACAATAAATCCCAGCAACTTACCGGACCGCACCCCGAATGTGCATTTGTTGGGGTTCAACTTCAGTTGGTACTTCCTCAGACGCTTGAACAATTTGAGCAGATTTACCAGATGGTCTTCTTCAGTGAGGGACTTGGCAATCATATCATCCACATAGCATTCTATTTCTTTATGAATCATATCGTGGAATAATGTTACCATAGCCCGTTGATATGTTGCACCAGCATTCTTGAGCCCGAATGGCATTACCTTGTAGCAGAACGTGCCCCAAGGTGTGATGAAGGTTGTCTTCTCCATGTCTTCAGGTGACATTTTGATCTGGTTATACCCTGAAAATCCGTCCATGAAGGAGAATACCGAGAACTGAGCTGTGTTATCCACCAATACATCGATGTGAGGTAATGGGAAATCATCCTTCGGGCTGGCTCTGTTCAGGTCCCGGTAGTCAACACACATCCTTACTTTGCCGTCTTTCTTAGGCACAGGTACTATGTTAGCAACCCATGGTGGATAGCTAGTTACAGCAAGGAAACCGGCGTCCCACTGCTTTTGTACCTCTTCCTTGATTTTCATAGCCATGTCTGGGCGAGTACGGCGCAGCTTCTGTTTGACCGGTGGGCACTCTTCTCTCAAAGGCAGCTTGTGCACAACAATGTCGGTATCCAACCCTGGCATATCTTGGTAAGACCAAGCAAACACGTCCACATATTCTCGAAGCAGATCAATCAGTTGTCTCTTCACTGAGTCTTGCAGGCAGGCCCCGATTTTAACTTCTTTCACGTCTTCATCTGTACCAAGATTGATCACTTCAACCTCCTCCTGGTGAGGAGTAATAAACTTTTCCTCTTGTCTTAACAACCTGGCTAGCTCTTCAGGAAGCTCATATTCCTCTTCAACCCCTTCATCAGCTTGATTGATTGGATTGTCAAAGTCATACGAAGTCATAGCCGTGCTGTTGTCGGTGCTGTCTGGAAGGCACTCTCTGCAAGGGTTCAGTCTGTTTATTTTAGTGATTGATTTTAATCTTGCTTAGAAAAAGTGAAATAAAGTTATCATTTTGAAAACATCGCCATTTATTTTTGTACAAAAAAGAAAAAATGGAAAGCAGTGAGCAGAAAAGAAAAGACTCGTTTGCAAAAAGATGTCTGATATTTCATTAATTAATCTTGTTTGCACAAAAAGTACAGATGGCCCTGATTACAAAATGAGTCTTGTCATCTTGGGCAAGATGCAAGACTTTGATGCATGCTATAAAAATACAGGAAATAATAATTACTCTGCATGAGTAACTCTTATAATTTCCTGGGAAGACCAGTTCGAGATACTGCTCCCCGGGATCTTTGGACGAATCCAATTCTCCAGATTGCGCTCCTCTTCCAGCTCGTCTTCCAAATTGTTGATAGCATCAGGGGTGAGCATCCCCCCACTGACAAAACCGGGCTTCTCAGCAGCCTTTGCTTGATGTTGTTGAGTTGGTCTGTAACCCAACCCAAACTTGTCCTTCTTCTCCTCTACAGCTAAAACCTTGCCCCAGCCTTGGGCAGTTCCCTCTTCAACAACCTTCCGGGCTCGTTGATAAGATGCCATGGAGATTCCAGATACAGCAGATGCTTCATTGACATTCAAGGCTTCAAATCCTTGGCTCATTGTTTCATGGATCTCCCCATCCATCTCAATATATTTATAAGTAGCCAGATGGCTAACAAATATATCCTCCTCCCCACAGATAGTAACAACTTGGCCTTCCCACTCAAATTTTAACTTCTGGTGAAGGGTAGACGTTACTGCGCCAGCGGCGTGAATCCAAGGTCTACCCAACAAACAGCTGTAGGCAGGCTGAATGTCCATCACATAGAAGATAGCTGTAAAGGTCTGTGGGCCAATTGTCACAGGTAGCTCAATCTCTCCCAGAACCGATCTCTTTGAACCATCAAAGGCTCTCACCACCAGGTTGCTGGGTCTCAACGCCAATCCGTCATATTCTAGCTTCACCAGGGCCTTCTTTGGTAAGACATTGAGGGATGACCCCGTGTCCACCAGCACGTGAGAAAGGACTGCTCCTTTGCATTCCATGGTGATGTGCAAGGCTTTGTTATGGTTGCGGCCATCCGTTGTCAAGTCAGTATTGGTGAACCCTAGCCCATTGCTAGCAGTAACATTTCCAACCACGGTTTCCAATTGATTGACAGTGATCTCTTCAGGCACGTAAGCTGCGTGCAAGACCTTGAGTAGCGCATTCCGATGGGCTTCGGAGCACATAAGCAATGATAGGATTGAGATCTTGGAAGGCGTCTGATGAAGCTGATCCACTATTTTATAATCACTCTTTTTGATGATTCGCATGAACTCATCAACCTCTTGATCAAAGGGTGTCTTCAAAGCCTCCTTAACAGCTTGATCTTCCTGCACAGGGCTCTTCCCTTTTGCCTTGGCAGCAGCTTCTGCTTCGGCTGTGGGTCTCTGAATTTGTGGAGCGAAAAGACGTCCGCTTCGAGTGAAGCCTCCGCCTCCGCCCACATTGTCTATTTGTGGTGCAGGGGTTGATGATTCAAAAGTGATTCTTTGTCCCTCACAGTACAAGTCAGAGCCGTAATGCCAGGGAATGGCATTACTGCTTTCATAAGGTACCGGTCCAGGCACCGTGATGGTGACTGGACTGATTGCAGCTGTTGAAGGAACTGTGATAGTCTGCGGATCATAATAAATTGTAAATGGTGCTCTAATGGGAGCAGCACCTTCTGAATTGTAGGCAGAGTTGCTTTCAGGATCATAGAATATGGTGACAGTTGAGACATCTTCATGATTTGTTGCTGGTGTTGTAGGAGATATTGTCGGAAGAAAAGATGTTGTTGTTGTAGGAGTTTCAAAATGGAGTGAAGCTGAAGTTGTAGAAGAAAAATTTGCTGATAACTGATCAGTTGAGACGATAGATGGAGTACTTGTTGATGAAACCGAAGAATTGTCAGGAACAATGGTTGCTGCAGTTGTAGGAGGTTCTGAAACCGTTGCTGATGAGATTGCTGGATTTGTTGGAAACGATGTGGTGATCTGAAGTTGGCCACTCCGAATGAGGTCATCTATGCCATTCCTCAGGTTATCGCACCCATTTACCGAGATATTGCAGTAAGCACACCCCAACTCACACCCCGGGATCATTTGACATTCCAAGAGCTGAGCTTTGATTTCCACCAATGGTGTCCTGATCTGGCCCACACTGGTTATTAAATAAGACGGCTTGTCTTCTTCAATAGCGTTAATTCTGGGACCACCGTGATTTGGCATGGGGTTCTTATTGACATTGGGTGGTGGTGCGAAATTCAGAGCTTTTGAGTCTACCAGGTCTTGTACCTTCATGTGCAGGGCTCTGCACTTTTCTGTACTGTGGCCAGGTGCGTTTGAATGGAAGGCACATCTGGCATTGGAGTCATAGTTCCTGGGTAGACTATTGGGATCTGGAGGTGCCAGCGTCCTTAGCTTAACTAGGTTGAGTTTCAGGAGCTGTGGCAGCAATGTAGCATATGGCATAGGGATCGGATCGATCACCCTATTAGCTTGAGATGGCCTCTGCTGGAATGGCCTTTGCTGGTTGTTGTTGTTGGTGTTGCTGTTGTTGTAATTTCTTGGAGGATACTGATTTTGCTGATGGTACTGAGGTTGTTGCTGATAGTTTTGCTGAGGAGGTTGATAGACTGGTTGTGGATGAGCTGGAGCAGGGATGGTGACTGCTGCTATTGACCTGTGAACATATTGGGGCCTGCCCCTGTTGGTGTGGATGGCATTGGTCTCGCCAGTTCTTCTTGGGCCTGCAAAAGGCTTTCTTGTACTACTGGACGAGCTTGCACCGTTGTCTGAGATTTTACCCATCTTCAATAGGCTTTCAATTCTCTCCCCGGCTATGACAACATCCGCAAAGCTAGTGGAAGAGAAAGCAGCCAGCCTGTCAATATAAGTCCCCTGAAGGGTGTTCATGAACATATCTGCCATTTCCCTTTCGGACATAGGTGGCTGAACAGCAGCAGCCAATTGCCTCCATCTCTGGGCATATTCTCGGAAACTTTCCCTTGACGACTGTGACATTCCCATTAGGAGAGTCCTGTTGGGTGCCATGTCTAAGTTGTACTGATACTGTCTGATGAAGGCCTCTGCCAGGTCCTTCCAGCATCTAATGGTTGCCCTTGTCAAGTGAGAGTACCATTCTCTTGACGCTCCAGTCAAGCTATCCTCGAAATAGAACATCCAGAGCTTCTCATCCGTAGTATAGGCCTTCAGCCTTCCCAGAAAAGATTGTAAATGAGTCCGGGGGCATGAAGTCCCGTTGTATTTTTCAAAACAGGGAGGCTTGAACTTATGGGGGATCCTGACCCCGTCTACCAAGCCCATATCCATGACGTCGAAACCCAAAGAGTTTTGAGATTCTAAGGACCTCAACTTCTCAGCTATCTCATCCAATCTTCTATCATAAGCTTCTTCCCCAGCGCCCATTACTGTAAACTGATCCTCTTGGGGGTCTTCTTGTAGTACCCTGGCTGCAGTGGCAGTCCCTTGAACATTTGCAGGGATGTTGACCTCAGGATGGAGGTGTGGGCCAAACACAGGGGGGTTAACATGAGGTTGGACCCTTTCATTATTACTGGTGCCAGCAGTCCCTATGTGTGGATCTTCTTGATTCTGCCTTTCCACCATGGCCCTCAATCTTTCCTGGCTCTGAGCCATGTTGTTCATCACTTCCATAAACTGAGTCATTTGATTCCTCATCTCTAGCCTTTCGTTTGCCATTTGATTTCTGACCTCAGTAAGGTCCTGCTGCATCTGATCCATTTGAATGCCCGGAAGGTTATTTCGGGTTGGATAACGGTGCGGACGGTTGAGGGGAAATACCCGGCGCCTAGCAATAGTTCCTGAACATCACAACAGAGTTAGCAACAACAAGACAAAAACCTACAAAACAAACAAAGGGTTAGCATGCAATGCAGTATGCTTATTTGCTCTCAAGGTATCCGGCTTGGCATTCAGTTTTGACCCTTCCAGACCCTTGAAGATGCTGTTGATGTTGCTTTTGAAGAAAACTCAGATGAAGCAAGCTAACACAAATATATTACAGAAGGTGAAATAATACAACTTGTTCATTTTACAACACAAGCCCTCTAAGGAGGTCAAAATACATTACAAGAAAATAAAAGTACATGGAAAGAAAGCAACAACAAACAAATGGTCAAACACCAAGACCAAACTCATCCTCACGAACTTCCTTGAGAAGTGCTTCGGTCACAGGATCAGCCGGACGCTCCGTGAGATTCCTGATGAGGAGATTCCGGGTTGTAACAGCTGCTGCTAGCTTCTTGTGCTGACTTTGGTCTTTGGACCTCTTCACTCCAGCTTTGATCTTCAACTCTGATATCTCCCTCTGGGCTGCTGCCAGGGCTTCTTGCTGTACTTTTGCACTAGCTTTCAGTTGCTCCATCTTGTCTTGAACTCTCTTGTCCTCCAGGGTACGAGCCTCGGTGATCCTGACCCACCGGGCTTGACTCTCTTTCAAATACAAGTCTGTCCTTGCTCTCTGGAACTGGGCTTCCTTGCAAGCATTCTTCAGAATTTGTTCTCCAGCTTTAGACTTTTTGATATAATCCCCAGACTTCTCAATATTAGTCAGATGCTCTACTCTCAACTTCTCCAACCTCTCAATCTCCCTCATACCCTCACTCCTCTCCTGGAGGGTCTTCTGCAAGGCCTGGGTTAGCTTCTCATTCCTTTCCTTCAAGCCCTCAAACTCTTCCAAACTGATAGTGGCAGGGGGTGGTGCTGAAGATGACTCAGGCATGTCTTCTATGGTAAAGGGTATCCCAGAGAATTGAGCCCTGGCACGGGACCACTCATAATATTGTGCTGATGCCACATTATTGCACTTCCCCAGAATGGTTACTCCCTTGGTTTGAACATTATCCCAGGCCCAGGCAGCCTGCCTAACAATAGTCAAATTAATCTTGTTCTCACAATAAAGAGTTTCCACTAAGTCCTGTGCCTTAGGAGTATGGACCAGTGCGTAGCCCAGTTGTCTTTTAAACAGCAGAGGGTTGTAATTAATGCTACCCTTAACTCCTATTAGGGGCACATTGGGAAAATGCCCACAGCTGGTGATGATATCCCTACCCTTGGTGCTTTGAGTACACCACCTGATATCTGCTGAAGTTAGAGTAGTGAGTCTCTTAGCCCAGTTGCTCTGCTGATGAGGATTTAGAAATGCATCTGTCCTGGGTAGATGCTTGAGAAGCCAAGTGTGGAACAATGGAGCACAACACCTCACTAACCTTCCCCTCTGTTTTTCATTCCTCTGATGCACTGAATAGTAAAGATCCCCCAATAAAGTGGGTGTTGGGTTCTTCAGGATGAAAAGATGGATTGCATTCTTGCTAATGAATCGAGGCTCATCTGCAAACAATACAATTCCATATATACTCAAGGCCAATAATGCACAGACAGCTTTCCACTCCCCTAGAGAAGCCTTCAGGGTAGCTTGAGAGATCAAGAAGTCCAGATGAAAACCAGGAATTCCAGCTTTAGAAGTCATATGCTGCTCAATCAGGACAGGTTCCAGATGCAAAGCCTTTGCTACTTCTCCATTACTAGGAAAGACCATCTCAGGGTTGAAAGGAATTCCACCCCTGATAGGCATACCAACCAATGATGAGTATTCTTCTAATAGGGGGCCTAGCTGAAAGTCTTGGAAAGTGAAGCATCTCAGTGGGGGATCATAGAACTGAATGCAAGTGTGGATCAGACTTCTCTGTGAAGGGTCCAGATCCATAACCATATCAAGTATATCTCCATAGTTTTCCCTGAACAAGGATATGTGATCTGGAGTGATCAGGGTCTGAATCCTCCTGATGTCAGATAGTTCTGGCTGGAAAAAGTGATAGGTGATGTTGCTCTTCTTAGGAGCCATGATGCTGAGACTGAGTAGAGACAGGTGCTGATGATAACACTGAAGAAAAGGGGCCACTGATTGGCTGGTGCAGGTGATAGCTGAAGTAGATAGCTAAGCTGAAGCAGGTGCTGATGAAGATAGGTCAATACTGAAGATGGGGTCAAAACCAAAACCAAAGATGAAAGTGGATACCCTGAAACACAAATAAGCAAATGTCAATATGATGCAATGTTTATGTATGCAAATGATATGCAAGGGTCTGTGACTGAGCTGGATCTGATCAAAAGCCCTGATATAGGTCCATGTATGTGAGAAATCCAGAAGGAGGTCTAAAAATCCAGTAACCAAGGTGGGGGACTCAAATAAAGAGTCACATGTCCCGGGTTTAGAATCACAAGAACTGTCCAACATGGAGTACTCTTAAACAATCAAAGTAACAGGGTATTCTGAGGTCAAGGTACCTGCAAACCTGTAAACAGTCCAACCCCCCTCACAGGTGATGTTCTAAAACAAGGATCCTCAGACTTGGATCAGTTATGAGAAGTGTAAACACTTCTAACCCGGAGGTACAGTGTTTACAATAACCATAAAAGTTCCTCCTCTAATTCTCCTCAGTTTCTGAAGGTCAATACTAAAGGTCATCCAGACTTAGCAGGCTTCCCAGATAGCCCTAGCATTGCAGGAAATCTGCAACACAGAGTTCTCAAGAAGAAACCCATATCTGAACCGTGTTTCATATTCCCGCACCAGACCGAAATGGAATGGGAAAGAATATGATTCACTCTAGCCTAGGTGTCACTCAGGTCCCAGGTATAGGACCTTAACTCTCAATGAATCACCCACCCACCAAAACAAAGACCAGATCCAGCCAGCAGCATGACAGTATGATATATACAAAAGCAATAAAGAAAGCAGTAAAGCAACTGTACATAAAGCAAAAATAAATACAAAAATACAAACACAAATAAGCACATAACACCCCAGTAAACACAAATCAATCAAGCGCTAGGAGGAACCCACAAAAAGAACCAGAAGCCCTGGTTGCAGTATAAGGGTCCCCAGCAGAGTCGCCAAGCTGTCGCTCCCGATAAGTGGGACCGGCCCAGATAAAGGTACAGACGCGAACGGTCGGCAAAAGGAACAATGAGAACACACAGCCGTGAACTCACTGGAGATGAAAAGAGTCGCCAGCTAGGCATTTTTATCCCGGAGGAAAGGCAATGCTGCGTAGACCTAGAAAGACATGGATAAGACGGTTGCGAACCAGAGAGACTGAGAAAGGGGGTTGGTTACAACCTGGGAAGGTATTAGCACCCAGATTGTCCGCCGTACTCGACGGGATCCACGCTTAAAAGATTTGTGTTTTAAAGGGGTAGTGTCAGTGCAATCTGTGTATGAAATAGCTGGAAAACAAAATGTACAGGTGTCAGTGTAAAAGAAGTGAAGTGTGATATATACAGTGTCAGTGTAGGAATGAGAATGAATTGCTCAAGATCATGAGGCTAAAAGAATGATGCTGGAAAGAGGGGGAATATACAGAGACTTTTGTTCGATAACTGTTAAGTTATGCCTACGTATCCTCTCGTGCAATGAGGAAGTCAGAACACCGTAGTTCGACCCAAAGAGACTGATAGATGAATTGACTTGTGAACTGCTTACTTGCCTATGCTCAAGTGTATGATCTGTCTGGCACAGATGCAAACTGTCTTGCATTAGACGGAAGAAGCAAGTTCTAGGTTGTGAGTGAATGAGATGAGAAAAGAATCCCGGAGGAGACGATTATTGTTTGTTTTTGAGTTTTCATTCTTTTATTGCTTTTGAAAGTTTGTCATAAGTTAATGAGCTTAAGCCTAAACCAATGGATTTAGTAAACTCATCACATCTTCCCTCTGATTAGGGGTAATGAGAATACCTTAAGTGTGAAGTCAGATTCTCACACTTAATCACCTTTGATGTAGGGTTAAGATCATTAACCTACTTGTGATTATTTAGATGTTTTTGGTGTTTTTGTTTAGTGTTGAGTAATGAGGTTAAGCCATAATCAGGGATTAAACAGACTCATTACACCATCCTAATAGAAGGATAATAGATGAGAATGTTTAAGCTGAGGAAAGCTCCTCAACTTAATCCATGATTAGGGATTAAGCTCATGACAAAACAAGCCTTTAATTAAGTGGATTTTATTTAATGATATGATGATGAAGTGAATTTTATGGTTTGTAAGACAACTTGAGGGGGACTTGTCCATTAACACTAGGGTTAGTCCTTCTTAACCAATTAAGGAAGAATTAGAACCCTAATGCAAGGCCCAAGTTACAAGTGTAATGTCTTGTTACTTATTAAGTGAATTGATTAAGAGATTTAAACACATTAAGGGTTTAACACTTAGGATTAAAGTTATACACTCCATCCTAAGAGAAGGATGCAGGCATAAGCTTAATCACAAAGCCTTAAAGCCTTTAGGGTTTAGCCCCTGATTATGAGGTGAGAAGAAAAGACTCAAAAGAGACACAAAGGTAAAACTAAGAGGCGAGACTAATCAAAACCCTAATCATTGTCATGCTTGGTTGTTCCTAAGGTTTGTGAGGTTTTCAAGAGCAATCTTCAAAGAGAACCACCAGGATGCAGATGAACAGGATCAAGAGAAGCAAAGTGACTTGCTCCATTCAAGAAGTCAAGTCACTTGAAGAAAGAAAGTAAGAAGAACAAGAATGAGCAAGCTCGAACTCAAACACATATAAAAATGCAGCAATGGATGCAAGAGAGATGAAAAGAAAAGTCATGAGAAGTGAAGGCAAATTCACTTCTCAACATCACTTACCACCTGAGATGTTAGAAAAGAAATGCAATGTAATGCAAAATGAGATGAGATGACATGATGAGAAACAAAACCAGAGGCATGTTGATGATGCTAATGATGTTATGAGATGCTACAAACATGAGGCAGCACATGGAAATGATCATACAAGTTTATGAATGCAAATGAAGCAAGTTTAGAAGCATGGACATACATGAAAAGTTATGAAGCATACATGGCATACAACATGGCAAATACATGATGCAATGATCAAACATGCTTTCTATATGTCTTATGATGTCAAATGAATCAAATGGGTGCTTGAAATGTCATGGCAAGTCATGCTATGCAAGAGAATGCAAGATGGATGCAAATGAAAGCCCAAATTAGGGTTTATAAACCAAACATCAAACAAAAACCAAAAACAGAAGCAAACCCTAAGATAAAAAATAGAAAATGCCACTCAAAAGGCCCCTAATCTTATATTAAACCAATGTCAAAAGGGGAGGTCTCAACTCTTAACCAATCTCAAGTTATGATTTTTACAAGTTATTAGGGTTTTTAGGGTTCCTAAACAAAAGAAATGCCAAACAAATGGAAAATGCAAGATCAAATCATGGCCATTTTATCTCAAAAACTACATGCTAGACACAATGCAATGCAAGAAGAATCAATGTCCAACTCCTCATGAATAGGCAGAAATGATTTTTTGAACTATGGATCAAATTAATGCACAAAAATGATTTTAATTCAATGAAAAATTCTCAAAATGCATCAAGATTAAAAAAGAAATTTGGTTTGAAGGTTGGACAATGTTTCTAAATGTCTTAGAACATTTCATGAATTTTTTGGTGATTTTTAAATACCTAAAAGTATTTTTAATAAATTAATTTCCATTAATCAATTAAAAATAATCTTTTAAATATTTAAAAATACTTTTTTAATGATAAAAATAAAAACAAAAATATTTTTGTGTCATAAAAATTAATAAAACTCATGAGAAAAAGTTTCATAATTTTTACACATTTTTTACTATTTTAAATTAAATATGCAAATAAAATGAAAAGAAAAGAAATTAAAATGAATTTAATCTGAATTAAATGAAAGTCAACACATCCTAGGGCCTGGATTCAAAGCTACACGCGCGGGAAGAGACTTGGCGCCAGATCTCACGGCCAAAATTCAAATTTCGCTAATCAATGCTTATGCCCTAATCTCGCCGTTAAACACACTCAGATGACCAGAACAGTGCTCCGGTCATCTTCCCCGTTCAACCAAAATCTCTAACTCACTCTATACGCATCTAAAATGAATTCTAAGAACCCAGAAATGATTCCCACAAGCTCACGATTCAAAACCCCCACTCAAAACAAATTTATCATTCATGGAAAGGCTGAATCGAAGCAAACAAAAACTAGGGCAAAACAGTTTCAGGAAGCAATTAAATCCTCATTTCATCACCATTTTCGAAACTAAAAGTATCAGGATATTCAGTGAAGCATGGAGAACAAGTTTAGAACATAAAAAATGATTTCTGGAAAAATATTTCTTGAGCTACCTGAGATTCGAAGCTTTCACTCCAGCAACTTTCAGGCCTCCCTTCTTGGTGAAATCCCCTCCACTTGACCCTCTGGTGATGCTTGAATGCTCAAGAGGAATTTATATTGGCTGGATGAAGAGTTTGAGCAGCTTCTGCTCAAGCTCAGTTGAAAATGGCAATGGTGGTTCAGGCTGTTTCTGGCAAGGGTGAAGGGTTCTTTGTGGTCCAGATGATGAGTGGAGAAGGTTTGTGGAGTTGGTTTTGATGTTTGTGTGCTGTGGAGAGAGTTTCGAAAGAAACTGCAGGTTGGAGTGAAAATGGTGAAATGGAGTTGTGGCTTGTTTCAGGCCTGGTTCTTGGTTGCTTTGGGCTCAATGAGGCATGGTGAGTTGATTGGTGAAAATGGTTTGAATGTTTATGAGCTGGGCAGAGAGTTTCGAAGAGAGATGCAAAATGGAGTGTTTTTGTGTATGTGATGCTTGAGAGTGTTTCAGCCTTGCTTCCTTTATGAAATGGCTTGCAAATGGATAGTATATTTTAATCCTATAGGTCAGATGATTTGACATGGCCTCTATTGATTGGTAAGTTTGCTTTTGCCAAAAGTCCACTCTTTGTGTAAGAGAAGTATGGCTTGGTTCTAGGCTAGTACAAGGCATGGGGCTGCGCAGCAAGGGTGAGGGGAAAGGCTAGCCAAAGTCAGCATCCAATGTTGCAAGTTGTAGGAAATGTGATGAGTGGTTTTGCAAGTTGGCACACTTATGAAACTTCATGGAAAAGTCTTGTTACACAAACCATAACCATGTGAAACCTTGGTCCAATTCTGATTTTTAAGGCTCATAGAATGTTTGTGTAATGGTTTGAAGTGAATTAGAAGTTACAAATGGCATTGGTTCATGGTTTTGCAAAATTCACATTTGGTGCACATCTTGAAAATCAATGATTTTTGCCAACTTTGTCACACCATAACTTTTGATCCAAGAAGAATTTGATCATGTTGTTGTACTTTTTGAAAAGGGAAAAATGTATTCTACAACTTTCATGACCAAAGTTTTTTCATTTGAAGCATTTTTGGATCAAGAATCAAGGCTTGAAAAATGACCTAAAATGAAGCATTCTTGAAAAGTCAACTATGCCCAAAAAGTCAACACTTGCAAAAACTCCAAATTCTTGATTTTTGTGAACTTCAACCCTCTTCCATGATCAAATAAAGATCATACACACTCAAAATGATGAAGATCACCCATTGGTTGGGTCATTGGGGGCCTCATATGCCCTGATTTTGCACTGACTTGCTTGAAAAGTCAACTCTTGATCAGATGACTTCCCCATGGAATTTCTTCATGAAAATTGATATGCATACTCCCTATACCGTATAGAGACCAATGGAAACAAGAATGACCAAAAAATTTGGAGTTATGGCCTCTGAAACCAAAACCCTAATTTTAGGTCAACTGTGCAGTCAAACTTGGCCCTGTTTCCATGCAATCCTCAGTTCTTGTGATTCTTTTGAAATCTTGACTTTGAAAGGATGGAATATGATACAAGAACACCTATGGACCCCTTTGAAGTGATTGGTTGCCTTTGAAGTGGCTCAAGAGGCTCCTGGATTGCTCAGATCACAAACCCTAGATGCAGATGACTTAGAAGCAATGCAATGACTCAAAATTGAGATATGAGATGTTATGATTGTGTTTATGCATATGAAATGATCACAAGCCATGGTGTGAATGGGTGAGGGCAAATTTGGGGTGTTTACACCAAGCAACCTCTTTGGCTCTCACTTATTTTTGATTCTCCTTATTTCTTTCTTACCATGTTAGTCTCGTTGCTTTGGTAAACTCTTGTCATGTTAGTCCCATTGCTTTAACACACTCTTTTGTAACTTACCATGTTAGTCTCATTTCTTTGGTAAGCTCTTACCATATTAGTCTCATGCTTTGGAAAATCCTTTATTCTTTCAAGTTTATCTTGTTAGTCTCATGCTTAGACAAACACTCTCTCATGTTTGCCATGTTAGTCTCATGCTTTGGCACTCATTCTCTTCTTTTTCTTTCAAGTCTATATTGTTAATCGCATGCTTAGACTTGTGTGGTTGGTCCTGCAAGTGACCTTTTTCCTGCAAGTGACCTTTTTCCACACACTCTCTTGTTTGCCATGTTAGTCTCATGCTTTGGCAAATCTTTTATTCATTTCAAGTCTATTTTGTTAGCCTCATGCTTAGATAGACCCTTCATCATTTCACAACTCCTTTGCAACTCAAGCTATTTCTTTTCCTTCCTTTTCATCCTTGGTTCCAAGAACTACAAAACTCTGATTTCCTCATTGCATTATGAGGATACGTAGGCATAAGATTGTGAGATCTTGGAAAACATCATTCCTTCACAATTTTCTTTTACCCTTCCTTCACAACTTTCTTTCACCATTCCTTTGTTTTCGTCCTTGGTTCTAAGAGCTACGGAGGTCTGACTTCCTCATTGCAATATGAGGATACATAGGCACGAGGGCCCCAATCCTCCGCGGACACTTTTTATTTTTCCTTTCTATTTCCCTCTTTCGCGAGTAATCCTTTAGATAGAACACCCATCCAAGCCTAGAACAAGCAAAATGGTTCCCGTCGAGTACGAAAAATGTGAGGGGTGTTAATACCTCCCTCTCGCATAAATGACCCCCTACCCGTTTCTCTTCCACTGGGTTTTATCGATATTTTCTTTTTCTTTTTGGAATAAATAAAGTTCAGTGGCGACTCTGTTGTAACATCGAGCACGTGATTCGCTTGGAAATATTCCCGCTAGCTCTAGCTGGTGACTCTACTGCTTTTGCAAGTAGGTGTCAAGCCTAGTTTTGTTTTTCTTTGCTTGATTGGATGTATATATTTATGTTTTACTTGCTTTATTTTATTTATCGCATTTATTTATTGCTTTAAATATTCATATGTTGTACATTCTGGATATATGCTATATTTTTTGTTGTTGTTGGGATGAGCTGATGTTACATGAGAGAAGCTCTATACCCGGGCTTGAGCACACACACAGAATTAGAGTGGATAGTCATGACGCCTGCCTTTCGCGCATTGGGTTGTCACGAGAGCCACATCTAGACGAGATTCACTCGAAAGTACTTTTGTCTTGCGAGAATTCGCTACGACGGAGTATTTTCCTTTGAGTCGTCAACTCTAGAGACCCTTCCCATAAATCAGTAGAGGCCTCCTCGACGAGTAATAATACCAAACAAGACATTGTGAACATATTATTGCTCTTAGACCTGGGAGCCATACAAGCTAAGGACCATTATAGGATTACCCTGGAAGACTAGTTCACACCTATGAGGGGATATTGGGTTTTTGCAGCCGCTTCATACCTTTTTTCTCTTACTGCGTCGAACCTTTGATCCTACACAAAATTATATATGCAAATTATCCAAATTATCCAAATTGTGTTATCTTCCTGTTTCATGTTATTCATATCATATCAATTGATTTTTGCATGTAAATTTCCAGGGTATTAAAGAGCGTCTTTGTTGAAGTAATCATAGAGAATATGAGTATTGGTTGTAAAGGTGTGTACAACTACAAGTTTGTGGAGCCCAACCTGACCTTGAGAATTTTAGGGATGCTCCTAACTGAATAAAACAATGATATATTCAAGGATCACTATGGTAACCTTATGGTCATTCTCAACATTGAGGTTAACATTATAACTATTCATACATTTGTGCAGTTCTATGATCCGCCACTCAGATGTTTCACATTCTCTGATTATCAACTTGCTCCAACATTGAAAGAGTATTCTTATATCTCAGAGGTCACTATCAAGAACCAAGTTCCTTTCATCTGCACCAATGAGCTTCCAAAACCCCACCTTATAGCTGAAGCTCTTCACATTGACAAAGGAGAGGTAGAGGCTAATCTTAAATCAAAGGGTGGTACCCGGGGTTTCCCTCTGAATTTTTTAGTAGACAAAGTTGTTCATCTCGCCAAGACTAAAACGGGTTGCCTTTAATGTTGTGTTTGTTTTGCTTGTGTATGGGATTGTGTTTTTCCCCATCATGGAATACTTTGTAGACAAAACAGTTATTTGTATCTTGACAAAGAACCATGCTCCTTTGCTTCTTGTTGATACCTATCATTTTATCCATCTGAGGAATGAGAAGAAGAAGATAACTATTATTTGTTTTGCTCCTATGTGTAACACCCCAAAATTTTCTCTTATATTTGTTATCAACTAACAAGTAGCTTATGCTTTATTCATTGCATTTAGGTCATAATACATCATACATGCATCATTTGTTTTCTAAAGGCATGTGATCATCATCCAAAAAAAGGAAAGCTTATTCAAGCCATGAGACAATATTTTACCTTAAAGACACCTCACATGCTTGATCTCAAGTGGTTGAGGAATTTAAAGAAAATGCTAGAGGATCTCCATCTCCTTGAGACAACCTCAAATTAGGGTTTTGGATTGACAAAAGAGATGATACATTATTGAGCAAATGAGTGTGCATTTTAACATCATATTGACATATGTAACATCTTGACATCAAAGAATCCCAATCATTTCCCAAAGGAACTAGGGTTTTGACCTCTGGTCAACCCTCCTTATTCAATTGGTCAAAATTAGGGTTTTGTCAAAGATCAATTTATTTCTGATTCTCGGGACAAAACTTGATCTCATGGTGTTTCATATGTTATCAAGTACTCATGAATGCAAGATCAAACATTGATTGTGATCAGGGGGTTTTCAATGAATCAATTCACCAAGAATCAACTTATTGGTCAAAAGTCAACTCCTGACTTTTTGAGGTCTAAATGGCCCATGATGTGTCAAATGTGTTTAATTGATGGAATTTGATCAAGGGATATTGAAATAATCAAGAATCAATACTTATTTTGAAAGTTACCAAAAATAGAAAATGACCTATAATTAAAGCTTCCATTTTGGGAAACTTTTTATGGTTCATTATCCATTTTCAAAGGCAATTTCAAGTATGATAACATCTTCAAATGATGATAGACCAAACATGAAAGTTGTAGAACTTTTTCCAAGCTTTCCAACCATTAAAGAACCAAGTCCATTGGATTTTTGGATCAAAAGTTATACTTGATGGAAGTTGGCACCATAAAATTGTAAAATTTCATAACTTAGAATTTTTCTAAGTTACCAAAATAAGGTTCATGAGTACACTACTTTAACTCAACTTTTCTCATGCTTCAAAGCTTCAGATGACCAAAGTCCAAACATAAACCATGTTGTATCAAACTTTTTCTTTCCAAAATTCTCAAAACCATGTTCACATCTCATGTGTTCATCAAGTTCTCATCAACCAAAGTCATGAACTCACAACTTTTTCCAAGAACACAAACCATAGCATTTGGCCACAAAATGAGGATTTCTCACCATGAACTCATCCCACACGCATAAAGGATACATCACATGCTATGTTTACCATAAATGAGCAAGCATTTACTTACATACATACACCACATGTAACATCCTAAATTCCCCCGTAATATTTAATCAAGAAAATCAGAGTAAAATTAAAACCAAATATAATTTAAGGCATTACTTTTAACCACATACAAATCAGAGTAAAATTAAAACTAAATATAATTTAAGGCATTAATTTTAACCACATACTTGCTATCATTGGACATGTAACATGTAGTAAATATCAACTCAATTTTAATTCGAAAATCATCTTTATTACACAGGGGAAATTATTTATTTAGAACAACAAGTACAACGATTTCGATTAACTTAAAGAAACTAATTTTCACATCATAAAACCATTAATCATTATTTAACAAATAAAATAATATGAAATGTTCCCAACTCCTATTGTTACATATTAGAACATACTCCAACTAAAGTGAAGTACTTCGACTTCACCGACCACGAACTCTAACTACTCCTGGTCACCTGTATCTTGTCCACATAGAGGCAACATTCAAACAGAAGGGGTGAGATTCTCAAATCAAACAAAAGATAAAGATGATATAATTAGAAAGCATACATCATCAAGTTATTCACCATGTCATAACATCCAACAAAGAACCACACACCTCAATTTATGCACAGACAATCACCGATAATCATACAAGACATCATATAACACAACCAAAAAGAGAATGCAAATGAGACCCAACTAGACTCAATTCATGTGGTACCATTTTCGATCCCTATTTCATGATCCAGTTCCCGTCGAAACTCTCGACCCCTATTTCATGGTCCAATATGACCCTTATTTCATGGTCTAATATGGCCCTTATTTCATGATCACACCCACGACCCATGTTTCATGGTCACGTACAATCCCTATTTCATGAACGCAATAACAACTGTGATTGAATTTAATCATGCCACCAACAACAATTCTATCAAGGAATTCAGATAGACGATAACACCCCATCTGGGCTCGCCATCCCACAACTTATGTACATGCCAATGCACCATCAATGACATCATGCAACAGCAACTAAATGCACACATATAGCATTTCATCACCATATCAATATTAGTCAACACTCAACATACATTTATCTAAACATACATTGTTATGCAACTACAACATCTACACATATTTGCATCATTTAATCATGCATTGCACTTTATCACATCAAACATCAACAAAATATGCATATAACTCACCAATATATGCCTCTAACATAGCATGCCATAACAACTCAATGACATCTTCACACTACCACATAAGTAAAAGCTAACACGTTTACAAGTTATGGCACAACAACTCAACAACAACATCATGCAACATCATAAGCAACAACTACAACACACATTCCTACGACTAACTCTCACATTTCACAATTCAACATACAGGGACCTACACGGAAAACGTATATGGTGCTTCGAATAGTTGGAAATTCATCATTGCAAATAATTTTAACATAAACTACATGAAGTTAGCTTTCCAACGTTTCAAACGGCGACCCAAACGGACTTACGAGTCAAATGTTATGATTTTTCGAAGTTTTCAAAATCAAGTTGTCGAGGTGTATACATATAATTTCGACACCATGAAAGAGTTCCTAGCAATTGATGGATTTGTCAAGCTTTGTTCCTTACACGTCATCATTACCTAACGTGGCAGTTTCTCAACATTTCTCATACATAAGTGGGTGATGTATGTGGCTTCGAAGGGTTTCAACAAGATTAAATCACTTTTTCTTCCAAACATGTCCAGAATATTGGATCACTCTTTCTTCCAAACATGTCCAGAATATTGAGAAGGTTTGTGATTATTTGGTTTCTTGTTGTGACGAACGGATGTTTGTCGAAAGGGGATGAGTTTGCCCTTTAGGAAGTTCTTCACATCACTACTGGGAAATCCTTTTGTATTTTCGACAAGAGATATAAATGCGAGGATTCGACAAAGAAGACTTGAGTACTATTTGAATTTCAAATGAATTCAACATGGCAAGGATATGCATCGTTTCATCAGTTTAAAGGGAAGTTTCTATGAATAACGGTTTTTCGCCATATAGTATATACGTGGAGGATTCTTAGGGATTAGTAACATGCAGAATGCCAAGTGGCGAAGTCTTAGGATTTGACCGTTATTCGACGGTTATTTTGTTTGTATATAAATAGGATAGTTTGCTTTGTGTAAAGTGTGTGTAAAAACTTTGTACAACATTTATGTGGAGATTACTCTAATACTTGTGTGTAAAGAGAAAGGAGAATTATCTGGAAAAATGTATGTGTAAACACCATCCCATTTTCAGTTATAAAAATTAGATTTATCATTCATTCCTTATTCAAGTTTATGTTTTCATTTACTTTCAAGCAATCTACTTTCCAGTCATTTGCTTCCAAGTCAATTTATATGTCAACAAACCTTTAATGCAAACTTTAAGTTTCTTTGTTATTTTCATTAGACAAACATTTCCACATTGCAATATCAATAAGAACAATCTCGTTGAGTAACTGTTCGACAAACGTATAAGAATCAATAAAACTCATACATTTAGAATCCATCCTTTAATATTTAGCACATGTGTCCTAGGAAAAAGGTCACTTGCAGGACCAACCACACAAGTCCTAGGATACATGTGCTAAATATTAAAGGATGGATTCTAAATGTATGAGTTTTATTGATTCTTATACGTTTGTCAAACAGTTACTCAACGAGATTGTTCTTATTGATATTGCAATGTGGAAATGTTTGTCTAATGAAACTAACAAAGAAACTTAAAGTTTGCATTAAAGGTTTGTTGAAATATAAATTGACTTGGAAGCAAATGACTGAAAAGTAGATTGCTTGAAAGTAAATTAAAACATAAACTTGAACAAGGAATGAATGATAAATCTAATTTTTATAACTGAAAATGGGATGGTGTTTACACGTACATTTTTCCAGATAATTCTCCTTTCTCTTTACACACGAGTATTAGAGTAATCTCCACAGAAATGTCGTACAAAGTTTTTACACACACTTTACACAAAGCAAACTATCATATTTATATACAAACAAAATAATCGTCTGTAACACGGTGGGAGAACTGACTTTCTATAAATGTTGCGGATAGCAAGAGTCGCCACCGACTTTTATTTTATCCAAAAGGAAAGGACATAAAAGAACAGGAAATACCTATTTTAAAAGACTTGAGTTCGGGGGGTAGGTTATATAAAGGGAAGGTGTTAGCACCTTTTATATCCATGGTTATCCATGGGCTCTTAGTTACTTAGCTCACTTTGTGTTGTTTGCAAGAGTGTAGTGTGTGATTAGAAACTTTCTAAGTACTTTGTAATGATCCTCGTATGGATGTATACAAAGACTTGTTTTTTTGAAAATTTGCTTGAAAAGTGTGGCGTGAAGAGCATTTTGAAAGGTGTGAGCAAGTAATTAAGAGAAACCTACCCTATATTAAGTCTTTACTGTTCATATGTTATTTCAATGGTAAGACTATCCCTATTATTAAGGAATAGGTAGCCATTACCTTGGATGTATAAGGGACATGTGTAGGGACATCTGAATATAGGCAACTGTAAGGTATCTTTAGCAATTCGTAGGGACTTATCATCTTTTATTCGAAGGGACAAGATCATTTATCGTAGGCAATCTCGAAGGGACTTGATCGTTAAAACTGTAGGGACTTGATGATATTTATGAAGGGACTTGCTTAAGACACCCTGCTTGACCTTTTGAAATAGGCAACTGAGAGGCAACCCTAGGGAGTGCAAGATGACGATCAAAGATCGACTTACGTGTGTGTGTGTTCATATTCGAATATTTATCTTATTCAAATTAATTTTCTAAGTTGATTTTAATTACAAACATGTTATACACACCCTAAATTACCATCCATACAATAAATATATTTATAATAAAAATAAAGCAAAAATATAAACATAAACTATTACAAAGCTTTGGGACAAATACAATATAATCGAGAAATAATAATAGAAATAATAAATATAATAAATAAGCAATAATTTAAATGTTAGTAGTAATAAAAAAACAAGAATAAAGGTTAGAGAAAATAAAAATACAAGAAATAAGAAATTAACAAGACAAATTAATATTAGAAAAGATTTTTTAGATTTAATTAAGAAAATATGTTTTAATAATAATAAACAAATAATACATTATTCACATAAAAAAATGATTAATGATTAATTATAATTTATAAAGAATTAGGTTAAATATTAAAGTTAAGAAAAATTAGGGTTAGCTAAATTAGGGTTAGCCAAATTAGGGTTTTTGATTATTAATCTAAACCTAATTAGTTTATTTATAAAAATATATACAATAATAATAATAAATATAAATACATTATAAAATAAATATAAACAATTTGATTTTAAGAAAATAAAGTTTGAATTTTAAAATATAAGTTTTTTGTAGAAGAAAATATTATAAACATTTGTTTAGAATTTTTTTCTTAGAAATTAAATGAATTAAGTAAATATAAATAAATAAAAACATGAAAAAAAATTGAGGAAAAAGAACATACCTGGGGCTGGGATTCGAACCCAGGCCCTAGGCTTCCATCCTTCAGTCCAACAACATTACCACCAGGCCACGCGCTTCTTGGTGTTTACAATATGAGTGATAATCCTTTTGTTATAACCTGTAAAAAACAAATAAAATGCAAAAAAAACAAAATGGCCTGGGGGGAATCGAACCCAGGACCATCACACTCACACACAAACACTCAAACCAGTTGAGCCACATGGGGCGCGTTCAGCATATAATCAGTAATAAAACATTATAAAACAAAACAAATTTTTGAATTTCAATTTGGCGCCACTCAGACTTCATCTTCTTCCTTGGAATTTCGCAGGATTTCCTGCGAATTTCGTTGGGAACTTTCCTGCGATTTTTCCTGCATACGAAAACCTACAAAATTCATAACATTTTATATACATACGATTTTGCCAAATTGATCATGCCAACATGATCAATACAGTTCACTTAACTTATTAATGTTATTAGAATGTGTTTATATTAGCCGAATCAAGAAACCCTAATTCAAAGCTTGAAACCCTAACATGACATTCTAAGATTTAGTCACAGTTTCTTCAATATTTTAGCCCAGAAATCATCTAAACATGATAACAAACAAAGTTAGAAGCACAAAAACAATTGATAATGGATAAATTAATGGAATCGAAAATAAAAAAAAAAGTCAAGAACATGTGTTCGGTTTCCATTATATATGAGGTTATGGATGCTTATGATGGTGTAAATATTATCAAGAGAGCCCAAGGATCATGTCTATGTCCTTAGAATACCTTCAATTGGACTGCAAATAGGAAACCGAAAAGTGAATTTTTTGTAAAAAAATTTAATGTGAAAAGTATTCTTGGAGGCTGCCAAATCGTATCCCTATGCTTGTGATCACTTGTATACATATAATGGAAGCAAATTAGGTCAAAAACCAATCTTTTCTTTGGGCTTTTTGGATGTCTTGATCATGAAGAAAGATATGATTCCAAAAGTGAGAAAAATCAAATATTTTCATTCCTTAGAGACTTTACACGAAATTTGATCCTCTCAATCATCTTTAAATGATATTTCAATCATTCTAGAACAAAAATCAGATTTTTAGATTGACTTTTTATATTTTATTTTCATTAAAATTGAATTTTATTAAATAAAATCCAAAATAATAAAATATGAAACATAAAAATATGGAAAAATAGTCAATGGGTCTTGTATGACCTTAACCTTGAGATTGGATTGGAATTTGGTAGGCCCATTTGGCAAAAATTGGTTTTAAGACTTCATTTGCTTCACAAACCTCCCAAAAATTTCCCAACTTTGCAAAGGCACAAATCCTTCAATTTTAAGGCTATGAAGGTGTTCTTTGACATTTTGGAAAGCTTAGTGAGTCCTCTAACCAACCTCTTTGGTCTCATGTCCATATCCTTTACCATTTTCAAGTTATGCCCTTTGGAAGATGTTGACTTTTTGTTGACTTTTAAAATGACCTATAATGTCTTAGCTCATATCTTCCAAATGAAGCATTTTTGGGCTTGGCTTGTGAGACACAAAGTTGTAGAGAATTCAATTTCCTTCAAAATGAGCTTTGGATGGGAAATTTTTGATGAAGCATGTGAAAGTTATGGCTGGTCAAAGTTCAGTTGACTTTTCCTATGAAAACCCTAATTTAGAAACTCCTGATTCTTGATTATCTGAAATATCCTTGATGAATCATGATCAACCATTGATAAAATGATGAATTTTACTTCATATACTTGATGTTGGCAAAAATCATGAAGTTTGACTTTGGTTTGACCTCAGTTTGACTTTTTAACTGCTTTGACTGATTTTAGCCTATCTGATCATTTGACTGAGCAAACCTTTTGGGAAAGCCTTGTGTTGCACCCCAAAATTTGCCCTCACAATATAAGGCCTTGTGTGCTAAGAAGGTTCAGAAGGTTCACAAGACCTTTCATGAGGTTCATGAAGTTTACAAGACACTTTATGAGGTTCACAAGGTTCACAAGACCTTTCATGAGGTTCACAAGGTTCACAAGACATCTTATGAGGTTCACAAGGTTCACAAAGTTCACAAATAGTCAGAAAGTTTGAGAATTCCCTCAGACAATGCATTCTCCTAAGCAGTGCATTCAAAACTAGGGTTTTGACTTTAATCAGGCTAAATGGATTTCCAAGACTTCAAGTGAGCTTCATAACATCTTATATGTCTTTAAGAATCTCCATGACAAGTTTCAAGACTTTTCCCAAAGGTTTACTCAGTCAAATGATCAGATAAGTCAAAATCAGTCAAAGCAGTTAATAAGTCAAACTGAGGTCAACTGTGGTCAAACCAAAGTCAAACTTCATGATTTTTTGCCAACATCAAGTATATGAAGTAAAATTCATCATTTGATCAAGGGTTGATCATGATTCATCAAGGATATTTCAGATCATCAAGAATCAGAGGTTTCTAAATTAGGGTTTCCTCAGGAAAAGTCAACTGAACTTTGACCAGCCATAACTTTCACATGCTTCATCAAATTTTTCCCATCCAAAGCTCATTTTGAAGGAAATTTAATCCTCTACAACTTTGTGTCTCACAAGACAAGCCCAAAAATGCTTCATTTGGAAGGTATGAGCTAAGACATTATAGGTCCTTTTGAAAGTCAACAAAAAGTCAACAACTTCAAAAGGGCATAACTTGAGAATGGTAAATGATATGGACATGAAACCAATGGGGTTGGTTAGAGGACTCTTCAAGCTTTCCAAAATGTCTAAAAACACCCTCATAGCATTAAAATTGAAGGATATGTGCCCTTGCAAAGTTGGGAAATTTTTGGTTGGTTTATGAAGAAAATGGAGGTTTAAAACCAAATTTTTCTAAGTGGGCTTGCCATGTGATGATCCAATCCATACAAACACTTCATGCACGACCCAACCCTCAAATATTCAGATTTTTTATTATTATATTTTATTTATTTTGATTTTATTCATCTAAAATCATTTTAAATTAAAATAAAATAGAAAAATCAAATATTTAAATGAGATTGTGCTTCTAGAAAATCATAAATATGGTTTGGATCAAATTGATATAAAAATTATGGTGATTGGCTTGAAATAGAAAGGTCTTATTCAAGAATATTTGATTTTTAAGCCTTAATCTTTTTCAATCTCATTGATCCAAAATATCCCCACAATGATCCATTATTTTTGACCTAATTCAATCCACTATAAGTATACAACACAACCCTATGCACAAGACACGAAAATTCTGCCTCAAGAGTAAGTTTCAATCTTCAAAAATTCACCAAAAACTCATAATTCGGATTCTTGGTTAGAGGTGATATCAAAGCATTCTAAAGGTTCAAACATGTTCCTTGAACATCTCTGATGCAATCCCAATCATTCATTGCATTCAAAACATCCTGAATTGCCTAAACCGAATTCGTTTCTTTTGGTTTTTCTCAATTTTCGGTTCTGGATATTTATGCATTATAAACATGGTTTGATCTTATATTATTGTTTGTTTGGATGTTTAGAATGTTTCTGGACCATTTGATTGAAGTTTAAGTGCAGGAACAAGAAAGCACCATTGTTAGGGTTTGAAGAAGCCGTTTAGGGTTTCTCATTTAAACCAGCATAAATGAATTCTAAAGACATCATTGAATTGGATTTGATGTGTGGATCATGTCTGTATAAAAAATTTGTTGAAATTTTATGTGTTTGTGAGAGATTCAAATTCGCAGGTTCTTGAAGGGAAGAACTCGTAAGAAATTCCGCAGGAAATGTTGAAGGAAATTTCGTAGGTAAATTGGAGAAGAAGACCTGCGCGCGTTTTTATAATTTGAATTATTGTTATGTATTATAATGAATTTGTTCTGTTTGTATATCACACACAAGCGTGTGTCCCAGTGGTAAGCGTATGCGTGCGTGAAGGCAATGTCCTGAGTTCGAATCCTGGAGGCACCATCTTTTTATTGTTTTTCATGATATTCATCAGGTTTAATATATAATTCATTATAGCCATTATACTATCAGAAGCGACCTCCTGGCTGGAATGGTAAGTGTGTTTGTGAATTGAGTAAAGGTCCTGGGTTCGAATCCCCCCAGGCCTTTTGTGTTGTTTTTCTTTTTTCACGAATTTTCCAGGTTAGACAACAAAACCAAGTGGAGTGGAGCACTATCAGCTGCGCGCAGTGGCTCAGTTGGTTTTGGGAGTCCTTCAGCCAGGTAAAGGACCTGGGTTCAAATCCCAGGTCCTGTTTTTTTAGTACTTTGTTCATTTATTTTATTTCTTTACATTTATTTTCTTATTTTTTTATTTTATTCAATTTAAATAATTTCTAAAATAAATTGTTAATATTTTCTTAAAATCTCATATTTTCAAAATATAATAATTTATTGTCTCAAACTTTTTTATGTTTATATTTATTAATATGTATATATATATTTTTGTTAATTATATTTAGAAAAATTCTAACCCTAATATTTTTATATATGTATATAAACCCTAATTTTCTAAAACCTAAAATATTTTGTAAAAAACCTAGTTAATTTTCTTATAAATCCTAATAATTTTCACAAACCCTAATTTTCTTCTATTTATTTAATTCTATTATAATTTTCTATCATGTATATATATTATGTTCATAATTTAATTCTTGTATATAAATATGCTTAAAATTAAAATTCTTAATTTAATTTTGTTAATATAATAATATGACATAAATTGTTTGTATGTAAATAATTTTTTAAACTTGTTAATTTAATTTTATAATTTATTTTCATAACATGTTTATAATTAACTTAATTTTTATAATTTGCATATAACTTAAAATTTTATAATAATTAGTATATAATTGTTTATATTTTATTCTTAAATCTTAAAAAATAATTGTTCATTGATCTTTTAATATTTTTGCTTATATTATGTTTATGTGATATTTATTATTTTATTACTAACCCCATTTAACTTTGTATTATTTTTATTATTTTTTTTACTAACCCAATTATATTATTATTATTATTTTTGCTTATTTATTTAATTTGTTAATTATTATTATTTTGTAATTGCTTCCTTTATGTAATATTGTAATAGTATTATTTAATATTTATTTTATGCTATGGTTAGTAAAATAGGGAGTGTAACATGTTTGTATGTTTAAAATTAATTTAGCTCATTAAATTTAAAGATAAATATTAAAATTGTACACTCACACACGTAAGTCGATCTTTGATCGCCATCTCACTTCCTTAGGGATACCTCTCATGTTGCCTAAAATCAAAGGTCAAGTAGGGTGTATAAAGCAAAAGTCCCTCATTCCATATCATCCAGTCCCTAAACAGATAAAAAGATCAAGTCCCTTCGAATGTTGCCTTCGTAATGATCTTGTCCCTTTCGAATAAAGATGATAAGTCCCTTCGAATTGCTTATACACCCCACAGTTGCCTCAATAACAGATGTCCCTTTACTTGTCCCTCACATCCAAGGTAATGACTACCTATTCCTTAATAATAGGGATAGTCTTACCATTTAAAGGATTCAAGAACAGAAAAGACTTAAACTTAGGGTAGGTTCCTCTTAGATACTTGCTCACTCTTCAAAACAATTTCAAACACTTCATACATTTTAAACGATTTTTGAAACAAAGGTTTTTTACGCATCCGTACATGGATCATTATAAAACTCTTAAGAAAATTTCTATTCACACACTTCACATTTCAAAAACATTTTAAAGTGAGCTAAGTAACTAAGAGCCCATGGATAACCATGGATGTAAAGGGTGCTAATACCTTCCCTTTACATAACCTACCCCTCAGACCCAAAAATCTTTTAAAAGGTCTTTCCTGTTCTTTTATGCCTTTCCTTTGGATAAAATAAAAGTCGGTGGCGACTCTTGCTATCCGCAACATAACTAAAGTCAGTTCTCCCACCGTGTTACAGAACTGGCGACTCTGCTGGGGATTTAATATTAAAGAGGGGTACCCTTAGGAATTAGATCACTTTAAAATTGTTTGCCTTGTTTGCTTTATACTTACTTGTTGGACTCTTATGTGTGAAAGATCCTAACCCGGATCTAGTGTACCTTAGGTAAATGGCAATAGACCAAGGAAACTGTACGGCGTATACCGATATGGTTGATCTGGTGGCCATAGTTAGTGTGACTTCTTGGTTGGTGCTTATGTTCCTTAAGTCAAGTTGAGGATAATATGAGGCTGCCATATGTTGTCAATACACTAACTGACTTTTAGAACCCTAGTTATCCCATCTTGGCCTTTAGAAAGTAGTGAGATAGCCGGCTTTGGTGAAGACTGAAGTTGGTTGATACTCGATACTACACTCATTGAGATCCTAAACTTGGAGGGTTTTGGTTGACAAGTAAGCTGCCTACTGAACAACCACCCTTGTGAAGGATCAATGATATTGAGATCCCTTAGAACCTGGATACTTTATAGGACAGGATGAACCATCTAACTTCAGGGGAGGGTACTTACCTTTAAACCTCATGCAAGCCTTCAAACCTAGGGCTATTGTGTGACTTGTTTGTGTGTGCCACATGTTTGTGATTGAGCATAACATCATGACATCATCATGCATCATAAGCATAGCATTTTCACTAACTATTTCAAGGACCAAAGGATTTATCTTTGTTCTTTGTTGCAGGTCATGGCTTCTGCTCGTAGAAACACTATCAGGATCAACTTTGTAGGCATACCTCCTAAGCTTAAGGAATTGGTTTCTCAAGTGTCTGAACACTCCCAGTTCGTTAAGAGACATGGTCACCTACTGGATCTAGTCACTTCAGGGTTCAATGAAGACATGATGAGTGTCCTGTTTCAGTTCTTTGATCCTAAGCACCATTGCTTCACATTCCCCGACTACCAGCTGGTTCCCACAATGGAAGAGTTCTCTAAACTTCTGAGTATACCTGTACTTGAGCAGAAACCATTCCCAGGCTTGGAAAAAGAGCCTAAACCTGAGGTTATTGCTGCAGCTCTACATCTGAAGAAATCTGACATTGTTCTAGAAACGAGAAGCGGAGTCAAGGGTATTCTTGCTAAGTGTAACACCCTAATTTTTGCCCTAAGATTGTTTCGCATATCATCTGCATTTTGCATACAAACAAGATCGCACAGATTTCGAGTTTCTCCTCAGATGTGGGTCTATGCTTCGCAGGGGATCACCATTGTTTTTATTTCTTTATATTTGTTTATATTTACTGACTTCTAACCAAAATACAAAAAAATATGTGGCAGTGTTCTTCTTCTTCTCTGTGTTGCAGGATTTCAGAGACGGGGCTGTGATTCCAATTCAGATGCGATTGTTCAGTCACAATTCGATTCAGATGGACGTTTGACCTAATCTTGGTCAAACTATCAAAAGATTGTTCATTCGCAAGTTACTTGTGCCAGTGGTTCATTTCTCAGACAGTGCGTTTTCCAAAGTTCAAGACCGTGTTATATGCGAAGTCATCAGTTATCAGACAGTGTTTTTGTGCGAAGTTTGGTTTGAATGTTCCATGTTCATCAGTTCATCAACAATTCATTTGTGGATTTATTTTCCTCAAAATGGATTCAAGTAATCGAGGCAAATTTCAGATGTTGGTTGTGGCTTGAGTTGTGGTTTGTTCAGTGGATTGGTGATGACTGTGTTCATTATTAGTGGCTTGTGCAAGAAAAATCAGGAGTCGGTTGCGGGCTTAAAAAATCAGTTCATCGTCCATTATCCATTTATCAATAAACCATTTTCTAAACCCTTTTAAACCATTTCCATGATCTCAAATTCGATACATTTTAATTCCAGTTATTTCATCCCATTTTTATATTTCTCGATTTCCATTATTTTTTCTATCCATTTTTCGTTTTTTTCTTTTATTCAATTTCATCCAATTAAATTCAAGAATTCATTTTTTATCTATTTCATTTTTCTCCATTTACCAAAAATTCCATTTATACCCATAAACCATTATTATTTCATTATCCATTTATTCATATTAATTTTGTTTTGTGCAAAGTTATTAATCATTTTTTTTAATCCATTTAATCTACTATCCATTTTAATCCAATTTTTTTTTATATTACCATTTGATTCAAAAATTTACAACCAAAAGAAAAAGAGCTACACAAGCCTTGCTGCATCACCAACTTGCCCACATCCCAGCACAACTTCACGCCGCAAGTACAAGCCCACCTCATGCTTTCCCGTACGCCCAAACATCTCCTGGCCCACATAACTTCCATCAGCTATCATCACCCAAGTCCATACGCCTAGCCGAAGCATTCCAAACACATTTCCTGCACGCCACAAAGCCAAATGCACTCTCAGCTTTTGCTAGCTTCAATGCAGCAAGGCCCCACAAGCCCAAAAGCCCCACGCGCGCATGACTTTCCACAGCAATGCCCAAGCCAAGTTACGCCAGTTTCGCACATCACAACACAGCAAGCAGGCCCATCAATTCCCAGCCTTCAGCTGCCAAGCCAAAAACTCAGCCATCCGCGCATCTCACACTCCAGCTAACATCTAAAAATACAGTCAAACAAACAATTAGCTTACTTCATGAAGCCGCAAGTCACCAAGACATCACGCAATCCGCACGTATCTCGCAACTTCGCATACCTCACGAGCTTCCCACCTGAAAAAAACAAACTATCAAAACGCAAAAACAAAGCGAACAAAACGCAAAGCTCAGAATTCAAACTGACACGAGAAATTCGTGATACCAAAACGCAATCCCTTCAAAGCCAAAACGGCATCACCTTCATCATCCTTTCTCCTATAAAAAGCATCCCTCACTCTATTTGAAATCCAAGCTTCAATAGCACTCTGAAACTCTGCCAAATTGAAAACCCCTCTCTCAATCTTAATTCCCAATTCAAAAACCCTAAACACCAAAACCAAATTGAATCCGGAAATCAAATTGAAGGAGAAGAAGGAAAGTTGAATCAGAAACGCGAGAAGGAGAAGAGAGATTTTAGTGTTTGATCGCTGAAGGTGAGGACGATTTGGCCGCGATTTGTTTTCGTTTCCTTTCCCTGTTCGTTCCGCCGCCGTGACTTTTTTGTTCTCCCCTGTTCTTGCGTGTTTTGCTTGGGAAGAAGAAGCTTTTGTTTTCTTTTTTTTGATTTATTTTATTTTTCAATTATTGTTGTATAAAGAAAACTGAGAGAGATGTGAGGTGGTTTGGGCCTAAGGCATTGTTTGCATTTCTATTACCACCTGTCCGCGAGACATTATCCCTCCTCTCTTCATTTTTTTCTTTTTCATTTAACATTTTTTTGTATAATTTGTTTTCTAATTGAGTTTTGTTACTTTTTTTTTTGAGTGAAGTTTCTTCTTTGAAGAAAATTTTAGAAAATTGTTTTAGTAAAGTAAATTTGGAAAAATATTTTAGAATTTATTTTAGAGAAGCAATTTGAAAAAAGATTTTAGAAAATGATTAAAAATATTTTCTATTCTTTTATTGGATCTATTTTGGATTCATTATTTTTCATCTTTCTTTTTTTTAATTTTGGTCGATGACAATCTTCCGATTCGGGATTGTTGATTTCCGATTAAGTTTAATCTTCATTATTTCAAATCTATGGATGAATGATCATTTAGATCATTCTCCATACTTTGAGATCGTGATAGGTTGCTTTTCGAGAAATTCAACGATAATCTCGATTAAGATTAGACCTTCCTTCTTCTTTTAGTGTGGCATGTTTTCGGAGAACGATTCATTATATCGTTTCTCTAACATGTATTAACACAAATATTTTCCACTTTAATTAGTGGTGGCCGGCCTCATTTGTAGGGTAATTACTCCGTAAATTACTCGGCGATTGCTTAACATAGACCTACATTCGTCCCGATTCGATTAAAGATCCACTTGGATCCGGTTGCCTCAGTTTTATTTTCATTGTTGTGGTTGTGCTTGATTAAGTTCATCATACCACCTTATATTGTAAATAATATAATAATGTGAATATAATTGTTTAAATTTAATCTCTTGCACCTTATCCTTTTATTTTAAATCTCTTGCTCCCTTATCTCTTTATTATGCTTTACCATATAATATCATATATCATTGTTTATATTCATATTGTGCTTGTTTATATTCATATTGTGCTTGTTTTTATTTTGTCAATTTGGATATCAAAACACTTAATAAAGGCTTAAACTCTTAAAGAAAAACTTGTGACTTATAATTGTGGACTATGGTTACTATCCCTTTGCTTTTGGAGAATGGACTTAGACTCCTAGGATCTCCCTTTGCTCAAGTTGGAATGGATTAGAAACCTTAGCCTCAAATTATGTCATTAACTTTTGAAGATGGAAATTCCGATCTTTGAAGAAGTGTGCATATTATAGTTTGGTAACTTCTTTCCTTATCTTTTAATTCAAGTATTAGGACTAGTCTCTTCATCTCCTCCCCATTCTTTAATTTTCAAAACTTCTTCCTATTTCAAAACCTCCTTGTTTTCTAAACTTCAAACACTTTCATAAACAAACCTTGATTTCGGTCAAGCGATTTTTAATCCTTTCCTTTTATTTTCTTAATCAAATATTAAGTCATGTAAATATATCAAAAACCTTTTTGTACATACTTTAAAAATGCAAACCCACTCACTTGTTTTGTGCTTTGTGCACCTTTTCTTTTTTTTTACATGTTTAGATATGATTCATCCCTTTTAGCGGAATTATTCGCTAAGAGATGACGACTTATCTCTACATCTTAAAATCAATTCAACCCACTTATTCTTTTCAAACTTTGTACCACAAACTACGAGGTTTTGATCTCGCATTGCACTTTGTGGGTACGTAGGCATAAGGCGTTAAAACCTTATCAAACACAAAATCATTAAAAAAATATTCTTCTCCTCATCTCTTCCATCATTTTAAACAAACCAATTTCAGACCAAAAAGCAATAAGTATTTCAAAGGGCTCCCGTGGAGTACCACGGATGAGTCGGGTGCCTAAAACCTTCCCGGTTCATAACCAATCCCCTTACCCAATCTCTGTTTACTTCTTTTAGCCTTTGCTTTTAGAATCCTAGGTTTTTATTCGTTCTTTTACCTTTTTCCATTCGAAAATAAAGAAAAGCGCGGTGGCGACTCTGTGTTAATCGAGTTAAGTTAATCAATAACTTACACTCACGATTTTACCGCTACACTAAGGTATTGATAGAGAAGGCTCAAGTGTTCTTGAAAGCTATGAGCTATGATGCTTTTGAGGAGATCTTAGCCTTGCTGATTTATGGCTTAGTGTTGTTCCCCAATCCTGATCAGTTCATAGACATTCACGCCATCAACATATTCCTGAGTCACAATCTAGTGCCTACATTGCTTGGAGACATCCTACATTCTCTTCATACTCGTACTACAAAGGCAAGAGGAACTTTGATGTGTTGCATACCTTTGCTTTCTAGGTGGTTTATTTCTCACCTTCCTCGCTCAGTAATGAAGAATGAACAAGGGTTCAGGTGGTCTAAGAGGATCATGTCACTCTCGCATTCAGATATTCATTGGTGCTCCAGATCTATGGAGAATGTCACTATCATTGACCGTTGTGGGGAATTTCCTAATGTGCCACTTCTAGGCATAAGAGGAGGCATTACTTACAACCCTTCCTTAGGCGTTAAAACCTTATCAAACACAAAATCATTAAAAAAATATTCTTCTCCTCATCTCTTCCATCATTTTAAACAAACCAATTTCAGACCAAAAAGCAATAAGTATTTCAAAGGGCTCCCGTGGAGTACCACAGATGAGTCGGGTGCCTAAAACCTTCCCGGTTCATAACCAATCCCCTTACCCAATCTTTGTTTACTTCTTTTAGCCTTTGCTTTTAGAATCCTAGGTTTTTATTCGTTCTTTTACCTTTTTCCATTCGGAAATAAAGAAAAGCGCGGTGGCGACTCTGTGTTAATCGAGTTAAGTTAATCAATAGCTTACACTCACGATTTTACCGCTACAGAAAAGTGGCGACTCTGTTGGGGAGTAATCTCTAAGCGGATTTAGCCTACTTTGATTTTATTTATTGCTTTGGTTTGACTTGTTTGTTATTTGTTTGTTCCGTTTTGGTTTTGGTGATCCTCCGTGTGAGATAGATTCTAACCCGGATCTGAGTGACACTTATGATAGGACGACGATATTCGAAGCGATATGTGATGGAGTAGTCCAAAGCAATATCAATTTGATAATCTCCACTCGGTTAGGCTCTCTTGGACTATCAATGTCATGACGAGTAATCGTACGTGGCATTATTTTCCGACCTTGAGCTGATCATACTGAGGACCTTAGAACCCTTAACCCATCTAAGCCAATTTAGGAACGTAGTGCGGAAGCTGTCTGGATGTAAATCTAAGGCGGTTGTCACGCGATACTACACTCGGACGAGGTCTATTTTAAGAATGTTATCGGTTGGGGAGTAATCCACCGTACCGATAAAATTCTAAAGACGGCTGTTAACTCCGGGCACCTCTGTTAGCACCCTTTTGGTTTCTTGCAGGTACAATGAAGACAAAACCTTAGTACTTACTTGTTTGGGTTGGTGTTCTGTTACCTTAACTTCATGCTCATGACTCGGAACCTAAGCCCGTGTGCCTTGTGTGATCTTGTTTGTGTTTGTTGCATACATGCCATCATAACATTCATGAGCATTGTTCGTAAGATTTCAAAGGACTTATAAGGAACGTTTGCAAAATTTCAGATGTCCATGGCTATGACTTTTGAAAGAAGGAACACAAAGAAGTACACTTTCAAGAATCCTAATGTTGTAGAGTTGAGAAAGCTAGGAGCTTTGGTTGTTGATACCCAAGAGTTCCGAAGATGTCATGGAAAGCTGTTGTACATGTTGGATCTTGATGTACCTGAGGGGATTCTCCCTACTTTGGCTCAGTTTTATGACCCGTTGCACCATTGTTTCACCTTTCCGGATTATCAACTTGTGCCGACTTTGGAGGAGTATTATCATTGGTTAGGTTTGCCTATTCAGGACAAGGAGTTTCTTTTCACTGGTTTAGAGAAGGAGCTTACTATCAAGGTCATCGCCAAAGCACTGTTTCTTAAGGAATCCGATCTTAATGGGAAGTTTCTTCCGAAGGGGAGTGTCCGTGGTATTAATGCTAAGTTCTTAATGGGAAAGGCGTCCACTTCACTTACTTTGGGTCATAGAGATGCATTTGAGGCTATCCTTGTTTTGCTCATTTATGGGATTGTCTTGTTTCCGAACTTGGATGGTATTGTGGATGAGAATGCTATTCAGATCTTCTTGAAGAAGAACCCGATTCCTACTTTGCTTAGAGATATGTATCATGTTTTTCATTATAGGACTTCCAAAGGTGACAGAGAGATTGTTTGTTGTGCGCCTCTTCTTTATAGGTGGTTTATTTCGCACCTACCGAAGTCGGATGTTTTCAAGGACAATAGAGAGAATCGAAGATGGTCTCAGAGGTTGATGTCGCTTTCTCATAAGGACATGACATGGTATAGCTCTTATTATGACACCAGAGTTCTCATTGATAGTTGTGGAGAATTTCCTAATGTACCTCTTCTTGGTACACATGGGGGAATTAGCTACAACCCCATTTTGGCTAGACGACAGTTCGGTTATTGTTTGAAGGATGTTCTAAACAATCTTGCCTTATCCCGTTTCTTCTTTATTAATGGTGATGATCATGTAGAGATGAAGAAAAGGATTGCTCAATCTTGGCATGCTGTTCATAGGAAAGAGAGAGGTCAATTGGGTAGACAACACCTTCCTCCTTCCGATTGTTATATTCAGTGGGTTCGATCTAGAGCTTCCAAGCTCAAGATGCCTTATCCACCTGAGGAGCCTATGTTTCCCATATTGCCTTTGTCTGCTTTTCTACCTCCCGTTGATGAGAAGTTGGTTCTTCAAGAAGAGTTAGAGAAGATGAAGAAAGAAAAGGAAGAATGGTTACTTGAAAGGACTACTATGCAGGAGCAGCTTAAGGAGAAGGATGATCTTATCGAGCTACTTGAGCGGCGCGTCACGAAGAGGCCGAGAGAGGATTTATTTTCCTCTAGTACTCCATCTACTATTCCTCCTACTTCCGGTGCTTGGAAGGCCATTGTCGACAAGTTGGTGAAGGATAAGGAAGATATGGAAGATCGGTACAAGAGTGAGATCAAGAGGATTCGTATGAAGTATCAGCCAGGATTCGGGACTTCTTTAGATATGATTCCCTAGGCTTAGTTTACTCTTTCTCTTATGTATTAGGATTATTGATGTTTGTACTTCATTTGTAATCCTCACTTTGATATTAATGAGAATGAGTTTTTAAGTATTTCAAAAATGTTTCTTTATGAATATTGCAAGTTAACTTATAATCCTTTGAAATCTTTGCATTTGCATATACATAGCATGCATCATACTTGCATTTGTCTTTCTTTTTGAGTGTTCTCCAGGGATCTTATTGTTGTTTCTTGGTCTTCATCCAGTGTTCCTGTCAAGCTGACTCATCGCTTTGATACTCGAGCTAATCGGAGAAGAGTGATGGATACTTTGCAACAAGAGAATCGCGAACTGCGCGAAGAGGTTACTTATTTGAGGGAAAGCTTGGAAAGAGTGACTGCTATGATGGAAAATTTGATGGCTGCTCAGAATCAACCACCTCCTAGTCCTCCTGCTCAGAATACTGTCATCTCAGAGGTTGTTACCGCATCCATTCCTGTTGAGACTGTTACCTCTCCTCGCCACCGTATACCTGCTAGCACGCCCTGGGGCATGCCTGTTGACTTTTTTCCTGCTGGTTATCGTCCTCCTCATCGTCCGGAGACTGCTGCATTTAATACTATCCCACCACCAGTGTGGACTACTCTTCCTCCAATTGTGACTACTGGACAGCCTGTGGTGCACAATATTCCGCATCATGATGAAATGATTTACCATGCTGAGCCCAGTGAAGGTGCTGGAGTAGCTGAAAGACTTGATGACTTCCAGGGACGATTGGTTGAGATCCAAAGAGAGATGAGAGCTTTGAAGCATAAGGATTTGTTCGGAAAAGATGCTTATGACCTTTGTTTGGTCCTGAATGTTAAAGTGCCTTACAAATTCAAGCTGCCTGAGTTTGAGAAGTACAAAGGCAACACTTTTCCGTTGAGCCATCTGACGATGTATGCAAGGAAGATGTCGGCTCAGACAGATAATGATAAGCTGTTGATTCACTATTTCCAGGACAGTTTGACCGGTGCACCCATGAGGTGGTATATGAGTCTGGATAATAGCCAAATCAAGACCTTCAATGATTTGGGAGAAGCTTTTGTGAAGCAGTACAAGTACAATGTTGATATGGCGCCTGATAGAGATCAACTTCGTGCTATGTCCCAGAAGGACAAAGAGACTTTTAAAGAATATGCGCAGAGATGGAGAGAGCTGGCAGCCCAGATTGTTCCTCCGTTGGAAGAAAAAGAAATGACAAAGATCTTCTTGAAGACGTTGGGTTCTTTTTATTATGAGAGAATGATAGCAAGCGCTCCTTCCGACTTCACTGAGATGGTGAGCATGGGTATGCGTTTAGAAGAAGGTGTCCGTGAGGGACGGTTGACTCAAGAGAATGGCAATGGTTCAAGCTCTAGAAGGTTCAACTTCGGGAAAAAGAAAGAAAATGAGACTAATGCAGTATCCCGTGAAAGTTATAGAAGACCTCACAGTCGTGTGAATCACCATTCGCAGCATGTGGCTTCCGTTACACCGATGATTAATATGGCTCCAACTGTGCCAGCAGTTCCAAAGTATCAACCCCGTTATCAGCAACCTTCTGTGCAACAAGGTGGTAATCAACAAGCTCGAGTTAAACCAAGTTTTGATCATATTCCTGTGCCGTATGCAGACTTGCTTTCGTCTTTAATTGCAAAGAATCTTGTGCAAACTCGTCCTCCACCTCCGGTTCCAGAGACTATTCCATGGTGGTATAAGCCAGAAGCTCGATGTGCTTTCCATCAAGGTGCCCCGGGGCATGATGTTGAGAACTGTTATCCACTGAAGTTTGAAGTAAAGAAATTGATGAGGAACAATGTTCTGTATTTTAATGATGTTAATCCTAATGTGCAGAAGAATCCGTTGCCGAAGCATGGTAATGCGTCTGTGAATATGGTCGTTGGTTGTCCTGGGTTGTTTAAGATCTATGAAGTTTGTCATATCCGAAGATCTTTGGTGGAAATGCACGCTTTCTTGAGTGAATATCACGATATCGATCATGACTATGCTGGATGTTGTATCTGCTCGGTGAATCCTCGTGGTTGCGTGATTGTGAAAAGAGATATCCAGAAGATGATGGACGATAAGCTGATTGAAGTAACAGCGAAGAGAGATGAATATGAGAATGAAGTGAATGTCATTATGCCTCATTTCAATCTTCCTGAGAGTGCTGCTCCTGAAAGGGTGGTGTTTTCTTTTGATAGTCGCAAGACTGCTGTTACTCCATTGGTGATTAATGTACCTGGTCCAATGCCTTATGAGTCTGACAAAGCTGTTCCATACCGGTATAATGCTACGATGATAGAGAATGGTAGGGAAGTTCCTCTTCCTACTCCAAAGTCTGTGGTTAATATTGCTGATGTGACAAAAGTCACCCGAAGTGGTAGATTGTATGCTTCAGATCCTCCGAAGAGAGTTGAAGATACCAGTGCAAGCAAGCAGATTATGGATGTTGTTGTCCAATCGAGCCAAGCTGGTAATGATGATGATGAAGTGCTAAAGCTGATAAAGAAGAGTGAGTATAATATTTCTGAGCAGTTATTGCAGACTCCCTCGAAGATATCGGTTTTGTCTCTCTTGTTGAGTTCTGAGGCTCATAGGCAGTCATTACAGAAGATTCTGGATCAAGCCTATGTTGACCATGATGTGACGGTTGATCAATTTGATAGTATTGTGGCAAATATCACGTCATGCAACAATTTGAGCTTCTGTGATGAGGATTTGCCTGAAGAAGGAAGAAATCATAACTTGGCGTTGCACATCTCGGTGAATTGTCAAGAAGATGCTTTATCTAAGGTGCTAGTTGACACCGGTTCGTCTCTGAATGTTATGCCAAAATCGACTTTGTCAAAGCTTGCATTTCAAGGTGCTCCCATGAGGCACAGTGGGATTATAGTGAAAGCGTTTGATGGGTCGAAGAAGATAGTGATTGGAGAGGTGGATCTTCCTATTCTTATTGGACCGTTTATATTCAAAATTACTTTTCAAGTAATGGATATACGTCCTGCATATAGTTGTCTCCTCGGAAGACCATGGATCCACGAGGCAGGCGCTGTAACATCCACTCTTAATCAGAAGTTGAAGTTTGTGAGAGAAGGTAAATTGGTGACCATTGAAGGTGAGAGGGCGATGCTTGTGAGTAATCTGTCTTCTTTCTCTTATATTGATGCCGAGGAAGAGGTGGGAACGTCGTTTCAAGCTCTTTCTGTTGTGAATAGTGTTGTTAAGAAGAATGCCATGCCCATGTCTTCTTTCAAAGATGCTATGCGAGTGCTGGAAGCTGGTCAGTCTGATGGTTGGGGAAGAATTATTGATGCTGTCGACAACAAGGAAGGTTTCGGTATCGGCTTTGCGCCAGGTGCAGTTATCAAAGATCCAAAGACTATTCAAGAAGGCTTTAGAAGCGCTGGATTTATCAACGATCATTCCGCTGCTGCCATCATTGATGATGATGATGATGAAGACGAAGAAATGCTCGACTTCGTGACGCATGGAAAGATTTGCCAGAACTGGATCGCTGTTGATGTTCCTTTTATCGTTCATTCTTCAAAGTAATTTGTTTTTATTTTCTTTCAAAAATCCTTTCACTCTGCCCAAGGTGAAATTGATGTTTGTCGGGCTTTGTTTCAAATTTGATCATCATCAATAAAATGTTATTTTGTTATTTCTATATGTGTTCTTTCATTTTTGCTTTATTCTGAAAAATGGTAACATAAAAAAACCAAAAAATATAATAATATTTGTTTATCTGCATATTGTTTGCACTCTTGTTCATATTCTAAAATAAAAATAAAATCATTGTGCAGATTGTTTGATAAACCCATTGAAAACAATGATCCTATGCCCTCTCCCAAATTTGAATTCCCTGTGTTTGAAGCTGAAGAAGAGGATGATGAAGAGATTCCAGATGAAATTTCTCGGTTGCTTGAGCACGAGGAGAAGATTATTCAGCCTCATGGAGAGTCTATAGAGATGGTCAACTTGGGTTCTGATGATGAAAAGAAAGAAGTCAAAGTTGGAGCATTGCTTGATTCTGATGTTAAGAAGAAGATTATAGAGCTTCTTAGAGAATATGTTGATGTATTTGCTTGGTCTTATCAAGACATGCCAGGTCTTGATACTAATATTGTGGAGCATAGATTGTCGTTGAAGCCTGAATGTCCACCTGTAAAGCAGAAGCTTAGAAGAACGTATCTAGACATGGCAGTAAAAATCAAAGAGGAGGTTCAAAAGCAGATTGATGCCGGTTTTCTTGTGACATCAACTTATCCTGAGTGGGTGGCCAATATTGTTCCAGTTCCGAAGAAAGACGGAAAAGTCCGAATGTGCGTAGATTACAGAGATTTGAACAAAGCCAGTCCGAAAGATGATTTTCCATTGCCACACATTGATATGTTGGTAGATAATACGGCTAAGTTTGATGTGTTCTCTGTTATGGACGGATTTTCCGGTTATAATCAAATAAAGATGGCACCCGAAGATATGGAAAAGACCACATTTATTACACCATGGGGAACATTCTGCTATAGAGTGATGCCCTTTGGATTGAGGAATGCTGGTGCGACGTACCAAAGAGCTATGACTACACTTTTCCATGATATGATGCATAAAGAGATCAAAGTATATGTTGATGATATGATCGCCAAGTCGAAGACTGAAGAGGATCATGTTGAACATTTGCTGAAGTTGTTTCAAAGGTTAAGAAAGTATAAGCTTCGTCTGAATCCGAACAAGTGCACATTTGGTGTACGTTTTGGAAAGTTGCTAGGTTTCATTGTTAGCCAAAGAGGTATTGAAGTTGATCCTGATAAAGTAAAAGTTATTCAGGAAATGCCTGCTCCCAGAACCGAAAAGCAAGTCAGAGGATTCTTGGGCCGATTGAATTATATCTCAAGGTTTATCTCTCACATGACTGCCACATGTGCTCCAATTTTCAAGTTGCTTCGAAAAGATAAAGGTTGTGTCTGGACGGATGATTGCCAGAAGGCGTTTGAAAGTATTAAAGAATATCTGCTTGAACCTCCTATTTTGTCTCCTCCGGTGGAAGGTAGACCGATGATCATGTACTTGACTGTGTTGGAAGATTCCATGGGTTGTGTGCTTGGTCAGCAAGATGAAACTGGAAGAAAAGAACATGCAATTTACTACTTGAGTAAGAAATTCACTGATTGTGAGTCTCGGTACTCCATGCTTGAAAAAACTTGTTGTGCCTTAGCTTGGGCTGCAAAGCGTCTTCGCCAGTATATGCTGAATCATACAACTTGGTTGATCTCTAAAATGGATCCAATCAAGTATATCTTTGAAAAGCCTGCTTTGACTGGGAGGATTACTCGTTGGCAAATGTTATTATCAGAATATGATATCGAGTACCGAACTCAAAAAGCTATAAAAAGTAGTATCTTGGCTGACTATTTGGCACATCAACCGATTGATGATTACCAACCTGTCAAGTTTGATTTTCCAGATGAAGATGTGATGTTCTTGAAAGTGAAAGATAATGATGAACCTTTGATTGAGGAAGGGCCGGAGCCTGGATCTCGATGGGGTTTAGTTTTTGATGGTGCTGTGAATGCACGTGGAAGAGGAATTGGGGCAATGCTCATTACTCCCCATGGTTCACATATTCCTTTTGCCGCGAGATTGACTTTTCCTTGTACCAACAATGAAGCTGAGTATGAAGCCTGCATTATGGGTCTTGAAGAAGCTGTTGATCTGAGGATTAAACATCTGGATGTATATGGTGATTCTGCCTTGGTAATTAATCAGATTCAGGGCACGTGGGTAACTCATCAATCTCACTTGATCCCTTATAGAGATTATGCCAGAAAGATATCAACTTTCTTCACCAAAGTTGAGTTCCATTATATTCCTCGTGATGAGAATCAGATGGCGGATGCTTTAGCAACTATAGCTTCTATGATAAAAGTGCACCAGTGGAATGATGTTCCCATGATCAGTGTGAATCGACTTGAAAGACCAGCTCATGTGTTTGCAGTTGAAGAGGTCCATGATGACAAGCCTTGGTATCATGATATTAAATGTTTTCTCCAGAGTCAAGAATACCCGCTTGGGGCATCTGATAAAGATAAGAGGACTTTGAGGAGATTGGCAGGCAATTTCTTCCTGAATGGAAATGTACTTTATAAGAGAAATTTTGACATGGTCTTGCTCAGATGCGTGGATAGACACGAAGCAAACATGTTGATGAAAGAAATTCATGAAGGATCCTTTGGCACTCATGCCAATGGGCATGCAATGGCTAAAAAGATGTTGAGAGCAGGTTACTATTGGCTGACAATGGAATCTGATTGTTGCAAATATGTGAAAAAGTGCCATAAGTGTCAGGTGTATGCTGATAAGATACATGTGCCACCAGCTTACCTCAATGTGATTTCTTCCCCATGACCTTTCTCTATGTGGGGAATTGATATGATTGGCATGATTGAACCCAAGGCTTCGAATGGACATCGTTTTATTCTTGTGGCAATTGATTACTTCACCAAGTGGGTTGAAGCGGCATCGTATGTTAATGTGACCAGACAAGTTGTGGTTCGGTTTATCAAGAATAATCTTATCTGCAGATATGGTGTTCCGAATAGAATCATTACTGATAATAGTTCGAACTTGAATAATAAGATGATGAAAGAGCTTTGTGAAGATTTCAAGATTCAACACCATAATTCCTCTCCTTATAGACCGAAGATGAATGGGGCTGTTGAAGCTGCGAATAAGAACATTAAGAAGATCATTCAGAATATGGTTATGACATACAAGGACTGGCATGAGATGCTCCCGTTTGCTTTGCATGGGTATCGTACATCTGTCCGCACTTCAACAGGGGTAACCCCTTTCTCACTTGTTTATGGTATGGAAGCAGTGCTCCCCGTCGAAGTTGAGATCCCATCAATGAGAGTTCTGATGGAAGCCAAGTTGACTGAGACTGAATGGTGTCAGAGTAGATTTGATAAGTTGAATTTGATTGAAGAAAAGAGAATTAAAGCTTTGTGTCATGGTCGGTTGTACCAACAAAGAATGAAGAAAGCTTTTGATAAGAAGGTCAAACCTCGTGTATTCAGAGAAGGCGACCTCGTGCTCAAAAAGATTCAGTCTTTCCTTAAAGATTTTCGGGGCAAGTGGACTCCGAACTATGATGGACCATATGTTGTTAAGAAAGCCTTCTCTGGCGGTTCATTAATTCTTGCAACTATGGATGGTGAGGAGATCACTCGTCCTGTGAATGCGGATGCAGTCAAGAAATACTTCGCCTAAAAAAATAAAAGAACAGCTCGCTAAGTTGAAAACCCGAAAGGGCGGCTTAGGCAAAAATGAGCGTCTCGGTGGATTGAAAACCCGAAAGGGCGGTCCAGGCAAAAATTAGAGACAAAAACAGAAATAATTATCCCGGTAGATTGAAAACCCGAAAGGGCAATCTAGGTAAAAGTTAGGGATCATGGCAAGTAACCGCGTCAACAGACTGAATCGCTTGTAGCAATCGAGGATTTCATATTCTTGTTCCTCAGAAGAATTATTCATCAAAGATTCTTATTCACTCATCCTTGACTGAAGTTTCGGACACAGTGGAGTTCAAAGTTGATAGGGAGAATAGTGATCATTGTATCTCAATGTAGCCCTTTTCCATATATTTACCATTTTTCAAACTTGTAATGATCCATGGAGTCATGCCATTTGCTGACTACCATTCTATCAATAAATTTGAGCTTTTAGCCAATTGTTTGCAATTCTTTATATTGTTTCTGTTTACAAAATTTCAATTTATTGTTGATGATGATTTTTGAAACAAATTTAATAAATTTAATCTTTGAAGATTTTAAAAACATTTTTCTTTTGATATATGAACAAAGAAAGGATGTCGATAGTGATTCCAAGAATGGTAAAGTCTGGATGTGTGTAACTTGTCTCTCCCAAAGCAGGGTTTGATTCGGTTGTGTCCATGCGAAGTTCCTGGATAGTCTTGACAGATTGATGTTATTGATGTTTTGTTCCCCAACCATGATGTTGAATGGAGATTGTATGTATTCCCCAGAAGAGTTGTCGGAAGGGATGTTCTTGAGAATCCCTAGCTGAGTTTTGATCTTTTTCCTCAGCATGTTATCTTTGAATTGAGAAGTATCGGGAATCCCCAGCTGAGCTCATGTTCCTCAGTTTGAATTGTATGCATCCTTGAATATAGAAGCATTGATATAGCAGTTAGTTTAGAGGTTTTCTTGTACTCTATGTTGGGTACTGATTTAAAATCCCTCATAACTGTGTTTTGGCTATGATGTTAATTTCTGATATCCCCATATGGATCCCCAGTAGGTCTGCATGTGTTGATTTCCAGCAGGTTCCTATGTTTTTTTTAGCAAGTCTTGCACTCTATCCCCAAGCGGAGCAGGGTTTGTATGACAGTTTTTCCTCGTGAAGTTTGATTTTTATCAAGAATATTTTCATCCTCAGCAGATTATTACCTTTTCTCAGCAGGATGATATTCCTAGCAGTTGCTGTTTTATCATGATTTGAGCCTTGTAGTAGGATTGTATTCCTTTGATGGCTTATGATATTCCCCTGCAGATTTCCAGTTGAATCTCCAGTTGTTTCCCTGCATTGTGGCCTTGGGATTAGCCGAGTATCCGGTTGTGGTGTTCATGTCACCCCGTTTCTTATCTTTATGTCTGTTTTGTCAGCATATTCATAAACATATTCATACGCATAAGCATAACATTGTTTGCTTGCATTCTTGTGTTTATCATTGTTATCTGCTCTTTGTTGTGCACTTTCCTCACAGAGTGTGTGTGTGTCGTGTTCCTCTCAAGTTTAGAGTGTCAACCATTAAGCAGAAAGAGTTAATCCTTTCTAATTCCCCACTGAGTTTGTTTCTCGTGGATGGTGTTGATTCAGTTTCCTCCCCAGTTTATTATCTGGATGGAATTGTCCCCAGTTGAGATATTTCCTCCTCGGGATGAGTATTGTTTGACCGTTTCTTTCCAATTTGTTCTTGGATTGAACTTTGGTTCCCTTTTGTGGATTATAATTGCTTTGGAATTAAGCTATCATTGTTTGATAGTGGGCAATATTTTCTCCAGCTTGAGTATTGTTACTTTGGAATTAAGCTATTAGTAATCGATAGTGGGTGATATTACCAAAATTGATCAAGTTCTTTTACTTGTGCTCCTACCCAGTAAATCCGGTAGTCGAGATTTTATCCTCTTACCCAGTAAAAAGGTAATAGAGTTTGTTTGCTTAAGCTCCTACCCAGTAAATCAGGTAGTCAAGATTTGTTCAACCCAGTAAATCCGGTAGTCAAGTTATTTTCCTCTTACCCAGTAAAAAGGTAATAGAATCAGATATTTTCATATTACCCAATCAAAAGGTAATCTGATCGAGTTTCTACCCAGTAAATCCAGTAGCCGATATTTCTTCTTCCTACCCAGTAAAAAGGTAATAGAAGTTGTTTCTCTTTGATTGAGTTCCTACCCAGTAAATCAGGTAGTGGATCGTACTCCTATCCAGTAAATCGATAGTCGAGTTTCTTTATACCCAGTAAAAAAGTAATTGAGGTTATTCCTCCGTATTTTGCTCCTATCCAGTAGATCGATAGTCGAGTCCCTTATACTCCTATCCAGTAAATTGATAGTCGAGTCTGTTGTATTTCCTACCCAGTAAATCAGGTAGTTGATGATTTCTTTCCCAACTCAGTATTTCTCCTTTTCTTGGATTCAAATACTGTGTTTGATCGTTTTTTCTGGCAGGGTGTTTATATTTCCCTGGTTGAATTTTGTTCCCTGATTATATCATATCTTTTCCTAAGTGGAATCTGTTATCCAATGATTTATTTTCCTGGTAACTTTTTTGTTGTCTGTTGTTGTTTCCCCAGCGGGATTTTCTTCTGTGTCCCTAAGTTGTGCTTTTCTCTGGTGGTCATTATTTTCCCACAGAGATCTTGGGTTTGCATATCATATTCATATCATATCATTGTTCTCTTAGGACAAAAATTGGGTTTTCTGTATTTAAGTCTCTCCCATCTTGTAGAGACGAAGATGTCAATCTTCATATCTCCGGATTGAAGAAACTTAAATAGGGGCAGCTGTAACACCCTAATTTTTGCCCTAAGATTGTTTCGCATATCATCTGCATTTTGCATACAAACAAGATCGCACAGGTTTCGAGTTTCTCCTCAGATGTGGGTCTATGCTTCGCAGGGGATCACCATTGTTTTTATTTCTTTATATTTGTTTATATTTACTGACTTCTAACCAAAATACAAAAAAATATGTGGCAATGTTCTTCTTCTTCTCTGTGTTGCAGGATTTCAGAGACGGGGCTGTGATTCCAATTCAGATGCGATTGTTCAGTCACAATTCGATTCAGATGGACGTTTGACCTAATCTTGGTCAAACTATCAAAAGATTGTTCATTCGCAAGTTACTTGTGCCAGTGGTTCATTTCTCAGACAATGCGTTTTCCAAAGTTCAAGACTGTGTTATATGCGAAGTCATCAGTTATCAGACAGTGTTTTTGTGCGAAGTTTGGTTTGAATGTTCCATGTTCATCAGTTCATCAACAATTCATTTGTGGATTTATTTTCCTCAACATGGATTCAAGTAATCGAGGCAAATTTCAGATGTTGGTTGTGGCTTGAGTTGTGGTTTGTTCAGTGGATTGGTGATGACTGTGTTCATTATTAGTGGCTTGTGCAAGAAAAATCAGGAGTCGGTTGCGGGCTTAAAAATCAGTTCATCGTCCATTATCCATTTATCAATAAACCATTTTCTAAACCCTTTAAAACCATTTCCATGATCTCAAATTCGATACATTTTAATTCCAGTTATTTCATCCCATTTTTATATTTCTCGATTTCCATTATTTTTTCTATCCATTTTTCGTTTTTTTCTTTTATTCAATTTCATCCAATTAAATTCAAGAATTCATTTTTTTATCTATTTCATTTTTCTCCATTTACCAAAAATTCCATTTATACCCATAAACCATTATTATTTCATTATCCATTTATTCATATTAATTTTGTTTTGTGCAAAGTTATTAATCATTTTTTTTAATCCATTTAATCTACTATCCATTTTAATCCAATTTTTTTTATATTACCATTTGATTCAAAAATTTACAACCAAAAGAAAAAGAGCTACACAAGCCTTGCTGCATCACCAACTTGCCCACATCCCAGCACAACTTCACGCCGCAAGTACAAGCCCACCTCATGCTTTCCCGTACGCCCAAACATCTCCTGGCCCACATAACTTCCATCAGCTATCATCACCCAAGTCCATACGCCTAGCCAAAGCATTCCAAACACATTTCCTGCACGCCACAAAGCCAAATGCACTCTCAGCTTTTGCTAGCTTCAATGCAGCAAGGCCCCACAAGCCCAAAAGCCCCACGCGCGCATGACTTTCCACAGCAATGCCCAAGCCAAGTTACGCCAGTTTCGCACATCACAACACAGCAAGCAGGCCCATCAATTCCCAGCCTTCAGCTGCCAAGCCAAAAACTCAGCCATCCGCGCATCTCACACTCCAGCTAACATCTAAAAATACAGCCAAACAAACAATTAGCTTACTTCATGAAGCCGCAAGTCACCAAGACATCACGCAATCCGCACGTATCTCGCAACTTCGCATACCTCACGAGCTTCCCACCTGAAAAAAACAAACTATCAAAACGCAGAAACAAAGCGAACAAAACGCAAAACTCAGAATTCAAACTGACACGAGAAATTCGTGATACCAAAACGCAATCCCTTCAAAGCCAAAACGGCATCACCTTCATCATCCTTTCTCCTATAAAAAGCATCCCTCACTCCATTTGAAATCCAAGCTTCAATAGCACTCTGAAACTCTGCCAAATTGAAAACCCCTCTCACAATCTTAATTCCCAATTCAAAAACCCTAAACACCAAAACCAAATTGAATCCGGAAATCAAATTGAAGGAGAAGAAGGAAAGTTGAATCAGAAACGTGAGAAGGAGAAGAGAGATTTTAGTGTTTGATCGCTGAAGGTGAGGACGATTTGGCCGCGATTTGTTTTCGTTTCCTTTCCCTGTTCATTCCGCCGCCGTGACTTTTTTGTTCTCCCCTGTTCTTGCGTGTTTTGCTTGGGAAGAAGAAGCTTTTGTTTTGTTTTTTTTGATTTATTTTATTTTTCAATTATTGTTGTATAAAGAAAACTGAGAGAGATGTGAGGTGGTTTGGGCCTAAGGCCTTGTTTGCATTTCTATTACCACCTGTCCGCGAGACATTATCCCTCCTCTCTTCATTTTTTTCTTTTTCATTTAACATTTTTTTGTATAATTTGTTTTCTAATTGAGTTTTGTTACTTTTTTTTTTTTGAGTGAAGTTTCTTCTTTGAAGAAAATTTTAGAAAATTGTTTTAGTAAAGTAAATTTGGAAAAATATTTTAGAATTTATTTTAGAGAAGCAATTTGAAAAAAGATTTTAGAAAATGATTAAAAATATTTTCTATTCTTTTATTGGATCTATTTTGGATTCATTATTTTTCATCTTTCTTTTTTTTAATTTTGGTCGATGACAATCTTCCGATTCGGGATTGTTGATTTCCGATTAAGTTTAATCTTCATTATTTCAAATCTATGGATGAATGATCATTTAGATCATTCTCCATACTTTGAGATCGTGATAGGTTGCTTTTCGAGAAATTCAACGATAATCTCGATTAAGATTAGACCTTCCTTCTTCTTTTAGTGTGGCATGTTTTCGGAGAACGATTCATTATATCGTTTCTCTAACATGTATTAACACAAATATTTTCCACTTTAATTAGTGGTGGCCGGCCTCATTTGTAGGGTAATTACTCCGTAAATTACTCGGCGATTGCTTAACATAGACCTACATTCGTCCCGATTCGATTAAAGATCCACTTGGATCCGGTTGCCTCAGTTTTATTTTCATTGTTGTGGTTGTGCTTGATTAAGTTCATCATACCACCTTATATTGTAAATAATATAATAATGTGAATATAATTGTTTAAATTTAATCTCTTGCACCTTATCCTTTTATTTTAAATCTCTTGCTCCCTTATCTCTTTATTATGCTTTACCATATAATATCATATATCATTGTTTATATTCATATTGTGCTTGTTTATATTCATATTGTGCTTGTTTTTATTTTGTCAATTTGGATATCAAAACACTTAATAAAGGCTTAAACTCTTAAAGAAAAACTTGTGACTTATAATTGTGGACTATGGTTACTATCCCTTTGCTTTTGGAGAATGGACTTAGACTCCTAGGATCTCCCTTTGCTCAAGTTGGAATGGATTAGAAACCTTAGCCTCAAATTATGTCATTAACTTTTAAAGATGGAAATTCCGATCTTTGAAGAAGTGTGCATATTATAGTTTGGTAACTTCTTTCCTTATCTTTTAATTCAAGTATTAGGACTAGTCTCTTCATCTCCTCCCCATTCTTTAATTTTCAAAACTTCTTCCTATTTCAAAACCTCCTTGTTTTCTAAACTTCAAACACTTTCATAAACAAACCTTGATTTCGGTCAAGCGATTTTTAATCCTTTCCTTTTATTTTCTTAATCAAATATTAAGTCATGTAAATATATCAAAAACCTTTTTGTACATACTTTAAAAATGCAAACCCACTCACTTGTTTTGTGCTTTGTGCACCTTTTCTTTTTTTTTACATGTTTAGATATGATTCATCCCTTTTAGCGGAATTATTCGCTAAGAGATGACGACTTATCTCTACATCTTAAAATCAATTCAACCCACTTATTCTTTTCAAACTTTGTACCACAAACTACGAGGTTTTGATCTCGCATTGCACTTTGTGGGTACGTAGGCATAAGGCGTTAAAACCTTATCAAACACAAAATCATTAAAAAAATATTCTTCTCCTCATCTCTTCCATCATTTTAAACAAACCAATTTCAGACCAAAAAGCAATAAGTATTTCAAAGGGCTCCCGTGGAGTACCACGGATGAGTCGGGTGCCTAAAACCTTCCCGGTTCATAACCAATCCCCTTACCCAATCTCTGTTTACTTCTTTTAGCCTTTGCTTTTAGAATCCTAGGTTTTTATTCGTTCTTTTACCTTTTTCCATTCGAAAATAAAGAAAAGCGCGGTGGCGACTCTGTGTTAATCGAGTTAAGTTAATCAATAGCTTACACTCACGATTTTACCGCTACACTAAGGTATTGATAGAGAAGGCTCAAGTGTTCTTGAAAGCTATGAGCTATGATGCTTTTGAGGAGATCTTAGCCTTGCTGATTTATGGCTTAGTGTTGTTCCCCAATCCTGATTAGTTCATAGACATTCACGCCATCAACATATTCCTGAGTCACAATCTAGTGCCTACATTGCTTGGAGACATCCTACATTCTCTTCATACTCGTACTACAAAGGCAAGAGGAACTTTGATGTGTTGCATACCTTTGCTTTCTAGGTGGTTTATTTCTCACCTTCCTCGCTCAGTAATGAAGAATGAACAAGGGTTCAGGTGGTCTAAGAGGATCATTTCACTCTCGCATTCAGATATTCATTGGTGCTCCAGATCTATGGAGAATGTCACTATCATTGACCGTTGTGGGGAATTTCCTAATGTGCCACTTCTAGGCATAAGAGGAGGCATTACTTACAACCCTTCCTTAGGCGTTAAAACCTTATCAAACACAAAATCATTAAAAAAATATTCTTCTCCTCATCTCTTCCATCATTTTAAACAAACCAATTTCAGACCAAAAAGCAATAAGTATTTCAAAGGGCTCCCGTGGAGTACCACGGATGAGTCGGGTGCCTAAAACCTTCCCGGTTCATAACCAATTCCCTTACCCAATCTTTGTTTACTTCTTTTAGCCTATGCTTTTAGAATCCTAGGTTTTTATTCGTTCTTTTACCTTTTTCCATTCGGAAATAAAGAAAAGCGCGGTGGCGACTCTGTGTTAATCGAGTTAAGTTAATCAATAGCTTACACTCACGATTTTACCGCTACAGAAAAGTGGCGACTCTGTTGGGGAGTAATCTCTAAGCGGATTTAGCCTACTTTGATTTTATTTATTGCTTTGGTTTGACTTGTTTGTTATTTGTTTGTTCCGTTTTGGTTTTGGTGATCCTCCGTGTGAGATAGATTCTAACCCGGATCTGAGTGACACTTATGATAGAACGACGATATTCGAAGCGATATGTGATGGAGTAGTCCAAAGCAATATCAATTTGATAATCTCCACTCGGTTAGGCTCTCTTGGACTATCAATGTCATGACGAGTAATCGTACGTGGCATTATTTTCCGACCTTGAGCTGATCATACTGAGGACCTTAGAACCCTTAACCCATCTAAGCCAATTTAGGAACGTAGTGCGGAAGCTGTCTGGATGTAAATCTAAGGCGGTTGTCACGCGATACTACACTCGGACGAGGTCTATTTTAAGAATGTTATCGGTTGGGGAGTAATCCACCGTACCGATAAAATTCTAAAGACGGCTGTTAACTCCGGGCACCTCTGTTAGAACCCTTTTGGTTTCGACAACGATCTGCAAGGTTACCGTCAGAGGTTCATACGAGCATGGGGAAAAGTGAACAAGGTTGACAGCAAGACTCTGGAGCCTAAGTACACTATTCCTATGGAAGTTTATCTCAGATGGGTGTGATCTCGTGCTCAGACTCTCATGATGCCATATCCTGCTATCCTGCCAGTTACCATGGAACCAGTTGCTGAACGAGATACTGCTTATACCATCCTTCACCCAGACATGCCTACTGACATGGAAGATTTACAGAGATCCTGGATCCAATTGAAGGAGCAAAGGGATACTTTCGAGGCTCATTACAAAGCAAGCCAAGAAAGAATCCTGGAACTAACAAAGCAACTTCACGAGGAACGAAATCTCAACTCATACCTCAACACAAAGAGGAAACGTCCATGGGAGACTTAAAACCCCATCTCTTGTATTTATTGCATTTCATTTTCTGTAAGCCCAAGAGGCAAAACAAATTTATTACTAATAAAAGTTTACCTTCTTGTTTGTTTAAGCAAATTTAAATCCTGCGGTCCTTGAAAACATCGCATATACATTTACATATCATATCATTGCATCACAGGTTTATTGTGCATAGGTTTCTCATCTTCTCGCTGTTTATTTCTGCAATGGCTCTTGAACAAACAATTAAGGATCTCCAAGCACAAAATGCACAGTTCCAAGAGCTGATCCTGAACTTGTCCAAGGGGCAAGATGAATTGAAGACACTGCTGGCCAAGAAGACTAAGAAGACTAGAAGGTCAGGAGTCCTGATCAACATGGGAAGAAGGTTCAGAGGTCCTGTCAAGACCAAAGAACAGGTTGAAGACTATGAGTTTGAAGAGTCTGAGAAAGAGGGAGGCAGTCTCCACAACACTATGGGGGACTCTGATTCTGAGGCTAACTACTATCATGAGCCTAATGAGGACAAGTTCAAGATGCTGGTGGATAGAATAGATGCTATGGAATTACAGAAGTCTTCAGGGCTGGATTTTGAAGACCTGAGTTTGATATCTGGGGTGGTTATACCCATTGGTTTCAAGGTTCCTACCTTTGTTGTTTATGATGGTGTCTCTTGTCCCAAGCTGCATCTGAGGTCTTATGTCCGGAGAATCCAACCCCATACTGCTGATAAGAAGTTGTGGATCCATTTCTTCCAAGAGAGCTTATCTGGAGCTCAATTGGAATGGTACTATCAGTTGGAGAGTGTCAACATCCGTGATTGGAATGATCTTGCTGAAGCCTTCTATAAGCAATATCAATACAATGCTGATTTAGCCCCCACTCGCATGCAGCTGCAAAGCATGTCTATGGGTGCTAAAGAAAGCTTCAAGGAGTATGCTCAGAAGTGGAGAGATTTGGCTGGAAGAGTGCAACCCCCTCTAACTGACAGGGAGTTAGTTGATATGTTCATGTGTACGTTGAATGGTCCTTTTTACAGTCATCTCATTGGAAGCTCATCATCTGGCTTCACTGAGTTGATAATGACAGGAGAGCGCGTAGAAAGTGGTATAAGTAGTGGCAAGATTCAGGTGGGTGCTTCTTCATCAGGTGCTGCAAAGAAGCCTCCCAGTGGGAAGAAAGAGTCAAATGCTGTTTATGGTCAACCTGATCGTAATAGAAGGCATCAGTCTGTGAGCGCAGTTCATATCTCCAATCCAACTCCTACAACACCAGAACAGCCACAGGGCAACCAACAGAGCGCTAGAAGGCAGTTCACTAAGATCAACATGTCAATGGCCCAAGCCTTGCAACACTTGTTGAAGGATGAACTTATCACTCTGAAAGATGCTCCTCAGAATCCTAATGTTACCTCTCCCAGGTATAATCCTAATGCACGATGTGCATATCATTCGAATTGTCAGGGACATGATACCAATAGTTGCTGGGTATTGAAGAACAAAATTCAAGATATGATTGAGGCTGGAGAGATTGAGTTTGACCCTCAGGGTACTCCAAATGTGATTACTGCTCCCATGCCAAATCATGAGAAGACTGTCAATGCCATTGATGAAGATTCACATATTTCTTCAGTTGCAGAGTTGACTACACTATTGTCTGTTATCAAGAAGAAGTTAGTACAAGCTGGGTTCTTTCCAGGTTGTCGTGAAGATTGTCTGTATTGTACCTATAAGCCGGATAGTTGCTGGAGGTTGAGAGATGGAATTCAACGTCTCATGGATAAATATACCATAGTGTTTGAGAGGACTCCACCTTCCGTAGAGAGTATGGTTGATCATATAACTCAGCGTGCGAAGATTGAAGAGGTGGATATGGTTGATAAAGTGCCGGTAAGGATTACTTCCAAGGGACCTGTCAAAATCACTCATAAGGGTCCAATTAAGATTACTGCTGAAGGCCCTGTGAAGATTGTTGCTGAATCTAGAGTGGCTCCTATGGTCATTACCACTCCTGGTCCTATTTCGTATACTTCTGATAAAGCTGTGCCTTGGCATTATGGGTCTGATGTTTATATCCATGGTGTTAAGCAGGAACCCTTAGCTGATACGCCTGTTGATGTTGATAATATTGCTGGATCTAGTAAGATCACACGAAGCGGAAGAGTTTTCTCTCCTCCAGTTACCTCCAAGAATGCAGTTACTCCAGCTGCTACCTCCACCACTGATGCTCGGGGCAAAGGTCCTGTTATTGAACCTATACCTACTGATGTGCCAGCTGCTGATGATCTCTCTAAGCAGATGGAAGAAGTATTGAAAATCATTCGCAAGAGTGATTATGACATTGTTGATCAATTGGGGCATACTCCCTCCAAGATTTCTATGTTGTCTTTGCTATTGTGTTCTGAGGCTCATGCCAAGGCCTTGATTAAGTTTCTGAAGACTGCTCATGTACCCAATGAAATTTCTGTTGACCAGTTTGAAAATTGTGTTGCACACTTGACCTATGATAATGGGTTAGGTTTCTCTGATGCTGATTTGACTCCTGCCAAGAGGGATCATAACAGGGCTCTGCATATCTCAATTGAATGCAGGGGCACTACCCTGTCACATGTATTGATAGACAATGGTTCCTCTCTGAATGTATTGCCCAAAGAAGTCCTGAATAAGCTGAGTCCTAAAGATGCTGTGCTGAAGCCCAGTAATATAGTGGTGAAGGCTTTTGATGGTTCGAGAAGAGTGGTGCATGGAGAAATTGATCTCCCAATCAAAGTTGGTTCTCAGGTTTTCAATGCTACCTTTTATGTCATGGATATTCGTCTGTCATATTCTTGTTTGCTTGGGCGTCCCTGGATCCATGGGGCAGGTGCTGTAACTTCTACTTTACATCAAAAGCTGAGATATCCGGTAGAAGGAAAGGTTGTTACTGTCTATGGAGAGGAAGGATATGTTGTTAGCCATGTGAACACCTTTAAGTATCTTGAAGTGGAAGGTGAATATGTTGAAACTCCGTGTCAGACATTTGAAGTGGTTCCTTGGATTGTTAATGATTATGAATCTCCTCCTGTTGTCAAGAAAGTTCCTGTGGTCACCAGAGTACCTCCAACAATGGCCTCCCTTAAAGATGCTAGAGCTGTGGTGGATGAAGGTGGTTATACTATTTGGGGTCAGCTTCTTGATATTCCATACAAGTCTGACAAATTTGGTTTGGGTTTCACTGCAGAGTCCCAGAAGGCTGTTCGTCGTGCTCGTGCTGTTCGTATCACCAATCAGGGGATTATGAAGAATCAGATCAATGCTGTGGGTGACTATGATGAAGCCTACAACTTGGATGCTTGGATTTTTCCTACTGTGGGTGCTGGGCTCAATAACTGGAAGGCTGAAGATGTTATTCCTATCTCCTTTAGTCAGGAGTAAATACTATTACTGTGTTGTTGCTTTTTAAGTTTGTAATTTCTTGAACAATTAAACTTTCAAGCCTTGTGCCTTGCCCGGGGCACAATGGTGTGCTTGTTACGGGATGTCATTTCATTTGCATACTTCATTCAATAAAAATCAGTGGACGTTTCGTTTTCGTAAATATTGTGTTCCTTGTCTTTCTTTTTCTTTTATTTTTGTTTTATCAGCTATGTGTTCTTACACACACCCACATCACTAAAATGCAGATCCTCATCCACTCTGGATCCTGTTGATAACAGTTCTACTATTGCCAATTATAATTTCGAGAATCCGATCTATCAAACTGAAGACGGAAATGAGGACGATTGTGAAGTACCTGTAGAGCTTTCTAGGTTGTTACAACAAGAAGAGAAAGTTATACAGCCACATGAAGAGCCAGTCGAAGTTGTGAATCTGGGAACTGAAGAAAATAGGAAAGAGGTCAAGATATGGGCTGAATTAGAGGATAATGTCAAGAGCAGATTGATTCAAATGTTACGTGACTATGTGGAGATCTTTGCTTGGTCCTACGAAGATATGCCAGGGTTGGATACAGACATTGTGGTTCACCGTTTACCAGTGAAAGAAGATTGTCGTCCAAAGAAGCAGAAGGTTCGTCGTATGCGTCCTGAAATGTCAGAGAAGATCAAAGCAGAGGTAATGAAACAGTTCAATGCAGGGTTCTTAGCTGTGACTTCTTATCCTCAATGGGTTGCAAATGTGGTGCCGGTACCTAAGAAAGATGGTAAAGTACGTATGTGTGTAGACTACAGGGATTTGAACAAGGCTAGCTCCAAAGATGACTTTCCACTTCCTCATATTGATGTTCTGGTAGACAACACTGCTCAACATAAGGTATTCGCTTTTATGGATGGTTTCTCTGGTTACAATCAAATCAAGATGGCACCTGAAGATATGGAGAAAACTACATTTGTTACACAGTGGGGCACTTTTTGTTACAAGGTGATGCCATTTAGTTTGAAGAATGCAGGGGCAACATATCAGCGTGCTATGGTGGCTTTGTTTCATGATATGATCCATCATGAGATAGAGGTTTATGTGGATGATATGATAGCCAGGTCCCAGAATGAAGAGCAACATCTTGATCATCTGCATAAGTTGTTTGAGAGATTGAAGAAATACAAATTGAGATTGAACCCAAACAAGTGTACTTTTGGAGTTAGGTCTGGTAAACTCCTGGGTTTTATTGTCAGTGGAAAAGTTATTGAAGTAGATCCTGCAAAAGTGAAAGCTATACGAGAGATGCCAGCTCCCCGTACTGAAAAGGAGGTTAGAGGTTTCTTGGGGCGATTGAATTACATTGCAAGATTTATTTCCCAATTAACCGCCATCTGTGAGCCAATCTTCAAGTTGTTGAAGAAAGATCAGGTGATGGAATGGAATGATGAGTGCCAAACTGCCTTTGATGAAATCAAGAAATATCTGCTAGAACCTCCAATTTTGATGCCACCAGTTGATGGAAGACCCTTGATTATGTACTTAACAGTGTTAGACAACTCAATGGGGTGTGTGTTGGGGCAGCATGTCGAGTCTGGTCGAAAAGAGCAGGCAATATACTACCTTAGCAAAAAGTTTACCGACTGTGAAACAAGATACTCACTGCTCGAGAAAACTTGCTGCGCTTTGGCATGGGCTGCTCGCCGACTAAGACAGTATATGTTGACTCATACTACCTTATTGATTTCGAAGATGGATCCAATTAAGTACATATTTGAGAAACCTACTCTCTCCGGAAGAATTGCAAGATGGCAAATGATTTTAACAGAATATGACATACAGTATACTACTCAGAAGGCCATTAAAGGAAGTGTTGTGGCTGATCATTTGGCTCATCAAGCAGTGGATGATTACCAGTCAATGAGTTTTGAGTTCCCTGATGAAGACATTATGATTATTACCAAAGAACCTGGACAATATGATGGACCTGAACAAGGATCCCGATGGACTATGGTTTTTGATGGTGCTTCCAATGCACTTGGTAATGGTGTTGGTGTTGTGATCAGTTCCCCTGAAGGTTGTCATACCCCGATTACTGCCAGACTTTGTTTCTATTGCACTAATAACATGGCTGAGTATGAGGCATGTATCCTGGGTATCAAAGCTGCCATTGATATGAAGATTCAGTTCCTTGATGTGTATGGAGATTCAGCCCTGGTAATAAGTCAGATCAAAGGAGATTAGGATACCAAGCATGATAATCTCATTCCATACAGAGAGCATGTGTTGTCTTTGATCCCACATTTCAAAGAGATTACCTTTGGACATATTCCACGAAGAGAGAATCAGTTGGCAGATGCATTAGCTACCATGGCATCCATGTTTGAGATCAGCTGGGATGATGAAGCTCCCAAGATTACTATTGATAGATTTGAGAAGCCTGCATACTGCAATGAGATTGGCACTGAAGAAGCAGAAGAAAAGCCTTGGTTCTATGAGGTGAAAAGATATCTTGAAGCTCAGGAGTTCCCTGAAGGGGCATCTGTCAAAGATAGAAAGTTTCTGAGAAGGTTTTCTGCTAAGTTCTTTTTGAGTAATGGGATTTTGTACAAGCGCAATCATGATTCAACTATGCTTCGGTGTGTGGATAAGAAGGAAGCAACAGAGATTATGGAAGATATGCATGATGGGATCTTTGGCACTCACTCTAGTGGTCATACTATGGCAAAGAAGATTTTGAGAGCAGGTTACTATTGGTCTACCATGGAAGCTGACTGCTATCAACACTCCCGAACATGTCACAAGTGTCAAATTTATGCTGATAAAGTACATATACCTCCATCACCATTGAATGTGTTGAATGCTCCTTGGCCTTTTGCCATGTGGGGCATTGATATGATTGGTGAAATCAAGCCTACTGCTTCTAATGGGCATCGTTTCATCCTAGTTGCTATTGATTACTTCACTAAGTGGGTGGAGGCAGCTTCATTTGCATCTGTTACTAAGAATATTGTGGCTCGATTCATTAAGAACAATCTCATATGTAGGTATGGCATCCCTGAAAGGATTATTACTGACAATGGCTCTAATCTGAACAACACTATGATTACTAATCTCTGCACGCAGTTCAAGATTAAGCATCACAATTCTTCTCCGTATCGTCCGAAGATGAATGGGGCAGTTGAAGCTGCTAATAAGAACATCAAGAATATTGTACAGAAGATGACTGTTACTTATAAGGATTAGCATGAGATGCTACCATTTGCTCTTCATGGTTATCGTACTACAATACGTACTTCAACAGGGGCAACCCCATTCTCCTTAGTCTATGGTATGGAAGCAGTTCTGCCCATTGAAGTTCAGATTCCTTCCTTAAGAATTATGAAGGATGCAGGCTTGGATGAAGATGAGTGGATTCAGACCCGACTTGACCAGATAAATTTGATTGATGAGAAGAGGTTAGCAGCAGTTTGTCATGGCCAGATGTACCAGAAACGGATGATCAAAGCTTTTAACAAGAAGGTTAAGCCAAAGGTATATCAGGCTGGTGACTTGGTAATCAAGCGTATTATATTACCACAGGGTGATCCTAGGGGCAAGTGGACTCCTACATATGAAGGACCATTTGTAGTCAAGACAGTATTCTCAGGAGGTGCCATGATACTTATTACTATGGATGGTGAAGACTTCCCACAGCTTGTAAACGCAGACATAGTTAAAAAATACTACGCATAAAAAAAGACCCGCTAGGTTGACTGGCCTAGGCAAAAATAAGGGCATCCCGGCGAACCAAAAGGGTTCGGGCAAAAATTAGGGATATATATAAAAAAAATGTACACCCGGCAAGTCGAAAACCTGAAAAGGCGGCTTGGGCAAAAAAGGGTATCCCGGTGGATTGAAAACCTGAAAGGGCAATCCAGGCAAAAGTTAGGGATTAAAGCGTATGACCATGTCTTGTTTGGATCACCCATGAAACTACAACCAGTTGTACTACTTACTCAAGTTCGCACAGATAAGGCTCAATCCAATCGTTTTCGTCTCAACGGCAGAAGATGAGATACTTGAAGATAATGGCAATAGTAGAATTGAAACTCAATAGGATTATTTCCCACATAGCTGATTTTCTTTGTTTTGTAAAAACTTTTTGACAAATTCCTCTTACTAGGATTTCTGTCTCCTTGTACAAACCTACCTACGTATAGGTCACTTTTTGATATAAATAAAATTCCATCTTTGAGTCCTGATTTACTTTTACCCTATTTACATAAGCGAAACGTCCATTGATCGTGTTTGAATGTATGTATGCTTTTGAATATGATTGATGTTTACCAGAAATGCATGTATGCTTAATATGATTGATGTTTACCAGAAATGCATGAAAATGCAGTAATAGTATTTACTAAGGACGAACGAGGGAAGGATTTTAACGAAGCTTCGCCAGGCTCATTCCCACAAGACAGCTACAAAACCCCCAGTAGGGCAAATCCATCTTCACAAATACTTCAAGTCACATCTCCCCTGGAATTTATATCCGTCTCTTTTATCCTCATACGGATAGTCGGGAATTTACTCTTCCAATAGGAGTACGACGAACGAAGACGAGAGGTTATGTAGACCCTACTATCAAACGAAGACGGGAGGTTATATATACTATATTATCAAACAAGACGGGAACGAGTTCCTCATATTCTTCAACAACGAATCGGGATTTATTTTCCCTGGCCAGCAGTTGTTATACGAAGATATCCAGACGCTCCAGGCTGCATGATACATACATACATCATTTACATCATAACATACATATACATAGATACATAATACATTTCTTAAGTGCATCATATTATACATGCATACATAATGCATAAGCTAATATTATCATACAGAATGTTAAAATCTTGTTTTTCAGGTTAATTCTCCAGCAGACAGACTTTATCAACAACTTATGACTATTGGGCCGTTGTTTATCTTCCCAAAAGTTACCATTTCCTTAGGACGTTGTTTATCCTCCTGAAAACATATCTTGACCTTGGGCCGTTGTTTATCTTCCCAAAGGTTATATCATCACCTCAGGACGTTGTTTATCCTCCTGAAAGCATATTATTACCTTGGGCCGTTGTTTATCTTCCCAAAGGCTACACCATTTCCTCAGGATGTTATTTATCCTCCTGAAGGCATATCATGACTATTGGGCCATTGTTTATCCTCCCGAAAGTTATACTTATACCTCAGAACGTTGTTTATCCTTCTGAAAACATATCATCACCTCAGGACGTTGTTTATCCTCCTAAAAGCATATTATTACCTTGGGCCGTTGTTTATCTTCCCAAAGGTTACATCATTTCCTCGGGACGTTGTTTATCTTCCTGAAAGCATATCATTTCCTCAGAATGTTGTTTATCCTTCTGAAAGCATACCACTACCTCGGGACGTTGTTTACCTTCCTGAAAGCTATCACCATTACCTCAGGACGTTGTTTATCCTCCTGAAAGCTATCATTATATCTTCATACTTTGGACTACTTTATCCTCCAAGAAACGTATCTGAAGAACTTTTCTCCAAGTGGCATCTTTAAGCCCACTCAAGCATATTCAACTAGTCATCAGTATCACTCTACGCACCGGTGAGTGCAAATTTTTGGGCTTTTGTGTTCAATCCCCTTCAACCTTCCAGGTCACGACTGGAAAATATACCAATCTAATCCCTCAGGTTTCATAAAATTGAACAGGGGCAGCTGTTGCACCCCAAAATTTGCCCTCACAATATAATGCCTTGTGTGCTAAGAAGGTTCACAAGGTTCACAAGACCTTTCATGAGGTTCATGAAGTTTACAAGACACTTTATGAGGTTAACAAGGTTCACAAGACCTTTCATGAGGTTCACAAGGTTCACAAGACATCTTATGAGGTTCACAAGGTTCACAAAGTTCACAAATAGTCAGAAAGTTTGAGAATTCCCTCAGACAATGCATTCTCCTAAGCAGTGCATTCAAAACTAGGGTTTTGACTTTAATCAGGCTAAAAGGATTTCCAAGACTTCAAGTGAGCTTCATAACATCTTATATGTGTTTAAGAATCCCCATGACAAGTTTCAAGACTTTTCCCAAAGGTTTACTCAGTCAAATGATCAGATAAGTCAAAATCAGTCAAAGTAGTTAAAAAGTCAAACTGAGGTCAACTGTGGTCAAACCAAAGTCAAACTTCATGATTTTTTGCCAACATCAAGTATATGAAGTAAAATTAATCATTTGATCAAGGGTTGATCATGATTCATCAAGGATATTTCAGATCATCAAGAATCAGAGGTTTCTAAATTAGGGTTTCCTCAGGAAAAGTCAACTGAACTTTGACCAGCCATAACTTTCACATGCTTCATCAAATTTTTCCCATCTAAAGCTCATTTTGAAGGAAATTTAATCCTCTACAACTTTGTGTCTCACAAGCCAAGCCCAAAAATGCTTCATTTGGAAGGTATGAGCTAAGACATTATAGGTCCTTTTGAAAGTCAACAAAAAGTCAACAACTTCAAAAGGGCATAACTTGAGAATGGTAAATGATATGGACATGAAACCAATGGGGTTGGTTATAGGACTCTTCAAGCTTTCCAAAATGTCCAAAAACACCCTCATAGAATTAAAATTGAAGGATATGTGCCCTTGCAAAGTTGGGAAATTTTTGGTTGGTTTATGAAGAAAATGGAGGTTTAAAACCAAATTTTTCTAAGTGGGCTTGCCATGTGATGATCCAATCCATACAAACACTTCATGCACGACCCAACCCTCAAATATTCAGATTTTTTATTATTATATTTTATTTATTTTGATTTTATTCATCTAAAATCATTTTAAATTAAAATAAAATAGAAAAATCAAATATTTAAATGAGATTGTGCTTCTAGAAAATCATAAATATGGCTTGGATCAAATTGATATAAAAATTATGGTGATTGGCTTGAAATAGAAAGGTCTTATTCAAGAATATTTTATTTTTCAGCTTTAATCTTTTTCAATCTCATTGATCCAAAATATCCACACAATGATCCATTATTTTTGACCTAATTCAATCCACTATAAGTATACAACACAACCCTATGCACAAGACACGAAAATTCTGCCTCAAGAGTAAGTTTCAATCTTCAAAAATTCACCAAAAACTCATAATTCGGATTCTTGGTTAGAGGTGATATCAAAGCATTCTAAAGGTTCAAACATGTTCCTTGAACATCTCTGATGCAATCCCAATCATTCATTGCATTCAAAACATCCTGAATTGCCTAAACCGAATTCGTTTCTTTTGGTTTTTCTCAATTTTCGATTCTGGATATTTATGCATTATAAACATGGTTTGATCTTATATTATTGTTTGTTTGGATGTTTAGAATGTTTCTGGACCATTTGATTGAAGTTTAAGTGCAGGAACAAGAAAGCACCATTGTTAGGGTTTGAAGAAGCCGTTTAGGGTTTCTCATTTAAACCAACATAAATGAATTCTAAAGACATCATTGAATTGGATTTGATGTGTGGATCATGTCTGTATAAAAAATTTGTTGAAATTTTATGTGTTTGTGAGAGATTCAAATTCGCAGGTTCTTGAAGGGAAGAACTCGTAAGAAATTCCGCAGGAAATGTTGAAGGAAATTTCGTAGGTAAATTGGAGAAGAAGACCTGCGCGCGATTTTATAATTTGAATTATTGTTATGTATTATAATGAATTTGTTCTGTTTGTATATCACACACAAGCGTGTGTCCCAGTGGTAAGCGTATGCGTGCGTGAAGGCAGTGTCCTGAGTTCGAATCCTGGAGGCACCATCTTTTTATTGTTTTTCATGATATTCATCAGGTTTAATATATAATTCATTATAGCCATTATACTATCAGAAGCGCCCTCCCGGCTGGAATGGTAAGTGTGTTTGTGAATTGAGTAAAGGTCCTGGGTTCGAATCCCCCTAGGCCTTTTGTGTTGTTTTTCTTTTTTCATGAATTTTCCAGGTTAGACAACAAAACCAAGTGGAGTGGAGCACTATCAGCTGTGCGCAGTGGCTCAGTTGGTTTTGGGAGTCCTTCAGCCAGGTAAAGGACCTGAGTTCAAATCTCAGGTCCTGTTTTTTTAGTACTTTGTTCATTTATTTTATTTCTTTACATTTATTTTCTTATTTTTTTATTTTATTAAATTTAAATAATTTCTAAAATAAATTGTTAATATTTTCTTAAAATCTAATATTTTCAAAATATTTTCTTTCCATTTAGCCTGATGAAACTCAAAACCCTAATTTAGGATGCATTGCTTAGGAGGGGTCTTTGTTGAGGGAACTTCCAAGCTTTCTGACTAATTGTAAACCTTGTGAACCTCTTGAGATACCTTGTGAACCTTGTGAACCTCTTGGGACACCTTAGTACACAATGTCTTGTCTAGGTGAGGGAAAAGTTTGGGGTGCAACAGCTGCCCCTGTTCAATTTTCTGAAACCTGAGGGGTTAGATTGGTATGTGTGCCATTCGTGACTTGGAAGGTTGAAGGGGATTGAACACAAAAGCCCAAAAATTTGCACTCGCCGGTGCGTAAAGTAACACTGCTGATTGGTTGCATCTGCTTGAGTGGGCTTGAAGATGCCACTTGGAGGAACTGGAGATGGGTTTATAGATGCCATCCATAATATCATGAGGTGATAGTATCAATAGGTTGTCACTGGATATCAGTACTAGGTCTTCGTATAGGCCGTCTCTGAATCATTCATGTAACATGGTTTGAGTTGAATGTCAGCACCAAATCTTCGTATAGATCGTCTCTGCATTATCTCTGGGGGAAAAGAATATCCTTCATTAGGTGTCAGTACTTAGATCTTCGTGTAGATCGGCTCTGAACCATCTTTAGGAACATACTTTAATTTAAGCATCAGAATCAAATCTTTGTGGCGATCTTTTCTGAATTGCTTTTGGTAATAGCTTGGGCTAAGTACAAGATCTTTGTATAGATTCTTTATGTCTTATCCAAAGATAAACTGTTGAATAGACCATTAGAAATAAATCTTCGTAGCGATTATCTCTTCTGGAAATATCCCGTATTAGGTAATAGATCTTCGTATAGACCATTTATATACCATCCCAAGGATAGAAAGAATATCAGGATTAAATCTTCGTGACGATCACTCCTGAACTTCTTCTGAAAGAATCTCTTGGATTAAGTGTTAGATCTTCGTATAGATCATTTACACACTATCCCAAAGATAGTTGACCATCGGAAATAAATCTTCGTAACGATTATATCCTTTGGAAATATCCTGGATTAAGCACTAGATCTTCGTATAGATCATTTACGTACCCTTCCAAGGACAACTTGAGTATTGATCATCAGAAATGAATCTTCGTAGTGATTATCTCTGAATTAAGTATCAGTACTAGATCTTCGTATAGATCGTCTCTGAACTGTTTTGATTTATTGATAGTATTTATCTGCCTGCAACTATCCTGAAAAGAAAATGGTAGTTTATGCAATAGGTATGCATGTATGGCATGATGCTCTTAAGTAAATGTCTTATTGTAAACACCCCAAATTTGCCCTCACCCATTCACACCATGGCTTGTGATCATTTCATATGCATAAACACAATCATAGCATCTCAATTTACATTTTTGATCCACTGCATAGATTCTAAGTCATCTGCATCTAGGGTTTGTGATCTGAGCAATCCAAGAGCTTCTTGAGCCACTCCAAAGGCCATCAATCACTTCAAAGGGATCCATATGTGTTCAATTATCATATTACATCCTCTCAAAGTCAAAAGTGTCAAAGAATCACAAGAACTGGGAATGGTATAGAAGCAGAGCCAGGTTTGACTGCACAAATGACCTAAAATTAGGGTTTTGGTTTCAGAGGCCATAACTCCAAATTTTTTGGTCATTCTTGTTTCTATTGGTCTCTATATGGTATAGGGAGTATGCATATCAATTTTCATGAAAAAATTCCATGGGGAAGTCATCTGATCAAGAGTTGACTTTCTGGACAAGTCAGTGCAAAATCAGGGCATCTGAGGCCCCAATGACCCAACCAAGGGGTGATCTTCATCATTTTGAGTGTGTATGATCTTTATTTGATCATGGAAGAAGTTTGAAGTTCACAAAATTCAAGAATTACAAGTTTTTGTAAAGTTGACTTTTTTTGGGCAAGTTTGACTTTTAATGGAAATGTCATTTTATGCCACTTTTTCAACCCTTACTTTTTGATTCAAAAATGCTTCAAATGGAAAAACCTTGGTCATGAAAGTTGAAGATTAGATCTTTCCCTTCTCAAAAAGTACAAGAACATGACCTAATTCATTTTGGATCAAAAGTTATGGCTTGTCAAAGTTGGCAAAAATCACAAAATTTCAAAGTTTCTACCAAAGAGGTATTTTGCAAAATGACTTGATCAAGTGTTCTAAAGCTATCAAATGGACTTCTAATTCACATAACATGATCATGTGACATCTAAAGTTCAGATTGAACCAAGGGGATCACATGTTTTATGGCTTGTGAGACAAGATATTTTCATGAAGATCAAAAGCAAGCAAGTTGCAAAAGCCATCATAACACTTCATCCACTTGCTAGCTACATTGCTGAACCATCCTAGCCTTTCCCTCACACCATGCTGCGCAGCCCACACCCTTTGTACTTGGCTAGAACATGACCCATGCTTCTCTTACACAAAGTTGACAAATTGGCAAAAGTAGCTACACCTATCACAAAAGGGCATGTCACATCTTCTGACCAATCAGCATTGTTTATGCAAACAAATGGCAAGCCAAACAACATAACACACAAGCCTGAAACCAGCAAGAACATCACATTCTCATTTTCACTCTCAAAAGCAAAAGCCTTCGAAACTCAGAAAACAAGCCACAAACACTAAAACAAACTTCATAGATCAACTCAACTCATCATCCTGGTCACAAAACACCCCTCACCCTTGCCTTAAACTGCCTGAATCATAAACACGATTCACACCTGAGCTTGAACAGAAGCAGTTCAAACTCTCAAACCAGCCAACACAAACTCCTTCTAAGCATCCAGACCTCATCAAGGGACCAAAGGGAGTAGATTGCACAAAGAGGAGAGGCCAGAAAGTTGCAAAACTGAAAGCTTCAAAACTCAGGTAGCTCAAGAACTTTTTTTCCAGAAATGAATTTTTAAGTTCTTAATAGCTTCTACATGCTTCCCTGATCATGAATATGTTGTTGGTTTTGAAAATGGTGAAGAGATGAGAGTTTAATCGTGTTCTGAAAGTCTTGCCCTAAAATTTATTTTGTTTCGATTCATGAGATTGATGAAATATAAATGATGTTTGTGTTAGGGTTTTGATTCATTGAGGTGTGGGAAGGATTTCTGTTTGTTTAGATTTCATTTTAGTTGCGTTTTGAAGATTCTAGGAATTTTCAGGTGGGGTTCCCACCGGAGAAGACGACCGGAAGTCTTCTCCGGCCACCTGAAAATAATTAGGGCTTAATCATGTCGTTAAGTGTAGTTTGAATCTGATGCGTTGGATCTGTTGACTTGGTTGACTTGGCGCGTGTATGTGTGGCCCAGATGCACTCATTAAACCCTAATCTCAATTAATTAATTCATAATTCAGTTTAGTCAAGTTTGAATGTGATCCATTGATTTGCGCGCGTAGTCAACAGACTTCTCCCCAGAACCCATCCTGGCCCTCCATTGCGTTTACTTTTCTTTTTCTTTATTTTTATTCCATTTATTTTATATTTCTTTCTCCAATTATTTAAAAATAGTAAAATTCATTCAAAAATTCTGAAATTTTTTATACAAGTTATTATTTAATTTCAGAACACAAAAATATTTTTATTTTTATTTTTAGCATTAAAAAAGTATTTTTAAATATTTTTAAGTTTCTTTTTAATTAATTAATGGGAATTAATTAATTAAAAATACTTTTAGGTATTTAAAAATCACCAAAAAATTCATGAAACATCTAAAAACATTTAGAAACATTGTCCAACCTTCAAACCAAATTTCTTTTTTGATTTAATGCATTTTGAGAATTTTTCATGGAATTAAAATCATTTTAATGCATTATTTTGATCCAAACTTCCAAAAATCATTTCTGCCTAACCAATGAGAGTTGGACTTTGATTCTTTTTGCATTGCATTGTGTTTAGCATGTAGTTTGTTGGATTAAATGGTCATGATTTGATCTTTCATTTTCCATTTGTTTGGCATTTTTCTTGTTAAGGAACCCTAAAACCCTAGAAAACTTAGGAAAATCATATCTTGAATTTGGTTAAGAGTTGAAGCTTCTCCTTTGGGAAGTGGGTTAGTATAGGATTAGGGATCCTTTGAATGCATTTTCAATTTTTTTATCTTAATGTTTGCTTCTGATTTTGGTTTGTGTTTGGTGCTTTGATCATAAACCCTAATTTGGGATTCCATATGCACCCACCTTGCATTTGCATCCATACCTTGACTTGCCATAGCATTTTGTGCACCCATTTGATTCATTTAACATCTTAAGACATATAGTAAGCATGTTTGATCATTGCATCTTGCATTTGCCATGTTGTATGCCATATGCATCTCATAACTTTTCATGTATGTTCATGCTTCTTAATTTGCCCCATTTGCATCCATAAGCTTGTATGATCACCTTCATATGTTGTTTCATGTTTACATCATCCCATAGCATCATTATCATTATGTACATGCTTCTGGTTTTGGTTTGCATCATGCCATTTCATTCCATTTTGCATTGCATTGCATTTCTTTCACTAACTTTTCAGGTGGTAAGTCACTTTGAGAAGTGCATTTGCCTTCACTTCTCATAACTTCTTTTCATCTCTCTTATGCATCATTGCTGCATTTTATCTTGTGCTTGAGATTGAGCTTGCTCATTCTTCTTCTTCTTACTTTCTTTCCTCAAGTGACTTGACTTCTTGAATGAAGCAAGTTACTTTGCTTCTCCTGATCCTTTCATCTGCTTCCTGGTGGTTCCATTGAAGATTGCTCTTGTAAACCTCACAAACCTTAGGAACAACCAAGCATGACAATGATTAGGGTTTTGCAGCATTACCTTTCCTCCGGGATAAAAATGCCTAGCTGGCGACTCTCTTTTCTTTTCCAGTGGGTTCACTGCTGTGTGTTCTCATTGTCCCTCTCGCCGACCGTTCGCGTCTGTACCTATATTTGGGCCATTCCCATTTATCGGGAGCGACAGCTTGGCGACTCTGCTGGGGAAACTTATATTGTAACCAGAGCTTCTGTTTCTTTTTGTGGGTTCCTCCTAGCGCTTGTTTGATTTGTGTTTACTGGGGTGTTATGTGTTATTTGTGCTTGTATGTTTTGTTTTATTTACTGCTTTATGTACAGTTGTTTATTTGCTTTATTTATAGCTTTACATATATCATACTGTCATGTTGTCTGGCTGGATCTGGTTTTGCTTTGGTTGGTGGGGTTCTATTGAGAGTTAAGGTCCTATACCTGGGACCTGAGTGACACCTAGGCTAGAGTGGCTCATATTCTTTCCCATTCCATCTCGGTCTGGTGCGGGAATATGAAACACGGTTCAGATATGGGTTTCTTCTTGAGAACTCTGTGTTGCAGATTTCCCGCAGTACTAGGGCTATCTGGGAAGCTTGCTAAGTCTGGATGACCTTTAGTATTGACCTTCAGAAACTGAGGTGAATTAGAGGAGGATCCTTTATGGTTATTGTAAACACTATACCTCCGGGTTGGAAGTGTTTACACTTCTCATAACTGATCCAAGTCTGAGGATCCTTGTTTTAGAACATCACCTGTGAGGGGGGTTGGGCTGTTTACAGGTTTGCAGGTACCCTTGACCTCAGCATACCCTGTTACTTTGTTTTGATTAAGAGTACTCCATCTTGGAACAGTTCTTGTGATTTCTAACCCTGGACATGTGGCTCTTTATTTGAGTCCCCCACCCTGGTTACTGGACTTATAGACCTCCATCTGGATTTCTTGAACATACCTGGACTCATATCAGAGCACTTGATCAGATCCAGCTCAGTCACAAACCCTTGCATGTCATTTGCATACATTATCATTGCATCATTTTAACATTTGTTTATTTGTTTTTCAGGGTATCCATACTTATTCATTAGCTTGGTTTTGACCCCATCATCAGCATAGGCCTATCTTCACCAGTATCTACTCCAGTTATCAGCTATCTGCATCATTAGTCTCAGCCTGTCAGAGGCCCATCATCAATTTTATCCTCCATCATCAGCATCTGCCTTATTTCCTCTTCAGCAACATGGCACCTAAGAAAAGTAACATCTCCTATCACTTCTTTGAACCTGAGCTGGCTAGCATCAGGAGGATTCAGACCCTGATTACTCCAGACCATATACCACTTTTTAGAGAACACTATGGAGGCATACTTGATGTGGTTATGGATTTGGACCCTTCACAGAGGAGCTTGATTCATACTTGCCTGCAGTTCTATGACCCCCCTCTGAGGTGTTTTACTTTTCAGGATTTTCAGTTGGGGCCTTTATTAGAGGAGTATTCATCATTGGTTGGTGCACCTATCAGGGGTGGAGTCCCCTTCAACCCTGAGATGACTTTTCCAAGTAATGAAGAAGTAGCAAAGGCATTGCATCTGGAACCAGTTCTGATCGGGCAGAATTTGACAGCTAAGGCTGGAGTCTCTGGTTTTCATCTGGACTTCTTGATTTCTCAGGCTAGTCTGAAGGCCTCCTTGGGGGAGTGGAAGGCAGTCTGTGCTCTGTTGGCCCTTAGCATATATGGGGTCATACTTTTTGCAGATGAGCCTAGGTTTGTTAGCAAGAGTGCAATCCATCTTTTCATCCTGAGAAACCCAGTGCCCACCTTACTGGGAGATCTCTACTACTCTGTTCATCAAAGGAATGAAAAGCAAAGGGGAAGATTAGTAAGATGCTGTGCTCCTTTGTTCCATACTTGGCTACTCAAGCATTTGCCAAAGACTGATGCATTCCTGAACCCTCACCAGCAGAAGAACTGGGCTAAGAGGCTTGTTGCTCTAACCTCATATGATATCAGGTGGTGCACTCAGAGCGCCAAGGGCAGAGACATCATTACAAGTTGTGGGCAATTTCCCAATGTACCTCTGATTGGAGTGAAGGGTTGCATCAATTATAACCCTCTGCTATTCAAAAGACAACTGGGCTATGCATTGGTCCATCCTCCTAGGGCACAGGATCTGACCGAGACCCTTTATTGTGAAATCAAGCCTAATCTGGCTATTATCAGGCAGGCAGCTTGGGCCTAGGACAATGTTCAGACTAAAGGGGTAACCATTCTTGGGAGATGCAATAATGTGGCCTCAGCCCAGTACTATGAGTGGTCTCATGCCAGAGCTCAAATTACTGGAATGCCCTTCACTGTTGAAGATGTGCCTGGACCTTCCACAGCACCACCTCCAGCAACTGTCAGCTTAGAAGAGTTTGAGAAATTGAAAGAGAGAAATGAAAAACTGACTCAAGCTCTACAGAAGACCCTCTGGGAGAGGAGTGATGGTAGATTGGATATTGAGAGGTTAGAAAAGCTGAAGGTGGAGCATTTGGCTAGAATTGAGAAGTCTGAGGATTACATTAAGAAGTCTAGGGCTGGAGAACAGATCTTGAAGAATGCCTGCAAGGAAGCTCAGTTCCAGAAAGCCAGGACTGATTTGTATCTGAAGGAGAGTCAGGCTAGGTGGGTCAGGATCACCGAAGCCCGTACTCAAGAGGACAAAAGGACTCAGGATAAGATTGAGCAGTTGGAAGCTGGTGCAAAAGAGCAACAGGAAGCCCTGGCAGCAGCCCAGAGAGAGATCTCAGAGTTGAAGATTAGAGCTGGTGTAAAGAGGTCAAAGGACCAGAGTCAACACAAGAAGCTAACTGCAGCTGTTACTACCAGGAATCTCCTTATCAGGAATCTTACAGAGCGTCCGGCTGATCCTGTGACTGAAGCACTTCTCAAGGAAGTTCAGGAGGATGAGTTTGGTCTTAGTGTTTGACTTTTGCTTGTTGTTGCTTTCATTTCATGTACTTTTCTTTATGTTGTACTTTTGACCCCTCAGAGGGCATGTATTGTAAAAAACAAACTATGTATCATTTACCTTATTGTAATATATGTGTTGGTTTGTTTTATCTGAATCCTTCAAGCAACATCACAAGCATCTTCCTCAGGGGTCTGGAAAGGTCAAAACCAAGTGCCAAGCCGGATACCTTGGAAGCAAATAAGCATACTGCATTGCATACTAACCTTTTGTTTTGTTTTGTAGGTTTTTGTTTTATTGTTACTAACTCTGTTGTGACTCAGGAACTATTGCTCGACGTCGAGGGTTTCCACTCAACCGTCCACACAGATACCCCACCCGCAACAACCTTCCGGGCATACAGATGGACCAAATGCAGCAGGACCTTACAGAGGTCAGGAATCAAATGACCAACGAGAGGTTGGAAATGAGGAATCAGATGACGCAATTTATGGAGGTGATGAACAATATGGCTCAAAGCCAGGAGAGGTTAAGAGCACTGGTAGAAGGGAGGAATCAGGAAGACCATCATCCAGGGACTGCTGGGACAAGCAACAATGAGAGGGTCCAACCTCATGTCAATCCCCCAGTCTTTGGACCCTACCAGCATCCAGAGATCAACATCCCTGTCAATGTGCAAGGGACTGCCAAAGCAGGTAGAGTACTGCAAGAAGACCCCCAGGAAGATCAGTTCACAGTGATGGGAGCTGAGGAGGAAGCCTATGACAGAAGGCTGGATGAGATAGCTGAGAAATTAAGATCCTTGGAGTCTCAAAACTCTTTGGGTTTTGATGTTATGGACATGGGCTTGGTAGACGGGGTCAGGATTCCCCACAAGTTTAAGCCTCCTTGTTTTGAAAAGTACAACGGGACTTCCTGCCCGCGGACCCACTTACAATCCTTTCTGGGGAGGTTGAAGGCATATACCATGGACGAAAAGCTATGGATGTTTTATTTTGAGGATAGCTTAACTGGAGCTTCGAGGGAATGGTACTCTCATCTGACCAGAGCAACCATCAGGTGTTGGAAGGACTTGGCAGAGGCCTTCATTAGACAATACCAGTATAATTTGGATATGGCACCTAACAGGACCCTCCTGATGGGGATGTCACAATCATCCAGGGAAAGCTTCCGAGAGTACGCTCAAAGATGGAGACAGCTTGCTGCTGCTGTCCAGCCACCTATGTCATAGAGGGAAATGGCAGATATGTTTATGAACACCCTCCAAGGAACATACATTGACAGGCTAGCTGCTTTCTCTTCCACCAGCTTTGCAGATGTTGTTATAGCTGGAGAGAGAATTGAGAGCTTGTTAAAGATGGGCAAAATTTCTGACAACGGTGCCAGCTCATCCAGCAACCCAAGAAAGCCTTTTGTAGGCCCAAGAAGAACTGGTGAGACCAATGCTATCCATGCCAGCAGGGGCAGACCCCAATACGTTCATAGGTCTGTGGCATCAGTCACCATTCCCGCTCCAATTCATCCTCAACCAGCTTATCAACCTCAGCAACAAAATTATCAGCAACAAACTCAGTATCCTCCTCAAAGAAACTATAACAACAACAACACCAACAACAACAATCAGCAGAGACCATTCCAACAGAGGCCCTCTCAGGCCAATAGGGTGATCGATCCGATCCCTATGCCTTATGCCACATTACTGCCACAACTCCTGAAACTCAACCTAGTTGAGCTAAGGACATTGGCCCCTCCAGATCCTAACAGTCTGCCCAGAAATTACGACGCCAGCGCCAGATGTGCCTTTCACTCAAATGCACCTGGTCATAGTACGGAGAAGTGCAGAGCTTTGCACATGAAAGTGCAGGATCTAGTGGATTCCAAGGCTTTAAACTTTGTACCACCACCAAATGTCAACAAGAACCCTATGCCACACCATGGTGGTCCCCGAATCAATGCTATTGAAGAAGACAAGCCGTCTTATTTGATAACCAGTGTGGGTCAGATTCGGACACCGTTGGTAGAGATTAAGGCTCAACTCCTCGAATGTCAAATGTTCCCGGGATGCGAGCTAGGGTGTGCTTACTGCAACATTTCAGTGAATGGTTGTGATAACCTGAGGGATGGCATAGATGGTCTCATCCAGAGTGGCTTGCTTCAAATTACAACATCAATTCCTACCAATCCAGCAATCTCCTTAACAACGGTTCCAGAGTCTCCTACAACTACAACAACCATAGTTCCGAACAACTCTTCAGTTTCATCAACAAATGCTTCATCTGTTACTTCAACATACCAGATATCAACAAACATCCCTTCTACAACTTCAGCACCACTTCATTTTGAATCTCCTACAACAACAACGTCCATTCTTCCAACAATGTCTCCTACAACATCAGCAGCAAACCATGAAGATGTCTCAACAGTTACGATTTATTATGATCCTGAAAATAACTCTGCCTACAACTCACAAAATGTCACTCCTATCAGAGCACCAGTCACAATATATTATGATCCACAGACTATCACAGTCCCTTCTGCAGCTGCCATCAGTCCAGTCACTGTCACAGTGCCTGGGCCAGTAACTTATGAAAGCAGTAATGCCATTCCTTGGCATTACGGCTCTGACTTATACTGCGAAGGACAGAAAATCACTTTTGAATCGTCAACTTCTTCACCACAAATAGACAATGTGGGGGGAGGCGGAGGCTTTACTCGAAGCGGACGTCTTTTCGCCCCACAAATTCAAAGACCCACTGCCGAAGCAGAAATTGCTGCCAAGGCAAAAGGGAAGAGCATGGTGCAAGAAGAGCAAGCTGCTAAAGAAGTTTTGAAAACACCTTTTGATCAAGAAGTTGATGAGTTCATGAGAATCATCAAGAAAAGTGATTACAAAATAGTGGACCAGCTTCACCAGACGCCTTCCAAGATCTCCATTCTATCGTTGCTTATGTGCTCCGAAGCCCACCGGAACGCACTACTCAAAGTCTTGCACGCAGCTTATGTGCCAGAAGAGATCACCGTCAATCAGTTGGAAGCTGTAGTTGGAAATGTTAATGCTAGCAATGGACTAGGGTTCACCAACACTGATCTGACTTCGGAAGGCCGCAATCATAACAAGGCCTTGCACATTACCATGGAATGTAAAGGTACAGTTCTTTCCCATGTGCTGGTAGACACAGGGTCATCCCTCAATGTCTTACCTAAAAAGGCCCTTGTAAGGCTGGAATATGAAGGATTGGCATTGCGACCCAGTAACTTGGTAGTGAGAGCTTTTGACGGCTCTAAGAGATCAGTTCTGGGAGAAATTGAGTTGCCTGTAACGATTGGCCCACAAACTTTCAAAACGACCTTCTACGTGATGGACATTCAGCCTGCCTACAGCTGTTTGTTGGGTAGACCATGGATTCACGCCGCTGGCGCAGTAACGTCTACCCTTCACCAGAAGTTAAAATTTGAGTGGGAAGGCCAAGTCGTTACTATTTGTGGAGAGGAGGATATTTTTGTTAGCCATCTGGCTACTTACAAATATATTGAGATGGATGGGGAGATCCACGAGACCATGAGCCAAGGGTTTGAGGCCCTGAATGTTAATGAAACCTCTGCTGTACTTGGGACTTCCATGACATCCTACCAACAGGCCCGGAAGGTGGTGGAAGAAGGAAACGTTCAAGGCTGGGGCAAACTGTTGCCTGTGGAGAAGAAAGAAGATAGATTTGGGTTGGGTTACAAACCAACTCAAGAAGATCAAGCAGAGGCTGCTAAGAAGCCCAACTTTGTTAGTGGGGGGATGCTCACCCCCGATGCTGTCAACAACTTGGAAGATGAGTCGGAAGATGAACGCAACCTGGAAAGCTGGATTCGTCCAAAGATCCCGGGGAGCAGTATCTCAAACTGGTCTTCCCAGGAAATTATAAGAGTTACTCCTGCAGAGTAATTATTATTTCCTGTATATTTTAAGCATGCATCAAGTCTTGCATCTTGCCCAAGATGTCAAGACTCATTTTGTAATCGGGCCATCTGTAATTTTTGTGCAACAAGATTAATCAATGAAATATCAGACATCTTTTGCAAATGAGTCTTTTTCTTTTCCGCTCACTGTTTTTCCATTTTTCTTTTTGTACAAAAATAAATGGCAATGTTCTCAAAATGACACCTTTATTTCACTTTTCTAAACAAGATTAAAATTAATCACTAAAATGAACAAACTGAACCCTTGCAGAGAGTGCCTTCCAGACAGCACCGACAACAGCACGGCTATGACTTCGTATGACTTTGACAATCCAATCAATCAAGCTGATGAAGGGGTTGAAGAAGAATATGAGCTTCCTGAAGAGCTAGCCAGGTTGTTGAGACAAGAGGAGAAGGTCATCACTCCTCATCGGGAGGAGGTCGAAACGATTAATCTTGGTACAGATGAAGACGTGAAAGAGGTTAAAATCGGAGCTTACCTACAAGACTCAGTGAAGAGACAACTGATTGATCTGCTTCAAGAATATGTGGATGTGTTTGCTTGGTCTTATCAAGATATGCCAGGGTTGGACACCGATATTGTTGTGCACAAGCTGCCTTTAAGGGAAGAATGCCCACCGGTTAAACAGAAACTGCGCCGTACTCACCCAGACATGGCAATGAAGATCAAAGAAGAGGTACAAAAGCAGTGGGACGCCGGGTTCCTTGCTGTAACTAGCTATCCGCCGTGGGTTGCTAATATAGTACCTGTGCCTAAGAAAGGCGGTAAGGTAAGGATGTGTGTTGACTACCGGGATCTGAACAGAGCTAGCCCGAAAGATGACTTCTCATTACCTCACATTGATGTATTGGTGGATAACACGGCTCAGTTCTCGGTATTCTCCTTCATGGATGGATTTTCAGGATACAATCAAATTAAAATGTCACCTGAAGACATGGAGAAGACAACCTTCATCACACCTTGGGGCACGTTCTGTTACAAGGTGATGCCATTTGGATTGAAGAACGCTGGTGCAACATATCAACGGGCTATGGTGACATTATTCCACGATATGATTCATAAAGAAATAGAATGTTATGTGGATGACATAATCGCCAAGTCCCTTACTGAAGAAGATCACCTGGTGAATCTGCTGAAGCTATTCAAGCGTCTGAGGAAGTACCAATTGAAGCTGAACCCCAACAAGTGCACATTCGGGGTGCGATCTGGTAAGTTGCTGGGATTTATTGTAAGCGAGAAAGGGATTGAAGTTGACCCTGATAAAGTCAAGGCTATTCAAGAGATGCCTGCGCCAAAGACAGAAAAGGAAGTTCGAGGGTTCTTAGGTCGATTGAACTACATTTCACGGTTCATATCTCACCTTACAGCAACCTGCGAACCCTTGTTCAAGCTGTTAAGAAAAGAACAGACGGTCAGGTGGAATGAAGACTGCCAGAAGGCTTTTGACGAGATCAAAGAATACCTGCAAGAGCCTCCAATCCTTATGCCTCCAGTTGAAGGAAGACCTCTAATCATGTATTTGACTGTATTAGAAGAGTCGATGGGGTGTGTGTTGGGCCAGCATGACGAGTCTGGTCGAAAAGAGTATGCAATATACTACCTGAGCAAAATGTTTACCGACTGTGAACAACGTTATTCACTGCTCGAGAAAACTTGCTGTGCTTTAGCGTGGGCTGCTCGCCGACTGAGACAGTATATGTTGACCCACACCACCTTATTGATCTCAAAGATGGACCCAGTTAAGTACATATTTGAGAAGCCAGCTCTTACCGGACGGGTTGCAAGGTGGCAAATGATCCTCACGGAATATGACATCCAATACACCTCTCAGAAAGCCATCAAGGGTAGTGTATTGTCTGAATATCTTGCTGAGCAACCTATTGATGATTACCAGCCTATGAGATTTGACTTCCCTGATGAAGACATCATGTTCATTAAAGCAAAAGATCATGAAGAGCCTGTTCACACTGAAGGGCCTGACCCGGAAGAAGAATGGACTATGATGTTTGATCGGGCTGTTAATACGAATGGTCGTGGTGTTGGTGCAGTACTCATTACACCTAAAGGAGTTCACATGCCTTTCTCGGCAAAACTCACTTTCAATTGCACTAACAACGAAGCTGAATATGAAGCTTGAATTATGGGTCTTGAGGAAGCCATTGACCTCAGGATCAAGACATTGACTGTATTCGGAGATTCAGCTCTGGTAGTTAATCAAACCAACGGTAAATGGTACACCCACCAGGATCATCTGATACCTTACAGGGATTATACAAGAAGGTTATTGACTTTTTTCACAAAGGTCAAGCTTGAGTATATCCCTCGGGACGAGAATCAGTTTGCAGATGCTCTGGCTACCATTTCATCTATGATCAAAGTTCAAGCTGCCAACTTTGTACCTCAGATATCAGTGTCCAGACTTGACAGACCAGCATATGTATTTGCGGCAGATATTGTCAAAGATGATAAGCCTTGGTTCCATGACATCAAGTGCTTCTTGGAGGATCAAACATACCCACCTGGGGCATCTTCCAATGATAAGAAGACTTTGAGAAGGCTTGCTGGTAGTTTCTTTTTGAATACTGATGGTTCCCTGTACAAAAGAAACTTTGATATGGTACTCCTCAGATGCGTTGATAAAACAGAAGCGGACTTGTTAATGCATGAAGTGCATGAAGGATCTTTTGGTACCCATGCAGGAGGGCATGCCATGGCTAAGAAACTGCTAAGATCAGGTTATTACTGGATCACAATGGATGCTGACTGTTGTGCCTACACCAGAAAATGCCATAAATGCCAGATTTATGCGGATAAGGTGCATGCGCCTCCCAATCCTTTGAATATAATGTCTTCGCCCTGGCCCTTTGCTATGTGGGGCATTGATATGATCGGCAAGATTGAACCGACTGCTTCAAATGGCCACAGATTCATCCTGGTAGCCATTGACTATTTCACCAAGTGGGTTGAAGCGGCCTCATATGCAAATGTTACAAGGCAAGTGGTAGCCAGATTCCTGAAGAGAGATATCATCTGCCGGTACGGAGTTCCCGAGCGAATCATTACTGATAATGGTTCCAACTTGAACAATAAAATGATGGCAGAGCTGTGCCGGGACTTCAAGATCCAACACCACAATTCTTCTCCTTACAGGCCAAAGATGAACGGCGCTGTTGAGGCAGCTAATAAGAATATCAAGAAGATTGTGCAGAAGATGGTAGTTACGTACAAAGACTGGCATGAGATGCTACCGTTTTCCTTGCATGGGTACCGCACGTCAATCAGAACATCCACTGGGGCAACACCGTATCAGCTTGTGTATGGTATGGAGGCAGTCCTACCTGTTGAAGTTGAATTACCTTCCCTGCGGGTACTGATGGATGTTAAGCTGAACGAAGCAGAATGGGTCCGGTCCCGATACGAACAACTAAGTCTGATCGAAGAGAAAAGATTGGCTGCAATCTGTCATGGACAGCTGTACCAGAAAAGAATGAAAAGAGCCTTCGATCAGAAAGTCAGACACCGAGAGTACCGAGTAGGAGATCTTGTGCTGAAGAGAATCCTCCCTCCTCATACAGACCACAGGGGCAAATGGACTCCGAACTATGAAGGACCATTCGTGGTAAAGAAAGTTTTCTCTGGTGGAGCACTGATGCTCAGCACCATGGATGGCGAAGACTTCCCTTCCCCTGTGAATTCAGATGCAGTTAAAAAATACTTCGCATAAAAATGACCCGCTGGACATAAAAACAGAATGTAAGTCCAGGCAAAAATAGGGCATCCCGGCGAGTCAGAAACAGAATAAAAGACTCGGGCAAAAATAAGGGAAAATAAACAAAAAAAAAATGTACACCCGCTGAGTTGAAAAGCCGCATTGGACGACTCAGGCAAAAATGGGTATCCCGATAGATTGAAAACCCGAAAGGGCGATCCATGCAAAATAAGGGAATAAGCGAACAACTGCATTCTGAATTCGTCTGTATCACTTACAACCGGTTAAGCTTCAAAAGGATCAAGCTTCAAATCAGAATCAGCCTTCTCCAGAAAGCAAGACGAGAAGAACGTCAAAAGTCATGCGAGTCATAGCAAAAGAGGAAGCTCCTTGAAAGCGTCGTCAACATCGCCAGCACTTTGTTTCTTAATTTGTAACAATCTCCTCATTTTAGGAGATATGTTTCTTTGACTGTATCTTGCCAATTCAGGGCATTTGGATTAATAAAATCGGATTTTTCAGTCATGTTTCGTTTTGTACATTTTATTTTGCAAAGAATGTCTGATGTCTCTAAAAAACTGATTGCATAAGTACAGATGCTTTTCTCCAAAAATAAAAATACATGCTTGTAGGGAATATACTTACTCTCAGAAGTGTCTAAACTCCTATGACGGAATCCAGTAAAGGATACCTCGGGATCACTTGTGCGTTCCTCTATCTTTGCAGGATTGCAGGTATTCATAAGCACAACGTGGGGTATGAAAGCTTCACCCCAGCAAGTCGGCAAGTCAACACTCAGTCTTAGATCTCAAGGTGTTTTCTCCCCAGCTGAGTTGCCACTTGTTGCTTCTCCCAACCGAGTTGCCAATCATTCTTCCTCAGTCGAGTACAAAAGCCAGGGAACCATCATCCCCACAGAATTTCAGCCTCTATTCAGAGGAGCGACGCACAAAGGAATCACAACAGAGTGACGAAAGCTTCTACAAACCCCAGCTGGGTCCCTCATCACCAGGAATAGGTCTATCATTGACCCATTTCCCCAAGTGGATACATCTCATCAGATCCACCAATGATCTCATCCCTAGCTGGGTTGTCCATTTCAAGCAGATCAGCCAGAGATCTTCGCGGCAACGGGATCCGAATCCCGGTTTGGTATCTTTGCATAATCATGGCATTCGCATCATATTCACCCACAAAGCGTAGCATTCCGTCTAATACAGAGCATTACGGCAAAAATCCAACATATTGCATAATCACAAGCCATGTTTTGAATCAAACACTTGTGAATATTGACAATCCATCAACAATATACAGAATAGCCCCCCAGGGTCCCCAGCAAAAGCAGTTGCCCCACATCCTCCCCAAACACCAGTATATACTCCCTTTGACACCCGTCCGTGTCATATCCCCAGCAGAAAGCCAAAGACATTCTCTTTGCACTCACGTATACTTATATATACATTTCCTTGACACCCGTCCATGTCATTTTCCCAACACAGTAGTGTAAACACTTTGTATATCAGATACTTGATTATATTACGCTCTATTCCTTTTGACACTCGTCCGTGTCACTCTCCCCAGCAGATTAAACACTCATCTGTGCACCATTCATACTTATACAGATACTCGTCCGTATCTTGTATACACCATTTATATCCCCACAGATTCGACATTGGTCCTTGTTCTTTGTTAACCAGTTGGTACTCGTCCGTACCATCATCTCAGAACATGTGTCAAGCGTTTGTTTCTACCTGATACTCGTCCGTATCATAGTCTTAAGGATGCTCGTCCGCATCTTTAATCCATACACTGTGTCAAACACTATCGTCTCCTTGAATAGAGACATTCGTCTGTGTCTACTATTCCCAGAAGAGTCCCTTCAGATTCAACACTCGTCCGTGTTCCTTGTTAACCGGTTGATACTCGTCCGTATCATCATCTCTAAACACGTGTCAGTACTCGTTTCTACCTGATACTCGTCCGTATCATAGTCTTAAGGATGCTCGTCCGCATCTTTAATCTATACACAACACCAAACATTTATACCTTCTATTTTCTTTTGGATATAGACACTCGTCCGTGTTTACTATTCCCCAGTAAAGCAAAACTTCTTTCGTTATCTGACGTTCGTCCTACGTCATGATAAACCTCGAGAGCAGCCGTACCCTGCTAGGTGATCGTTCTTCACCTCTTGATGATCGTCCTTCATCATGCTCATCCGATGGCTGTCCCCATCATTGATCTTTTCTATCCGACATTCGTCCTATGTCGTGATATTTAGCAGCCGTCCCCTGCTAGGTGGTCGTCCTCCACCTCTTGATGATCGTCCTTCATCATTTTATCCAATGGCCGTCCCCATTGTTGATTTTTGGTTATCTGACATTCGTCCTATGTCATGATAAACCTCGAGAGCAGCCGCCCCCTGCTAGGTGGTCGTCCTCCACCTCTTGATGGTCGTCCTCCATCATGCTCGTCCGATGGCCGTCCCCATCGTTGACCTTTTCTATCCGGCATTCGTCCTATGTCGCGATATTTTCGGCAGCCGTACCCTGCCAGGTGATCGTCCTTCACCTTAGATGACCGTCCCTCATCTTGCCCCAACAGAGCAGCCGTCCCCTGCTAGGTGATCGTCCTTCACCTTTGATGACCGTACCTCATCATCTGTTTATTTCATTTATTCTTTAGCCCGATGGCCGTCCCCGTCGTGGTCCCTTTTCTTTTTAGCTCGGTGGCCGTCCCCATCGTTGGTTACCTTACTTTATGAACCTGATGGCCGTCCCCGTCATGTTTCATTAATCCCCAGAGAATCTTACAGCTTTACCTTGATGGCCGTCCCCATCATATTTCTTTTTATCCCCAACATGTCGGCCGTCCCCGCCATTGCTTTATTTCTCGCACTTTACCAGCATGTCGGCCGTCCCCGTCATTGCTCTTTATCCAGCAGTCGTCCTCTGCTCGACGGTCGTCCTCCGTCGCCCATACTTTACAATATACTTTATTTTCCTTTTACAATCTATATCCCTTTTCTTCTTCATTCTGTGAGTGCAAATTTTGGACTGTCTTTGGTATTCAACCACAAGTTATCTTGTTCGCCTGTTAAGCCGTCGCTTACATCCTACACAACTAACTCATGTTTGAATAGGGGCAGCTGTAAACACCCCAAATTTGCCCTCACCCATTCACACCATGGCTTTTGATCATTTCATATGCATAAACACAATCATAGCATCTCAATTTACATTTTTGATCCACTGCATAGATTCTAAGTCATCTGCATCTAGGGTTTGTGATCTGAGCAATCCAAGAGCTTCTTGAGCCACTCCAAAGGCCATCAATCACTTCAAAGGGATCCATATGTGTTCAAGTATCATATTACATCCTCTCAAAGTCAAAAGTGTCAAAGAATCACAAGAACTGGGAATGGTATAGAAGCAGAGCCAGGTTTGACTGCACAGATGACCTAAAATTATGGTTTTAGTTTCAGAGGCCATAACTCCAAATTTTTTGGTCATTCTTGTTTCTATTGGTCTCTATATGGTATAGGGAGTATGCATATCAATTTTCATGAAAAAATTCCATGGGGAAGTCATCTGATCAAGAGTTGACTTTCTGGACAAGTCAGTGCAAAATCAGGGCATCTGAGGCCCCAATGACCCAACCAAGGGGTGATCTTCATCATTTTGAGTGTGTATGATCTTTATTTGATCATGGAAGAAGTTTGAAGTTCACAAAATTGAAGAATTACAAGTTTTTGCAAAGTTGACTTTTTTTGGGCAAGTTTGACTTTTAATGGAAATGTCATTTTATGCCACTTTTTCAACCCTTACTTTTTGATTCAAAAATGCTTCAAATGGAAAAACCTTGGTCATGAAATTTGAAGATTAGATCTTTCCCTTCTCAAAAAGTACAAGAACATGACCTAATTCATTTTGGATCAAAAGTTATGGCTTGTCAAAGTTGGCAAAAATCACAAAATTTCAAAGTTTCTACCAAAGAGGTATTTTGCAAAATGACTTGATCAAGTGTTCTAAAGCTATCAAATGGACTTCTAATTCACATAACATGATCATGTGACATCTAAAGTTCAGATTGAACCAAGGGGATCACATGTTTTATGGCTTGTGAGACAAGATATTTTCATGAAGATCAAAAGCAAGCAAGTTGCAAAAGCCATCATAACACTTCATCCACTTGCTAGCTACATTGCTGAACCATCCTAGCCTTTCCCTCACACCATGCTGCGCAGCCCACACCCTTTGTACTTGGCTAGAACATGACCCATGCTTCTCTTACACAAAGTTGACAAATTGGCAAAAGTAGCTACACCTATCACAAAAGGGCATGTCACATCTTCTGACCAATCAGCATTGTTTATGCAAACAAATGGCAAGCCAAACAACATAACACACAAGCCTGAAACCAGCAAGAACATCACATTCTCATTTTCACTCTCAAAAGCAAAAGCCTTCTAAACTCAGAAAACAAGACACAAACACTAAAACAAACTTCATAGATCAACTCAACTCATCATCCTGGTCACAAAACACCCCTCACCCTTGCCTTAAACTGCCTGAATCATAAACACGATTCACACCTGAGCTTGAACAGAAGCAGTTCAAACTCTCAAACCAGCCAACACAAACTCCTTCTAAGCATCCAGACCTCATCAAGGGACCAAAGGGAGTAGATTGCACAAAGAGGAGAGGCCAGAAAGTTGCAAAACTGAAAGCTTCAAAACTCAGGTAGCTCAAGAACTTTTTTTCCAGAAAACTTAGGAAAATCATATCTTGAATTTGGTTAAGAGTTGAAGCTTCTCCTTTGGGCAGTGGGTTAGTATAGGATTAGGGATCCTTTGAATGCATTTTCAATTTTTTTATCTTAATGTTTGCTTCTGATTTGGGTTTGTGTTTGGTGCTTTGATCATAAACCCTAATTTGGGATTCCATATGCACCCACCTTGCATTTGCATCCATACCTTGACTTGCCATAGCATTTTGTGCACCCATTTGATTCATTTAACATCTTAAGACATATAGTAAGCATGTTTGATCATTTCATCTTGCATTTTCCATGTTGTATGCCATATGCATCTCATAACTTTTCATGTATGTTCATGCTTCTTAATTTGCCCCATTTGCATCCATAAGCTTGTATGATCACCTTCATATGTTGTTTCATGTTTACATCATCCCATAGCATCATTATCATTATGTACATGCTTCTGGTTTTGGTTTGCATCATGCCATTTCATTCCATTTTGCATTGCATTGCATTTCTTTCACTAACTTTTCAGGTGGTAAGTCACTTTGAGAAGTGCATTTGCCTTCACTTCTCATAACTTCTTTTCATCTCTCTTATGCATCATTGCTGCATTTTATCTTGTGCTTGAGATTGAGCTTGCTCATTCTTCTTCTTCTTACTTTCTTTCCTCAAGTGACTTGACTTCTTGAATGAAGCAAGTTACTTTGCTTCTCCTGATCCTTTCATCTGCTTCCTGGTGGTTCCATTGAAGATTGCTCTTGTAAACCTCACAAACCTTAGGAACAACCAAGCATGACAATGATTAGGGTTTTGATTAGTCCCCCATTTAGTTTTACCTTTGTGTCTCTTTTGAGTCTTCTCTTCTTACCTCATAATCAGGGACTAAACCCTAAAGGCTTTAAGGCTTTGTGATTAAACTTATGCCTGCATCCTTCTATTAGGATGGAGTGTATAACTTTAATCCTAAGTGTTAAACCCTTAATGTGTTTAACTCCTTTAATCAATCCACTTAATAATCATCAAGACATCAAGCTTGTAACTTGGGCCTTGCATTAGGGTTCTAATTCTTCCTTAACTGGTTAAGAAGGACTAACCCTAGTGTTAATGGACAAGTCCTCTTCAAGTTGTCTTACAAACCATAAAACTCACTTCTTCATCATACCATTAAATAAAATCCACTTAATCAAAGGCTTGTTTTGTCATGAGTTTAATCCCTAATCATGGATTAAGTTGAGGAGCTTTCCTCAGCTTAAACAGTCTCATCTATTATCCTTCTATTAGGATGGTGTAATGAGTCTGTTTAATCCTTGATTATGGCTTAACCTCATTACTTAACACTAAACAAAAACACCAAAAACATCTAAATAATCACAAGTAGGTTAATGATCTTAATCCTGCATCAAAGGTGATTAAGTGTGAGAATCTGACTTCACACTTAAGGTATTCTCATTACCCCTAATCAAAGGGAAGATGTGATGAGTTTACTAACCCATTAGTTTAGACTTAAGCTCATTAACTTATGACAAACTTTCAAAAGCAATAAAAGACTGAAAGCTCAAAAACAAACAATAATCGTCTCCTCCGGGATTCTTTTCTCATCTCATTCATTCATAAACGAGAACTTGCTTCTTCCGTCTAATGCAAGACAGTTTGCACCTGAGCCAGACAGGTCATACACTTGAGCATAGACAAGTAAGCAGTTCATCAGTCAATTCATCTTTCAGTCTCTTTGGGTCGAACTACGGTGTTCTGACTTCCTCATTGCACGAGAGGATACGTAGGCATAACTTAACAGTTATCGAACAAAAGTCTCTGTATATTCCCCCTCCTTCCAGCATTATTCTTTAAGCCTCATAATCATGAGCATACTCTTTCTTTACACTGACACTTCACTTATACACTCCACACTTCTTTTACACTGACACCTGTACATCTTTTTCCAGCTATTTTATACACAGATTGCACTGACACTACCCCTTTAAAACACAAATCTTTTTAAGCGTGGATCCCGTCGAGTACGACGGACAATCTGGGTGCTAATACCTTCCCAGGTTGTAACCAACCCCCTTTCTCAGTCTCTCTGGTTCGCAACCGTCTTATCCATATCTTTCTAGGTTTATGCAGCATTACCTTTCCTCCGGGATAAAAATGCCTAGCTGGCGACTCTCTTTTCTTTTCCAGTGGGTTCACTGCTGTGTGTTCTCATTGTCCCTCTCGCCGACCGTTCGCGTCTGTACCTATATTTGGGCCATTCCCATTTATCGGGAGCGCCACTTATGCACTATGGATGTGTATGATGTGATATGATGTAAATGATGTATGTATGAATCATGCAACCTGAAGTGTCTGGATATCTCTGTATAACAACTGCTGGCTAGGGAAAATAAATCCCGGTTCGATGCTGAGGACTATGAGGACTTCGTTCCCGTCTTGTTTGATAGTATGGTACTTATAACCTCTCGTCTTTATTCGTCATATTTTTATTGAAGGAATAAATTCTTGAGTATCCTGACTGAGGATAAAAGAGATGGACATAAATCCGAGGGGAGATGTTACTTGAAGTATAAGGATTACTCTGGGGGGATGAATCGACGAAGCTTCGTTGAATTCCTCCCTTCGTTCGTCCTTAGTAAATACTATTACTGCATTTTATGCATTTCTGGTAAACATCAATCATATTCAAAAGCATACATACATTCAAACACAACCAATGGACGTTTTCGCTTAAGTAAACAGGATAAAAGTAAATCTGGATTCAAAGAAGAGCTTTTATTTATTTTAGAAAGTAACCTATACACAGGCAAGTTTGTACAAGGAGACAAAAATCCTAGTAAGAGGAATTCGTCATAAAAGTTTTACAAAAACAAAGAAAAGCAACTATGTGAGAAATAATCCTATTGAGTTTCGATTCCACTATTGCCATTATCTTCAAGTATCTCATCCTTTGTTGTTGAGACGGAAACGATTGGATTGATCTTTATCTGCTTGAACTTGATTTAGGTAGCACCAGCAGTTGGAGTCACATGGGTGATCCAACGAGACATAGTCATACTCTTTAATCCCTAACTTTTTCCTGGATTGCCTTTTCAGGTTTTCAATCCACCGGGATACCCTTTTTTGCCCAAGCCGCCTTTTCAGGTTTTCGACTTGCCGGGTGTACATTTTTTTTATATATATATATCCCTAATTTTTTCCCGAACCTTTTTGGTTCGTCGGGATGCCCTTATTTTTGCCTAGGCCAGTCAACCTAGGGGGTCTCTTTTTATGCGTAGTATTTTTTAACCATGTCTGCGTTTACAGGCTGTGGGAAGTCTTCACCATCCATAGTAGTAAGCATCATGGCACCTCCCGAAAATACCCTCTTGACCACAAATGGTCCTTCATATGTAGGAGTCCACTTGCCCCTAGGATCACCCTGTGGTAATATGATACGCTTGATTACCAAGTCACCAGTCTGATATACCTTTTGCTTAACCTTCTTATTAAAAGCTTTGATCATCCGTTTCTGGTACATCTGACCGTGACAAACAGCTGTCGCTCCCGACAAGTGACACAGGGTCAGATGAAGGTCCAGACGCGAACGGTCGGCGAAGGGAACAGTGAGAACACACAGCCGTGAACTCACTGGAGAATGAATAGAGTCGCCAGCTAGGCATTTTTATCCCGGAGGAAAGGCAATGCTGCATAGACCTAGAAAAGATACGGATAAGACGGTTGCGAACCAGAGAGACTGAGAAAGGGGGTTGGTTACAACCTGGGAAGGTATTAGCACCCAGATTGTCCGTCGTACTCGACGGGATCCACGCCTAAAAGATTTGTGTTTTAAAGGGGTAGTGTCAGTGCAATCCGTGTATAAAAGAGCTGGAAAAGGATGTATAGGTGTCAGTGTAAAAGAAGTGTAAAGTGTGATATATACAGTGTCAGTGTAAGAATGAGAATGAATTGCTCAAGAATATGAGGCTTAAAGAATAAGGCTGGAAGGAGGGGGAATATACAGGAACTTTTGTTCGATAACTGTTAAGTTATGCCTACGTATCCTCTCGTGCAATGAGGAAGTCAGAACACCGTAGTTCGACCCAAAGAGACTGAAAGATGAATTGACTTGTGAACTACTTACTTGCCTATGCTCAAGTGTATGATCTGTCTGGCTCAGGTGCAAACTGTCTTGCATTAGACGGAAGAAGCAAGTTCTCGTTTGTGAGTGAAGATGATGAGAAAAGAATCCCGGAGGAGACGATTATTGTTTGTTTTTGAGTTTTCAGTCTTTTATTGCTTTTGAATTTGTCATAAGTTAATGAGCTTAAGCCTAAACCAATGGATTTAGTAAACTCATCACATCTTCCCTCTGTTTAGGGGTAATGAGAATACCTTAAGTGTGAAGTCAGATTCTCACACTTAATCACCTATGGTGCAGGATTAAGATCATTATCCTATTTGTGATTATTTAGATGTTTTTGATGTTTTTTGTTTAATGTTGAGTAATGAGGTTAAGCCATAATCATGGATTAAACAGACCCATTACACCATCCTAAAAGAAGGATGATAGATGAGAATGTTTAAGTTGAGGAAAACTCCTCAACTTAATCCATGATTAGGGATTAAACCCATGACAAAACAAACCTTTGATTAAGTGGATTTTATTTAATGATATGGTAATGAAGTGATTTTTATGGTTTGTAAGACAACTTGAGGGGGACTTGTCCATTAACACTAGGGTTAGTCCTTCTTAACCACTTAAGGAAGAATTAGAACCCTAATGCAAGGCCCAAGTTACAAGTGTGATGTCTTGATGATTATTAAGATGAATTGATTAAAGGAGTTAAACACATTAAGGGTCTAACACTTAGGATTAAAGTTATACACTCCATCCTAAGAGAAGGATGCAGGCATAAGCTTAATCACAAAGTCTTAAAGCCTTTAGGGTTTAGTCCCTGATTATGAGATGAGAAGAGAAGATTCAAAGAGAGACACAAAGGTAAAACTATGGGGGGACTAATCAAAACCCTAATTCATTGTCATGCTTGGATGATCCTAAAGTTTGTGAGGTTTGCAAGAACAATCTTCAGAGGAGCCACCAGGAAGCAGATGAATAAGATCAAGAGAAGCAAAGTGACTTGCTTCATTCAAGAAGTCAAGTCACTTGAAGAAAGAAAGTGGGAGGAACAAGAATGAGCAAGCTCAAACTCAAACACAAACATAAATGCAGCAATGGATGCAAGAGAGATGAAAAGAAAAGTTATGAGAAGTGAAGGCAAATTCACTTCCCAAGTTACTTACCACCTGAAATGTTAGAAAGAAATGCAATGCAATGCTAAATGAAATGAAATGACATGATGTTAGACCAAACCAGAAGCATGTTGATGATGATAATGATGCTATGGGGTGCTGCAAACATGAGGCAAGACAATGGGGATGCTCATACAAGATCATGGATGTAAATGATGCAAGCTAAAGAGCATGAACAAGCATGGAAAGTTATGAATCACACAAGACAAATGACATGGCAAATATGTAATGCAATGGTCAAACATGCTTTCTATATATCTTAAAATGTCAAATGAATCACAAGAATGCACAAAATGCAATGACAAGTCAAGTTATGCAAGGAAATGCAAGAAGGATGCAAAAGAAAGCCCAAATTAGGGTTCATGGATCAAACATCAAACAAAAACTCAAAACAGAAGCAAACTCTAAGGTAAAAAAATGGAAAATGGTACCCAAAGAAACCTTAAGCCTATAATAAACCACTGCCCAAAGGGGAGCTCTCAACTCTCAACCAAACTCAAGTTATGATTTTTCCAAGTTATTAGGGTTTTTTAGGGTTCTTAACAAAAGAAATGCCAAACAATTAGAAAATGCAAGATCAAATCATGGCCATTTTACCCTAGAAACTACATGCCAAACACAAAACAATGCAAAAAGAATCAATGTCTCAACCTTCTCCAATTGGCAGAAATGAATTTTTGAATTTGTGATCAAAATAATGCACAAAATATGATTTAATTCAATGAAAAATTCTTAAAATGCATCAAGATCAAAAAAGAAATTTGGTTTGAAGGTTGGACAATGTTTCTAAATGTCTTAGAACATTTCATGAATTTTTTTGTAATTTTTAAATACCTAAATGTATTTTTAATTAATTAATTCCCATTAATCAATTAAAAATAATCTTTTAAATATTTAAAAATACTTTTTTAATGATGAAAAATAAAATAAAAATATTTTTGTGTCATAAAAATTATTAAAACTCAGAGGAAAAAGTTTCATAATTTTTATGTATTTTTTGCTATTTTAAAATAATTGTACAAGTTAATTGAAATAAAATGAATTAAAAATCAAATAAAATAAAAGTAATCAGGATGGATGGCCAGGATTGATTCTGAGTTTGAAAGTGTTGACTGGCGCGTGAATGAAGGGTGTGGATTGCACCTGACTTAATTAATTTAATTACGAATTAATTAAAGCTAATGAGAGAGATTAGGGCAAATGAAATGATCTGGGCCATCCAAAAGAGAGGGAAGTCAACAGGTCAACGCACATCCATGGCTCAAATTCAAACTAGAGTTAATGACCTGAGATTAGGGTTTAATGACTCAGGTGGCCGGAGAAGACTTCCGGTCGTCTTCTCCGGCCAGCACCTCACCGGGAAACTCACCAACTCCCTCAAAACGTAACAAAAACAAAATCTATGAATTGGGAAATGATCTCCAACCTCTCACGAATCAAACCCCTCTCTCAAAACAAATTTATTCTTCCTAAACAAGCTGAATCGAAGAGAACAAGTTCTAGGGCACGCAAGCTTCAGAGACAAATTAAATACTCAAAACAAAGCCATTTCAAAAACTAAGAACATCAGGATGATCAGTGAATCACATAGAACAAGTTTGTAACAAGAAAAATGATTTCTGGAAAAATAATTTTCGAGCTACCTGAGATTTGGAGCTTTCAACTTGAGGACTTTCTGGCCACTTCTTTCAGTGCAAACCACTCCACTTGATCCCCAGAAGATGTTTGAATGCTCAAAGAGAGTTTAAGCTGGCTGAATAGAGAGATTCGAAAGCTTCTGCTCAAGCTTGGTCAGAAATGGCAATGGAGTTTCTGGAGGTTTCAGGCCATTGTGAATGATGGTTTGTGATCCTGAGGATGAATGGAGAAGGTCTGGAGTGTTTGTTGGTGTGTTTGTGGTTTGTGGAAGGAGATTCTATTGAAACTGCAAAATGAAGTGAGAAATGGCAGTGAGATGTTCAGGCTGTTTCAGGCTTGTGTTCTTGGTGCTGGGTGGTCTATGGAGCAAGGTGAGTTGAATGGTGAAGAGGGTTTGAATGTTTGCAAGCTGTGTAGGCAGATTCGAAGGCTTATGCAGTTTGGTGTGTTTTTGTGAATGTGTTGAATGTGTGTGTTTCAGCCTTGCCTTGTACATGAAATGGCTTGCAAATTGTCCACATAACTCTCTCTCATTGGTCAGTTGATTGGACATGTGCTTTATTGATTGGTAAGTTGCCTTTTGCAAAAAGTCAAAAATTGTGTAAGAGAGGTATGGTGAAGTGCTAGCTTGGTACAAAGCCTAGGGGCTGCGCAGCATGGGATGGTGAGTGAGCTAGCAAGGTCAGCATCCAAGGTCACAAGTTGTAGGAAGCATGATGAGTGGTTTTGCAAGTTGTTGTACTTTGGTTCACATGTGAGAAATTCTTGTTACACAAACCAAACCATGGGGAAACTTGGTCCAATTCTGATTTTTAAGGCTCATAGAATGTTTGTGTGCTGGTTTGGAATGGATTAGAGGTCACATAATGCATTGGTTCATGACTTTGCAAAATTTCCATTTGAAGCATGCCTTGAAAAATAATGATTTTTGCCAACTTTGCCTTGCCATAACTTTTGATCCAAGAAGAGTTTGATCATGTTCTTGTACTTTTTGAAAAGGGAAAGATGAGATCTACAACTTTCATGACCAAAGTTTTTCCATTTGAAGCATTTTTGGATCAAGAATCATGGCTTGAAAAATGACCTAAAATGATGCATTCTTGAAAAGTCAACTATGCCCAAAAAGTCAACATTTGCAAAAACCCTAAATTCTTGATTTCTATGAACTTCAACCTTCTTCCATGATCAAATAAAGATCATATACACTCAAAATGATGAAGATCACCCATTGGTTGGGTCATTGGGGGCCTCAGATGCCCTGATTTTACACTGACTTGTCTGAAAAGTCAACCTTTGATCAGATGACTTCCCCATGGAATTTCTTCATGAAAATTGATATGCATACTCCCTATACCATATAGAGATCAATGGAAACAAGAATGACCAAAAAATTTGGAGTTATGGCCTCTGAAACCAAAACCCTAATTTTCAGTCAACTGTGCAGTCAAACCTGGCTCTGCATCCACTCAAACCCTAGTTCTTGTGATTCCTCTGCAATTTTGACTTTGAGGAGATGGAATATGATATAAGAACACACATGGACCCCTTTGAGTTGATTAGTGGCCTTTGGAATGGCTCAAGAAGCTTTGGGATTGCTCAGATCACAAACCCTAGGTGCAGATGCCCTAGAAACTATGCAGTGAATAAAAAATGAGATGTGAGATGATATGTTTGTGTTTATGCATATGAGGAAGATCACAAGCCATGGTGTGAATGGGTGAGGGAAAATTTGGGGTGTTTACAGCTGCCCCTATTCAAACATGAGTTAGCTGTGCAGGATGTAAGCAACGGCTTAACAGGCAAACAAGATAACTTGTGGTTGAATATTAAAGACAGTCCAAAATTTGCACTCACAGAATGAAGAAGAAAAGGGATATAGATTGTAAAAGAAAATTAAAGTGTATTGTAAAGTGTGGGCGACGGAGGACGACCGTCGAGCAGAGGACGACTGCCGGGTAAATAGCAATGACGGGGACGACCGACATGCTGGGAAAGTGTAGAAAATAAAGCAATGACGGGGACGGCCGACATGGTGAGGAAAATGAAGCAATGACGGGGACGGCCGACATGCTGGGGATAAAAGGTAAAGCTAAGACGGGGACGGCCGACTAGCTGGGAAAAATAAAATATCATGATGGGAACGGCCATCAAGACAAAGTTGTAGCATTTTCTGGGGATTAATGAAACATGACGGGGACGGCCATCAAGTTCATAAAGCAAAGTAACCGACGATGGGGACGGCCATCGGGTTAAAAGGAAAAGGGACAACGACGGGGACGGCCATCGGGTTAAAGAATAAACGAAATAAACAGCTGATGGGGTACGGCCATCAAAGGTGAAGGACGATCACCTAGCAGGGGACGGCTGCTCTGTTGGGTAATAAAGGAAATATGATGGGGACGGCCATCAAAGGTGGAGGACGACCACCTGGCAGGGTACGGCTGCCGAAAATATCAACGATGGGGACGGCCATCGGATAGAAAAGGTCAACGATGGGGACGGCCATCGGACGAGCATGATGGAGGACGACCATCAAGAAGTGGAGGACGACCACTCAGCAGGGTACGGCTGCTCTCGAGGTTTCTCATGACACAGGACGAGTGCCAGATAACCAAAATCAACAATGGGGACGGCCATTGGATAAAATGATGAAGGACGATCATCAAAAAGGTGGAGGACGACCACCTAGTAGGGGACGGCTGCTAAAATAAACGATGGGGACGGCCATCGGATGAGCATGATGGAGGACGACCATCAAGAAGTGGAGGACGACCACTCAGCAGGGTACGACTGCTCTCAAAGGTATCATAACACAGGACGAGTGTTAGATAAAAAGAAAATTTGTTGGTGATCTGCTGGGGATAATGTAAACACGGACGAGCGTTCACATCCAAGAAACAAAGGGTATGAGCGTTTGGTATTGTGTATAGATTAAAGATGCAGACGAGCATCCTTAAGACTACGATACGGACGAGTATCGGGTAGAAACAAACTGACACATGTTCAGAGATGATGATACGGACGAGTATCAACTGGTTAACAAGGAACACGGACGAGTGTTGAATCTGATGGTTCTTCTGGGGGAATAGTAGACACGGACGAGCATCTATATTCAAGAAGACACAAGTGTTTGACACGGTGTATGGATTAAAGATGCGGACGAGCATCCTTAAGACTATGATACGGACGAGTATCATGTAGAAACAAACATTAGACGCAATGTTCTGAGATGATGATACGGACGAGTACCAACTGGTTAACAAAGAACAAGGACTATTGTCGAATCTGTGAGGAGATAAGTGATGTTGTATACAAGATACGGACGAGTATCTGTATAAGTGTATCGTGAGTAGTGAGTATTGTATTGTATAGATGAGTGTTTATCTGCTGGGGAGAGTGACACGGACGAGTGTCAAAGGAGAAAAGCATAATAATATCAACAAGTATATGGGTTGTAAAAGTGTAAGCGACTGCGCTGGGGATATGACACGGACGGGTGTCAAGAAAGTGTATATAAGTATATGCGAGGGTGCAAAGAGGATGTCTTTGGCTTTCTGCTGGTAATATGACACGGACGGGTGTCATGAAGTATCTGTAATACGGGTGATTTTGTTTGTAAAGTGTATTCAGGCAACCTGCTTGGGGAAGTGATGACACGGACGGATGTCAGAAATATATACTGGTGTTTGGTGATTGGAGAGGCAACTGCCTTTGCTGGGACTCTGATGGGGATGTTTTGTACAATGGTGATGAACGGTTATTATTCACAAGCGCTAATTCATAGCATGGCTTATGATTATGCTATATGTTTGATTTTTGCCGTAATGCTCCGTATTAGACGGAATGCTACGCTCTGAGGGGATATTATGATGCAAATGCCATGATTATGCAAAGATACCACACTGGGATTCGGATCCTGTTGCTGCGAAGATCTCTGGTTGATCTGCTTGAAGGGAACATCCCAACTGGGGATGAGATCATTGGTAGATCTGATGAAGCATCTGCTTGGGGATATTGGTCACTGATTGACATATCCTTATAATACGGGACCCAGCTGGGGTTTGTAGAAGCTTTCTCCACTCTGTTGTGATCTCTTCATGCGTTGCTCTTCTGGATAGAGGCTGGAACTCTGTGGGGAAATGATTTCCTGACTCCTGTATTCAGCTGAGGATGACATGGCAACTCGGCTGGGGAATTGTGAGAGGCAATTCAGCTGGGGAGAGCAACAAGCGGCAACTCAGCTGGGGATAGAGCATTTCAGATGCTGAGATTGAGTGTATGTTGATTTGGCAACTTTGCTGGGGAAGTGGGCACCTTCCAGTGCCACGTGGAAGATAGACCGAGTTGATAATGATTTGCCAGCTTGCTGAAACGTAACTTGCACGCCCCAGGTTGCGTTCTGGATACCTGCAATCCTGCAAAGATAAGGAAACGCACAAAAGGTCCCGAGGTATCCCTCACTGAATTCCGTCATAGGAGTTAAGTACTTTCGAGAATAATCACATTCCCTGTAAGCATGTGTTTTTATTTTTAGAGAAAGGCATCTGTACTTATGCAATTGTATTTTTAGAGATATCAGACAACTCTTTGCAAAACATAAATGTAAAAAAAATGAAACATGACCGAAAATCTGATTTTATTAATTCATGTGCCCTAAATTGGCAAGATACAGTCAAGGAAACATATCTCCTGAAATGAAGAGACTGTTACAAATCGAGAAACAAAATGCTGGCGATGCTGACGAGGCTTTCAAGGAACTTCCTCTTCTGCTATGACTCGTATGACAATGACGCTCTTCTCGTCTTGCTTTCTGGAGAGAGTTAATTCTGATTGAAGCTTGATTCCGTCGAAGCTTTCTAAGTTGTAAGTGATCCGGACGAATTCAGAATGTAGTTGTTCGCTTATTCCCTTATTTTGCATGGATCGCCCTTTCGGGTTTTCAATCCATCGGGATACCCATTTTTGCCTGAGTTGTCCAATGCGGCTTTTCAACTCAGCGGGTGTACGTTTTTCATTTATTTCCCTTATTTTTGCCCGAGTCTTTTATTCTGTTTTTGACTCGCCGGGATGCCCTATTTTTGCCTGGACTTACATTCTGTTTTTATGTCCAGCGGGTCATTTTATGCGAAGTATTTTTTAACTGCATCTGAATTCACAGGGGATGGGAAATCTTCACCATCCATGGTGCTGAGCATCAGCGCTCCACCAGAGAAAACTTTCTTTACAACGAATGGTCCTTCATAATTTGGAGTCCATTTGCCCCTGTGGTCTGTATGAGGAGGGAGGATTCTTTTCAACACAAGATCCCCTACTTGGTACTCTCGGTGCCTGACTTTCTGATCGAAGGCTCTCTTCATTCTCTTCTGATACAATTGTCCATGACAGATTGCAGCCAATCTTTTTTCTTCGATCAGACTCAGTTGCTCGAATCGGGACCGAACCCATTCTGCTTCACTCAGTTTAACATCCATCAGTACCCGTAACGAGGGTAGTTCAACTTCAACAGGTAGGACTGCTTCCATACCATATACAAGCTGATAAGGTGTTGCCCCAGTGGACGTTCTGATTGACGTGCGGTACCCATGCAAGGCAAACGGTAGCATTTCATGCCAGTCTTTGTAAGTGATTACCATCTTCTGCACAATCTTCTTGATATTCTTATTTGCTGCCTCAACAGCGCCGTTCATCTTTGGCCTGTAAGGAGAAGAATTGTGGTGTTGGATCTTGAAGTCCCGACACAGCTCTGCCATCATTTTGTTGTTTAAGTTAGAACCATTATCAGTAATGATTCGCTCGGGCACTCCATACCGACAGATGATATCTCTCTTCAGAAATCGGGCTACCACTTGTCTTGTAACATTTGCATATGAGGCTGCTTCAACCCACTTGGTGAAATAGTCAATGGCGACCAGGATGAATCTGTGACCATTTGAAGCAGTCGGCTCAATCTTGCCAATCATATCAATACCCCACATAGCAAAGGGCCATGGTGAAGACATGATGTTCAAAGGATTGGGAGGTACATGCACCTTATCTGCGTAGATCTGGCATTTGTGACATTTTCTGGCGTAAGCACAACAGTCTGCATCCATTGTGATCCAGTAATAGCCTGATCTTAACAACTTTTTAGCCATGGCATGCCCTCCAGCATGGGTACCAAAAAATCCTTCGTGCACTTCATGCATCAACAGATCTGCTTCTGTCTTGTCAACACATCTGAGGAGTACCATGTCAAAGTTCCTCTTGTATAAAGACCCATCAGTGTTCAGAAAGAAACTACCAGCAAGCCTTCTCAAAGTCTTCTTATCATTGGAAGATGCCCCAGGTGGGTATGTTTGATCCTCCAAGAAGCTTTTAATGTCATGGAACCAAGGCTTATCATCTTTTACAACATCCGCTGCAAATACATATGCTGGTCTATCAAGTCTAGACACTGAAATCTGGGGTACAAAGTTGGCCGTTTGAACCTTGATCATGGATGAAATGGTAGCAAGAGCATCTGCAAACTGATTCTCGTCCCGAGGGATATACTCAAGCTTGACTGTTGTGAAGAAAGTCAATAACCTTCTTGTATAATCCCTGTAAGGTATCAGATGATCCTGGTGTGTGTACCATTTTCCATTGGTTTGATTGACTACCAAAGCTGAATCTCCGAATACGGTCAATGTCTTGATCCTGAGGTCAATGGCTTCCTCAAGACCCATAATGCAAGCTTCGTATTCAGCTTCGTTGTTAGTGCAGTTGAAAGTGAGTTTTGCCGAGAAAGGCATGTGAACTCCTTTTGGTGTTATGAGCATTGCACCAACACCACGACCATTCATGTTAACAGCCCCGTCAAACATCATAGTCCATTCTTTCTCCGGGTCAGGCCCTTCGGTGTGAATAGGCTCTTCGTGATCTTTTGCTTTAATGAACATGATGTCCTCATCGGGGAAGTCAAACCTCATAGGCTGGTAGTCATCAATGGGTTGCTCAGCAAGATATTCAGATAGTACACTGCCCTTGATGGCTTTCTGAGATGTGTACTGTATGTCGTATTCTGTGAGAATCATCTGCCATCTTGCAACCCGTCCGGTAAGAGCTGGCTTCTCGAAAATGTACTTAACTGGATCCATTTTTGAGATCAACAAGGTAGTGTGGGTCAGCATATACTGTCTCAGTCGGCGAGCAGCCCACGCTAAAGCACAGCAAGTTTTCTCGAGCAGTGAATAACGCTGTTCACAGTCGGTAAACTTTTTGCTTAGGTAGTATATTGCATACTCTTTTCGACCAGACTCGTCATGCTGGCCCAACACACACCCCATTGACTCTTCTAATACTGTCAAGTACATAATTAGAGGTCTTCCTTCAACTGGCGGCATGAGGATTGGAGGTTCTTGTAAATACTCCTTGATTTTGTCAAAAGCCTTCTGGCAATCTTCGTTCCACCTGACCGTTTGTTCTTTTCTTAACAGCTTGAACAAAGGTTCACAGGTTGCCGTGAGGTGAGATATGAACCGTGAAATGTAGTTCAATCGACCTAAGAACCCTCGAACTTCTTTCTCAGTTTTCGGCGCAGGCATTTCTTGAATAGCCTTGACTTTATCAGGGTCAACCTCAATCCCTTTCTCGCTTACAATAAAGCCCAACAGCTTACCGGATCGCACCCCGAACGTACATTTGTTGGTGTTCAACTTCAGTTGGTACTTCCTCAAACGCTTGAACAACTTGAGCAGATTCACCAGGTGATCTTCCTCTGTAAGGGACTTGGCGATCATGTCATCCACATAACATTCTATTTCCTTGTGGATCATATCGTGGAACAATGTCACCATAGCCCGTTGATATGTGGCACCAGCATTCTTCAGTCCGAATGGCATCACTTTGTAACAGAACGTGCCCCAAGGTGTAATGAATGTTGTCTTCTCCATGTCTTCAGGTGACATCTTGATCTGATTGTATCCTGAAAATCCATCCATGAAGGAGAATACCGAGAACTGAGCCGTGTTATCCACCAATACATCAATGTGAGGTAATGGGAAGTCATCTTTCGGGCTGGCTCTGTTCAGATCCCGGTAGTCAACACACATCCTTACTTTGCCATCTTTCTTAGGCACAGGTACTATATTAGCAACCCACGGCGGATAGCTAGTCACAGCAAGGAACCCGGCGTCCCATTGCTTTTGTACCTCTTCCTTAATTTTCATAGCCATGTCTGGGCGAGTTCGGCGCAACTTCTGTTTCACTGGTGGGCATTCTTCCCTCAAAGGCAGCTTGTGCACAACTATATCGGTATCCAACCCTGGCATATCTTGATACGACCAAGCAAACACATCAACATACTCTTGAAGCAGATCTATCAGTTGTCTCTTCACTGAGTCTTGCAGGCAGGCCCCGATTTTAACTTCTTTCACGTCTTCATCGGTACCAAGATTAATCACTTCAATCTCCTCCTGGTGAGGGGTAATGACCTTTTCCTCTTGTTTCAACAACCTGGCTAGCTCTTCAGGAAGCTCATATTCTTCATCAACCCCTTCTTCAGCTTGATTGATTGGATTGTCAAAGTCATACGATGCCATAGCCGTGCTGTTGTCGGTACTGTCAGGAAGGCACTCTCTGCAAGGGTTAAGTTTGTTCATTTTAGTGATTGATTTTAATCTTGCTTTAGAAAAAAGTGAAATGAAGTTATCATTTTGAAAACACCGCCATTTATTTTTGTACAAAAAGAAAGATGGAAAAACAGTGAGCAGAAAAGAAAAAGACTTGTTTGCAAAAAGATGTCTGATATTTCATTAATTTAATCTTGTTTGCACAAAAGTACAGATGGCCCTGATTACAAAATGAGTCTTGTCATCTTGGGCAAGATGCAAGACTTTGATGCATGCTATGAAAATACAGGAAATAATAATTACTCTGCATGAGTAACTCTTATAATTTCCTGGGAAGACCAGTTCGAGACACTGCTCCCCGGGATCTTTGGACGAATCCAATTCTCCAGATTGCGCTCCTCTTCCAGCTCGTCTTCCAGACAGTTGATAGCATCGGGGGTAAGCATCCCCCCACTGACGAAACCAGGCTTCTCAGCAGCCTTTGCTTGATGTTGAGTTGGTCTGTAACCCAACCCAAACTTGTCCTTCTTCTCCTCCACAGCTAAAACCTTGCCCCAGCCTAGGGCAGTTCCTTCTTCAACAACCTTCCGGGCTTGTTGATAAGACGACATGGGAGTACCAGATATAGCAGATGCTTCATTGACATTCAAGGCTTCAAAACCTTGGCTCATTGTTTCATGGATCTCTCCATCCATCTCAATGTATTTGTAAGTAGCCAGATGGCTAACGAAAATGTCCTCTTCCCCACAGATTGTGACAACTTGACCTTCCCACTCAAATTTTAACTTTTGGTGAAGGGTAGACGTTATTGCGCCGGCGGCGTGAATCCAGGGTCTACCCAACAAACAGCTGTAGGCGGGCTGAATGTCCATCACATAAAAGATAGTTTTAAAGGTCTGTGGGCCAATTGTCACAGGCAGCTCAATCTCTCCCAGAACCGATCTCTTAGAGCCATCAAAGGCTCGTACCACCAGGTTTCTGGGTCTCAATGCCAATCCATCATATTCTAACTTCACCAGAGCCTTCTTTGGTAAGACATTCAGGGAAGATCCTGTGTCCACCAGCACATGAGAAAGGACAGCTCCTTTGCATTCCATGGTTATGTGCAAGGCTTTGTTGTGGTTGCGGCCATCCACTGTCAAGTCAGAATTGGTAAACCCTAGCCCATTGCTAGCAGTAACATTTCCAACCACGGTTTCCAATTGGTTGACAGTAATCTCCTCAGGCACGTAAGCTGCGTGCAAGACTTTAAGTAGTGCATTCCGATGGGCTTCGGAGCACATAAGCAGTGAGAGGATGGAGATTTTGGATGGCGTCTGATGAAGCTGATCCACAATTTTATAATCACTCTTTTTTATGATTCGCATAAACTCATCAACTTCCTGATCGAACGGAGTCTTCAAGGCTTCTTTGGCAGCTGGATCTTCCTGCACCGGGCTCTTTCCTTTTGCCTTGGCAGCAGCTTCTGCTTCGGCAGTAGGTCTTTGCATTGGTGGAGCAAAGAGACGTCCGCTTCGAGTGAAGCCTCCGCCTCCCCCCACATTATCTACTTGTGGTGCAGGTGTTGATGTTTCAAGAGTGATCCTTTTTCCTTCGCAGTACACGTCAGAGCCATAGTGCCAAGGGATGGCCTTATTGCTTTCATATGGTACTGGTCCAGGCACCGTGACAGTGACTGGACTGATTGCTGCTGCTGAAGGGACTATAATTGTTTGTGGATCATAAAAGATTGTAACTGGTGCTCTGGTGGGAGCAGCACCTTCTGAATGGTAGGCAGAGTTGTTTTCAGGATCATAGAATATCGTGACAGTGGAGACGTCTTCATGATTTGTTGCTGGTGTTGTAGGAGATAGCGTCGGAAGAAACGATGTTGTTGTTGGAGGTTCAAAATGAAGTGAAGCTGAAGTTGTAGCAGGAAAATTTGTTGAAGACTGATCGGTTGAGATGACGGATGAAGTACTTGTTGATGAAACCGAAGAATTGACAGGAACAATAGTTGCTGCAGTTGTAGGAGGTTCTAAAACCGTTGCTGATGATATTGTTGGATTTGTTGGAAATGATGTGGTGATCTGAAGCTGGCCACTCTGAATAAGGCTGTCTATGCCATTCCTCAAATTATCGCACCCATTTACAGAGATATTGCAGTAAGCACAACCCAATTCACATCCTGGGAACATCTGACATTCCAAGAGCTGAGCCTTGATTTCTACCAATGGTGTCCTGATCTGTCCCACACTGGTTATTAAATAAGACGGTTTGTCTTCTTCAATAGCGTTAATCCGGGGACCACCATGGTTTGGCATCGGATTCTTATTGACATTGGGTGGTGGTGCGAAATTCAGAGCCTTGGAGTCTACCAGGTCTTGTACCTTCATATGCAGTGCCCTGCATTTTTCTGTGCTGTGGCCAGGTGCGTTTGAATGAAAGGCACACCTAGCATTGGAGTCATAATTCCTTGGTAGACTGTTGGGATCTGGAGGTGCCAACGTTCTTAGCTCAACCAGGTTGAGTTTCAGAAGCTGTGGCAGCAAAGTAGCATATGGCATTGGGATCGGATCGATCACTCTGTTAGCTTGAGATGGCCTCTGTTGGAAGGGCCTCTGTTGACTGTTGTTGTTGGTGTTGCTGTTGTTGTAATTTCTTGGAGGATACTGGTTTTGCTGATGGTACTGAGGTTGTGGCTGATAGCTTTGTTGAGGAGGTTGATAGACTGGCTGAGGATGAGCTGGAGCAGGGATGGTGACTGCTGCTATTGACCTCTGAACATACTGGGGCCTGCCCCTGTTGGAATGGATGGCATTGGTCTCGCCAGTTCTTCTCGGGCCTGCAAAAGGCTTTCTTGTACTATTGGACGAGCTTGCTCCGTTGTCTGAGATCTTTCCCATTTTCAACAGGCTTTCAATTCTCTCCCCAGCTATGACAACATCTGCGAAGCTGGTGGAAGAGAAAGCAGCCAACCTGTTAATATACGTTCCCTGGAGAGTGTTCATAAACATGTCTGCCATTTCTCTCTCAGACATTGGTGGTTGAACGGCAACAGCCAGTTGCCTCCATCTTTGAGCATATTCTCTGAAGCTCTCCCTCGAAGACTGTGACATTCCCATCAGGAGAGTCCTGTTGGGTGCCATGTCTAGATTATACTGATACTGTCTGATGAAGGCTTCTGCCAGGTCCTTCCAGCATCTTATAGTTGCTCTTGTCAGATGGGAATACCATTCCCTAGAAGCTCCAGTCAAGCTATCTTCGAAGTAAAACATCCAAAGTTTCTCATCCATTGTATAGGCCTTCAGCCTTCCCAGAAATGATTGTAGATGAGTCCGGGGGCATGAAGTCCCATTATACTTTTCGAAACAAGGAGGTTTGAACTTATGGGGGATCCTGACCCCGTCTACCAATCCCATGTCCATGACGTCGAACCCCAAAGAGTTTTGAGACTCCAGTGATCTCAACTTCTCAGCTATTTCTTCCAATCGTCTATCATATGTTTCCTCTTCAGCACCCATTACTGTAAATTGGTCCTCCTGAGGATCTTCTTGAAGTACTCTCCCTGCTGTGGCAGTCCCTTGTATATTGACTGGGATGTTGGCCTCTGGATGGAGATGGGGTCCAAAAACCGGGGGATTGACATGAGGTTGGACCCTCTCGTTGTTACTTGTGCCAGCAGTCCCCACATGGGGCTCCTCTTGATTCCTTCCTTCTACCAAAGCTCTGAGCCTCTCCTGGCTTTGAGCTAAGTTGTTCATTACTTCCATGAATTGTGTTATCTGAGTTCTCATCTCCAACCTTTCGTTGGCCATCTGGTTTCTGACCTCCGTAAGGTCCTGCTGCATCTGATCCATCTGAATTCCCGGAAGGTTGTTTCTAGTTGGGTACCTGTGTGGCCTGTTGAGAGGAAATACCCGGCGGCGAGCAATAATTCCTGAACATCACAACAGAGGTTAGCAACAACAAAACAAAAACCTACAAAACAAACAAAAGGGTTAGCATGCAATGCAGTTATGCTTATTTGTTCTCAAGGTATCCGGTTTGGCCTTCAGTTTTGACCCTTCCAGACCCTTGAAGATGCTGCTGTTGAAGTTGCTTTTGATGTGAACCCAGATAGAAACCAACACAAATATATTACAAAGGTGAAATAATACAATTTGTTCATTTTACAACACCGGCCCCCTAAGGGGTCAAAATACATCACAAAAACAAAAGTACATGGAAAAGGAACAACAACAAGCAAATGATCAAACTCCAAGGCCAAACTCATCCTCACGAACTTCCTTGAGAAGTGCTTCGGTCACAGGATCAGCCGGACGCTCCGTGAGACCTCTGATGAGAAGGTTTCTTGTTGCAACAGCTGCAGTCAACTTCTTGTTCTGACTTTGGTCCTTAGACCTCTTCACTCCCGCTCTGATTTCTAGCTCTGATATTTCCTTCTGGGCTGCTGCCAGGGCTTTTTCCATCTGTTCCATTTTGTCCTGGACTCTCTTGTCTTCTAGAGTACGGGCCTCAGTGATCCGGACCCACCTGGCCTGACTCTCTTTCAAATACAAGTCTGTCCTTGCTCTCTGGAACTGGGCTTCTTTACAAGCATTCTTCAGAATCTGTTCACCAGCTTTAGACTTGTTGATATAATCTCCAGACTTCTCGATCTTAGTCAAGTGTTCCACTTTCAATTTCTCCAATCTCTCAATCTCCCTCACACCTTCACTCCTCTCTCGGAGGGTCTTCTGCAAAGCCTGGGTTAACTTCTCATTTCTTTCCTTCAAACTTTCAAACTCCTCCAAACTGATAGTGGCAGGGGGTGATGCTGAAGATGACTCAGGCATGTCTTCTATGGTGAAAGGCATTCCAGAGAATTGGGCCCTAGCACGGGACCACTCATAATATTGTGCTGATGCCACGTTATTGCACTTCCCCAGAATGGTGATTCCCTTGGTTTGAACATGATCCCAGGCCCAGGCAGCCTGCCTAACAACAGCCAAACTAATCTTGTTCTCACAGTAGAGGGTCTCAACCAAGTCTTGCTCCCTGGGAGTATGGACCAGTGCATAGCCTAATTGCCTCCTGAACAGCAGAGGGTTGTAATTGATACTTCCCTTAACTCCTATTAAAGGCACATTGGGAAAGTGCCCACAGCTTGTAATGATATCTCTGCCCTTGGTGCTTTGAGCACACCATCTGATATCTGCTGAAGTGAGAATAGTGAGCCTCTTAGCCCAGTTGCTTTGCTGATGAGGGTTTAGAAATGCATCTGTCCTGGGTAGATGCTTAAGAAGCCAAGTATGGAATAATGGAGCACAACACCTCACTAGCCTTCCCCTCTGCTTCTCATTCTTCTGATGTATTGAGTAATAGAGATCTCCTAGCAAAGTTGGCACTGGGTTCTTCAGGATGAGCAAATGGATTGCATTTTTGCTAATGAATCGTGGCTCATCTGCAAACAACACAATTCCATATACACTTAAGGCCAACAGAGCACAAACAGCTTTCCACTCCCCCAGGGAGGCTTTCAGACTAGCTTGAGAAATCAGGAAGTCCAGATGAAATCCAGGGATCCCAGCTTTAGAGGTCATATGCTGCTCAATTAGGACAGGCTCCAGGTGCAAAGCTTTTGCTATCTCTCCATTGCTGGGAAAGACCATTTCAGGGTTGAAAGGGATTTCTCTCTTGATAGGCAAACCAATCAAAGATGAGTATTCTTCCAGAAGAGGACCCAACTGAAAGTCTTGAAAGGTGAAACATCTCAATGGAGGATCATAAAACTGAATGCAGGTGTGGATGAGGCTCCTCTGTGAAGGGTCCAGATCCATAACCATGTCCAATATATCTCCATAACTCTCCCTGAACAAGGGTATGTGATCTGGAGTGATCAGGGTTTGGATCCTCCTGAGGTCTGATAAGTCTGGTTGGAAGAAATGATAGGTGATGTTGCTTTTCTTTGGAGCCATGATGCTGAGACTGAGTAGAATAAGTTTTGATGAAGAGGTTGAGAAGTGGGCCACTGGCTGGCTAGTGCAAGTAACTGAGGTATACGGCTGACAATCTGAAGCAAGTGCTGGTGGAGATAGGTCAAAACTGCAGATGGGGTCAAAACCAAAACCAAAGATGAAGGTGGATACCCTGAAACACAAATAAGCAAATGTTAATATGATGCAATGGGTATGTATGCAAATGAAATGCAAAGGGTTTGTGACTGAGCTGGATCTGATTAACTGCCTTGGTATAGATCCATGTGTGTTCAAGAATTCCAGATGGAGGTCTAAAAATCCAATAACCAGGGTGGGGGACTCAAATAAAGAGCCACATGTCCAGGGTTTAGAAACACAAGAACTGTCCAACATGGAGTACTCTTAGCAAAGTCAAAGTAACAGGGTATTCTGAGGTCAAGGTACCTGCAAACCTGTAAGCAGCCCAACCCCCTCACAGGTGGTGTTCTAAAACAAGGATCCTCAGACTTGGATCAGTTATGAGAAGTGTAAACACTTCTAACCCGGAGGTACAGTGTTTACAATAACCATAAAAGTTCCTCCTCTAATTCACCTCAGTTTCTGAAGGTCAATACTAAAAGGTCATCCAGACTTAGCAGGCTTCCCAGATAGCCCTAGCATTGCAGGAAATCTGCAACACAGAGTTCTCAAGAAGAAACCCATATCTGAACCGTGTTTCATATTCCCGCACCAGACCGAAATGGAATGGGAAAGAATATGATTCACTCTAGCCTAGGTGTCACTCAGGTCCCAGGTATAGGACCTTAACTCTCAATGAATCACCCACCCACCAAGGCAAACAACAGATCCAGCCAGCAACAATGACAATATGATATATAAATGCAGTAAAGAAAGCAGTAAAGTAACTGTACATAAAGCAATAAACAAAAATAAATACAAGCACACACAAGCACATAACACCCCAGTAAACACAAACCAAACAAGCGCTAGGAGGAACCCACAAAAAGAACCAGAAGCCCTGGTTGCAATATAAGGGTCCCCAGCAGAGTCGCCAAGCTGTCGCTCCCGACAAGTGACACAGGGTCAGATGAAGGTCCAGACGCGAACGGTCGGCGAAGGGAACAGTGAGAACACACAGCCGTGAACTCACTGGAGAATGAATAGAGTCGCCAGCTAGGCATTTTTATCCCGGAGGAAAGGCAATGCTGCATAGACCTAGAAAAGATACGGATAAGACGGTTGCGAACCAGAGAGACTGAGAAAGGGGGTTGGTTACAACCTGGGAAGGTATTAGCACCCAGATTGTCCGTCGTACTCGACGGGATCCACGCCTAAAAGATTTGTGTTTTAAAGGGGTAGTGTCAGTGCAATCCGTGTATAAAAGAGCTGGAAAAGGATGTATAGGTGTCAGTGTAAAAGAAGTGTAAAGTGTGATATATACAGTGTCAGTGTAAGAATGAGAATGAATTGCTCAAGAATATGAGGCTTAAAGAATAAGGCTGGAAGGAGGGGGAATATACAGGAACTTTTGTTCGATAACTGTTAAGTTATGCCTACGTATCCTCTCGTGCAATGAGGAAGTCAGAACACCGTAGTTCGACCCAAAGAGACTGAAAGATGAATTGACTTGTGAACTACTTACTTGCCTATGCTCAAGTGTATGATCTGTCTGGCTCAGGTGCAAACTGTCTTGCATTAGACGGAAGAAGCAAGTTCTCGTTTGTGAGTGAAGATGATGAGAAAAGAATCCCGGAGGAGACGATTATTGTTTGTTTTTGAGTTTTCAGTCTTTTATTGCTTTTGAATTTGTCATAAGTTAATGAGCTTAAGCCTAAACCAATGGATTTAGTAAACTCATCACATCTTCCCTCTGTTTAGGGGTAATGAGAATACCTTAAGTGTGAAGTCAGATTCTCACACTTAATCACCTATGGTGCAGGATTAAGATCATTATCCTATTTGTGATTATTTAGATGTTTTTGATGTTTTTTGTTTAATGTTGAGTAATGAGGTTAAGCCATAATCATGGATTAAACAGACCCATTACACCATCCTAAAAGAAGGATGATAGATGAGAATGTTTAAGTTGAGGAAAACTCCTCAACTTAATCCATGATTAGGGATTAAACCCATGACAAAACAAACCTTTGATTAAGTGGATTTTATTTAATGATATGGTAATGAAGTGATTTTTATGGTTTGTAAGACAACTTGAGGGGGACTTGTCCATTAACACTAGGGTTAGTCCTTCTTAACCACTTAAGGAAGAATTAGAACCCTAATGCAAGGCCCAAGTTACAAGTGTGATGTCTTGATGATTATTAAGATGAATTGATTAAAGGAGTTAAACACATTAAGGGTCTAACACTTAGGATTAAAGTTATACACTCCATCCTAAGAGAAGGATGCAGGCATAAGCTTAATCACAAAGTCTTAAAGCCTTTAGGGTTTAGTCCCTGATTATGAGATGAGAAGAGAAGATTCAAAGAGAGACACAAAGGTAAAACTATGGGGGGACTAATCAAAACCCTAATTCATTGTCATGCTTGGATGATCCTAAAGTTTGTGAGGTTTGCAAGAACAATCTTCAGAGGAGCCACCAGGAAGCAGATGAATAAGATCAAGAGAAGCAAAGTGACTTGCTTCATTCAAGAAGTCAAGTCACTTGAAGAAAGAAAGTGGGAGGAACAAGAATGAGCAAGCTCAAACTCAAACACAAACATAAATGCAGCAATGGATGCAAGAGAGATGAAAAGAAAAGTTATGAGAAGTGAAGGCAAATTCACTTCCCAAGTTACTTACCACCTGAAATGTTAGAAAGAAATGCAATGCAATGCTAAATGAAATGAAATGACATGATGTTAGACCAAACCAGAAGCATGTTGATGATGATAATGATGCTATGGGGTGCTGCAAACATGAGGCAAGACAATGGGGATGCTCATACAAGATCATGGATGTAAATGATGCAAGCTAAAGAGCATGAACAAGCATGGAAAGTTATGAATCACACAAGACAAATGACATGGCAAATATGTAATGCAATGGTCAAACATGCTTTCTATATATCTTAAAATGTCAAATGAATCACAAGAATGCACAAAATGCAATGACAAGTCAAGTTATGCAAGGAAATGCAAGAAGGATGCAAAAGAAAGCCCAAATTAGGGTTCATGGATCAAACATCAAACAAAAACTCAAAACAGAAGCAAACTCTAAGGTAAAAAAATGGAAAATGGTACCCAAAGAAACCTTAAGCCTATAATAAACCACTGCCCAAAGGGGAGCTCTCAACTCTCAACCAAACTCAAGTTATGATTTTTCCAAGTTATTAGGGTTTTTTAGGGTTCTTAACAAAAGAAATGCCAAACAATTAGAAAATGCAAGATCAAATCATGGCCATTTTACCCTAGAAACTACATGCCAAACACAAAACAATGCAAAAAGAATCAATGTCTCAACCTTCTCCAATTGGCAGAAATGAATTTTTGAATTTGTGATCAAAATAATGCACAAAATATGATTTAATTCAATGAAAAATTCTTAAAATGCATCAAGATCAAAAAAGAAATTTGGTTTGAAGGTTGGACAATGTTTCTAAATGTCTTAGAACATTTCATGAATTTTTTTGTAATTTTTAAATACCTAAATGTATTTTTAATTAATTAATTCCCATTAATCAATTAAAAATAATCTTTTAAATATTTAAAAATACTTTTTTAATGATGAAAAATAAAATAAAAATATTTTTGTGTCATAAAAATTATTAAAACTCAGAGGAAAAAGTTTCATAATTTTTATGTATTTTTTGCTATTTTAAAATAATTGTACAAGTTAATTGAAATAAAATGAATTAAAAATCAAATAAAATAAAAGTAATCAGGATGGATGGCCAGGATTGATTCTGAGTTTGAAAGTGTTGACTGGCGCGTGAATGAAGGGTGTGGATTGCACCTGACTTAATTAATTTAATTACGAATTAATTAAAGCTAATGAGAGAGATTAGGGCAAATGAAATGATCTGGGCCATCCAAAAGAGAGGGAAGTCAACAGGTCAACGCACATCCATGGCTCAAATTCAAACTAGAGTTAATGACCTGAGATTAGGGTTTAATGACTCAGGTGGCCGGAGAAGACTTCCGGTCGTCTTCTCCGGCCAGCACCTCACCGGGAAACTCACCAACTCCCTCAAAACGTAACAAAAACAAAATCTATGAATTGGGAAATGATCTCCAACCTCTCACGAATCAAACCCCTCTCTCAAAACAAATTTATTCTTCCTAAACAAGCTGAATCGAAGAGAACAAGTTCTAGGGCACGCAAGCTTCAGAGACAAATTAAATACTCAAAACAAAGCCATTTCAAAAACTAAGAACATCAGGATGATCAGTGAATCACATAGAACAAGTTTGTAACAAGAAAAATGATTTCTGGAAAAATAATTTTCGAGCTACCTGAGATTTGGAGCTTTCAACTTGAGGACTTTCTGGCCACTTCTTTCAGTGCAAACCACTCCACTTGATCCCCAGAAGATGTTTGAATGCTCAAAGAGAGTTTAAGCTGGCTGAATAGAGAGATTCGAAAGCTTCTGCTCAAGCTTGGTCAGAAATGGCAATGGAGTTTCTGGAGGTTTCAGGCCATTGTGAATGATGGTTTGTGATCCTGAGGATGAATGGAGAAGGTCTGGAGTGTTTGTTGGTGTGTTTGTGGTTTGTGGAAGGAGATTCGATTGAAACTGCAAAATGAAGTGAGAAATGGCAGTGAGATGTTCAGGCTGTTTCAGGCTTGTGTTCTTGGTGCTGGGTGGTCTATGGAGCAAGGTGAGTTGAATGGTGAAGAGGGTTTGAATGTTTGCAAGCTGTGTAGGCAGATTCGAAGGCTTATGCAGTTTGGTGTGTTTTTGTGAATGTGTTGAATGTGTGTGTTTCAGCCTTGCCTTGTACATGAAATGGCTTGCAAATTGTCCACATAACTCTCTCTCATTGGTCAGTTGATTGGACATGTGCTTTATTGATTGGTAAGTTGCCTTTTGCAAAAAGTCAAAAATTGTGTAAGAGAGGTATGGTGAAGTGCTAGCTTGGTACAAAGCCTAGGGGCTGCGCAGAATGGGATGGTGAGTGAGCTAGCAAGGTCAGCATCCAAGGTCACAAGTTGTAGGAAGCATGATGAGTGGTTTTGCAAGTTGTTGTACTTTGGTTCACATGTGAGAAATTCTTGTTACACAAACCAAACCATGGGGAAACTTGGTCCATTTCTGATTTTTAAGGCTCATAGAATGTTTGTGTGCTGGTTTGGAATGGATTAGAGGTCACATAATGCATTGGTTCATGACTTTGCAAAATTTCCATTTGAAGCATGCCTTGAAAAATAATGATTTTTGCCAACTTTGCCTTGCCATAACTTTTGATCCAAGAAGAGTTTGATCATGTTCTTGTACTTTTTGAAAAGGGAAAGATGAGATCTACAACTTTCATGACCAAAGTTTTTCCATTTGAAGCATTTTTGGATCAAGAATCATGGCTTGAAAAATGACCTAAAATGATGCATTCTTGAAAAGTCAACTATGCCCAAAAAGTCAACATTTGCAAAAACCCTAAATTCTTGATTTCTATGAACTTCAACCTTCTTCCATGATCAAATAAAGATCATATACACTCAAAATGATGAAGATCACCCATTGGTTGGGTCATTGGGGGCCTCAGATGCCCTGATTTTACACTGACTTGTCTGAAAAGTCAACCTTTGATCAGATGACTTCCCCATGGAATTTCTTCATGAAAATTGATATGCATACTCCCTATACCATATAGAGATCAATGGAAACAAGAATGACCAAAAAATTTGGAGTTATGGCCTCTGAAACCAAAACCCTAATTTTCAGTCAACTGTGCAGTCAAACCTGGCTCTGCATCCACTCAAACCCTAGTTCTTGTGATTCCTCTGCAATTTTGACTTTGAGGAGATGGAATATGATATAAGAACACACATGGACCCCTTTGAGTTGATTAGTGGCCTTTGGAATGGCTCAAGAAGCTTTGGGATTGCTCAGATCACAAACCCTAGGTGCAGATGCCCTAGAAACTATGCAGTGAATCAAAAATGAGATGTGAGATGATATGTTTGTGTTTATGCATATGAGGAAGATCACAAGCCATGGTGTGAATGGGTGAGGGCAAATTTGGGGTGTTTACAACAGCTGCCAATCTTTTCTCATCAATCAAATTTATCTGGTCAAGTTGAGTCTGAATCCACTCATCTTCATCCAAGCCTGCTGTTGCACCCCAAAATTTGCCCTCACAAGACAAGACTTTGTGTACTAAGAGGTTCACAAGGTTCACAAGACCTTTCATGAGGTTCATGAAGTTTACAAGACACTTTATGAGGTTTACAAGGTTCACAAGACCTTTCATGAGGTTCACAAGGTTCACAAGACATCTTATGAGGTTCACAAGGTTCACAAAGTTCATCATGGGTCAGAAGATTTGACAAATCCCTCAGGCAAGGCATTCTCCTAAGCAGTGCATCCAAAACTAGGGTTTTAACTTTAATCAGGCTAAATGGATTTACAAGACTTCAAGTGAGCTTCATAACATCTTATATGTGTCTAAGAATCCCCATGACAAATTTCAGAAATTTTCTCAAAGGTCTGCTCAGTCAGATGATCAGATAGGTCAAAATCAGTCAAAGCAGTTAAAAAGTCAAACTGAGGTCAACTGTGGTCAAACCAAAGTCAAACTTCATGATTTTTTGTCAACATCAAGTATATGAAGTAAAATTCATCATTTGATCAAGGGTTGATCATGATTCATCAAGGAGATTTCAGATCATCAAGAATCAAAGGTTTCTAAATTAGGGTTTTCTCAGGAAAAGTCAACTGAACTTTCACCAGCCATAACTTTCACATGCTTCATCACATTTTTCCCATCCAAATCTCATTTTGAAGGAAATTGAGTTCTCTACAACTTTGTGTCTCACAAGCCAAGCCCAAAAATGCTTCATTTGGAAGGTATGAGCTAAGACATTATAGGTCCTTTTGAAAGTCAACAAAAAGTCAACAACTTCAAAAGGGCATAACTTGAGAATGGTAAATGATATGGACATGAAACCAATAGGGTTGGTTAGAGGACTCTTCAAGATTTCCAAAATGTCCAAGAACACCCTCATAGCATTAAAATTGAAGGATGTGTGCCCTTGCAAAGTTGGGAAATTTTTGGGTGGTTTATGAAGAAAATAGGATCTTAAAACCAAATTTCTCCAAATGGGCCAAACTTTTTGTGACCCAAGGTGTTACATGACATCATGCACGAAATTTATTTAATATTTTCATAATTTTATTTTATTTAATTTATTTATTATGATTTTTATATTAAAAAATCATTTTAAATTTAAATAAAATATCAAATGTGAAAATTTAAAATATATTTCTATTCTAGAAAGTCATAAAGATGATTTGGATTGGATTGATTCACAATTGATGAAGATTGGCTTGAAATAGAAAGGTTGAATTCACAAATATTTTAAATTTAAGACTTAATCTTTTTCAATCTCAAAAAGTCAAAAGATCCACACAATGATCCATTATTTTTGACCTAATTCAGTATAGTATAAGTATACAACATAACCCTATGCAAAGAACACGAATTCCTGACCTCAAAGAGTAAGTTTGCACTTCACAAAAATCATCAAAAACATCAATTCGGTTTCCTCCCTACAAGAGCTTTTAAGGTATTTTTAAGACATGGAAGGGTTCCTTGGACATCACTAAACCAATCCCAGCCATCAAAAGCATAAAAAACAAGCTCATATGCATAAACCGATTCATCATATTCATGAAATTTTGATTTTCGATTCTGAATATTGATTGGTTTTTAATGAATTTTGATTAACGTTTCTTGTTTGTGATAAGTTATAGATTGATTCTGGACAGGTTT